>CM031244.1:166104374-166743074 GCA_018340775.1 Taxus wallichiana var. yunnanensis
TTTTCACAAGTTGAAGGTATTGATTACTCTAAAGACTTTTACACATTTCAAGATGGATTCCATACACCTTGTACTTGCTATTGTTGCATCACAAGGGTGGCCCATATAGTAGATGGATGTGAAGAGTGCCTTCTTACATGCATATTTACAAGAAGAAATATACATGAAGTAACCTACTAGATTTTTTCAGGATTCTTATCTTGTTTGTAGACTTCAAAGGTCTCTCTATGGTCTCAAACAAGCCTCTCAGGCTTGGTATGAGAAGATGGATTCTTTTCTTCTATCTATTGGTTTTGTTCATCGCTACTCTTTGATCATACAAAGTGTATCTCCAAAGATGTTGGTGAGGATATTGTGATACTTGTCTTGTATGACTCGATGATATGTTGCACTTACTAGCATCTCTTCTTCCCACATTTAGACTATTCAAAGGGCTCTTTCTACACAATTTGACATGATAGATCTTGGGTTATTATATTATTTCCTTGGATTACAAATTTCTTAGATAGATTTAGGATTTATTTGAGTTAGTAAAATTACACCAATGATCTTCATCACTTTGATATGGCTGATTTCAAGCCAACTCGAATCTCCTTTTAAGTATGGGGTTACTCTTACTTATACATGTACCACTCCACTTTGTGATCCTACATTGTATAGGAAGCCGGTTTGGATTCTCATGTAATTGAATCATACTTTTCTGATATTTCATTTGTAGTAAGGCTCAGATCTCGGTTTACACATTCTCCTCATAGTAGTAAATGGTAGGCTGTTAAAAGGATTTTACACTATTTGCATAGCACTTCCCACTTTGGCCTACACTACACTACATGTGTTCTACTCCATTGGTTGGATATATAGATTCATTTTGGGTAGGATCTTCACGATGAAGGAATTCCACTTCCGGCTATATTTTTGTCTTGGTTCTTCTCCGCTTCTTGGGCGTGTAAATAACAACATGATATTGCACTTTCATCTTTAGAGGTAGAGTACAAGGAAGCGCATACAACAAGTCAACAAATTCTTTAGCTTCAACAGATTATTGACATAGTTTAGATTCCCATAGGATTCACCGATTATACTTTGGTTTGACAACCAAGGTAGAATTCACATTTATCACATCCCTATTGAGAACCAAAGTGGACCAATAATATTGAGATATACATACACTTCATTCATCAACACATTCAATATGGATTTATTTTCTTGAGTACATTCTAACTCAAAGAACAAGGTTGTAGACATCTTTACGAAGACTTTTTACATCACCTTGCTACCTTGAGTTGCATGGAATGCTTGGGGTTTCAAAAGTTTTTCTTGGGGTGTTCGTGAGAACATATTCCTTATTATTCTTCTTTATCTTTCCTTCTAGCAAGATTCTTTCCTTCTTTTGGTTTGATATTTCTTCATTCATATATTTTGCATGATTACCTCATCATGCCTAGTTATTGGGACTCAAACTATGGGCATGTCACTTCTATTTTTTCCCTAGCTTCACTCAAGAGGGTGTGTTAGAGTAGGTATTTACCTAAACTCATGTTCACCTAGGTACATTATTTACCTTTATTGTATTTATATTAACCCACTTATGTGTGTGGATATTTATTTTTATTTATTTAAATATTAGGGGATATTATCTAGTTGTTAGGTATAGTTCTTTCCTTGATCTATAGCATTGACTTTTCAGATCCTTGATGTCTATTTATTTCCTAAATCTACTGGTCTTGACTAGTTCTTTTATGACTAGTTATTTCCTTGATTTATGGCTTGACCTACTTAATTTGACTTGTTCTTAGATTATTATTCCTTGCTTATATAAGCAAGGCCCATTCTCATTTTATTTCATTGAGTTCCATAATAATATATGATATTGTTGCTCATTTTTTTGCAAAGGTTTTATTAAAGTTATTCTAGTGAATTGCTTTTATCTTATTCATCATGGTGTTTGATTAGCATCTAAGTTCTTGGATTGGTACGATCTGGTTATCATTCCTTTTATACCCAACTCAATAGAAAACCAATTATTGGTGTGATTCTTTGAAAATTACATGGAGGTTATAGACTATTCATGGGCACAACCGACACCTACACTAAAATAAAAATGAAACAATGATGACTATTCCAGCACCTCCCTTGTCTCCATTTGGACCCATAAAAAACAAGATCATTTTAAGAGGGGTTTTATTTTGATCGGGGGTGTTGATAGATTCGTTAGGAATATTTTCACAAGGTAAATGATTGGTGGTAAGGGTTCTTTGGTGAGCTAATCGTGGATGAAATTCCCCTTGATGGAATTTTGAGAGAGAAATTCAAGGTCAAACTCTATCATGAACATGAGTCATCTAGCTATATGATTGTTGTGATATTGTTTAGATTGCATGGATTTTAGTGGGTTAAAATTTGTGACCATATAGGTTTTTTGATTGAGGAGATAATGACGAATTTTGGAAGTTGCAAAGTACAAGGAACAAGAAAATCTACTTCAAAATAGTGATTCACATACTAATGATGGGTGTGGCTTATGTAATATATGGCCTTCTCCTTTCATTATTCATCTCGATGTGCTAACATGGCTCCCAAGGCATGATTAATAGGGGATATATATATGTATATAAATACATACATATATATATATATATATATATATATATATATATGTATTTATGTATACATATATATATATATATATATATATATATATATATATATATATATATATATATATATATATACGAGATACCCTTGTGTGGAGGTGTAATCACATGTGGTAATAAGAGGTATTGTTTTAGGGCATCAAAATCTGTTAATAGTTGTCATCCCATTTAAAGTGGATTTATTTCCTTAAAATTTGATGAAAAGGTTGGAAATTGATCTAATAGTTGAGAAATAAAATGATGAATATATTGAAGTTTTCCTTGAAGGCTACATAGTTGTTTAAGATTAGATAGAGGATGAATTTCAATAATGGCTTTGTCCTCGGATGGGTCAACCTCAATTCCCTTGATAGATACTTGTAAATCCTAGAATTTTTCCTATGAGAAATTTGAATACATATTTATATGGATAAAGATGGAGAAATAACTGTAATAGAAGTGTGAAGATCATGTCAAGGACATCAATATGGTATTTCCAGTGTTTTTATTTTACTAAGAGATTATCTACATAGTCTTCTATGGTTTTATGGATGAGGTCATGATAGATGTGTGTCACAATGCATTGATAAGTAGTTCTTGTATTTATTGGGCCAAATGGTATTACTGTTTAGTAGAAGGTTCCCCATAGGGTGATAAAGGATTTCTTATCTTGATCTTTTGGTACCATAAAGATTTAATTATAACCAGAGAAACCATCCATAAGAGACAAAATTTCATGGCCTTTTATTAGATCGATGAGTTGATCTATGCTAGGTATGGGGAAATTGTCTTTTGGAAAAATGAAGTTAAGGTCCTAAGAGTCCATGTAGATGTGTAATTTCCCATTTGATTTAGTGATGGGTATAATATTGGAAAATTATTGGGGGTAATCGATAGGTAGTATGAAATTGGATGAAATATGATGATGGAGTTCTTCTTTAACTAGTTCGGTGTGATGTAAGGATGTAGCATATGATTATTTTTCTTCATATGCTTAGAATATAGGATGATGATGATATTTTAGATAATGATGTTAGGGTCTATACAAGACATATCACTATAAGACCATGTGAAATCTTGAATGTGCTTGGTTTTAGAGCTCAAATAATCTTTCTCCTTTTTTCTTTGAATTTTGCCTTCAAAGTACTCGTGTCTAGTTGATATGTTTTAAAAGGTGTATATGTCGAGGAAAAATTCATGACTCACATCATGTGTAACCCAATATCTATTTTATGAAAATCCCCTTTTATGGTTGATGATTGTAAAGGTATGCCATCATTGGAAAATCCCTCTAACAACTTTCCTTTTCAAATGTTACCTCACTTATCCCATGTATGAATTAGAGGCTATGGAAAATTTCCATGAACTTTGTGGATGGTCAAAGATTAAATTCAAAGACCACTAAGAGGAAAGTCCCCATGGAAGATAGGAAGGGTCTCCATGTGTCTTCCCAATGCACCTTCAAAAATTAACAAGTCAAGCCACTCTAGATTGTGAGCATTCACCATATGGCTTATGTGTAGTAAGGCGGTACAATAAGCTGAAAAGTCAAAGAAAAGGGGGATTGCGGATGTTTCCATGTGTCATCTAGGTGCATTTTAGAAGAGGGAAGGGCTCACGGAGGATCTAAATCCCCGTGAAGTGAGAAATAATCCCGAGATGTAATTTTGAGCCTCACAACTCAGGGATAATGTTGCAAACCAAGAAGATAGTGTGAGGAGGGTTGTGAATCACCATGAGATAGGTTGTCTCTTCCGGATGAGTTGTAGCAGGTTTGAAATAATGCGATACACTAAGAGGATGAGGAAAAGCACATGATTTCAAACCATTGAAAGCATAGTAATGGTTTCTTTTCATTACTAGTGTTAGTACTAAGCTAAAGAGTTCATAATACAGGAACAAAAAAGAATTACATGTCAAAAGGTGAAAATTTAGATGTGACATCATTTGAAAGCAATCTCATATATAATTCAAAATGGGGATTCTGTAGGGGCCCCAACCTAGGGGGTGGTTCGGAGTTGTTTTGCGGTAGGACTCCTTTTGTTGTTTCTCTTTTGGTTCCTTTTTGTTCTTGCCTTCTTTTCTCTGGATCTTTGTACGTTTGGATCCTGTTTTCTCCTTTATTGTAATATTTGGCTATTGAGCCTTCCTTGGTTGACTATTCTTCCCTTCTCTGGGCTACTTCTTTAATATTTTCTATCTTGCTTTTGAGCCCTTTTGTATTTAGGTATAGTCCCTTCAAAACTATTTACCCTTAATTAAAAAAACCCATGGTAAAAGGGTTCATTTACATAATTAAAAATAAATGCATAAAATAAAAATATAATGCTCATAGACGCTTCATTCCTTTATAAGTTCCCCAGTGGAGGAAATTTGTTAAAAAATTATTCTTCCTCAACATGAATTCATCGAGCTCTGTCTATCCGAATAAACATGATGGACCTGCTAAATCCCACAACATCCCCATATCCATTATTGACTCAAGGTTCATTCTAGGTTTATTCATGATTTTCTCCACTTCAATCTTCTTCTAGTAGAAAGATACCCACCTAGAAGATCCAGCCCACTGTGAAGAATGTCTTCTTCCCTTTTCCCTTGTGAAGGGTAGAATTGTTGAGAATATAATGAGAGAGAACAATTGGAGTGTTTGAATGACAAATCACTACATCACGGGGTTTGGAGGAATGAGTGACTTTGAGATAGATTCAGCTTTCCATCTCCTTTTAAAAGGAATATGCTTTCTTGGGAAGGTATTAGACAAGGACCTAAGAAACAATACCCTGTTGAAGAAATATAATGCCCTGTGTGAGTGGATGACTGAACTGCAAACCTACCCCTGTTTTCCTGAAGAGAGGAGATTGTTTCTCTTGAATAATGAGAAGATATGGATATCTCCTCTTCTTCATCTAAAATAATGATTGGGAGATGAGAACTTGATTCACCCCTTCTCTTACCCAAAGGTGGTTTTGATATTGTAATTAGTTGTGAGGGTATAGGTGATTTCTTCCCCTTCTCCAGAGAGGAAATGAACCATTCTAATTCATCCACCTTGTGAGAAATTTTAGGCATGATGTCAATGGAAGATTTTTCATAAAACACATAAGATTCCTTGGAATTCTCCTTTAATACAAATTATTCATCACATAGGAATTCACACGAAAAGTCAGTTTGACCAAACACTTGAGGCCTCCTTACAATCCAAAATTTCTTAAGGTTTTCAGGAGCCTTGAGATGTTCCCATCAAAAGAGATGAAAATACATGAATTAAAAAGCCATGAAGACAAGATTGATCCTAATTAGCCTTTTCATAAGTGCGAGCTAGACCTGTTGATAAGTCAAGGGTCCTTTGGTGTCTCTTACACATTATATGTCAAACAAGACCATAACAAAAGACTCATTGGGACCACACAGGTTGAAGATTTGATTCAAATTATATTTTACAAGTACTTTCACCATGTCACTAGTAAAAATTTGTAAAAAAATTCCTCACATATAAGATACGAAAATAAATGTATCCTAATAATGGGATAAAATTGGGTTTTATAGTAGAAGTGGCATAAATTGATTGAATTTAAAGCAATTAGTTACACCTAATAAAGAAATATCTTGCTCAAATCACATGAGGAAAAATTAAAAGTTGAAGTTAATCTAGAAAAAACATGATTGATGAATTAACTGGATTCGACAAGAACCGCGTGGGATAGTTAAACCAAGAATATGTGAGAAGGAATGCACAAAACCCAATATGTATCTTTGGATAGTATATGAAATGTGTCTGTCACTTCAGTCACCTCAAAGTGCTCAAAGGATATTAGAATCACCCATCCAATCACCAAGTGGAAGGAATCATGAAAACATTAGCTACAATAAATGACATGATATTCTAATCCTATATGATAGGAGAAAAATGAAGAAGGCTCGTACTCTTTACACCTGAAAAGGAAAAATAAAATATTTTCATAAAAGTATCATTGATACACCTGAAATTTTGTAAAATAAGAATATACTCATGAAATATACGTGTTTTGGGGGGTAAATTGAAAATAAAATAGATATGGAATTGTATAAATGTAATTTGAATACTCTTACGCAAAAGGGGGTTAAGATTTATAAGAAATAAAAAGAGAAAAGAGAGAAGAGATTTAAAAAATCCTTTTTCCAAATGACTTATCTAAGAAACCTGTTAATTCCTTGAGCCTTCAAAATAAATCATGTCAAGATGGTTACAAGTGGATAGCCATTGAAAAACATTGAGACTGTAAAAGAAACTTTTCCTTGCTGATAAATTTGAAAAGCCCTGAGTTAATTTTGTTAATCATGAGACTTGTGTCTTATTTAAATTTGAGATGTTTCAAGTAGTTGTTCATGTTCCTTTTGTAATATTATGTTAGGAATTCCTCTTAATCACACAAGATGTTATCCTTGTAGTAGTATTGTGGCGTTTGCAATTGTACTGTGAGAAGAGCTTTCATTTCACCACATAGTAAATAATTGAAATTCACTTTACTTTCATTTTGTTGATATGGATTGTTTGTTAGTATATTAGTGTATCTTAGGTGTAATGGACAAGGGATTTCTAATGTTTAGTTGAGTCTTTAACATGATATTTTATGTTAAGTTATCAAATAATGTTTGAAACCATGCATATTTGGGCTTCCATGGGTGCACATCTTTTGGTTAAAGGTTCATTGTCGACTACTTGAAAGTGTTTTATCATCTTGCTTGGAAAACTTTCCAAATTTTGTAAAGAGTTTTTAAAAATGTGGTATAATCAACTTTATCCTACTTAATTCCCCAAAAAAACCATCTATAAATGATAAATCCTACAAGAACCACCCCTACTTGCATTTTTTATCCGTAAATTCTAAGGATATTTGTTGAATTTACCCATCATTTACTCAAAATATGCAAGAGAAATCAGGTTTTATTGTTTTCTTTAGTAATTTGAAACTTGTTTGGGAGATATCTTCATTCTATAGGGTGACAACTTGTAAGAGTTAGAATATGTTGTATTGACCATGTATTCTCAAGGTTTTCTTTCAATATCATAGAAGGAGAGTCAAATATTTTTGATCCATTTATATTCCTCAAAAATATAGGTTACAAAACGGGTCCTCTCACCCTTGTTGAAGGAACAACCTAAAGTAGGAGGGTAGGTCATACCCTCAGCATGGTGCTATCCAAAATTTTCAAGTTTAAGTGAAAAAGAGTCAGTTAAATCCATCCCCGGTTATAAAACAACTCAAGTTCTGATGTATCTGTCTCTAAGCATCTTTCTCTTTCTGTTGATGCTACTCAGATTCAAAGGGAGAACCGATTTTGGTACCATCACCGATCTAACATTGTTTTTAGGGACTATTGGTGCAAATACATACACATACTGACCTCTGATAATGATTATTACATGTCTAGATGCAAATACATTTTTTAAATGTCATGCTTTGATAAGATTTATGAAGATTTAGCAAGATCATTAGCTCATTGTATAATATTTCCTAGCTTAAGTGAATGTTGCACTAGATTTGTATGGCTAGTGATAAAAATTGATAAAGGATGATCAGATCTATAAAGCTTTATAGAGATTGAGTATTGATAAGCACTTGACAAGTTACTCATAATGCTTTGGCATATCTAAGGTGAAAATCCTTGGTGGCGACTCTATTTTAGTTTGAGATTTTGGTAAATGCCAATGTCTTAGGCTTTGTCAATTAAGAGTTGTTAATATTTACAAAGATGGAAGGAATAAGGTCTTTCTTTAATAAGGATCCTACTAGAATTTTTTTCCAGATATAGGGAAAACAAATTCAAAAGGGAGACAATTTTGGAAAGCATTGGGGGATCAGAAGCCAAGAGACGAGGTATTACCAGTGATGGAAAATGATCAACTTGTAGTTGAGGATTATACTACATCTTCAAATAGTTTAGAATCAAACAGTCCTCAGGTGAATTTAAATACTGGTGAAGGGCCATCATTTTGGTCTGGAATAAGTGTCCCTTATTTCTTTCCTTTAGCACTCAAGACTGATAGGGTTTTTTGTGAAACTAAGTCACTAGGGGATATTTACTTTGAATATCACACACATGTATCCCAAAGACCCCTGGTCCCACACTCTCTTAATCCTCCTGTAGATCACCTTCTCAAAATAACATGGCTCAGGGTCAACCTAGGCCTCCTTTTTTATCAACACATTTGGACCAATAAATTTTAGAGGCATGGTATAGTATCCGAATGTTGTACCAAAAGATGTAAGAAATAGGTTGCCTAAATTTCAAGGAAATAATGCCATCACTAGTGATCAACATTTAAGACTTTTTGTTAATATGACAGAGGATTTTGAAATAGAATATGAAGATGTATGTATAAAGTTGTTTATTCATACTCTTGAAGAATATGAGGATGATTGGTACAAATATTTACCAGATAACTCAATATATTCATGGAGTGACATAAAAATGCTTTCATATTTCAATATGGGGATAAGACAGACCCAAGGTTCATCTTGTCGAATTTTGAGAATATAAAGAATAATCCCAACAAGTCAGTCCAGGACTTCAATACCAGATTCAATAAGAATTTAAATAGATTACCTATAATTTTGAGTCCTAGTGATGAATCTTGCTTAATCAAGCACTCTGATGATTTTGAAAAGAAAGTTGTTTATTATTTGAGAGATAAGAACCTTGTAACTTTAAAGCAAGTTTTCACAATGGCCTTGCAAATCAAGAATAACATTAAGATAATTGGAAAACCCCTAAGAGGGAAGGTGTCAAATTGATTAATCCTAGTAGACCTCTCAGTAAACAAAGCATTGGATCTGGAGGAGGTTGTGAAGACTTTGACCAGAGCGATTAAATAAATATCTTATAAGCTTTCCAGAGAGAAGAAAAGGAAATAGGATAAAGTTCTCAAGGTAAGAACAAACCATAAGGCCAAGATATATTTATAAATCATCTTAGGGGTGATCAAAGAATACATGAAAGAGGAAAAGGATCCATGGGGTCATGAAATAAACAACAACAACCTAGATAAAATAAACGATCCTGATCCTTTGACTACTAGGGTTTCCATGGTGGAACAAAACCATGTTATTAAATGGTGTGATAGGTGTTTTTTTCCACATTACCCTTGTGAACCTATTGAGGAAGTGCAGGAGGAAAATGATGATGAGACTTATGGAGATGTATGTATGATGGAAAACCCTGAAAATCCATAGAAAGGAGCCACTTCAACCGAGTGATAATTTCCAAGACTGTAGAAAGTTTCGGATTTGCATTCACTGGGTATTAAATATTCCTCCAAGTGATGATATTGAAGTTGATATGGTGTAAGCGTTTGATTTACCTAATCATGATTTTGAATATCTGAGGGATTTGATGATTAATAAGTACGATGGAGGAATTCCTTATAAAGAAGACAGGAAACTTTTGATGAATGTAGTTGTTAGTCAAGAATAGGAAAACAATCTCATAAGTTGAATTGTTAAGGAGGACTAAAACCTAAACCCAAGAATCCGCTACTTACCAATACTCCAAATGAGTCTCTTAAGAAGGATACACCAACTAAGGGTCCGATTATCCCAAATAGATCTTGTACCCATGTTCATGCCCAAAATGTAAAAGGTCTTGTATCATCAGAAGAGACCGTTTCTCTTCCCGCAACATGATTTTACCCAAATATGTTCCATGTGATATTGCCCATATTTTGAGTCAGATAAAATTCTTAGTTCCTATTGTTGAATTATTTTGGATCCTTAAACATAGAAAAAGAGAATTTGAGTACTTAGGGTTTGAGAAGGATGCACTAACCTCATGTAAAAATATGAATCGTGTGGATACTCCCCCTATCATTTTAGAAGTGGAAGTACATCAAGTATTAGAGGATTTGGGAGAACCACCTAATGTATATTTAGGAACTTCTCTTGTTGAATCCCAACTTGAAGTTAACCCTTTTTATACTAATTTAATCATAAAAAATAGGTTAGTGAAGAACTGCATGTTTGATTCAGGGGCCTCTTGTAATGTGATGCCTCTTGAGGTAATGAATGAATTGAATATCAAAGTAACAACATATTTTGGAAAGTGCATTGCTATGGACTCAAGAGAAGTACCAGTGATTGGGTAAGTCAAAGTATTGGTAGTACAATTGGCATCTTATCTAGGAAAGTTTTTAACCTTGAATGTAGTCATTGTGGATTGTCCTGTTAAATGGGGAATGTTGTTATCATGGAAATGAGTTGCTACTATTGGAGGGAGTGTGCATATGGAATTTTCATATGTGAATATACCAATAGAAGGAAGTCTTGTTAGACTCCATGGAGAAAAAGGAATGTTTCATCTGATTTAGGATGCCAAGAAAGCATCCTATGAGGTTTTGTATACTGATGTGGATGTGGATGTTGATAATTTTGTGGGTTATGCAGATTTTAAAGAGCATAAAATTGAAAAATGTCAGTTTCCCAAGTGAATTGGTTCCCCTTGGATTTTGATGTTTGATGGAGTTTTCTCTAAATTTGGGAATGGTGCTAGTGTTTTCATGATATCTCTAAATCAGGAGGTTTTCAGTTTTTCTTTTAAACTCATATTTGAATGTACTAGCAATATTATAGAATATGAAGCACAAATTTTGGGTTTAAGGATTGCTTGGAGGTATGGTATTAGGGAGATTATTGTTAAGGGATATTTAGAATCAATAGTGAAACAAATTAGGAAATTGGATGTAACTAAAAATAAAAAATGAAATAGTATAAACATGCAGTTTGGGATTTTATTAAAATGTTTGATTGTTTCAACATAATTTAACATGACAGAAAGTAGAATGCTACTACAGACAAGTTAGTAGTATTGGGATCCATATTTAAAAATTACACAATTTCTCCTTACTACGAGTATGATATATAAGTGTTGACAAGACCATTTATCCTTGACAATGTCAAACATTGGCAAGTTTTTGAAGATGATGCCCAGAGTTCAGAGGTTTCTACAAAATAAGGGAGAATGTACAAATCATAATATACATTGGGAATCGATGATTTATATGTGTGATGGTAAGGAAACTCTTTTTGTCCTAGATATTATTCAATTAAAAAAAAATACAATTCCAAGAGGGTTAGTTGCTTTGGAATCAAATTTTGACAATGTTGATAGGGTTATTCACAAACACATCCATGTTTTGAGAGATGTAGAAGAGAAAAACTTGGGAACTAATGATAAACCTAGAAAAGTAACTTAAGTAAATAATAAAAGCAATCATATGTCCAATTTTTAAAAAAGTAATAGGATTGCTTGGCGTGGTCATATTTAGAATTGAAGGCATATAGGGAGGATCTTTTCCAACATGAAATACCTTTAGAACCCAATGCTAAGCCATTCAGGAAAAATAGAGGCCAATTAATCTTCTCTTGTCTTTGAAAATGCAAGAAATCAATAAAGTCAGGGATGGAGGTATTATATAACCTACGAGATATTATTCTTGGGTGGAAAATTTAGCACTAATTAGAAAAAAGGATGGGGATATAAGACTCTGTGTAGATTTTAGAAATTTGAATAAAGCCTCAATGAAAGATAATTATCTACTGCCTAACATCGATAATATGTTGTAGTTAATCACTAAGTCATAACTATTTTCTACATTATATGCATTCTTGGGATATAACCAAGTGGTCGTGAAGCAATAAGAATGAATCAAAACTACTTTCACCACTCTTTATCGTACTTATGTGTATGTAAGAATGCAATTTGGTTTGATGAATGTTTGTTCCACCTTTTAAAGAGCTATGGATGTGGAATTCTTCGGCTATATAAGTGATTTTATAGATGTATACCAGGATGATGTGATAATATTTTCAAGAAAAAGGGATGATCATTTGCAACATTTGGAAAAGATGTTACAGAGGTGCAGGGAGTGTAGTATCTCGTTGAATCCTTAAAAATGTCATTTTGGGGTTCATAAGGCCATGTTGCTATGGCATATTGTATCAAAGGAAAGGGATATGATTGAACCTGAGAGAGTGGAAACTATTGGGAAATTACCTATCCCTAAGAACAATAAGGGTATTTAGTCTTTTTTCAGCCAAATCAATTTCATAAGAAGATTCATTTCCAATTTTGTGAAAATGATTATCCCTATCACGAAGATATTGAGGAAGGATCAAATTATTAAATGGGAGGATGAGGCTATCCAAGATTTTTTCGAGATCGAAGAGGCATTAAAAAATTCCCATGTCTTAGTGGCTCCTGATTATAAGAAGATTTTTCAAAATTTCTCTTTTACATCTTAAAATATCCTTGCATTTGTGTTATTTCAAAATAATGAGGAAGGTAATGAAAGGGAAAATTCCTTTTTTAGTAAAGCATTGCAAGGAGATGAATTGAAGTACACCATTATGGAAAAACAAGAGTTTTCCTTGGTTAGAGAAAAAAAATATTTCAAGACATATATTCTAAACTTAAATATCATAGCTTATGTTCCTCATACAATGGTTGAAGACATTTTATCAAAGATGGAGGTTTCTAGCAAAAGATGTCGATGGGTGAAAAAATTGCAATAATATTACGTGGATGTTCGGACTACTAAACTTGTTAGAGGTCTAGGCTTAGAAAAGCTAATGGCTAGAAAAAACTTATAAGTGATGGAAGTAAATGAGGTAGAAGGAGGAGATGTGGAGATACATGAGAAATTGATTAATTCTATATGGTACATATACATTATATTCTACCTAAGAAATTTGGAATGTCTAGGGAATATAGATAAAAAAAAAGGACACTCAAGTTAGATTCCCAACTTAAGGGTATAGTCCCTTCAAAACTATTTGCCCTTAATAAAAAAAAAAGTTAGATTCCCAAAAATAAATCATCACTGATTATGGGTTGGCCTGGAAAAATCTTGAAGGGGTTCTTCTCAGATGTGTAATGGAGGTTGAAGCCCCTAGGTTAATTTTATAATTTGATGGGGGAGTCTGTGGGGGACATTTTGTCAGAAGAGTAACTACCCATAATATACTAAGGGTGGAATATTGGCGGCCCACACTTTTCAAGGATACAACCTTGTTGGTAAAAAATGTGAAAGTTGTCAGAGATCTTAAGGGAAAATGAAGGATTTTGGTGCTCTCTCTGTGCAACTAGTATTAATTGAGGCTCCTTATAAGAAATGGGGCATGGACTTTGTTGGGGAACTATCAAAACCCTCCAGTGCAGGCCACAGATGGATATTGGTGGCTACTGATTATTTCACCAAATGGGTTGAAGTTATCCCCACCAAGAAGGTGGATCACTAGGTTGTTATTGATTTCATCCTAAATCATATAATTTACAGGTTTGGTGTACTTGTAAATATATTTACTGACAATGCCATGATTTTCCAAGTCAAACCATTAGTTGGTATTTGTGAAGAATATGGTATAAACTTTAATATGCATCTAATTATAACCCACGAGGCCATGGACAAGCTGAATCAAGCAACAAAATTTTATTGAAGATAATTAGGACACTAACAATCAATAAAATAAAGTGGGGGAGTAGATTAAGTTTTTGTTTGGGCGAGATAGAATTACAACTAAGAGAGCCACTGGGAAAATTCCATTTGAGCTAGTTTATGGAGTCTAAGAACTCCTTCCTTTACACCTACAATTGTCTTCTTATCAGTTTATCCAAAAACTTGAAGATGAGGAAGTTAGCCCTTATAATGCAAGAATAAACCAAATAATTAAGTTGGATTAGGAAAGATGAGAATCCCACCAAAGGAATTTGAAGTTTAGGGAAAAGATGAAAACATTATTTGACAAAAATGTGACTCCCATAATCTTCAACATTGGAGATCTTGAATTATCATGGGAAAATAGACATGAGGATAAGGTAAAACACAAAAATTTTAATGCATTGTGGATGGGACCACATTCCATTGATATCAGGATTGCTGAACATACTTTATTCTTGAAAGACCTGGATGGAGAGCTTCTTGAGTTTCCTATTCATGGTAGGCTCTTGAAGCATTTTCATGATTAGATTTCGGACCAAGGTATGAATCAATGTATTGTGTATAGTTTTCCTTCTTTGTTTTTATATTTTTGTGCGTGTGTTTATGTTTTCCTTTTCTCTCCTAGTCTTCTATGACCAATTGCCTTGTTTTCTTGGAATGCTTTTTGGATGATGGGTTATTATCACTTGATCCGGTATGTATGATATTTTATTCCATAACCCAATGGATTTTTGGCACTTGGTCTACATTGAATAGTTATTTTGGCACCCGCAAGGGGTACCCATCCCCGAGTCAGAGCCAGTGTTGGAGCTCGAATAATATCTCCCCTTATTTGTTTGAAGTTTTTCCTTTAAAGTCCTTGTGTCCAGTTGATCTATTTTAAAATGTTTATATGTCAAGGGGAAAAATCCTAACTCACATCATGTGTAACCCGATCTCTATTTTGTGAAAACCCCCTTTTATGGTTGAGGATCGTAAGGGTATGCCATCATTGGAAAATCCCTCTAACTCTTTTCCTTTTCAAATGTTACCTCACTTGTCCAAGGTATGAATTATAGGCTACAGGTAATTTCCATGAACTTGGTAGATGGTCATAGATAAAATTTATAGACCATTAGGAGGACAATCCCTGCAAAAGAATGGAAGGGTTTCCATGTGTCTCCTTGATGTACCTTTGAAAAATTAATAAGTCATCCCCCCAAGTTACGATCATTCACCACGTGGCTTATGCATAGCAAGGAAGTCCCAATTAGCTGAAACGTCAAAGAAAAGGGGGGATTGTGGATGTTTCTATGTGTCTTCAAGGGAATTTTAGAAGAGTGAAGGGATTTTTGGAAGAATGAAATCCCCACGAAGAAAGAAATAATCCTCGAGAAGTGATGTTCGAGTCTCACAACTCAAGGATAGTTTTGTAAACCAAGAAGACAATGCGAGGAGGGTTTCAAATCACCATGAGATAGGTTGTCTCTTTTGAATGAGTTACAATAGGTTTGAAATAATGTGATACACTAAGGGGATGAGGAAAATCACATAATTGCAAACCATCGAAATCACAGTAATGGTTTATTTTCATTACTGGTGCCAGTACTATTCTAAAGTGTCCATAATACAGGAATAGAAAATAATTGTATGTCAAAAGGTGAAAATTTAGATATGACATAATTGGAAAGTAGTCTTATATATAATTCAAAATGGGGATTATATAGGGGCCCAACCCATGGTAAAAGGGTATGTTTACATTATTGAAAATAAAGGCGTAAAAGACAAATATAATGTTGAAAGAACCTTCATTCCTTCATAAGTTCCCACCACTGGAGGTAATTTGTTCAACAAATTATTCTTCCTCAGCATGAATTCATTAAATCTTTATGTTATGTAGATAAATAGTACAGACCACTGCTAAATCCCACAACATCCCCATATCTCATAGTGACTCAAGATTCATTATTAGTTCATTCATGATTTTCTCCAACTCAATCATGTTCGGGTAAGAAGATAACTAGTCTAGAAGATCTAGGCCACCTATTAAGAATGTCATCTTCCCCTTCCCCTTGTGAAGGGTATACTTTTGAGAATAGACTAAGAGGGAATGGATAGAGTGGTTGAAATACCAAGGACTACATCACAAGGGTTAGAAGGAATGAGAGACTTTTAGATAGATTCATCTTTCCATCTCCTTGTAAAAGGAAGATTCTCTCTTGGGTAAGGGATTGGTTGAGGACCTGAGAAGCCATTCCCTGATGAATAAATATAATGCCCTAAGTGAGTAGATGACTAAACTACAAACCTAACCCTGTTGTCCAGAGAAGAGGATATTGTTCCTCTTGAATAATGAGCAGATATCGATAGCTCCTCTTCTTCATTTGAGGTAATGATTTGGAGCTGAGAACTTGAATCATCCCTTCTCTTACCCAAAGGTGGTGTTGATATTATACTTAGTTGTGAGGGCACAAGTCTTTTCTTCCCCTTCTCCAGAGAGGAAATCCTCCATTATAATTCATCCACCTTGTGAGAAATGAAAGGTACGGTGTCAATGGAATATTTTTAATATAACACATAAGATTCCTTGGGAATATCCTTTAATACAAATTATTCATCACATAGGAATGGACACTGAAAGTTAGTTTTCCTAGACACTTGAGGCCTACTTTCAATCTAGAGTTTCTTTAGATCTTTAGGAGACTTCAGATGTCCCCATCAAAAGAGATTAAAATACATGAATTAAAAGGTTATGAATATAGGATTGATCCTAATTAGCCTTGAGAGAATTGTGAGTCAGAACTGTTGATAATTTAAGGGTCCTTTGGTGTCTTCTACACATTCTATGTCAAACAAGGCCCTAATGAAAGCCTCATCAAGACCATATAGGTCAAATATTTGATTCAAATATCATGTCAAAATCTAATTCAAACTATTTACCACAAGTAATTTCTCCATGTCACTAGTAAAAAGTTGTAAAAATTTCCTCACTTATAGGATACAAAGATAAATGCATCTTGGTAATGGGATAACACTGGGTTTTATAGTAGAAGTGGCCCAAATTGATTGAATTGAAAGAAATCATTTACACCCGATAAAGAAAGATCTTGCTCAACTCACACGAGGAAAAGTTAAAGGTTGAAGTGAATCTAGAACAAACATGATTGATGAATTAACTGGATTTGACAAGAACCATGTGGGATAGTTAAACCAAGATGTGAGAAGGAATGCACAACACCCAATATGTATCTTCAGATAGTAGATGAAATGTGTCTGTCACTTCAGGTCACCTCGAGTGCTCAAAGGATATCAAAATCACCCAACTAATCACTAGGTGGAAGGAATCATGAAAACATTAGTCACAAGAAATGACATGATATTCTAATCATATATGATAGGATAAAAATGAAGAAGGCTTGTACTCTTTACACTTAAAAAGGCCAAATAAATTATTTTCATAAAAGTATCATTGATACACTTGACATTTTGTAAAATAAGAATCTACTAATGAAATATACTTGTTTTTGGGGGGGAAATTGAAAAGAAAATAGAGATGGAATTGTATAAAGGCAATGAGAATACTCTCACAAAAGGGGAGTTAAGATTTCTAAGAAATAAAAAGAGAAAAGAGAGAAGAGATTTAAAAAATCCTTTTTCCAAATGACTTATCTAAGAAACCTATTAATTCCTTTAGCCTTCAAAATAAATCATGTCAAGATGGTTACAAGTGTACAACCATTGACAAACATTGAGACTACAAATGAAACTTTCCTTGCTTTGATAAATTTGATAAGCCCCGAGTTAATTTTGTTTTTTTAATATTGGTAAATAGTTTTTTGAAAGGGACTATACCCTTGTGTACAAAAGAAGGCCTAAAAGCCGGAATAAGAGAGAGGAGCAGAGAAGCTGTAGCAAAGCACAAAAGCTACAGCGAAGAACAACGAAGCCCAGAACAGCTACACAAACGAGACTTAACAGCAAAACAACGGCAAAAAAACAGCAAGCCTACAGCCAAGAAGCAGTAAAAAACAATAAGGACCAGCAAAAGTAGTCGGGACTACTTCTTGGCCGCTTGATCAATACTCATCTTTACTCTTTTCCAAGCATGATACATGCCCAGCGTGGTCATATGAGCAGCATCCGTCTTATCGAGCTCCTCTCTGGTTCTTTTGCTCTCTTTCTCATTGCCCCAAAGTGTAGCCGGGACACCGCTAAGCTGTGAAACACTTCTTGCATGACCTTCGATGAACTCCTCGATGGCCCTGAAGGCTGCAATATTATACTCATGCCTAGTCTTCATCTTCCCTAGGCGGGAGTCTAAGGAGGTCAGTTTTTTATATATGTCATCAATCTGGCTATTGCCAATGCTCCCTTCCCCCTCAATGCTTTGTTTGCCTTTTTGCTTAGCAAGGTTTTTAACCTCATCCTTCAGCAAATTGAGCTCAGCCTCTAAGGCCTCCAATCTCCTAGAAGGGTTGTCCGTTGGTGCCGCCTGGGGACTGGCACTACTAATGTTCAGCAGATCACGAGCAACGTCCTCCAAAGGTTCAACCCCCTCAGCAATAGACTCAAGGTTGAGTCTCCTAGAAGCCCTGGTGACACGTTTAGAGGTAGAGACAGGGTGGGTGGCAGGGGCAGCAACAGGAGGAGAAGAAGGAGAAGCATGAGCAGCCGGCATGGGTGTAAAAAGACCGAAGGCAAAGGCGGCAGCAGGCGAGGGGCAGGCGGGGAGACAGGATCGACAAGCAATGAACCCAACAAAGCCGGGCCGGGAGAGGAAGGGAGACCGGGGAATTTAATAAGGCAGTGCTTGTGAATAAGCAAAATAAGCCCTTGGTGTAAGGGAACCGCCCGGGTATGCTTCTGGAACTCCATAATGGAGCGTTCAAGAGAATTTAACAGATAGTGAGGGAAGCAAACCAACCTACTCCTACGAAAGTGATTCAAAAAGACAAGGTGCTTGGCAGGGACAGTAACAAACCTGCCTTCTAAGGATATGAAGCGAATCATCATGCGGGTGACTTCGTCATACGGGGGTGGAATTGAGTTAACAAGCAGACCCGCGGTGTTGAATATGAGCTTCTCCTCCTCCTCCACAAATCTTCTCTCTTCAACCTCTTTGATAACCCTCTTGTTGAAGAAGCGGTATCCTTCCAAGCTGAGGCCAGTCGCTTCGGCTATGAGTTCCTCATTAATAAGAATTTTCTGCCCTCCATAGTCGACCGTCCTCTCATTCCACTCCTTGGCAAAGTGAACAGAGATGCTTTGATCATGTCCTTGCACTCTTTCCACAAAGTTGGTGAATCCGCCGATGCTAAGAATGTTCCAGAGCTCAGTGTTTTCTTTCCAGTCAGGGTCCGCGCACGGCTCAATCTGGTAGGAGGCCCTCCCATCTTAACAATGATGTGCTGGTTACAACAATTTTCAGAATACCTTTGGGCGTTGAGAGTGGTTCGTTTCTTACTGTTGCGGGTCGCATAAAAATGGGAACTGTAGCCGTTGGTCCTCCCACGAACGGCTGTATGATTGCCGATCTGAGCCTGCGTGGAGTCGCGCGTGAAAACCCTTTCCCTGTCAGCTTTCACCTTGTAGTTATCTTCGGTTTTCGCGGAGCTTGGCATCCGACTATCAACAGCTATTGTACCTCCCGCGTGCGCTGTTTTTAAATTTAGACATCTCCACTTGAAGTTCCGAAACAAAATCTTGCTATCATTTGAAGTAGATATCATTTGCCACGCCAAATAAATTAAAACAGCACATGTGGAAGAATTTATGGATTTCCTCCAAAGATTAAGGCATGTCTCTAGAGATTGTTTGCGTGTGAAGGTCCGCATGTATGCTGTTGTGAAGCTGATTAGGGATACTATCATTATCCCAAATAGTGAAATTTATATTAATGCCGTAATTGGCCAATGCATCGGCCAGCTTATTTCCCTCCCTGTAAGAATGTATTATTCTGATGCTGTTGAAGGTATGACTGATGCTTATGGATTCAGAGATAAAATCTTTGATATTCCAGCTAGGAGAAGAGGACTGATTAAGCAGTTTAATAATATTAAGGGAGTCCCCTTCAACAATGAGGTTCTGGATATTTTGGGTCCGTGCAACTCTCAATCCCCATAGAGCAGATAAAGCTTCTGCAAAATGATTGGTTTGGATTCCCATTTTTCCAGCATATGCAGCAATCAAATTACCTTTATGGTCCCGTATTGCTCCTCCTCCAGCTGCTGTTCCAGGGTTCCCCTTAGAGGCTCCATCAAAGTTCAGCTTGAACCAATTTGATTCAGGGGGATGCCATTTAACCAAAGATCTATCCACACTATTCCCGGGGTTGCTCCAATATCCGATCTGCCAATTTGATAAGATGTGCTTTTCATTTTCAGGGTAACAATTGTTCTTGGGTGGTTTAAATCTGGCCATGTCCTCTTTGATGCCTTGGGAGATCTTGCCAGTAGTGAATTTAAAATTCTGCTTCTTATTTCTAAAAACGATGTTATTTCTATCCTTCCAGATCCTCCAAATTAAATGCGGGATGGCTAATTTCCAGATTCTTTTGATAGCACAATGTCTGAATGGTGGGTTCCATTGATTCCATAGCTGAATAAGATCCTCCGGCATCACCCAGAGAGCTTCAAATTTGGAAAGGACAAAGTTCCAAGTTCTAAAGGCATAATCACAATGTATGAACAGATGGCTAATGTCTTCATAGTTATTCCTGCAAAGGTGGCACCAATTGGGAATGATAAATCCTCTTTTCATCAAATTGTCAGTGGTGAGAATTTTGCCTCTGATGGCCAGCCAAAGAAAAAAATTTATTTTGGGGGTTAACTCAGGCATCCAGATCGAGTTCCAGTTAAAATCTGATTGGTTACTGTGGAAAAGACTGGTATAACCAGATTTGACTGAGTATTTACCATCGTGTGAGCATTGTTAATTTTGTTAATCATGAGCATTGTTGTGTCTTCTTTCAATTTGAGATGTTTCAAATAGTTATTCATGTTCCTTTTGAAATATTATGTTAGGAATTCCTCTGAATCACACAAGATCTTATCTTTGTGGTAGAATTGTGGCATTTGCAATTGTATTGTGAGAAGATATTTCATTTCACCACGTAGTAAAAATTTAAATTCAGTTTACTTTCATTTTGTTGATATGGATTGTTTGTTAGTATATTAGTGTATCTTAGGTGTGATGGACCGGTATTTCTAATGTTTAGTTGAGTCTTTGACATGATATTTTATGTTAAATTATCAAATAATGTTTGAAACCATGCATATTTGGGTTTCCATGGGTGCGCACCTTCATGTTAACAGCTCATTGTCGATTACTTGAAAGTGTTTTATCATCTTGCTTGGAATACTTTCCAACTTATTTTAAGAGTTTCCAGAATGCTGTATAATAAAATTTATCCCTATTAATTCCCCAACAAAATCCACCTATAAATGCTAAATCCTACAAGAACCACCCCTGTTTGCACCGTTTTCTATAAATGTTAAGGATATTTGTTGAATTTACCCATCCTTTACTCATAATATACACGAGTGATAAGGTTTTATTGTTGTCTTTAGTAACCTTAACCTTGTTTGGGAGACATATTCATTCTATAGGGTGACAACTCGTAAGAGTTATATTATGTTGCATTGATCATGTCTTCTCAAGGTTTTCTTTCAATATCATAGAAGGAGAGTCAAATATTTTTTATCCATTTATATTCCTTACAAATATAGGTTACAAAACAGGTCCTCTCACCTTGGTTGAAGGCAAAAACTAAATTAGAAGGGTATCTCATACCCTTAGCATGGTGTTATTCAACTTTTCCAAGTTTGAGTGACAAAAAGTCAGTTAAATCTGTCCCTGGCTACAAAATGACTCAAAGGGAGAATTGATTTTGGTACCAACACTTAGATAAGTACATGGCAAATTTCTAGAGTTCATGTGGGTCTAAGGCTTTAACACCTCATGCTTTCATTATTGTTGTCAAAGTAATGATAGGAAAAGTGGTTTTACCTGATGTTGTTAGCATCCTTGTGTATCAAAACTAAATGGAAACTTGATGTGAACACGTAATCACAATATCATGAATAAGCTAAGGATGATCTCCTTAGATGAGAACCCTGCTAATCCAGGGTCTATCTTATTGATGAACTATTTTCGCTAAGGTGACATTACGTCATTTGTAATGTTGTATGTCATAAAATCCTTAGTGTAAATTTAAGCCTTGAAAGTGATTTACGATGTTGTTTCTTATCTCTATTAAATTTTTAACATTATAGTTTTTATAACTAAGTTATGTTAAGGCTTTGACAATTTTGATAGTTCACTTAACAACTTAATTTGGAATGTGATCAAGACTTCCTATTGGTTTATAATAGGTCTTAAACCAACCATCTGATAGTCTACCCCATTTGATGACTAATGCTATCATGATCATATTTCTAGGGATAAAGGGGCTATAGTCGTTAGTCAAGGACTTAGTTATTAATAATTAAGGGCATCAACTCCTTTGAGTATACATGAACAACTTTCTTGATCAACACTAACATTATATATACATACATATATATATATATATATATATATATATATATATACATGTGAATATGTATATATACATATACATATATATAGATTGAAAAAAGGGAATTTTCAAAGATTAAAGTAGTTAAGTAACTACTATTGTAGATTTATTAGCTAATGTAAAAATAGGACAATCTAATCCTAGTGGCATAGTTCTAAACTTAACATATGAACCTATCATTGAGAAGATTGACTTGGGCATTACTTTATCTATTTGAAAGGATGTATATGCATATGAAAATTGTATGAAGCCTTAAGTTATGTGAAGAAAGGATATCCGAATTTCTATTTGTATAAAATATTGTTTGGTCATTTAAAAATGATATAAGGTTTCTCAAATTCAAATGGTTGATGAGGTGGCACCCACCGCCTAATAGTTGTACTCACAGTCCTTAATTATCTCCACCAACTGATTTTGAGATGAAGTATTTTAGTTATCTAAATCACCTTGCATGGCATGAAGTATGACTTTGCTAAATTTAAAGGAGAGCTAAGAATAGTTGGCGGAAAGCTCCATTAACTCTACATTTAATGTCTTTTATTTCCCACCTTCCTCGGGAAGTGCATGGACGGATTGGAACAAAGGGAAATTTTTGGTATCGATTCATTTCATGGATAGAAACTTGTAGTAGCTCGGCATGCAAGGAGGAAGTTTAGTTGTGTGTTGATGCGAGTTTGTAGGAAGAAAACATTAGTTGACTAGATTGAAAGGAAAGTTCCCGAGTCATTAAAATATCACAGAAAATTTGTGATCTATTGAATGAAGGAACTCATTTCAAAGGTTTGGGGATTTTCCTGAGTAATCATGAATTTTTGTAAGGAAAGAAAACACTGGCATAATAGGCATGATACGCTTTGAACTTTTCATAATTTCTTGCTTTATTTAGTAATTTCACAAAAATAACCTTGCCTTGAATGAAATTTTTGTTTATAATTTCAGAGATGTAGAATCATTTTTATACTTGCTCTATAGAGTATGAATTACTATGGCTTCATGATGTATGTTGTTAAAAGTGATTAACTAAGTACATGCTTCAATGAGGGTTATTATCGTTAAAAAATATATATACTCTTGAGATGTTTGAGGATTGTTGCTATAATGATTAAGGGGTTTGTTCTAATATGCTAGTATTGTTGAAATATTCTTGTACACTGTGAATTGACATCTACCCATACTGTATAAAACTTGTTTAATTTGTTACCCATCTCTTCAAGGATATGAATAAATATAGCAAGATATTGTGGAATTCTTGAAATTGTTTTGTGTGAGTTTTTGTTACAAATGTCTTTCCTTGACCTAGTGTTGTTGGGTTTACGCAACTGGGTTTGATTCTTTAAATAAATCTATGCCTATGGAGTTGTGTTGGTCTTGTAGGAGGCATCATCGATGCTTATAATCAACCTAGTTTTATTTAAAATAAGTATTTGTACTGAAGAAAAACAACTGAATTTAATATTATCATCGAGTTGTAGATAATAAGGACAGTTGTAATATTTTCAAGGCCTGCTCCTTTGACCCTTGAATGGGTAGTTATGAATGGCACCTTTGGTCTACTCCAGAGCCACTATGATGGCTCAATTGAATAGCTAAGTTTCCTAATAGTTAATTGTTGTATCTTGTTTACAATTTAAGATTGTATAAGTTCCAGATACTTCATTCTATTATTTCATGTTGATCTCCTTGTTGCTTCGTTAATAACTCTAGAACTATTCCAATTTCTTCGGGGTTTAAAGCCGGTTGCGAGAAAGGTTATATTGAGATTTGATTACTTGTGATGGTTAAGACTAGCTTGTTAAAATCTCGTCACTTATGTTCCATTTTAGCCTCTATAACGGAGGATGGACATTCTCCTGTAAAACCTTGTATGTTACTTAGTGGGCTAATTTATTCACTATTATTACTAAAGCTTGGTTTTTCTTGCAATTCTTGCTGAGTTTGAAAGTGATGTCGACTTTGACTAACAATCTCCTTCCTCTATTAAGAGATGCAGTTCAATGTTGACCATTAGGAAACCATCCTAAAATGTGAGTTGATCATCTAGAAGTTTATGCATTAGATTTTACGGTTGAAAATTTGTTTAACAGTTCCTTTTATTAGGTACACCTCATCTCAATGTATGAGCTAGTAACCATATTTGAGTTTTATTTCCTTGACCCTTACACTCTTATCTGTGCTTGTTGGGTTTATTGATTACTTGTTCAAAGATATAAACCTATAATAAAGGTTTGATGATTAATTATCATTAGTATGACCCACCATTTAATCAGCTATTAGAAGGTTTAAGGGAAATACCTTGAGCTATCCCTTGAGTTTTGATGATCCCTTTCTATGAACTGATCATTTTATCGGAAGATGAGTTTATAAACTAAATGTTGGAAATTGAGTCATTAAGTAGGGTTGGGGATTAAAGTTGTCCCAAAATAGGAAGTCTCTTGGCTTCAGGGTTGTAAATTTTGGTGGTATTACCCCTCTGTAGTAATTAACATAGTACAATTTTGTTGATCACATTGTCATACTATGTGTTCTATTAAGAAACTGGAGGCATCAATTTTGTATGGTAACCCATTCTAGGACAAAATGGTAAGCTATATACTCCTACTCTTATAATAGATGATAACTGGATTCATCCTTTAACTAAGTCCATGAGATGTGACAGATCCTCTCCAGGTGTAATGATTCTGATTTGAATTATGTGGTATCTCAGCAAACCCTAAGTGACTCTTTCTCTTATAAAACTGTACTTGGTTTCATTTATTAAATACAGGGTTTCCTTGATGTTTTGAAAGTTCCTTATTGACCTTTCCTGGTTGTGTCATGAATTTAGTTTAGTATGATCTAAC
This sequence comes from Taxus wallichiana var. yunnanensis, assembly GCA_018340775.1. Classification (NCBI taxonomy): domain Eukaryota; kingdom Viridiplantae; phylum Streptophyta; class Pinopsida; order Cupressales; family Taxaceae; genus Taxus; species Taxus wallichiana. The sequence continues at coordinate 166,129,878 of CM031244.1, forward strand.
CTTGTTCAGTAGAATGGGTTAGGAGATCATTTTTATATTCTTGTGAAGTCTTGACTTACCGGGAATTGTGTACTCTTTTCTAGTCTTAGAATGTTCAATAAGTGCTTAAGTTGAGGTAAGTATTAAATATGTAGCTTATTACTCGGATATACACGATTACTATATGACATGATTCCATGAATGTTCTCTCTCTATTATCCTCGAGGTTAAACACTCTAATATCATATTTCGTTAGCCAAATACTCTTGATGTCTTGGTATTATTGCTTGAACCTTAGCAGTCCTTATGGGTGTATGAAATCCTCATTAGATCTATTGTGAAGATTTGAGAGATTGCTTGAATGTGTTCTTGATATTTATATGGTTACTTAATTGTTGAGTAAAATGATTTCAGGCATGCAAGTATGGGATTGCATGAGTGAAATCTTGATACTCTTATATGGTAGTCTTTGAATACTTATAATTCTCATGTATCTTATGAATTATATGACTGTTTTTGAGCGATTGAAGTAGTTGTATGGAAAAGTAAGTCTGAAATTGATTTCTTCCATGGTTCATTAAATTTCTTGCTTCATTATGTTATTGAGAGAATTGTTTATCTACTTAAGCTTTGTAATATTGATTCATAAAAATAATATGGGTTACTTTTATGAAATAATTAAGTAGAGTATGTTGTTATGATGAGTTAAGGCTTATCATGCTCGGACTTGTGAACCGACTCGTCTTAACAATTTTGCGAGATAAACGCGAGAAGGAAGGGTGAAATATTTAGTTTTGTATATTATTTTGATTAAGGAAAGTTTGAAGATATGACTGACTTGAATGTTCTTAAATGAAATACTTCTTCTTGGAAATGGGAAAGGCCTTGCTACTGAATATAATTGTTTTATTCATTTAAAAGAAAGATTTTGGTCATGCTTAAAGGAATGAGTTGTATTTATCTCATAAATGTAATTAAGACAGATTTCCTACTGCTATATATTGTTTTATAAGTGGTTGATTGTCGATTGATGAGTTATGAGTCATAAATCTATCAAGTTAAGAAATCAGCATCTACAATACTATTGTATTAAACATTAGTATAAATTAAATAGTAAGAGATACACACAACATATGTGTGAATGCTAGGGAACATATAAGGAACTAAGGGTGGAATGTTTCCTAAGAATATCATGTTCTAATGAACCATACGTTAAGCATACTTGGAAATAGTTGAGGTTGCTAATGGATAACTGCCTCATTATAAAGTGCAATATATCAACCTACTTGTAAAGTTGTGTTAAGTTCTCCAAAGGTTTTGTATGGAATATACTCAACTAGTATAAGATATCTAGAAGTAAGATTGTCTAATCTTAATGGCATTGCTTAAGAAAGCAACTGGATTATCATGAAACCATGGAAAGGTTATGATAATTAGGTACTTTTATGCTATGTCTGTTTTATAAACTCAGGTTATACTAACTCTTATCAAAGATATAATAATTTAATATTTATTTCTAAGTGAAATCAACATTAAGTCCTATACTAGGACGATACACATAAGCTAAAAGAGGACGGGATTATGGTAATCTAACATGACTATATATTGAATATGGTTTTACTTTTTGGTAATTACATAATTGTGATAAATTGTGTTATGAAATATTTTTCTCAAGGAGATGAAATGTTTTCAATTAAGGGGGCTATCCCATGACGCATCATTATGAACACATAAGCATGTCGTATACAATAAAAGTAAGATGGGAACATGCTTACTAAGAAGAACATAGCATTTAAATGTCATCCCTGGTTAATACTATAATTATCTCTAAAGAGAATTAGATATCATTTTAAAAAAAGATATGACAGGGAAAGGTAAATGGGTAAGTGGTTCATAAAATCTATCATAGCGGATACCCAAGATATATCTTACTTGTTAGAGATAGTAAAATAAATGAACGCTCTTTAATGAGATGCATTTAAGAAAAATGGTGTGCTTAAAATGAAAATATTGTTGGCATTGATAGTCTATGACACTTAATAAAAGGAATGAATCATACATAAATACTTATCTTTATAAAAGTATATATCCCTAGAGTATGAAATAGGGAACTTGAGACTAAATGTTAAGGCTAGGACAATTTTTATTGAAACTAAAATAATGATCATAGACCTTGTTAGTATCATTTCTATCAATGGTGAACTTGGGTATGTGACATTGGAAGGTAATTAAGTGTTATAGAGATTGGGGGTCCTGGGATCAACTTAATCTAGACCTTAGGTATGACCCATTCATGGAGAAAGTGTTGTAAAACCTAACTATTCTTAATGGTAATATTTACCTTGAAAAAATTTAACACTATACACCAATGTAGGATTCTAGGTGGAAGAACTCGTTGCATATGCTACACGGTTGTATCCCTATGATGACGATATCACCATTTGGATACTGTTGTATAGTAGCTATAATGAATTGTCTCATCAAGAGACTAGGTTGTAGTATGGTGTTTTCCTAAGTACAAACCTTGATAGAGTTATAAGATGGATTGGATCTCCTAGAATGCACCCTTTTATCATCCTATGATGGCTATGGGAGAAGATATGGGTAAGTAACAAGGTGAATTGTTATAAGAAAACTTTCTTTCCCATAGGCATCCCAGGATGACATAGAGGTACATCTTCATGTAGGTTAATCTAGTTTGTACCTTATTGAAGGATTGTATATGTTTCAGTATATTAAGTTACGAATCCATATAACTAAATAATTGATTAAGGTGAAACGATAATTTCCTTATGACAAGTTTTCCATCATGGAATGGAGCATGGCATACATGACTTATAAACTTTACATAAAGTGGTGTAAGTTTTTGATTACACTGTCAAGATTTCCCTTTAATCTAAGTTGTCGATGCCTATGGATTTCATAGGTGGAACCTAGGTAGACACTTAAGAGCATTCACTTATATATCATACCTTGAAAAAGGAGAACCAAAGGTTACATTACATGTAAGGGCTCATACAAGCATTGAGGGAGAACGAGTAGGTTCAACATTCTCTCATACAGCTGCACATGGTTCATGATAGTTATTGGAAATGGATTGCATTGAGGTTTATGTAGATTTAAATATATGGGTATTTAAATTAGATGCATAAAATTTTAAAAAAAATTGAGATAAAGTGACAAATTGGGATGTTACATTTTGATATTAGAGCTGAAGGTTGCAAATCTTGGACTTATTAGGTCCTTACGCTAATTGAATTTTTATTTTTTTTTCAAAATAAAAATGGAAATGGGAAGGATGCATCGAGAAGAAAGAACCGGGTCTGATTTTGCTGCGGTTTCAATGGTGCAAAAGTTAGACAATTTTTGGCAATTCTTCATTATACCCGAACCGGATAGATGCCTTGGAGCAGCTGGTGATGGGTGAAAGTGATAAGTTGGACAAAGGAAAACTTAAGTTTGTTGCTAATAAACAACAGGAGAGTTATTTAAATAATGAACTGATCATTGATGGCAAGTTTTGGACTTACCAATCCAAAGATGAACTAAACCCAAAATTGGGGGAAGCATTGGATAAACATGGATCTTCTTCTGATAAGATGATATTTGGAAAATCTAGTGGGCTAAAACCAAATCTGCTAGACACTCCCACTCATAAAAATGAAAAGGGACATAAAAATGATAATTCTTCTTCATCTCGGAATGCTAAGAAAATTTGGTGGAAAAAGCATAGCAAGAAAATGTGTTCTACCAAAAATAAATTTGCAAAAAAACTTGCAATGATAACCTATAGGAAAAAGCATAATACTTTTTGCAAATGGCAAAGTTAAAAGTGGTCAATTAGGACCTACTGGTGGATGTTTTATGTGTGGTAATGGGCATTATGCCAACCAATGTCCTTTAAAGAATATGGACGAGTCTCAAATGATGAAGCATGCTTTGCAAGGGTAGTTAACAAAGGAAAGAAACATGTATCCCTAGCCGAAGATGGAGAAAATTGTGAAGAGATCCATGAGACTAGTATTCTTCAATACTAAAAGAAAGAAAATATGGATTTGTTGTACTCAATGAAAAATTGGTCAACAATTGTGAAGCCTAACTCTTTCTAGTAATATGGAATAAAAATGCTCAATTTTCAACTTATGTCTAGTTAGGTAGCATGGATATGAGTGATTGTTCTATATTCTATGAAATACACTATGTACATAATTAATATTTCAATTCCAAGGAACTAAAAATAATATAATTTGTATGTTGACCTTTAAAAGTGGTTGTAATATATATATATATTTTTTGGTATATGTTACTTCTGGTTATATTACTCAAGTACCCAAAGTTTTGGGATATCATCACATTGAAAGGAGGATCTTAGGTTTGAACCTAGGAGCTCGACAAGCCATCACTTTACTCAAAAGGTTTGATGATGGCTCATTCTGGGTCGACTCATCTAAAAGCATAGATTGTATGAGGTTATATTTAGCTTCTAGTAATATCTTATATCTTTCGAGACAAGATTACTTTTGTGATACCTATCACGACATGATTCCCTTCTATTCACCTATCATGATGTATAGTGGCTATGTGGAAATTATGGTTTATGAATTAATGTGAACTTTCATGGGTTTTGTGGTTAGTTCCAGTATTTTGAGTTGAACCCAGATAAGGGAATTCATACTTCACTAATATGAACCCTGCTATAGAAATATGCAGGTTTAGGATCAAGGAATGTATTGTGAAATCCCTCTCTTATGATAGTTTCTATATAACTCTGCATGGCGTCTTCAAGCCTTAGAGTTTTAGGCTTAACTCATATGCTTTACAATATGTTGGGAGAAAGATATGATGACTTGTAAGTCGGAGGACTTTTTACAGCTTCCAAGAGAATTTAGTAAGTTATTAAATAACATAAGTAATTTGTTTACATACTTCTAAATATTAAAGTAGAATATTTTACAAACAATACACTACTTATTTGAAACCCTCCTGAAAACCAAGTGGAATTTGTGCATGACCTTGGTAATATTAGGATCAATACCGATTCTGTGAATCCACCGAGGACGTTTAAGAACGGAATAAAAAAAAGTTGTGGATGTCAAAGTCTACATCTAATAATGTAACTTTGTTACTTAACACTTTGAGAGGTTTTTAGCAAACTGGTTTTCTAAACCATCTATAAACTTGAAGACCTATTGTTTGAGGACAAGAAAATACATTGTGAGTACTCATTCATGTGTTAATATTTGTTTAAAAAAAAATTAATAAACAAATTTGGTAGATCCACAATCTTTGAGCTTGCAGTAGTTGTGCATGCCTTGGTTCGATGGAGACACTTTCTTCTTGGTCACAGATTCAAACTCAAGACAGATCACTTGAGTCTTCACCATATCTTATTGCAGCCCAATCTCAATGCTCATTAGTGGCGTTGGATGAAGTTACTTTGTGAGTACGATATGGAGATCAAGCATGTGAAAGGGAAGGAGAATGTTGTGGTAGACGATCTTAGCAGACAAAGACATGTGGTTATGGCCACCTCGGTGAGAATAGATTTACGGAGAAGGATCCTTCAAAGCAACTTCCTCTTGATAACTTCTACATTGTAGTTCGAGCAGAGATTGAGTCTTAGAGACCCCTCGAGGGGAATTTTGATGGTTTTTTCCTTAGAGGTAGATGGTCTTCTCAGGCATAGAGGTCATATTTATGTTCTTAGAGAGGGACGCTTGAGGTAGGACATCTTAGCAGAGGCACATCGTGCACCCTATTCAGCCCATCCTAGGGTGAAGAAGATGCATGTCACCTTGAGATAGTTGTATCATTGGAGAGGACTTCAGAGAGACATGGCCCAGTTTGTTTCATGATTTTTAGAGTGCTATAAAGTGAAGGTCGAGCATCAACATCTAACTGGCCTTCTCTTTCCTCATACTATACCGAAGTGAGAATGGGACACCATTTCCATGGAATTCATTGTTGGGCTACCGATGTCGAGATATCACCATGACGCCATCATGGTCACAGTTGATAAATTGAAAAAATTGGATCACTTTTCTCTAGTAAAGACCACTTATACAACTAGTGCAGTGGCACAGGTATATTTGGATGAGATCGTCAGGTTGCACGAGATCCTATGGAAGATCATTAGTGACCGTGATCCTTTGTACACTTCCCATTTTTGGACTACCATGCAGCATGCTCTCGGGACGAAGATTAATTTTAGCAAAGCATATCACCCTAAGACAGATGGATAGACTGAGTGGGTGAATCAAATTTTAAAGTACATGCTCAGGATGTATGTGATGGATCAGTAGTCTAGATGGGAGGAGTATCTGTACTTAGTGGAGTTTTCCTATAATAATAGTTTTCAAAGTTCTATAGGCATGGCTCCTTTTCAAGCTTTGTATGGTAGAGAGTGCATGACACCTCTTAGTTGGGATAGCCTAGAGGACAAAATTTCTCTTAGACCATCTTTGTTGCAGGACATGGAGAAGCAGGTGATTTTGATCAAACAAAGACTACATGAGGCACAGGACGCAGGAGACAAAAGAAGTACGCAGATCAGCATAGGACCGATTGTAGTTTTGATGTGGGCATGAAGGTGTTCTTTCATGTCAGGGCACAAAATATCCCTATCCGTTATGGAAAAGGATCTAAGTTAGCCCCTAGATTCGTGGGTCCTTTTGAGATCTTGGAGTGTATCGGCCCTTTGGCCTACTGTCTAGCATTACCACCTAGCTTGTCTCATATACATGATGTGTTCCATGATTCGGTTCTTAGGAGATATGTTGCGATCCCTCTCATGTGTTACATTGGACATCATTACAGGTGAAGGATTAGGTGCATGTGATGGTGGAGCCCATTTGCATCCTAGATCGTAGGACCCTAGGCCTTCGAGGTAGAGAGGTTGATCATGTTTGGGTGCAGGGATAGATATGATGAGACTGTAGCTACATGGGAGGATGCTACTTTGTTACGAGTTTAGTTCCCACATTTGTTCCAGTGACTTCCAAGAGGAATTCGAGTTTAAGGGGGGGGATGTAGTGCCCACTTCCCTTTGACCCCCTTTTGATACTAATCATGACACTGTTGACTATATTATGGACATTATTATAGTTTTGATTTAGTATGATGTTAGATATTTGGTCATGGATTATTGTTGACTTTGATTCTTATATGATGCATGATGATTATTAGAGACACTTTTATATATTGATGTTGATATACTATTTGACATGGTTATATTATGGATGTCATTCGGACTTGTAATAATTGGATATTTTGATTAGACCTAGAAAATGAAAATTAGATTAAAATTGATGATGATATAGTTGTTAATGAAATTGTGAGTGATATTGTTGATTGTCATGATAATTGTTGTGATTCACATATATATTGATGATCTTGAAATTATATTTATATTCATTTGGATGTTCTGATATGGCCATGAGGCCAAAGGAGGTATTTATATTTTTGTAGGTTAAAAATATCACAACAAACATTGGGGGATTGGAGACCAACCACTTTGGAATTCTAGATGAATTCAACAAGGTCACCATGGCAATTGTATTTGTTGTGTGTTTGTATTTTGTTAGGGATTCCCATGGGGGAATCACCTTTAAATGTGACCAAGGGATTTTATGTTTTTTTATTTTATTTGGTCCCTTTTGTTTAAATGTTTGCATGTGTTTTATGTGGTGCACTTACCCTTTTCATTATTTATTTAATGTGGTGTTAATATTGCGAGTAATCATATTGTTTAGTTAATTAATTAAAAGATGTCATAAGAATGTAATTAATAGAGTTTTTGGCCATGTTGTAAAGTGTTGTAATAATGTGTAAGTAAAGTGTAAGTGACCTTATAAGTGATGTGTAAGTTAACTTTTGAGTGTGAAACACTCCACCTTCTTAGAAATTTGAATTTGTCCTTGGAGGCTGGTTTTGGAGGCTTGTGGGACAAGTTAAACTTGTCCCACACCTCTTAAATTTAAATACCAACCCTGCATATGGTTTGAGGGTTAAACTTAGACCTTTTTATGCATTTTTCCAAGTCAAGTTGAATGTTGTAATTGAACTTTTCTTACTTAATTTAATTTCAGTCCTTATGGGGTATGGGCTTGTTTGAGTGTGTAAGTGAACTGTCATATTATTCACCCACTTATTTATTATGCATTGGAGAATGAAGTTGACTTTTGGGGTTGGGGTTGAGGATGTGTGATGTGGCATCCTACATGGATCCTCCTCATCCTCTTCTCTTCCCTCTTCTATAAAATTCGAATTGCTTGCCTTGTTTTGGGTTGCTTCACTTTTGGAGACTTCATTTTGGGTGAATTTTTCTTGTTGTTTTGGGAGCTCTTGCTTGGAGAAGTTTTGGAAGATTGTTGCATGCTTGTGCTTGGCTGTTTTGAATTGCTTGCATTGGGATAAAGCTTTATTTTTTGGAACTTGGAAAAACTCCATCATGGAGAGGTAGGAGCTTGGCTCTTGAAATGCTCTTCTTGTATATATGTAAATTTTCTTGTGTGAATTCTTTGGTATATTGTGGGATGTTTGGTAGATGGCCTAGGAATTGTGTAGGAGAAGACTATGGGGCCAATTTGTGGGAGGCACAAGTGTGTTTTAGGGAGGTATAAGGGTGGAGGGAGTTGGGATTTGGGTTTCACCTCACAAATAAATAGCTTGCATTTCTTTACTCGTTATGGGGTGCCATAAGAGGTTGGGGAGACATAAGAAAATATGAGGAATAAGGGGTACTTGGGGAGCCATAAGGGAATGACAAGGTTTTGAAATGACATTCACATATATATATTTTTGGTGGGTTGTTCTCGGTGGTTATACCCATTTTCCCTTTGGGAGGCATAAGCATCATTCCCCATAGCTTCTTGCTCCTTTGGCTTGCTTGATGAAACCTTTGTTTTATTTGTCATTTTTAAATGTAGTTGTAAACTACATTTTTTTGACTATGTTTTATTGTTAAAATGTTGCTTGTGTGTTTATGGAATCTTGTTGTTGCCATGAGTTGGATCACATCTTTTATTGCATTGTGGTTGGAGCTAGGGGCCAATGAAGAATGATGGATTCTCCTTTTCATTGGATGTCTTGGTTGGGTGGAGAGCATTGTCTTTCTCCTACTCCTGTTGTGATCGATTGGAAGAATGAAGAATAAGAATGTTGTTGTTCGAGAGTAGAACGAGAAAAGATAGTTTGACAGTCCCTTGTGAAATGAAATCTCATTGTAACCTTTCCCACTTGAAGTGGATGAACTTGTAAATTTTTGTAATGGAAATATTTTGTACTGATTGCAAGTGGAAATTTGAAATGTAAAAGAGTTATACTTTGTATTCTATTTTGGAAAGAATGTGAAAGAATGATACGTGTTTTTGTATGTTGCATTTTGAAACCAAATGGAAAGGAAGTTGTAAGAGTTCATTTAAATTAATGGAAGTGGTTTTGTCTTGTCCATATGTTGTTATTCCATTGGAAATCTATGTTTAGCATTCACTATGAAATCCCTGTTTGAAAAGTGGTAAAGTGAAACACATGAGAAGAAAATGTATCATTATGTTATGTATATAATATATTTTTTGGTAAGAATAAAAGAAGAAAGGTTGTAATGTTTTATTTTGGAATCGTAAAGGATTGCATTACCTTTTTCAATCTGTATTGTAGTATTGAAATTGGCCATCCATTGTGTTTCAAAATCTCTGTTGAAAAGAAGAAATGCGTGCGAGGAAAAATATAATGATTGTTCTCCTTGAAAAATGTTAAGACTGGAAATCATAATTATATTTTGGCTTTCGAATGGTTTGATTAAATCAACTAATGTGTTAGATTGGAATTGGAATGTATTCTAAATACTTGGAAGAAGAAAGTGGCAAATAGAACCATTAAAATTTGATCCCTATTTTTTGTAATTTCAAACTGGCAATTATCAAAACAAAAAAATGCACAATTTGAACCTGCAACAATAAAATAACAAATTAAATGATTAAATTGAAGTAGTAATCCCTAAATGAATCCAATTAGACAAATACACTTAAAGGAAATACTTCAAAACCTAGCAAAACCGAGTTCAAAGTTTTCATAGTCATTTTGTTGTGAACATGGTAAATTTTTAATTGGAATTCAATCAAATAGATCTACCTCACAAACTTATCCTAATTCTTCATAAGAACAACTCTCCATGTCTATTTGACATGTTGAGAGAGGAATAAGATCAAATCAAATAAATCTCACAAGTTAAAATTTACCAGTTCGCACTGTAAAACCCTGCAAGCCATTTTCTTAAAACTAACCCCTTACACTTTATCAAAATAAAAAATTAATGATCTTTGTACAAAGAGGATGTTGAGATAATTATAGAAAGTCCTCATTTTCCCAAAACCAATCTCTCTATCAAAAGTTATCTCCTTCTAAAGTTTTTCTTCCTTGGCGTCAAAAATTGAGAAAAATTTCCTTGGCGGGACCGTGGGCCCGAATTTTTCCCTTAGAGCTTAGGAAATTTTTTTGGGAAATTTTTTTCCAAATTTTCCCCACTATCCCTCGAGCTGGAGAAAATTAGAGGCTGTCACATCGCACCATGGGGTGTTAGCTCGGAGGGGCGGACCCCTTTTTAAACTTAGCGCATCCAAAAATTTTAGGAAAATATTCCAAGTTTTCCCTGCTGGCCTCGCGACCAATCATGTGATGCCATGTGGCATCACGAGGCATCAGCAAAGGCGTGAGTCCCTTTTTCCTTTTTTGTTTTGGAAAATTTTGGAAAATTTTCCATGTTTTCCCTACCGTCCCACTGACTTGCAGCCAATCAGGAGCTGCCACGTGGCATGAGGAGCCGGTGGAGGCGCAGGTCAATGTTACCCTCTTAGCCCTTCGAGGGTGTTACAAAAATTTCTCCCCACCACTCCACTTTCCCCGCGTGTGCTTAGGTGATGCAACTTTTCCTTGTAGCTTGTGTACTTGCGGGTGCAATGTTGGCTTTTCTCCCTGCACGGGAAATTTTCTCGAACGTCTCCCATTGCCCTGCTCTCTCCGCGCTGGTTTTAGAAGCGCCACGTGTCACTTTTGGAATTGTGGACCCATGGGTGCAAAGGCACAAAGTTACTTTTTCACCCCACATGGGAAATGTACCAAAATTCTCCCATTGATCCCGCCAACCTGCCCTTTGGGAAAATTTTCACCTTTGGGCCCGCATGAGCATGCTCTTGGGGAAATTTTTCACCCCAAGGTCCGCCAGCTCATAACTTGAGAAATATGAGGACTTCTTTATATAAATGGAAAGGTGAGGAAATTTCCTATACAATGGGAATGATTTAGGGATTTTTAATGTGTTAAGTGTGAGAAAAACAAAGTTAAAACTTTAATCTTGTTAGAGAGTGGGTTTGGTTAAGATTTACCCTCTGAACCTAATTAAACCTTCTAACCCTAGATTTTGGACCTTATGACCTTTAATAATTGTTAATAAAAGAAAAGCATGTCCTAGCAGATTAGAATGGTTCTAGAACTTGTTAGTGATAGTTGTTACCTTGTAACCTGGGTTTTACACTCTTTTAAACAAAAAAATTATTCCATAATTTTTCCTAACTAATTGTTGGTTGTTTCTTGGGTTTCAAGTTGGTTGTTTGGAGCGGGTGTTACAATATGGGCACCCCTAACGTATTTATACATTACTCACCTATTTTAGGCATCTTTTATCTTTTGGGCATCTTGTTTTCTAATGGGTTAACTTTTTAGTTTTTAATCATGAAATTCAAACAAGGTAATCATATAAGTACAAAGCTATGTGACCATAATAAAAGACCAAGATCTAAGCATCTACTATCATCACCCTAAGGTTATATCCAAATGAATTCTAAGAGTATCAAAGCATCCATATAGCTTCATTCAAGGGATAAGGGACTGCATTTTTCTACATACATACATAGGAGGAGAAGTTCATTTTTCCATCCACACATCTATTTACATTTCTACATCTAGCTATTACTCACTACTAATACTCGCTAATAAGTGCATCTTTCATAGGAGCTTCCTAGGGAAAAATTTCTACACACACACATAAGAACCACATGGATTTTGAAATGTAGTGTAGTGATTGGTCATAAGTTTACTCTATTAGATGACCATCGTGGGTCACTCCAACTCCCCATTTTTGTATTTTTATTTTTAGGATTTGATGTGTTTTGTGGTTTTATAGGAGATCATTTGTTTTGCAAGTTACAAGAAAATTTGGTGAGCATAGTGTGACATATAGGTGACCAACAATAAAGGTTAACGACCACCCCGTGACACCCAAAAACTAGATTCTAAGAAGTTACAAGTCATAGGAAGCCAAGATAAAGGTCTCTCGATGACTAGGTGCCCTAGTGCGAGATCATCCATCAATTACATAATTTTCTAAGTGCAGTTATGATAGTTTCTTCCTCATGCTCATCAACCTTCCTATTGTCGGATAATTTGAGATCAATTTTGAAATTATCTAAGTCTTCTATCCTCTCTCTTTCACCTAGGGTTTCATTTCTTTTAGTTTATTTGTTGTGTTAAATCTGTAATATAGTGTTTTATTCATCATATGTGACTATGAAATATATTAGGATTTCACAACTCAATATTTTGTTAAATCATTTAATGATCCCCACTTGTGATTGTTCATTCGATCCTTCTTTGGAATGTCATATTTTCTATCATGGCTCCTAAGGTTTGTGAAATCTCTTTGACTAAATTACTTAAAATTCATTCACATTGCAAAGAGGTTCTTCAAAAATCCCTAGACACCATGTTTCTCCTTAAAGATACGCCACCCACTCAAGTAAGCACTATTTTTGATAATCTCTTTAATGACCTTCATGATCTTCCATCCAATCAACCCATCTTAGTTTCCATTCAAGCATTACAATATTTATTTCAAGATAAAATTCAAGCTATGGAATCAATGATTATATCTCTTAAATCAGAAATTAAACATCTCAAGGATGTTTCTCAGGACCATGCACCTTCTTCTACATCTCCTTCTACTTCTATGTCTCCTACATGTGCTTATATAAGTGAACCTCAAGTATTACCATTACCTGCACCTCTTAAGTTTGAGCTCAATGGTAAGAAATATGACATATATCCTGAGCTCCTTAGTCATAAATTGATCATTCTACCACTTATTCAATAATATCCTTCTTCTCAACTTGTTAAGTATCAAGGTATCCCATTTTACAATCATCATCGCATCAATGGACATCATGAAAATAATTTCTATCATTTACAATGAAGAATCAATCATCTTAAGCATCAAGTATTTATCTCATTCGACGAAAAACATTTTTTTCCATGCTCACCTACACATTCTACATCCAAATGGGCTCGTAAATCTTCTCCTTCTATGTCTAATGAGAATCTTTCTATCACTTCTAATGTTATTTCTTCAGTCATTAAAGTTTTTCCTATTCAACCCATTCAACGTAAGCAACCTCCTCTAAAGATCGATACAACATCTTCTCCTCTCAAGTCTTCTACAATGTTACCAATCCCAAATAAGCAACCAATCACTAAGCAAGACCAACAAACTCTAGCCGAGGTCTTTCGAATTTTTCCATTCAAGGTCCCTTCACCACCTCTACTCCAACAACCAATAATTTTTGTTAGGGAAAATAATCCATGCATTGATGCCTTTAACAACATCGACTAGATCTACCCTTCTCATATAGTTGGGGTAATCATTCTTACTTCTCTCCCCATTCTAGCATTCTCAGGTGTCTTACATCTCCACTATCATGTTTCATGCTTCACATCTAGTATTTCTCATTCATCATACACATTGATCTACAAGACTTGTATCATCATTATCTTATGAAACACTCTTATGCTATGGTTCACACTTGACTTTTGAGGGAATAATACATCCATGAACCTCACACACTACAGATTTCATGCTCCGCATTTCACGATACATATTTCCATTACTATATTCTCACACATCACACTACCCTATGAAACACTCTAGTTCCATGGTTCATACTTGACTACTAAGGTTATAAATATGAATTGAAAATCACCACATTCACACTCTTTACGCTATATACTTCATTGATCAATATTTCTAGTGCACACTTTCAAAGGATTTTCCGATGATGCCCTCTTGTTCTATAGTTCGATCTTGATTGTTGAGGGTGTTTCATAAATGAACCTCATCTCATGCACATTTTTACACATCCACTTGGGGGCACGCTGCTCTATCACAATGATATTGTATACCATTCCATCTCACTCACTCATAACATACTACATATCTTGGTTGCACATATTTTTTTCTTAGTTATGTTTACATGTAAACTTTGTTTCACATGCTAGATGGATATCGTGTATGTCATTATCATTTCTATATACACACACACATTCACTTGTTATCTAGTTGTGAATGAAAAATTTACACAGATCTTTACACAAAACATGGATGCTTAGCACTGTACCTCTTACCAGTCCCACGGAGGCTCTTAGGGGCATATACTTTTGTAAACACTATCATTGCTATTTTTTCATTTTATACTACCTATTCTTACTAGCACACTAATCTATCGATACATACACATATTAACATAATTTTTATCTTCCTAATATGCTAACGGGTGATTCATGTCCAACATTTACCTTGAAAGAACTATTTCCCACCATGGTTGTCTGAAAATATTTTTCATTGTTTGTTATTGTATCCCATTGTTTGTGGGCTTTTCTCTAATTCTTGCTTGTTTATTACTTGTATGTTTTTGTCCGGTTCAAACCTAATTGTCTTACGATGTTATGAGTGATATCCCATGTTTGAAACCCACTTTTGTGGTCTACATTATCTTCTTATGTGTTAGATTACACATTATCTTATATATTCATATTTGTCTTGATTTCACTAACACATGTCCTAGCCACTTTGTTTACACGTGCCTTGGTTTCTACCATACACATTCCTTCCCCTTGTAGGGAATTAGTTTAAGATAAATTTCTAGTCCTCTCCATTGGGCCACATCCTCCTAGAGACATCACATGCACCCCAAATGAGAGGGGCATACATTGGGTAAATCAGTCACCCCATTCAATAGTACATAGTCATAACTTAGATCTTCATAGTAAAATAATAGAGAAGTCATATAGTTATAAAATGGACTAGATTACGACTTAGGCCCTCAAAGACAACATAGATGCCAACACCTAGATACGTATACTAATGCTTGGGTACTTTTGACCTTTCCTGGGAAACTATGACCAGTGGGAAGTTACAGTTACTTTCTTAGATCAACATAGTTTTCACTAATTTACAGAGAAATTTACATAGTACAAGCACATTCATTCAACTATCGAATGCATTATATCTCCTTTTTCTTCTATTTCCTTGGATCAAACATGAAAAAGCATGAAACAAAACATGATCACATCATATGAAGTGGTGTATAAATTTTGGGAAGAATTCAGGGATGGAGAATAAAACTAGACCTTTCTCCAAAACACTCTTACGCACCGCGTGAGATCACCCCTAAAAATTGTTCTTGGCATGAGATCGTAAAAAAACTTATTATTAGCGTGAGATAATAAAAAAAATCACTCTTATAAAAAAATTCTAGGACACTTTATATCCTTTTCACTCATCATGGATCAAGTGCACATGTTCCTTTTATTACTTTTTCGCATTTTTACATACATTTTCATTATTTTATAGAGTTTTCATAACACGTGACTTTGATTAGTCTTTTAGTTTTCTTTAATAGGTCCATCCTTAATACATAATTAGAAGCATCCCCATATCATCAAACACAAGTGACAATGACAACAGTGTACAACATGGTATAACTTATATGCTTCACCCCTAGGGTCACTTCCTCTTTCTAAGCATCCACACTTTAACTTTTATCACTCCACGCTTTCACTTGTCTCTTAGAAAATTTTAGCCATCAATCTACGTGGTTATCAGGTACACATCTCTTATCTACTTTATGTTATCAAGTATTCACTCAAAAACATAAAGTGGGGGAAAATGTAGACACTAAATCACACAATTAGGTACATTTCTAGGTCCTAATCACATACTACTATTAATATGATTCCTAAGTGAGAAAAATAGCAATTGACATCTAGCTTTAACCTCTTTTCTATCTTTCTGGTTTCCTCTTTGGTCTTGCACACCTCACTTCCCATCTGATCTTTTTCACTTTATATTTATTGAATTTGAACATCTTTTCCCATCTAGTACACCATCACCCAGTGACCCCTCCCCTCTAGGCGCCCCTGATCTCTTTGTATCTTACTCACCTCTTTCGGGCCTCTTTTATCTTTTAGGCATGTTATTTTCTTAGGTGTCGGCCTTTTAATTGTCAATTAAAAATTTCAAACAAGGTAATCATATAAATATAAAGCTTGTGACCATATTAAATGACTAAGTGCTAAACATCTAATACCATCACCTAAGGTTACATCCAAAGGCATTCTAAGAGCATCAAATCATCCATCTAGCTTAATTTAAGGTAAAAGGGACTATATTTTTTTGCATACATGCATAGGAGGGGAACTTAATTTTTCTTACACACATCTATTTAAATTATTACATCTAGTTATTTCTTTCTACTAAGTGCATCTTGCATAAGAGCTTCCTAAGGCATGATTTCTACACACATGTACAAAAACTACACTTGAGTCTAAAATGTAGTGTCAAGTGACCTATTAGGGTCGATCGACTCCCCATTTACATATTTTTATTTTTAGGATTTGATATGTTTTGGGGTTTTGTAGGAGATCATTTATTTTGCAAGTTACAGGTGAATTCTCAGGGTATAGTGCGACATACGGTTGACTAACAACGAAGGTTAGTGACCACCACCGTGACATCGAAAAACCATATTCCAAGCATTTGTATAGTCACAGGTGCCTAGACGAGGTCTCTAGTGCCTAGGAACCCTCACCCAAATTCAAGAACCCTAGTCCAATCTCATTCGAAATTATAGAATTTTTTGAGTATGGATGTGACAGTTTCTTCCTCTTTTTATCAGCTTTTTAGTCCATAATACTTGGGATCAATTAAAAAATCAGCTAAGTAGTCTATCCTCTCTCTTGCACCTAGGGTTTCATGTCAATATTCTTATTTCTTGCATCAAATTTTTGCTATAGTGTTTTATTCATCATATGTGACTCTATAATATATAGGGTTTAGCATTATTTCAATATTTTGTTAAATCATTGGAAATGCAATGTAGAATGTTCTCCAACCATATCATAATAAATAATAAATTTTGACCATTAAATTTGGTTGAAAACCAACCATACCTTGCATTTACGGAAATTGATTGGTTAATTAGATGTATTTGACCAATTTTATGATATCCATGCAAAATTTTGTTGTGACAAACTTAGATTTTTTATTTATATCAAAATGGACATAGTCCATCATGTAAGTTATGGGATTATTGTTTAAGTCTAGTTATTTGGGATTGCTTGTATCTCCACTAACTATTAGAGGCAAATTTTAAAGGTGACAATGAGTTTTAATAGGCCATTATGTGTCACCTACATGAGTTAATGAAATGTAATGGATTACTTTTCATGGAAAATAATGAAGCTTCCTCGGAAGCTACTTTGCATGCATAGAGATTTTATTTTTATTGTTTAGATTTGATGGAACTCCTTTCATGAGTCATGTGCATGAGGGTTTCAAAGTGGAGTTCTGTTGAATCTATTTTAAGCTAGGGATTGTATGGGTATTTTTAAATATTTAAGATTAAAATAGAGACTGTTAATCTTGGAAATATGGTGTAAAGCTTGAATAAATATGGAAAAATGGGAGGCTTTGTGTTGCTCGATTTGGTTGGAGGATTTTGCAAAGAAAAAGAGAAAATATTTCAGAAGGTTGCACAAACCTATAGGCATGAACTATTTATAACTTTACATGTTATTAATTTTGAAATATTATATATAAATGTGGGGGTTTATTTTATGTTCATCGATTTGGGAAATGCAGTGTTAAAGCCATAAAATCAGAAATACTTAGTATGAGAATGTGTTTATTTTTGGCACTCTTTCTTTTGAAAAGTGTTTATTATAACTAGATATATTAGAGATTGATGTTTTCATTTTTAGGATAAAATGGACAACCCCTTTTAAGTAAATTTGGAATTCATCTTCTGATTTTTGTGTCACTTTAAATGAATACAACCCGATGTTTTCTTAGGTAGTAAAAATATATTTCGTCCTTTGTCGAATTTATGACTTTGGAAAAATTCTTATTTGGATTGTTCCATGATTGACTATATTTGCATGCATAAATTCTTGTGAAGGTCTGCATTCGGTATCATATCATTTTGGGCTACTAAAAGTTAAGGATACTATGATACTATTTATTTTTAATAATGCAAGGAATTTTTAAAAAATTTATACCGAAATTATTAAAATATCAGTGAAAATCCTTTGGACTCCAAAATGGGTCTAGTATATATGTTCTTAGGAATCCCTAAGGTTTCTATTCTTTGTGTAGACCTTGTTAAAAGGGGTTTGAATAACCTTGTAGAGTTTGCATGAACTTGTCAAATCAATAGAAACAAATTTGATAGCCCATTTGAGATGTTTGCAACTTATTTTACATTAAAATATCTATGCAGGGATATTCAAGCATGTTTTAAGGATGAATAATCCTTTGCAAGAGTATTTTACTTGACCATTGGGTTGTGCCTTATAGAGTTCCATCAAACTTGCCAAACTTAATATTAAGTAATTTAATAAATTTCTTGTACTAGGTAAAATAATTTCTTAACAGGAAGGTTTAGATAACTTGTTGATTTGTGACTTTTTGAATAATAAATCTAGTAATATTTGAGCATTGTTTTTTTAATGATTATTTGTTTGGCTTAGAAATAGTTAGCTTTGTGTTATCAAACCCCTTAAGGGATTTTTATAAAAATTCTTCTAAGTTATTTGTACTTAAAATAATGGATGGTCAAGAGTTGCCATAGTAGGTATATTACAAGTAAAAGGGACCCAAAGAATAGGGTTGTTGTATTCAACCCAATATTAAGTTGAGCTGTAGTTACTTGACTCTTTGTGACTTAAGATTATTGATGTCATAAAATAAGTTTCCTTGTCCTTGATAATGTGTTTACAAAGTCCTTATAATTGCATTTTTTAATGGTTGATCATTTAAAATTATAATGAGAAAGGGATTGCGTATGGTATGAAATGAACTAGTTATTAAATAATATCATTTGAATAGTATGACCGATTGTCTTAGATAGTTGGTATAATTTAGCTATCCATTTTTGTCTTAAAGAATAGAAAACTCTATGCCTTGTCGATTATAATAATATGATTATTAATTTAAGTAATGTGAATGAAAGAGGATTAAAAAACATATTATATTATTTATTTCATAACGAAGCAACCAAATTTAAGTTGATAGTTCATGTCACCAACGAACCGACCATGCATACATTATTATCTTTCTTACAACCTGTAGGGTTGAGTAGTATTACGAAGTGATTAAAGAATTGAATAACACTTGACTCATAATGCATGGATTGTACTTTTCTTATTATTGAATGTAATTATACTTATACTTGTATTAATGTTAAAGTCTTACTTCACAATTGTATAAGGAAATTGGGCCTAATTTATATTTTGATTATCTTTGATAATCACTTTTGATTATGTATTATTGTTATTACTTAATGATTATCGATTGGATCATTATGATTGTTAAAAGTGATGAAATTGTATCATTATTTTACAACAAGTATTTATTGTGAATTAATGGTTAGTATGTTAACACAACTTCTTTAAGTTATCCATATGATTTAATGATTAAATGATGAAAATAGTAAGAACCAACAAGGAAATATAACATGAATCTTATAAAAGACATGTATGTTACTAAGATAGGTTTGTTCATCATAGAAAAAGATAATATATATTAGTTTATAAGTTTGAAACAATGAGAAACATATTGTTGTATTTTAACAACAACATCATATATGTTTATGATAAAAATATAATCATTTTAAATAACATAATTATTTCTATATACACTAGTAGTGAAACAATTACAACAATATGGAACAAAGTAAGAAGGTACATTTTGAACATAAGAAATAATACCAATGTACACAACTAACTGAAGTAAACTAAATGGACCAAATGACTATCAATGATCATTTGTGATAATTATATTATCTTTATGAATTGGTTAATTCCATGTTTTACTTAATCTAATCAATTATTTTATAATGATATAATTTGTCTTAAATGTGGTATGAGGTACATAAACTATTAATTGATTCGATGAGATCATTGTACACCTCTATCATGAATTGGATAACATAATAAAGCTTTTCAATAAACTTTCATCAAGATGAAAGCATAACAAATTATAAATGAAGGGTATGAATCATGAGATGACATTTGTTTCATCTAAGCCTTAACTATACTAGATCAAGATGGATACGGGAGGGAAATGAATGCAAAATGAATTAGGTCATTACGTGAGTGTATCCTTTCTTGTAGGGATCCTAAGGTGGTACTTATTGGATTCATGTGACCAGAATATAAATTCATGATACCTACATATTCAAAACTAACTATAACTACTTCTTGTAAATGAATAACTAAAATTATTAACCGTAAAATTAATACTTAACCAACGAAAAAAGAAATCCGATAAATATTTTGAGATGGTTACGGGGTGAAGGGAAGAAAAGTTATGTAGGCTAGTGTATAGTCTCGAAACTTTCTTGTAAATACAATGCCAAATAACTATGGCCATAGTAGTGTAAATGAATGATTGCATTGTTTGTTCACCATGTCTTCTTGTTAGCAGTTTCGAGAGTTGGATGGAGGTTACTTAAGTCACTTTTTGGTTGACACTTGAGAATATGTGATGGTTCTCTTAGCCTATAGTAAAGTATAACCAAATGTATATAATGTATACTGGCTCATAAAGAGTGTTGAAGGGAGATTGAGAAGGATCTATAACCCTTTCCAGTTGCACATGGTTATCATATGTTGTCTAGATGGATTCAGAACATTGATAATGCTATATTACTTAGTATATAACTAAGTAAACATTTTATTCATTTCAATATAAAAAGGAATTAAGGGAATTTATAAATATGTTAGTATGTTGGATTCAATTTATTGCGTGCGGAAAATCATTGAAGGCATAACAATGAAAATAATGGTTTATTAAAAAATTCCCGTAGTTTGTTGAAGTATAACATGGGTTTTACAATCCTCCTCCCCCTAATCCTCATCATCTTCTTGGTATTCCTAGTCCTAATCTTGACCCTCCTCTTCCTCCACATCCTCTTCATCATCCTCATACTTCTCATCATCCTCTTATTCCTCACAAATTTTTTACACTAACAAAACATAATGATAAAATTTAAAAAGTGTTTAATTTTAATTTAAAATTTGCATGGACAAATAATTATCTTAAACCCACTAATTAAAGGCTTTTATGTTCCATCCTATGTCTTTTAAAGTCACATCCACTTTATTTTTGTATGCTTCTTATATAACTCTTCCTATGAACACAATTATATGATAAACTTACATATATTAATAAATTCTATTAAATATTTATAAAAAATAATGGAACATAACTTTATAACTCTAGGCTCAAGTGTGGCAGTTGATGATAAGACCTCCATTCAAGCACATACTACTTATGCTCGAATCCTGGTTAATCTTGATACCTCCAAACTCTTACCAGCAGAAATCAATCTACAGATTGGTGACAGGCTCTGGGTGCAGAGGATAGACTATGAGAGACTTGCCTTCAGATGTAGGCGTTGCTTCCAAACTGGTCATGTTACAGATGATTGTGAACACTCCAAACGTAAGACCAAAACAGCCTGGTGGAAGGATTCTCTACCTGAACATCTTACAATTGACTCAGATCCGGCTAAGGAATCTAGTGCTCCTTTGCAAGTTAACTCACCCATCATGGTTGATTCACAGACCAATACAGAGAAGCCTCCAGACTATTCTTTACAGGTTGCTGACTCAGTGATTAAGGATATTTCGACCCCCCTTCCTATGGGTCACATCCCCATCAAACCCATTGCAGTTCCTCCGACTGTAGTGGATGTGGGAAATCAGGAATGGACTGTGGTGGATAGGAAAAAGAAGGGAAATGCCAAATCTAAATCCCCCACCATATCGGACAAGGTTTGATTCTTGTCTTTTGGGTGCTTTCATTGATACATTTAGGCAAAAGGTCTAATACGCAGTTGATAGGCAGCTGTGTTGCTGTTTTGTTGTTGTTTATTAGCTGTTTTTGTAGCAGCTGGTTTGCTTTTGCTGGTTCTTTTCTCGATAGATTTTTTCTGTTGTTGGGCTTTTCTGGGATAAAATCTTGCTGTTGAGCACTTTTGTACAAGGGTATAGTCCCTTTCAAAAAACTATTTTCCCATAATAAAAAAAAAACTTTATAAATAGCTTATATAGAGAATTTAAAAATTTTAGTAACGTCTTCTAATATTTTTTGGCTGAAAGAATGAGTCACCAAAAACCATTTTTAAACTTTGGCTTCACACCCCTTGAGCACATTGCTTTTGACGATTGCATCATTTGTAATATTTACTAAATATTTAGTTAGTCACCATTCTATATAATTACCATTACATTATAATTTTAGGCCATATTTTTTTGTTATAATACTTGAATGGTGACTATATAACATAAAATAACAAATTAAATAAATTGTTTTTATCAACAAAATTCCAATGTTGTAAATATTTCTCTCTACAATGTAAACGTAATCATATATCATTACTTTCCTTAACTAACATGTATCCCTATTAGTGTTCTCTAGTAGCCACTTGTCACAAAAACTAAACCGAGTTTCATTCTTTGTTTTGAGAGGTCAAAGGCGGCTCCTCTCACCATATTTTTATTCTTGGTACTGAATGTGTAAATCATAAAAATAAATTATCAAAACTTATACATATTTTTCTTTAAAAATTTATTTATGCAACGTAATTACCCTCATATTCCTCTTTATTATTATAAACCCTTATGATGCAAATATTCCAATAACATTTGGGTCATAGTGGGTCTTCCAAGACTTGGTTCAAATTTATATCGACTAGCCTTCTCCATCTCTTAAGTGGATTTGAAGACACTCTAGATGAAAATATGAATGAATCAATTTTTATGTTCAATCAACTATTATTTTTTATTAAATACCTAAAACCACAAAAATTAAATCACTAAAAATGACATATAAAATAAATTAAACTAATAACATGATAAAATGAAATAAAAAATTATCACGGCTGGAATAAAATATATTAAAATATTTACTTGTCACTAATATTCATTAATATCATCAAGTCATATTTACATAGAGTTCCATTTTGATGCCCTCTGCACTTCGTGTTTATAATTACTATGAATTAGATGAGAGGGTATGCCGATGTTTGTTGTTGGAAGGGGAGAGACTCCATTTCACCCCCTTAATCCATTCACAAGTAGGTCATTATTAATATTTGGGGTAGTATCCCATCATTTCATTTTTAATTTTTTTAATACTAATAGGTTGAAAGGGACATGCCTCTGAAAATCATGTCTAAATCAACATCCAATAATTATAATAGAATAAAATAAAATCACTTTAAGTAATAAATGAATACCTTATATATTCATGGAGATGAATCCGTCAATCCGTGAATTCCCTAATCCTCGTGTCAGTTGATATGGGATGTATATCTTTCATAATCAAGTTGTATTATAATTTTTTGATTACAAGAAAAATTACATTAAAAAATAAATATGTATTTATACTTATATGCATGAGACTCCCTAGGAGAATATGAAGGATTTTTACTCGTTCCATCATCTTCATCCTTTTGTCAGTCTATATGGGAAGTAGATCTATGATAGATAAGTGGTATTAGAAATTTTTAATGAAATTAAATAAATTTTGAAATAAAAATCAATTATAAAAGGTTTAATTAATCACACTCATACAAATGTTGTGGTATTTATTAGATGGATCTTGTATGTCTCTATAAGTAGTAGACCTATCATTATCAAGATGTATGGTTATAATTTTTAAATGTGAAAAATATTTTGATTTGCAAAATGCACTATAAAATTATACATTTTTGTGGGATTATATAGGTCAATGAACATTGACTCATTAAATAACATCAAGGAAACACATGGGCTATATCTAAATCCCCATCTATGTCTTATTATGTTGCAAAACACAATCTCTAGAGATGAAATAGGTCAAGACCCCAAATTTATTTTTGAATAGATTACATTCTCTCAAATATCAAAATCAAAATTAGAGAGTGCATTGATTTCATATATGTATAATTTCTTTTTAAAAATATGTAGAAAAACTATGATTTCAAAAAGCATTAAGTTGCTAGAAAAACAACATAAAGGTGTTATATATAATAAAATTTTGTTTAATACCCTTTTCAATATTTATAATGGAGCTAAAGGGTATATTGTATGTTTCTCATGTTGTAGTAGATTATATGTGTGAGCTGATATTTTTATATTTTTTTCATTAATAAATCCTCTATATGGGAAATCTAAATATTTTAAGCTTGTTATTGACATTTTTTTATTATTGGTAAATGGTTTTTGGGAAGGACCATAACCCAACATACAAAAAACCCCGAGGATAGAACAACATGAAAAAAACTTGGTTTTTTGATATGTGGGGGCCACACCCCAATAAAAGGCCCACATTCCAAAATGTTCAAGTAAAACAAATGCAGAGACAAACTGCCAAGAGAAGAAAAATAACAGCAAAAATGTAGCTCCACAACAACTACACGACCAACTAAAAACAATAGAAGAACATAAAAAACTAGGAAGATCACAATCCTCCTAATTGAGACACTTTTGGAACATATTTTTAAATTCCTCCAAAGATTTGAATAGATTTAGGGAAGTCCACATTATTGGGTATTTACTGTTGGAGGTAATCACCTTCATCGTTTCCTTTATCCATTTCCAAATATCCTCTGTAAGAGCACCCAAATCATAAATTTGTTTGACCTGGACATGAAAGAATTCAAGAAAAGTATGTTACATAGTAAGATGGTTAATTTTTTTAGTGAAAATTTTGTCCAGGGTAGCTTCTAGATCCTTATGATTCTTGTTGGTTTCTTCTAATTTTTCCTCAATATTGTCCATAGAGGCTTGAATCCCCTTAACATTGGGATTAGGAAGCACGTTCTCCCTAGAGTCTTAAATTTTGGGGGTCTAGAGATAGAGTAGGAGAAGTAATGCCAATTGGGGGGAGGGTAGCTTTATTGATGTTAAGCAAGCTCACAACAACATCTAGGTCTTTATCTTTTCCAGAACTTCTGAGAACCCTCTTAGCAGTAGGAGGAGAGGGTTTCCTAAGTGTTTTATATTTTCTATGCTACACAGGGGGAGGGAGAATAGAGCTAGAGGAATTTTTGGAAACCATGTCATGACAGTAAAGATGTATTAGGAGGATAACACCTTGGTGAAGGGGGAGAACTCTCCTATGGGAGTGAACATCTTGAATAGATATTTCTAGGGACAGAAAAATATAGTAAGATAGACTAACCCTAGGATACCTTCTAAAATGATTCAAGAGTACCAAGTGATGAAGAGGAAGGGTAGAGAAGTTTCCTTCTAGTGTGACATACCTGAATACCATTCGAGAAACTTCATCATATGGGGATGGAATGGATGAGCAGACAATCCCCACCTTGCCAATTTCCATTTCTTTAGATCCTTGGAGAAATTTATTCTCCTTAGAATACTTATCAAAATTATTTTGATAAACCTTGATGTCGTTAGAACCCAAACTAGTAATAAATGAAATTAATTTCTTCGTAGTAGGAAAATATTTTCCTTTGTAGTTGAAAATCATTTTTTTCCAGTGTTTTGTAAAGAGAATTGAAATCTGTTTATCATACCCCTTTATTCACTGGATGAATGTGGTGAAGCTGTCCACATCTAGAGATTTTTAAAGCTTGACATTGCCTTTTTGATGTCAGGTTGAAAACATATTCAATCCTCTAAGGAGGTCCCCCATGATAACAAGAGACAAGTCGTCGATAAATAGTCTATAAACAGGATGGATATAATACCTGATATTGACATTGTTATGTGATTTAGAATTTTTTTTTTCTAGAATATGCTCACATTTTTCTTATGTACTATTACATATAAGATAAATAAGCTGATTATTTACTACTACATATATATTATTAAATAAAAATGTGATATGTAACTCGAATGTGGCTAAGCCTATTTGGTCTAAAGTTCATCACTTAGTTGTAAGATCTATTTTCACTCTTCTTTATTTTCTAATACATATATTGTGATATGTTCACACGTGGCATATATAGTTAGATATATTGAGGCACATAATGCACTTTTTGGTATGTATTTATAATCAAAGAGTGTTGACATATTTTTATTTTAGCTTGGACTTACCACTTATTTATTTCTTACCATTAGTACTTCATCTAATAAACTAGTATACTAATTATTTTATTTTTGTTATATATATATTGACACAAATGTTTTAGTTAAATGACACATGTTATTGAATTTTTTTATCTTCATTTATGATTATATTTTACGTAGCATGATTAGCTATTGGTTATTTATCTTACTCATGTATTGATGTTTTAGCTATATCGAGGATCAAACATATTGATGTGTTACTTAAATATAGAACTAAAAATAATCCGAGAACGGATATGGTACTATTGATCTTGAATTTTTTCAATGTAGATAAGTAGGTATAGGATTATATATCCTAGTTATTTTTATTCGTAGTAGTTGTTAATATTATTAATTAGGTATGATTACCAACCTTAATACTCAAAATTAATCCTTAATAATTCACCCTTCCACCTAGGACCTTTAGAAGCCTATTTGTAACCTTGTAAGAGTGGGAGAAAGTCAAAATAAGTGGTACAAGTGGCCAAAATCAAAATGACGTGAAAATCCCCATGAAAAGATGTGCAAACCAACTCTTATAAATCATTTATGACTAAATATAAAAGCCTTAACTATTGCGGTAATAATAGGAATAGATTGTGTGATATTTTAGTGTCATTTATGACATCAAATACATCTATAATGACATGTAGGTTGATAAAATTAAATAAGGGGAAAGAAATTGTTTTGTGTGGCATACCTTCGTAAATGCACTTTGAGTGATTTTTTATGAAAGTTGTGTCATGGTAAAATTTTTGATATTATGGGAAGTGAAAACAATTTGTCTTTAAGTATTGAATAATTTTATGTATACTACATATACTTGGTTTTCTTACCCTAATCTGGGTACTTGAGTGACCTATTTAAAGAACCTATCTAAATATTTGTTACCAATATTCATCTGAAATCACGTTCCTTAAACTAGGTGACATAGGACAATCAACCAACAACTTGCGATACTTTTGCCAAATATTTCCAACATACTATTCATGTTACTATTCCTAGATGACATATTTGTCAAATCGAGAATACATCCTTCACCTCACTCTTCTGTTATCTAGAATGGTCTTTACTGACTTCTATGTCAGTCCACTTGCCCAAGGTTTGACCCTAACCTAGGTTAGTGACATAATTTGTTATAGGGAGATGCTCACGATGACTTAGGGTATATGGGCATACTCAACCAACCTAAGTCGATCGAATGTGCCTAGGTACCCTGAGTCATAGAAAGCTACTTCCTATTCCAATTCATACTACTAGCTTGACCTAGAGAGAAACTAAGTTCAAGTCCAGATGTGTGTAGATCTAGATGAACTAATGCGGAAGGGTGTTGCAACATGTCAACTACAACATTGTATCCTCGAGAAGACCTTAGTCTTCTCAAAGGTATAGTTCTATAGTTGGTGTGCCAACATCCGACAAAACTACTTCATCATGATGTACATACCTCTAGGAGGTCATTAACACTTAATTAATTTTGGATTAAGATTCAAATTACAAAACCTTGCCAAACCCTAAATCCAACACCCCTTAAGTTCTTCATCCATATTTGATTTAATTAATATTAAAGAACTTCATTAACTCATGATTTATTTTATGTTTGTTAACTTTGACTTGCCGAGCAGTTATCCAAAAATAGAACAACATACATCATAAGGTTAATTTAATGTAACTCAACTATTCAAATAAGGTGTAGCAACCACACAGGTTCAACTAGAGTAAACTTCATAGAAAATGAAGTCTAAATGATTAATGATCATAAACACCATTCTTTTACTTTACATTCTTTTGAGAGAGGAAGAGTCTTCCTCTCTACATGGTTATGTGTTAGGGTTTATCATACCCTTTATATCTTTCACACTTTCTATAGTTTAATTGTATATTCAATATACATCCCATTATCATAATATATTATTTAGATAAAGAACATCATCTTATGCAACTTAATAAGTTGCTTTCAAGTAAGAGAGAGATTGAACTATTTCTCTTCATCCAACTTATCAAATGACAACAAAAATAAGAATACAAATAGATATGCAAAATATCAACAAGATAGTATTCCAACTTCCTTCATAAAATGTACAAGAGAAATTACACAACAATTTGAAGTAAATCTCCAACCTTTTCAATTCATCATGATAAAATACACAATTTACAAGACTATGCATCTCGAAAAACTATGTCAATCAATATTAAGATCATTAAAGAATACAACTTTTCTTTTTCAATACAACTCATGAATGAATCGGAGTTCTCTATAAAAAGAGCCAGACTTTAAATCAACCAATACATCATAAAAGTTATTGCCTTCCTTTATCACTTACGAAGTCCATCTACAAAATTTGCTAGCATGGGTCAGTTCATTGAACTGAGCATGATAAGCACTAAGCATTAAAACAAAGTGCATTCCACTAATTGTTCCATTAAAACAACTCTTCTTTAATGAAACAATTAATGTAATCATTCAAATAAAACATAAGTAATAACAACCATAAAAGAAGCACAATTAACAATCTGAATTCACTTTTAAGAAAAGATCATAATATAATCAACAAACTACTGCCTTATATCAGATAAGTATTGTCCCAAACAATTACTTATTTATATCAAATAACAACTCCTAACATTAAATTATTTCATAATTCTTTCTGAATTTGAAATATAAATTTAACTTCAATATATAAACAAAAAGAGTTACTTTCAGAATCAAATACCTTCTTGTCATCTTTACCAAGTTTCCAGAAAACATGTGAAGACAAGTTCATTTCAGCATCATTACATTTTTAAGATGAATCAACCAACAACTTAAATAAATAAGAGATTCACAATTCAGATGTGACAACCTAATTCTCGGTCAAATAAATATAACCTAGGTTCTTAGATTAGGCCTCTTATTAACAATAGAAAAGTATTTCCCAAACAATGTTTCATTTCAATTAACTGAAACAATTATTATTTCCTTAAATATAATTTAAGTAGAGAAGTAATTAGTAACAACTACTAATCAATTACTTAATAAAAGTAATACAAATGATTCAATTAAACCTATGATAGGTTTTATATAAAGAAAGGAGAACGAGCTGAAAAGTAAACGGTTTACAATTTCCTTTATCATTTGGTTAAACCGAATTCTCATATGCATCTTCAGAAAAGAAGAGTCAACTTCCTACCCTACAGTTTCCAGAAATGAAAAGGAGAAACTTACCTCTAAAAATGGAAGAGGAAGGAGTTATGCATTAGAAAGGATTTCTATTACTCATTCAAAAGAAATAAGGTAAGAAGAAGAATCAGTACAGACCATTCACAAACCCACTATTCTTTTAAGAAATAGAAAACAAGTTCAGAAGATACAATACCAAATACAATAATAATCAATCAAAAATAAACCAACAAAGAGATTCATCTTTCAAGAACAACAACCATTAACAAAAATTCTTAATCCATTCAAGAAGGATACATTAAACAAGTATAAGTTAACAGTTATCAATTCACTTCAACCTAACTGATTTATTCTACATCCTTGAAGATTTCAGTCAGATCCAAAACCATTTGTAAACAATTTCATAATGGTACATCGAAAGGTTAACATGACTCAGCCATTGAAAACAATTAGTCAAAGAAATGGTTAAGTTTTCCTTTCTACAAGACAGGCTCAATGACACACTGCCATGAATCGACAAGACATTCGATTCCACTCAAATAATAGAGATCAAGAAAGCACACAAACAAGAAAGGTTTGGTTTGTCCCATATACAAAGATAGCAGTCCAAAAGTTGATTATACATTCAATGAATCCCTTGAAATTTCACAATCAGACCTTAACATGTTTCGTTAACAAGTTACCCAAAAGTTTCCCAGCTCTGCGAGTAGGTTTCCATCACCTCATCCAAGTTCAAAAAGGACAGAAAATCAAACTTAAGAAATTCAAACAGACCTAAAAAGGTAATCACCTTAACGACTTGGAGAGGGTCGACCAACAATGTATTTTAAAACAATATAAACTTCAATCCAAGACAACCATCTCACCTTCCAAATTCCAATTAATCCATTAATCATTTTACAGAGTTTCGAAAGAGAATACCAGTACCAAACATCCAAATTTTAAGTCATACTTTCCTTCCCGTATCTCCTTACGAACTCACTGTAATAGTAACTCAAATACCATAACTCACTCAACACCATTAAATATAAAGTTTGAAGCAGAGGAGTTCAATACAGAAAAAAAAAAAAAGTTATTCCTTCACCATTTTTATACAAGTTGAAGTACAAAACACAAAAATGCCATAAACCACATTCACCCATTGACCTTTTTTTTTAAATGAGTTCAAGTTCATACTGAAGAACAAAGTATACAAATATAGTCCCAAACAAGGAGTATAAAAACTTAACAAAACAAGATACATATTTAAAAGGGTATTCTTCTACCTTTCAAAACAAGCAAAGGCATTCAAGTATAAGCATGCAAGTTTACCAGTATAGATACAAACAAGATGTCCATTCCTTTCTTTCACACAAGTTCATGTTCATACAATGAGATGAAACATATACCCATATAGATCATAAAGGAGTAATACAACTTTAAAACTCAAAGATGCATCAGAGAAGAGTATCCATTTACTTTTTTCCTTTAAAAGAGATTTCCAGTTTGAAGCTCAAGACAAAAACTACTTACTCAAACTCTTTTTCAAGAGACAGTCTAGAGTATATATTTCAATCAAAACACTAAAGTCTCGATAGTTGTAAATGCATTTCACCATTTTAACTCACTCAGAGAGAACACCCAAAAAAAACATTATCATGCAAGGGTTCCAAAACCAAAAGCACAGAGATTCTTTCAACAAGAAAGAAAATAACTAGAACAAAAAAAAAACCCATTTATCTCATGAGAGCAGAGTTGTTTTAATGAAACATTTAGAGAAAAGAAAGAAATCTTAATGGATAGAGCCTATCATGCCTGATAGTGCTTCTGCTGATTTGAAGAAGACTTCCAGCCAGCTTCCAACACTTCTTCTTCTCCAAGCAAGATCAACAACCAAAAATCTCTTTCCCCAATGCCTCATATACTTTCCTTGAATCAAAATAGACCAAGGAAATCAAAAATAGCCATAAAATGAAAATAGAACTGTTGGTTCAAGAACCAGATAGCTCCATGCAGAGAAAAAATCAGAGAGCATGAATGACCAAACAACCTCCAACAAATCCACCCGCATGGTTTCCTAGGTGGTTTGCTCACCAAAAATGAGGCTCATTAATGCCATTAACTCTCAAATTCCCACCTATCTCTCTTCACCACCACCATCCAAAATTGGTGAGACCCAATTCAACTTCTACATGCATCACTAAACCTTAGTGATGACTCCACGTAGACTCCCACCAAATTTCATGCTTCTACCTAAACTGGCAGTACATTGTCCAATTAATTCAAAAATCAAATCACATTAATAGCTTAGGAACCATCACCAAGCTTACCACTTTCCATATGACCCTTAGGTCCCCTTTCCACATTTCATTAGTTTAGGATAGATACCATTAGCTTAGGTTAAGACCATAGGATAGTTTAGAAGTATTTACCTTAGGTTATAAACATTACTAGAGGTAAATTTCCCTCTTAGGTTAGGTCATAGCTCATAGCCATTTAGTATTAGATATCAGGTTAGAAATAAGCCTAGCATCACCTTAGGTTATTCCCCCACATCCCAATTTAGAACATGCAACCTAGGTTAGGATGTTATCCCAATGAAATAGGCATAGATAAAAGATAGGTACATTTACCTTAGTTTAGAATCCCATTAGGATAGATCTCATAGGCCTAGGACTTAGTTTTTTTTTTTCCTCCATAGTCCTAAAGTAGGCCTCATACCACTTGATGACATTAGCATCCTAAAGAGATCAATCAAGAAGATCCGAGCACATAACATACAAATGGAATGTAGGCACGATCTTACAAGAAAATAAAAGAATTTGTAAACATACAAGAGTTCAGTCCATTATGTCCTCCAACCTCTGAATGTCAGTTTACCATTCAGATCAGGTAAGAAGATTTAAAACATACCTTGGATCAATGGAATTGATCCAAGGATTTGTTAATAAAAAGAGATAAGTTTGCAAACTTCATTTCTAGATTACAACTTATCTATCAAAAGCAAAAATGGATTCTTTGCAAGCAATATCATTTCAGCCCAATGAATCCAAGAGCAGAAATGACTCATCCATGGAAAGCATGATTTCCAAAAATCAAAGGAACACTCCTTATCTAGAAAAATCACATGTCAATGCTTGCAATGCAAAAGAGGAAAGATAACAATTTGTCAAAGATGTTACATGCTTCCCTCCTAAAAGAATCATCATCCCGATGATTATCTCCTTAAAACAATTTACATCAAGGAAAATCATTTTTATTAACTTTCTTTTCATATGTTCAAAACATAACAAAATTTTAAAATTCCCAAAACAATCAACATTTACTTAGTTGTTTATTTTAAACAATGAAATATCTACCCAAAACTGGTAGGTTTATTGTCATAAAAGAATTAAATCACAAATTATATCAGTCAACAAAATCAATTCTATTCAAATAAGTATGGAAAAGTAGTTTTCATATCTTCCAGATTTTCCCATGTTGCACTTTCTTCATTAAAATGGTCCCACTGACCTTACATTGACTTATTTCATGATTTCTTAAGTGCAACTGGTGAGTTTCTAGCACTCACAAGGGTTTAACCATGATTATTCCTGGTCTTGGACCTACAAGGAATTCCAATTTAACACATGTGATAAATCTGAAACATATTTCTTAAGCAAAGAAATATGGAAAACATCATGCATTCATGAAAAAGTAGGAGGTAATGCTAAATGATAAGCTACATGGTTGATTACTTCAACTATTTCAAAAGGTCCCACAAAATGAGGTGATAACTTGGCAGCCTTGCCAAAAGTTATAGAACTCTTTTTCGGTTTAACTCAAGAAAGACCTTCTCACCAGAGTTCAAATTTCCTATCAACCCACTTCAAGTCAGCATAACTCTTTTTCTATCTACTACTTCTTTCAAGCATTCACGAATCATTTTAACTTGTTGTTCCATTTCCATGTAAGGATTTCAGTCCAATTACCTCTCTATCCTCAATGTTGTCCCAACTAATAGGGGTTCTACATTTTCTTCCGTATAATGCTTCAAAAGGTGCCATCTTAAGAGAGGCATGATATGTATTATTGTATGAAAATTCAACTAATGGAAGGTACTCTTCCCACTTATACTTTGATCCATACAATACATTCATAACATATCCTCTAAAACTTGATTAACTCTTTCAGTTTATCCATCCATTTCCAGATGATACACAAAACTGAAATTCAGCTTAGTTCCTAGAGCTGCATTAAGGGTTTTCCAAAACCTTGAAGTCATTCTAGGATCTCTATCAGATATGATTAATTCAGGTACTCCATGTAATCTGAAAAAATCTCATGTATGTACAAACCTTTTTTCCAAAAGAGAATCATCCTTAAGATTACCAACAATAAAGTGAGCTACTTTTGTTAGTTTATCCACAACAACCAAAATAACATCATGTTTATTTCTTGACATAGGCAACCCTTGTACAAAATCCATGCTTATTACTTTCCATTTGTATTGTGGTATGCTGTGAGGATACAATAAACCGGACTAGATGCATATGTTCAAATTTTAACACGTTGACATTCCAAGCAATGTGTCACAAAATCAATAACATCCTTTTTCATCCCTTTCCATAAAATATTGTTGTTTTATATCAACAAGCATCTTTGTAATACCAGGGTGTCTAGAAAAGGTGAATTGTGAAATTATGCTAACAATTTCTTTCTTAAATCATTTAGCAAAGGTATGTATACTTTGTTTTCAAATCGTAAGATTCCTTCATTGTCAAAGTGAAAACCTTTATATCTCACATCATTTGGTTCTGCAGCAAGTGTTGTTTTTACTTGCTGAAAATAAGAATCAGATTCCATAACACTTTTTACTTCATCCTTAAACTAAGTTCTTAATGTTATAAGAGTAGAAATGTGCTTCCTATGACTTAGAGCATCGGCTACTCTATTTTCCTTTCCTTTAATGTAATTTATGTCAAAATCATATTGAGACAAAAACTCTAACCATCTTCATTGTCTTGCATTCAGATTTGGCTGAGTGAAAATATACTTCAGCCCAAGATGATCAGTTTTTAATTCAAAAGGTTTACCAAGTAGATAATGCCTCCAAACTTGAAGTGCATGAACAATGGCAACAAGCTCTAAATCATGTGGAGCATAATTCAACTCATGTAACTTTAGTTTTCTACTTTCGTAAGCTATGACATGATCATTTTGTAACAAAATACCTCCAAGACCTTCCCCGATGCATCCATTACAACAATAAAGTCTCCATTAGGGTTTAGTACAGCTAAAATAGGTGCTGAAGTTAACTAATCCTTCAAAGTTTTGAATGCTAGATTCACATTTCTCATTCCAAACAAACTTCTTATCCTTTTTCTGCAATGAAGTTATTGGTGCAACAACTTTGGAAAAATCTTTTACAAATTTTCTAGTAACAACAGTAAGACCCATGAAGCTTCTAACTTCATGTACATTCTTTAGTGCAGTAGACCACTCAATTATAGCTACAATTTTAGAAGGATCTACAACAATTCCATTCTTACTTATAACATGACCCAAATAGTGCACTTATGTGTCATAGAAAGAACATTTAGATAGCTTACCATATAACCGTCTCTTTCTCAAAATTTCTAAAACTATCTTCAAATGCTCATGGTGTTCCTCAATACTTTTAGAATATATGAGAATGTCATCCAAGAATACAAGCAAAAATTTGTCCAAGTATTCTTGAAAAATATTGTTCATTAAATTCATAAAAGTTGCAGGTGCATTTGTTAATCCAAAAGGTAAAAATGTGAACTCATAATGTCCATACCTTGTTCTAAAATTGTTTTATGAATGTCCTCATCCTTAATCCATAATGATGATATCCAAGATCAAAGATCTATCTTAGAATATACCGATGCTCCATGCATCTGATCAAATAGATCATCAATTCTAGGGAGTGGATATCTATTCTTGATTGTTGCTTTGTTTAACATTCTGTAATCAATGCACAATCTAAGTGTTCCATCCTTCTTTTTCACAAAAATTACCGGTGCTCCCCAAGGTGAAACACTCGGTCTAATCAAACCCTTAGACAAAATTTCTTGCAACTATGCCTTAAGCTCTACCAATTCAATAGTAGTCATTCGGTATGGTGCCTTAGAAATAGGCTTGGTTCCAGGCTTGATTTCAATTGTGAAATCAAATTCTCTTTTGGGTGGAAGACCTGGTAACTCTTCCGAAACACATCATTGTAGTTTTGTAACAATGGATATCATTCCATGAAATCATTATTTTCCTCAACGGATTCTAAAATTTTTACTACATATAAGGTACAACCTTTATTTTTGGCCTTTTAAGTTGCATAGCTGATAGTTTCCTAACTGAAATCTCACATTTCACACCCTGAATCTCTATTGTTTTTTATAGGTCATCTAAACAACTAATATGTTTTTCAAAATAGTCCACTTTTTCTTTATGCTCAACTAACCAATTAACACCTATGATTACATCATAAGACCCCAAAGGTAGCAACATAAAGATCAACTTCGTGGAAAAACTAGGTAAGTCAAGGACTAGCCCCAAAAAGACACATACTAACTGTATGAACAACATTGTTTCCATAATGTACAGTCCATGTTTTATCCATTTTTCCATCTTTTATTTTTAGTTTCAATGCTAATTTACTAGAAATAAAACATTTTGTAGCTCATGTATCAAAAATAATAGTTACAGGTATGCCAAATAACTTACCCGAAACTTCTATGGGCGTGACTTGTTTTTCATCCTGTTTGTCAGCTACTGTAGTGTATCTTGTGTTGTTGATTACGATCATCCTTTTTCAAAGGACATTGGTTTGTGTAATGATCCTTGCCATAGTTATAACAACCTCCTACAGTCCCTTTTTTAGGCTCAGATTTATTTCCAGCCTTAAAGTTATCATTCTGACCTCCATAGGACTTCTATCCATTATTATTATTCTTGACAAAGTTGTTTCATGGATTTCCAACAGACTTATTTGTTGTTGTTTTCTTATTATTATCAGCTGAAAAAACTTACTTTTCATACCAAACTTCTTCCATGGTCCTTTCTTAGGTGTAAGAGATGATGAAGAGGAGTTGGGAACTTTCTTCCTCACTTCCTCCTTATGAGTAGAAATTTCCTTTAATTTTTGTTCCTACCTTATGGATTTTTCAACAACCCCTTCCATAGTGGTTGGGTTGTGAACATCCACCTCTCCTCCTATAATGGGATTCAATCCCATGATGAATTTCTATATCCTGAACTTCTCATTAGTTTGATATTGAGGTACATACTTAAGGAGTTTAGTAAACCACTCCCAATACTCAGTTACAATTAGCTTTCCTTGCGCTAAGTTCTAAATTCAGTCATTTTCTGATCATAATAAAGTTTTGGCAGCCAACGTTGCCTAAAGTAACTTTTAAATTGATCCCAAGTAATATTAGTTTCATCAATATTCAACTCAACCTTATGGCTGTCCCACCATGAAGATGCTTCATGGGAAAGCTGATATGCTCCCCATATTTCCTTTGTTTCTTCCGAGAAGTTCCTTATTGCAAAGTACTTCTCCATTTCACTGAGCCAATTCTCAGCTCCATCTCCTAATGTGGTGCCATCAAATTTAGGTGGACTTATCCTTTTTATATCATTAGTGAGTTCAGTTTCCAACCTAGCCTTTTTGTTTTCCGGATGATCAGGCATGTTCACATTGTTATTATCAACACCCAAATTGGTGTTGTCCTCAGAGGTGGCTGATTATTATTACCAACATCTTCTTCCTCCTCATTTCCCATTACTTATTGTTCAAGTACAACCAAATGATCTCTTGTGTCCAACAGGGTAGCAAGGATCTCATCAAGTTTTTGGGTAGTTGCTTGCTTCTTCTTCAGTGGAGGATTATTTGCAACATTTCCTCTTGTTCTAACCATTTTCTGTTAACAAGAAAATTTAAGTTTTATCAGATTATGGACACAATAGGTCCAAGAGCTGACAACCTTCAGCTCTGATACCAAGATGTAACATTCCCATTTTAAGACTTTAGAAACAAGGGAAATTTTTTTTTTTTTTACACAATGTTCTCTATTCTAAATAAAACATAATTTAGAACACACATTCCATGCCAATCAATCTCATAACAGATAACCATATGTAGCTTGTAAATGACTCGGTGAATTACCGATCTCTCATTACATGACTCGGTCTCTAACCGATCTCTCATGTTTGTCTTTAAGTATTGAATAATTTTATGTATACTACGTATACTTGGTTTTCTTACCCTAATCTAGGTACTGAGTGACCTATTTAAAGAACCTATCTAAATATTTGTTACCAATATTCATCTAAAATCATGTTCCTTAAACTAGGTGACATAGGACAACACAACCAAAGAGCTTTGCGATACTTTGGCCAAAGATTTCCAACATATTGTTCATGTTACTATTCCTAGATGAAATATTCATCAAATCGAAATACATCCTTCACCTCACTCTTCTATTATCTAGAATGGTCTTTACTTGACTTCTGTCAGTCCACTTGCCCAAGGTTTGACCCTAACCCAGGTTAGCGACATAATTTGTTATAGGGATCCACTCACGATGACTTAGGGTATATGGGCATACTCAACCGACCTAAGTCGATCGAATGTGCCTAGTACCCTAAGTCATAGAAAGTGCTACTTCCTATTCCAATTCATACTACTAACTTGACCTAGAGAGAAACTAAGTTCAAGTCTAGATGTGTGTAGATCTAGATGAACTAATGTGAAAGGGTGTTGCAACATGTCAACTACAACATTGTATCCTTGTGAAGACCTTATTCTTCACAAAGGTATAGTTCTATAGTCAGCATGTGCCAACATCTGAAAGAACTACTTCATCACGATGTACATACCCCTAGGAGGTCATTAAATTATAATTAATTTTGGATTAAGATTCAAATTACAACCCTTGCCAAACCCTAAATCCAACACCCCTTAAGTTCTTCATCCATATTTGATTTAATTAATATTAAATAACTTCATTAACTCATGATTGCTTTTATGTTTATTCACTTTGAGTTGTGGAGCAGTTATCCAAAAATAGAACAACATACATCATAAGGTTAAATTAATGTAACTCAACTGTTCAAATAAGGTGCAACCACATAGGTTCAATTAGAGAATACTTCATAGAAAATGAATTCTAAATGATTAACGATCATAAAAACCATTCTTTTACTTTACATTCTTTTGAGAGAGGAAGAGTCTTCCTCTTACATGGTTAAGTGTTAGGGATTTATCATACCCTTTATATCTTTCACACTTTCTATAGTTTAATTGTATATTCTTCCCATTATATATATATTTTTTAGATAAAACATCATCTTATGCAACTTAATAAGTTGAACCTTAGTTAAGAGAGAGAGATTGAACTATTTTTTCATCCAACTTATTAAATGACAATAGAAATAAGAATATAAACAGATATGTAAAATATCAACAAGATAGTATTCCAAATTCCTTCATAAAATGTTCTAGAGAAATTACACAACAATTCGAAGTAAATCTCCAACCTTTTCAATTCATCATGATAAAATACACAATTTACAAGACTATGCATCTCAGAAAAATTGCATGTCAATCAATATTAAGATCATTAAAGAATACAAATTTTATTTTTGAATACAACTCATGAATGAATCAGAGTTCTCTATAAAAGAGCTAGAATTTAAATCAACCAATACATCATAAAAAGTTATTACCTTCCTTTATCACTACGAAGTCCATCTACAAAAATTGTTAGCACGGGTCAGTTCATTGAACTGAGCATGATAAACACTAAGCATTAAAACAAAGTGCCTTCAACCAATTGTTCCATTAAAAACAACCCTTTTTAATGAAACAATTAATGTAATCATTCAAATAAATCATAATAATAACATTCATAAAAGGAGCACAATAATAAATCTGAATTCATTTTATAGGAAGAGATCATAATATAATCAGCTAAACCATTGCATTATATCAGATAAGTATTGTCCCAAACAATTACTTATTTCTATCAAATAATGGCTCTTGTCATTAAATTATTTCATAATTCTTCCTAAATTTGAAATACAAAATTAACTTCACTATATAAACAAAAAAGTTACTTTTAGAATCAAATACCTTCTTGTCATCTTTACCAAATTTCCAGAAATGTGTGAAGACAAGTTCATTTCATCATCGTTACATTTTTAAGATGAATCAACCAACAACTTAAATGA
Source organism: Taxus wallichiana var. yunnanensis (assembly GCA_018340775.1). Taxonomy (NCBI): domain Eukaryota; kingdom Viridiplantae; phylum Streptophyta; class Pinopsida; order Cupressales; family Taxaceae; genus Taxus; species Taxus wallichiana. The sequence continues at coordinate 166,169,677 of CM031244.1, forward strand.
ATAAGAGATTCACAATTTAGATGTGACAACCTAATTATCGATCAAATAAATATAACCTAGGTTCTTAGATTAGGCCTCTTATTAACAATAGAAAAGTATTTCCGAGCAACAATGTTTCATTTTAGTTAAATAGAACAATTATTTTTTCGTTAAATATAATTTAAGTAGAGAAGTAATTAGTAACAACTACTAATCAATTACTTAATAAAAGTAATACAAAAGATTCACTTAAACCTATGACAAGCTTTATATAAAGAAAGGAGAATGGGTTGAACCGAATTCTCATTTAAAATTTCCTTCGGTTAAACTGAATTCTCATATGCATCTTCAGAAAATAAGAGTCAAATTCTTACCCTACAGTTTCCAGAAATGACAAAGGAGAAACTTACCTCTGAAAATGGAAGAGGAAGGATTTATGCATTAGAAAGAATTTCTATTACTCATTCAAAAGAAATAAGGTAAGAAGAAGAATCAGTATAGACAATTCACAAACCAACTATTCTTTTAAGAAATAGAAAACAAGTTCACAAGATACATTACCGAAACATAAATAATGGCATCAATCAAATAAACCAACAAAGAGATTTAACTTTCAAAACAACAACCGTTAACAAAATTCTTAATCCATTCAAGAAGGATGCGTTAAACAAGTATAAGTTAAACAATTATCAATTCACTTCAACCTAACTGATTTATTCTACATCCTTGAATATTTTCGTCAAATCCAAAACTATTCGTAAACAATTTCATAATGTTACATCGAAAGGTTAACATGACTCAACAATTGAAAAAAATTAGTCAAAGAAATGGTTAAGTTTTCATTTCTACAAGACAGGCTCAGTGACACACTGCCATGAATCGACAAGACATTCGATTCCACTCAAATAACAGAGATCAAGAAAGCACACAAACAAGAAAGGTTTGGTTTGTCCCATATACAAAGATAGTAGTACAAAAGTTGATTATACATTCAATGAATCCCCTAAAATTTCACAGTCAGACCCTAACATGTTGCGTTAAAAAGTTACCCAAAAGTTTCCCAGCTCTGGCGAGTAGTTTTCCATCACCTCATCCAATTTCAAAAGGACAAAAATCAAACTTAAGAAAGTTGAATAGACCTAAAAAGATAATAACCTTAACGACTTGGGAGAGGGTCGACCAATAATGTATTTTAAAACAACAGAACTTCAATCCAAGACAACCATCTTACCTTCCAAATTCCAATTAATCCATTAATCATTTTACAGAGTTTCGGAAGAGAATAACAGTACCAAACATCCAAAGTTTAAGTCATATTTTCCTTCCCATATCCTTACGAACTCACTATAACAATAACTCAAACACCATAACTCACTTAGCACCATTAAATATAAAGTTCGAAGCAGAGGAGTTCAATACAGAAAAAAAAAAGAAAGTTATTTCTTCACCATTTTTATACAAGTTGAATTATAGTTATGAATTCTTAATGCACTTAAGAAGCATACATTAAAAAATTATAAGTTAAACAATTATCAATTCACTTTAACCTAGATAATTTATTCTACATCCTTGAAGATTTCAATCAGATCAAAAACCATTCGTAAACAATTTCATAATGGTACATCGAAAGGTTAACATGACTCAGCCATTGAAAAAAATCAGTGAAAGAAATGGTTAATTTTTCCTTTCTACAAGACAGGATCAACGACACACTGCCATGAATCAACAAGACATTTGATTCCACTCAAATAACAGAGATCAAGAAAGCACACCAATAGGAAAGGTTTGGTTTGTCCCATATACAAATATAGCAGTCCAAAAGTTGATTATACATTCAATGAATCATGTAAAATTTCAAAGTCAGACCCTAACATGTTTCATTAACAAGTTACCTAGAATTTTTCCAGCTCTGGCAAGGATTATTCCATCACCTCATCCAAGTTCAGAAAGGACAGAAAATCAAACTTAAGAAATTTGAACAAACCTAAAAAGGTAATCACCTTAACAACTTGGAGAGGGTTGACCAACAATGTATTTTAAAACAACAGAACTTCAATCCAAGACAACCATCTCACCTTCCAAATTCCAATTAATCTATTAATCATTTTATAGAGTTTCAGAAGAGAATACTAGTACCAAACATCCTAAGTTTAATTCATACTCTCCATCCCGTCTCCTTAAAAAATCACTGTAATAGTAACTCAAACACCATAACTCACTCAACACCATTAAATATAAAGTTCGAATCAGAGGAGTTAAATGTTGAAAAAAAAGATCAAGTTATTCCTTCACCATTTTTATACAAGTTAAAGTACATAATACAGACAATGCCATAAATCACATTCACCCATTGAACTTTGTGCTACGCCCTTAATCATATATCTTATATTGGATGTATATAGCCAACTTGTGGCTATCATAACTTATTATCATTATGTATCTCTTTCATATATGTTATATTTTCATTAGTGGGTCGGCCTTGGTGTTGGCCATATCATAGGAATAATATATATAGGGGTTAGTAGGTAGTAGTTTATCATCATTGGAGCATTTGAGTCTTATTGTATGGTTTGGAGGTTGCCCCCTTGAAGTGGTGAAGCTATTATAATTGCATATTGAGATCATTATTCTGGAATATTGTGTTATTTGGTGTTATATTTTTTCTCATGATTTGAATTATACAAGTAATTTCATTACAAGAGGTATCAGAGCTTGAACTCGGCCAACACTGCGTCAAACCCTAATTGTGAAGTTTCATCCATATCTCAACATCGGTAGCAAATTTTTCTGCAAATATTTCTGTGGTGTGGAAAAATCAGTCAAGTAAGATTCCCTCAAAATTTTAAGAATTTTTTACTTGTTTTGTAAAATTTATAGCGGTTTTATGTTTTTTTATAATTCGGCTACATAGGATGAAATTTGTGGAATTTTTCAAAGTTATTTACATTTCCAGAAATAAGATTAAAATTTAATTTGAGTTCGTTCTTTGAGTTTTATAAAATTTGGCCGAATTCCTATTGAAATATGAAACCCTAAATTTCGACCTTGATCTTTAAATCTTACCATTTTGGGGCATCATGGTTGGGCCTTCGAAAAGAGGCAAAAAGAATCCCATCACTCCAGGTAAAACCCCTAATAAGGATGAGATAATAGTTGAGGAGTTAGAGCCAGAAGGGGTATATACAGAGTCTTCAGGGTTAGGGTTTACTTAAACTGACCATAAGGTCTACTATCTTGAGTTAGAGTTGCGAAACCTCAAAGGTAGAGTGGCCAACAAAGAAGATGTAGAAAAGATTGGACAAAGATTGGAGGATTTCATTCAAAAATTTAGTTACAATATCATGGGTCATCATATCATTCCTAATCACCCACAACTCAATCATACTCATATTAACCATGGTGGATCTTTAGGTCAAAGTAATAAACAAACTAGCCAGGGTGGATCTGTAAACATGACCAATCCAAATACAAACACTCTACAAGCCCGTAACATGCTTCCAAAAGTGGAAATGCGTAAGTTTGATGGAAAGGATCCACTCAATTGGATTAACTAAATGGATAATTTCTTTGATCTTCATCAGATTCCATCAGGACAAAAGGTTACCATGGCATCGTTGTATCTTGAACCTAACCAATTCATTTGGTATCGATGGTTATGTGCTCAAAGGAAAAAGAGTGGCCTCAATGTTACATGGATAGTATTCACTAAAGAGTTGCAATTGCACTATAGTTCTAGCATGTCAGAGAATTATTTCAGCTAATTAGTAAAGCTCAGACAAACAAGAATAGTCAAAGATTACATCCATCAATTCCAAAACCTTTCCTTACGGGTGGAAAATATTCCTGAAGATAATTTGAATGACTTATTTCTTGGGGGTCTTAAAGAACAAATTGAGATTGAGGTGCGTATGTTTAATCCTCATAAGGTTTCAGACTCTATGATCATGGCACATAGGGAAGAGGAAATATTTCTTTCAATTCGAAACAAACTATCAGTAATATAAGAGATCGTATCACCTTTCCACCATCATTCCCTTAGCCAGTGAGACTGACACCTCAACAAATTGAAGAAAAGAGAGCCAAAGGGTTATGTTTTAATTGTGACAACAAATTTGGACCAGGACATAAGTGTGTGGAAAATAAGTTGTTCTACATTGAGGGACCTACTGAAGAAGAAGAAAATGAAGAAGACGAAGAGGTAGAGCCAGAGGAGGAATTAGGAGATCCCTAGCCAACAATATCATGCCATCCAATTTTTGGTATTAGCACTCCCCAAACTCTCAAAGTAGTTGGATTCTTAAAAAATAGAGGGAAACAATGTTTATTGATTCGGGAAGTACCCACAATTTCATCAATCATAAGTTAGCGGTACACTTGAACTAATTTGTTTATCCAGCTCCAGAATGTCAAGTCATGATCGCTAATGGGAAAACTGTTAGTTGTTCAAGAAAATTCCATAACATTAATCTCACCATGGGAGATTACTTTCTAACTAGCAATATGTATGCCATTGCCATGGGAGGAGAAGACATTGTGTTAGGAGTTCAGTGGCTTACCACCTTAGGAACCATTGAAATGAATTTCCAAGAGTTGTTCATGCAATTTCAATCAGAAGGGAGGAATTTTAAACTAAAAGGACTAAGAGCAAAGTCCCCATAGATGGTAAGTTCTCATCAGATGCAAAAATTGCTTAGAAAGGGTGCAGAAGGGTTTGTAGCACAACTATTTTCATTGGAAGCACATCATTCCAATACATTTATACCCGCAGATATGCAAGCAGTTATAGATGAGCACTCAAGGGTGTTTGGAGAAATGCCCAAGGGTCTGCCTTTGAAAAGAGACCATGACCATGCCATCCAGCTAGTACCAGGGAGTCAACCACCCAACATCAGACCTTATAGGTACCCCTATATGCAAAAGAGTGAGATTGAGAAGATAGTTTAAGAGATGTTCGAAGCAGAACTTATTCGTCTTAGTCAAAGTGCTTACTCTTCTCCTATAGTGATTGTATGGAAAAAAGATGAAAATTAGCGCATGTGTCTAGATTACAGGGAACTCAATAAGTACACAGTTAAAGATAAGTTTCCTACTCCTGTAATTGATGATTTTCTAGATGAGTTACATGGTGTTGTTTACTTTACAAAACTTGATCTTCTTTCTAGATATCATCAGATTAGAATCAGGGATGAAGATATTCATAAAATAGCCTTCAGGACACATGAAGGACACTATGAGTTATTGGTTATGCCTTTTGGAATAACAAATGCACCCTCTACATTTCAAAGATTGATGAATTCCATATTTAAGACATTTCTTCGAAAGTTTGTTTTAGTGTTCTTTGATGATATATTAATCTATAGTAAAACATGGGAGGAACAATTGCATCATGTAAATAAGGTGTTGGATACTCTTAAACAACATCAAATTTATGCAAAGCCTTCTAAGTTTTCTTTTGATGTTAAGGAGGTTGAATATCTGGGTCATATTTTCTCTTATGAAGGTGTTAAAGTGGATCCTAACAAGATAAAAGCCATGCTTAAATGGAAGGTTCCCAAAAACCTAAAAATCTCTGAGGATTTTTGGGGCTTACAAGTTATTATCGTATATTTGTAAGGAATTATGGTAGCATCACAACACCACTCACAAATTTATTGAAGGAATCTTTCCATTGGAACGAGAAAGCTACTATGGCCTTTGAGAAGTTGAAGGAGGCCACATGCACCACTCTAGTTCTAGCCACCCCAAATTTTTCAAAAGCATTCATTGTTGAATGTGATGCTTCAGGGTATGGTATGGGGGCAGTAATCATGCAAGAATGGCATCCCATTGCCTTCTAGAGCTTCCAATTCAAAGGTAAGAATATCTCTAAAATAGTTTATGAGAAAGAAATGTTAGCAATACTTCATGCAGTGAAGCAATGGAGACCATATCTAATGGGACGACATTTCAAAGTAAAGACAGATCATGATAGTTTGAAATACTTCTTAGAGAAACATTTATCATTAGAAGAACAATAGAAATGGGTCTAAAAAATGTTGGGGTATGATTTTGAGATAATATACAAGAAAGGGAAAGAGAATGTAGTTGCTTGATGCTTTATCTCGGAAGGATGAATCGACCAAGCATTGTTGTGTGCCATATCTTGTATTACAGGAGGATTGGATAGAGGATGCAAGGTCTGAATGGAAAAATGACCTAGGTACACAAAATCTCATTCAGAATCTCCAACAAGATCCAAACATGTCAGAAAAATTTGTATGGAAAGGAGATGTTTTATGGTATAAAGATAGATTATATCTATGTAAGAATTCAATCCTTAAAAATAGGGTTCTATCTGAGCTCCATGCTTCTCCAGTAGGGGGTCATTCTGGCTTCTTAAAGACTTATCATTGAATCAAGCATGATTTTTTTGGGAAGGGCTAAAAGGAGATGTCCAAAAGTTTGTGGCAGAATGCATGGTTTGTCAACAAAATAAGGGTGAAACAATTAAGTCCCTAGGTCTTTTACAACCTCTATCTATTCCTAGCTAGAGGTGGGAAGAGGTGTCTATGGAATTCATCACAGGATTGCCTAAATCAAAAGGTAAAAATGTAATCATGGTGGTGGTGGATAAAATCACCAAATATGCCCATTTTTATGCTTTATCACATCCATTTGTTGTGAGTACAGTAGCAACGGCCTTCAGGGATACAATTTAGAAGCTACATGGGACACCAAAGATTATAGTAAGTGATCGAGACCCTATCTTTACTAGTAATTTTTGGACTGACTTGTTCTCATGCTTGGGCACACAACTAGCTCATAGTTCCTCTTATCATCCCCAGTCTGATGGGAAAACAGAGGTGGTAAAAAGTGCTTGGAGGGATATCTTCATTGTTTTACATTAGATAAGAAAGCGAGATGGGTCCAATGGTTACCGCTGCAAAATGGTGGTATAACACCTCCTTTCATACTTCATCTAAAATGTCTCTTTTCTTGGCATTATATGGGTACCATCCACCATCTATCACTTCATCTTTGAGAGTCCAGCCAAAGGTTTGAGAAGTTAAAGAACATATTCAACACCAATAAGAGGTGCTTTCTAGTCTCAGGGAGAATTTGTCCATGTCACAAAACCAAATGAAGCAGCAGGCAGACCAACATCATAGTGAAAGACATTTTGAAGTCATTGATTGGGTTTTTTTACGTTTACAACCATATAAGCAAATGTCCTTAAAACAACAAAAAAAGGATAGCAAGCTTTCACCTAAGTATTATGGCCCTTATAAAGTGTTACAGAAGATTGGTAATGTAGCATACAAATTGGAACTTCCTTCGGCTACTCGAATTCATCCAGTCTTCCATGTATCTTGCCTAAAGAAGGTAATTGGATAGACAATATCAAATCAGATAGTGTTACTCAAGCTTGATGAAGAGGGAAGAATCATCCTGGAACTAGAATGCATCCTTCAGACACGTACTAAGAGATTGAGGACAAGGGTCATGACTGATTATTTGATCAAGTGGAAAAATCAAGACAATGAATACACAACTTGGGAGGATGCAAATTTCCTGCAGCAACATCTAGATCTTCTCAACATTAGGGACAATGTTGCTTTGAAGGGGAGGGGAATGCTATGCCCTTAATCATATATCTTATATTGGATGTATATAGCTGACTTGTGGCTATCATAACTTCTTATCATTATGTATCTCTTTCATATATGTTATATTTTCATTAGTGGGTCGGCCTTGGTGTTGGCCATAGCATAGGAATAGTATATATAGGGGTTAGTAGGTAGTAGTTTATCATCATTGGAGCATTTGAGTCTTATTTTATGGTTTGGAGGTTGCCCCTTGAAGTGGCGAAGCTATTCTAATTGCATATTGAGATCATTATTCTGTAATATTGTGTTATTTGGTGTTATATTTCTGCTCATGATTTGAATTATACAAGTAATTTCATTACACTTTGTTTTTAAATGAGTTCAAGTTCATATTGAAGAACAAAGTATACAAATATAGTCCCGAACAAAGAGTATAAAAAATTAACAGAGCAAGATACAGTTTAAAAATGGTATTCTTCTACCTTTCAAAACAAGCAAAGATATTTAGTATAAGCGTGCATTTTACCAATATATATACAAACAAGATGTCCATTCCTTGATTTCACACAAGTTCATGTTCATACAATGAGATGAAACATATACCCATACAGATCATAGAAGGAGTAATAAAACTTTATAACTCAAAGATGCATCAAAGAAGAGTATCAATTTACTTTCTGCCTTCACATACTTCTACACAGGAGGTGTTATGTCCAGATGTTTCAACACTATTGCATCTGTAATAGAATCTACATTTTTGTATATTTCGCACACTCTAGCCTTCTCATCCTTTAACTCACACTACAAATGGGTGTTGATCAAATCTTCTTGTTCCAAGCCCTTAGTTTTCTCAACCAGCTCCTCTTCCTTCTTTTCTTGATTTTCCTCTAGAAATCTTACTCTTTCATTTCTTCCAAAGAGCCTAACCTCAGTCTCAACCATGACCTTGTTCAATGCATTAAATAACTACTCATCCAAGAGCTACTAGGAATTTACCAAGGGGTTGGTTCCCTTATACTTTAGTACTGACATGATTGCCCCTTGGTATACTTTGAACTTTGGCTTGTTAATATGGGAATCGAAAACCCAAGAGAGCATCTTCCTTGTCCTAGGGGCATGCACCCTCTTCGTTAAATGACTCCATAGCTATAAGTTATTCTATGGGTATAGTTCTCTAGAAGCACACACATAACACCTTCCTTTGGTCATCAACATAACCCATATTTGGCCTCTCCTTATCCACACACTTTCCTCCCGTGCTCGTGCCCTTAGGAATATTTACAGTTAAAGTGGGGCCTCTAGTGCTGTCATGGTCCTTTTCTATGCTCTCTTCCTTATCCTCATTCATCACCAGCTCAGTGCTGCATTCCAAATCCTCTTCCACAAAGGTCTCAATGATCTTATTATCCTCTCTTTCCGTTACCTTGTTTACCTCTTTGCTCCTTTCTTTTCTAGGGCACCTTCCTCCTCTTAGATGCCCTTTCTCCATGTAAAGATGTACTCATTATTCTCTCCTTCTCCCTCTTCTAAGTCATATACACTGAACACAAGTTGTTCTTTGTTTACCTCAGGTTCAATGTCCTCATCATCATCCCTTTCACCCTGGTAAGGCCCTCAAACTCTCAGTGTACTCAGAATTCAACTCCTCCATCATCTTCTGCTTCTTCCTAACTAAGGATTCCAGTATAGGTGATTCTGTCTCTTCTTCTTTCGATGACTCCTTGTCTAACGAACTCTCTATCCCTGGATTCTCTTTGACTATGAACTTTTTCTTACGCGAATACATATTTGTTCTTGCACTTGTGCCAGAGGTACTTATTACTTGTATATTCACTACACTTGGTAATTTCTTCCTTGGTTCTTTTTCCTCCTGTTTGGGCGTGGGTCTCTTCCTGCCAGTTGGGTCCTCAGGTATGGACACCTCATTCTCTAGATACACACCCTTCTAAAATTTAGGTCCTATGCGGAGGTATACTCACGCTGTAGACCCTCCTGCAATGGGAAAAGTCATGGGTCTCACCATTTGGACCTCATGTGACACGTACTTCTCCATATACGCATGCTTGTTAGGGTAGACCAAACCTTTGCGTATTTCTCTATGGTCCTAGTCTAGATTACCAAGGTCCAACTTCAACTTCTTGGATTATTTGAACCTGTTCACTCCTGCTTGAAGTGTTGTGTTGTGAAGGAAAAAGGGAGCTTGCACCATGGGCTCCATGTCTCATCTATCAGTTTAAATCTGCCAAGGCAGAAATTTTGGCACAAAGTAAACTCAACTTCTCCCTTAGTGGTCACTAGGTGGTTGTTCATGGATCCTCCATTCCACCACAAACACGTTCCTCAGGTGCGTATACAAATTCTCCAGGCTTGCCTTGTGTACAACTATCATACTATCATAGGTGTACTTCTCAAACCTTTTCGTGGGCGAAGGGTCTTTAGCAAGGTACTCCCATACAAAATTTTCCACTGCATCCAACACTCCCATCTCTAAGAACACAATGGTTAATAGGACATTACCAAAGAGGATTTTATCACCTTCTGCACGCTCTGCTTACAATCTCATCTAGGATGAATACATACAAGTTGTAAATGGTGCCCGCCAAAATACTCCTGTAAACATTCAGCCAGGAATTTTTTACCAAGGTCCATCACTCCTGCCCTTTAAATTTGTCACAAGGTGTGCGGCCATCTTCATCACCGGGTCCTTAATGTTTGTGATATAAAATTACCTCGACCCCTGTTTATATGTGTAAGCAACGAAAATTTCCTTAATTTCCTCACTGTCGTATAGGTCATCCTTCAAACTTTTTCCTTCATAGATGAGGCCTTTAAAAGGTGAAACAAGCTAAGGAGTAATGTGCATCTTGCACCCTGTGAAGTGAAATTAATCTTCATGCACACATGACATAAACCATTGATATAGGCACTCAGGATTTCCAAAGTAGGGCAACTCAAAGAGTTACAATAATCCTGACTTCTCCAACTTCAATTTTACCTCATCGTTATAGATGGGAAAAACATCTGGTGTCCTTTTATTCATCAGACGCACTAACTCCAGTACCATTTCCTTCTCGATCATGCTTGAGTGATGATTGTAATCATTTAATGACATTTTTCTTAAATGGGACTCCCACTCTCACCTAAGCAAGACCCCATCCGAGTACTGCATTCCTGCATACCACTCTTCATTTGTACTCATGATAGTTTCTTGTTGCTTGCTTTTTCCCTTCTTAGGTGTGCCAACTAGTTTCTTGGGTGTCATTGTGTATGTTAACACTTCAACTTCTTTCACTTGCTTTATTTTACTACCCCTTTCCAAGTTTAGATCTCAAACTAGAAAATAAAATCTTTTTTAACCCGTGTCCTATATACCAAAACCTAATTGGAATCTCTTTTCACCAGATGATGCTTCTTCACAACTCTTCCCACACTCGTGAATCACTTCCTTTCTATTTTGTAAATCCAAACTGGTCACTTACACTCAAATTCTTGGAATTTTTCTTCGCACAAATCAACTTTGGAAACCCTTGTTTGCAAAATCTCTTCTCTTCATATCCACATAGTGAATAATGAAATGTCCAAACCTCTATTTATAGTTTTTCCCATTTTTAAGCATTAAATGCTACTTCACCTACCAATATACTTTTAATGTTTAATGTGGATTTTTTAAACAAAGCCCGACTGTTGTACCCTAACTCATGTGCCCAACCCTACATGGACAATCTTCCAACCTTCTGGCATGCAACCAATCCATCTTGACAAAAGAATATTGCGCTCACGTAACAAGCGCTGAAGGAACTTCTTCTATCATGATTTTTTTCTCACCTACCTCATGTTTATAACACCCTCAACAACTGTTATTTTCCTCTTTTGCATTTCAAGCATTGACATGTGATTTTCTAGATAAAGATGTGTTATTTTGACTATTGAAGATAATGCTTGATAAGGATAAATCATTTCTATCCTTAGAAATCATTAGACTAAAATAGTATGGTTATCAAGAATTCTGTTTCACTTTAGAAAGGTGAGTTGCAATCTAGCTTTAAGAGTTGCAGATTTATCCCTTCTGCTGACTCATCCTTGGATCAATTTCAATGATCCAAGGAATTTTTCAAATCTTCTTCATAGATAGAATGGTAAATTGACATTCAGTATTTTGAGAGACATAGAGGACTGAAATTTGTATGTTACAAATTCTTTGGTCTTATGGGAATGTGTTAGTTTAGTTTGTATGTTTGTGCTCAAGTCTTTGGTGATTGATCTTGACAGGACATTAAGGATGTAAGAAAAATTCAATTCACGATAGAGGAGGAGTTCGAGTCCTAAAACCTAAGGATTATCCTAACAGTATCCTAAGCTAGGTAAGAACACCTATGTTCTAGCTACGTTTACTTATTTGGATTTTATTCTAACCTAAGCCTCTTATTCTATTTTGTTGGGTTGGCGTCCTAACCTAAGCATTGTGCTAAATGAATAAGGGAAGGATTACTAAAGTAATGTTAGGCTATTTTTAACTAATACCTAATACTAAATGGTTATGAATTGAATCTAACCTAAGGTGGGAATTACTATTGGCAAATTTTTTAAGACCTAAGGTGGTAATTGCTAGACTAACCTAAGTTTTATGGGATCCATCCTAAACTATTAAAAGGGAACCTAAGGGTCGCATGTCTCTAAGGTGACAGTTCTAATGACATTTAAGTGAGTTGATAGGGTTTAATAGATGGTGGTATTGCCAGTTTTGGTATGGGCTAGTTAACTTTAGTGGAGGCATATGTGGAATCTCCACTAAAGATGGAATTACATGTTTGGATGGAATTGGCCTTCGCCAGTTTTAGAAGGTGGTGGCAAGGAAAGATAAGTGGGAAATTTTGAATTAATGGCATTAATGGGCCTCAAGTTTTGTGCGTAAACCTTCTTGGAAACTTGGAAGGTGGGTTTGTATGGGGTTATTTGGTTTTGCATGCATTGCAGATTTTACTCTGCATGGAGCTATCTAGTTCTTCAAACCAGTAGTTCAACCTTCACTTCAAAGTTATTTTTGGTTTCTACGGTCTATTTTTGATCGAAGGAAAGTATATGAGGCATAAGAAGAAAAGATGTTTGATTGTTGATCTTTTGTGGAGGAGAAAAAGAGTTGGAAGCTCAGCTGGAAGTATCCTTCGATTTGGCAGAAGCACTATCAGGCATGATAGGCTCTAACCATTAAGATTCTTTGCTTTCTTCTAAATGATTCATTAAAACAACTCTACTCTCATGAGATTCATGTTTTCATGTTTGACTGGTTATTTTCTTGCTGGGTTTTATGAATCTCTGTGATGTTTGGATATGAATCCATGGAAAAAATAATGTTGTTTTGGAAAATTTCTCTCTGTGCAAGTTCTATGACAACATGCATGTGAAGCTTGTATGTGAAACTTGTTTCTGTAGCTTTGTTTTTCATTCTGGAACTTGTATTTGAGGTTGTTGTGCTTTGAACTGACCTTCATTGCAATATAGGGTTCTAAAATTTATGGGAACCTTGAGTTCTGTTTGATTTTGTTTTTGGGCTTCATGTTTTGATATAACTTGTGTTGGAGCTTCATGTTGTTCTAAACCGGTGTTTGGAAACTTGTGCAATGTTGAACTGTTGCTTGAAGTTCTTATTTGGCACTGTACTTGTATTTTAAATTACATGTGAAGTTCTACAATTTTATGTGAAGCTCGTGTTCAACACTGTACTCATATTTGGAACTTGAGTGTTAAGAAATTTTAATTGAATCGACGAATTCGATTCTATTATGGTATTTTGTGTTGGGTTTCACTTTTATTAAAAGCTTAAAGCTTATAACTCTTTATAGAACAACTTACTAGAAAACTAGGTGATAACTTTATTGAATCATTTTGTAATCCCTTCAAGATTTGGAACTGGAAACGTCTTGTTTAAAAGAATGTGGTACTTCTTTTTATGACTGTATCATCTTCTCTGAGATGGTAATGGCATGAGATTTGGGGGGTGTTCTTTCCCCTCTGTTTTGAGGAAACCCACGTTCTAGGTTGACTATTTTGTTTGAAACTAAGTCTCCTCTGTCGTAATTTTGTGGTTGTGAAAGTCTTGTTTCAGATTTCTGTTTCTATTGCATTAGGAGATAGAATGGGACATCTTCTGACTTAAACATTTTTGGGTTCTTTCTCTCTCTTCTGATCCTTTAAAATAATTTTGGGTCTCAGTGGAAGGTTGAGTTATTACCCTTGTACACTGAATTTATACGGGAAGGATACTTTCTCTGTTTAGTTGTTTTGTGTATAGTTCTTTTGAATCACGAACTACTTACTCTTCATATTAAGTGGTGAAGCATTTGTGAGTCTTCAATCTTGAGTTCGTGGATAATTCTGAACTTGTTAGTTTACTGTTTTAGGATTCTATTCTTGTTGGATACAACAAATGAGTCCTTGGGATTCTTTTAAAGAGAGAAAATATATATTCTCTTGGGATCAGTATGTTGTTTTTGGGACTATAAAATGTTTTTCATTTTGATTTGAATTGAAATAGAAAATTCATTTGTTTAGTTTAATGAAATGATTGATTATTTGGATCGTTCTAATAGAGATTCCTTTTCTCTGTCTTTTGGATAAGCTCATTGATTGAACTTCTCTACACTCGATTCTCTTACGAGATGGTGATTTCTTTATGGCTTGTTGGTCTACTTTGTTCAAATCATTTGTTGTAATGATGTAGAAAGATAGTAGCTAAGTTGGTTCTGTTGATAAGTGAATGCATACTTGTGGGATCGACTATTTTTGACTAGCCTTACTTTATTTGGATGGATAGGAGTAGGTTTTGTCTCTTGTACTCTATCTTTTTGGGTGAACTTGAGTAGAGATTAACTCCTTTATGGGACTACTTGATTTGTGAACATTGGTTTCAGATATTTGATTGATAACTTCTAACATGCAGAAGTAGAATTAGAATTGCAGTTAGATTGTTTTGATTTTCTATACCTTCTTGGATTGTTATGAAATTATGTTTAGAGGTATATCTTAAATGTTGAATTTATAAGATTGTTATCCCAGAAAGGAAATAGATAATTCATGTTATGAACCTGATCTACTTTTCTGGATGTTATGAGTTTGGGTATGGTACGTAATGGTTCTTCTTATTCTTGCTTAAGATTTAGATGAATCATCCTAGAATGAACCATGTTGTAAACACTTCTTTTGTCTTATAGAAAAGATAAATGTTGTATTCTATTAGGATAGAATTATGAAATAATGGGATGGCAAGATCTATTGTTTGTTTAAAAGTTATTGATAGGATCAATTGAACTTTAAGTTTTTAGGTAGATGTTGTGGATTATATTATTCTCTTCTCTTAAAAGTGGATCTAGATTTATTATTGTACTTCTTTATTGTTTGGTATCACTTATGCTTATTGTATGATATATTAATTATCTCATTAAAGCAATGTTTCTTTAATGAAACAATTAGTGGAATGCACTTCATTTTAATGCTTAGTGCTTATCATGCTTAGTTCATTGAACTAACCCATGCTAGAAATTTTTGCAGATGGACATCGTAAGTGATAAAAGAAGGAAAAAACTTATATGATGCATTGGCTGATATAAGTCTGATTCTTTGTAAAGAATTCTGATTCATTCTTTAGTTGTATTGAAAAAGAAAAGTTGTATACTTTTTAGAATGAAGGTTGTTGTTATGCAGTATGCCTAAAGTGCATAGTCTTGTAAATTTATAAGTTATAATGATGAATTGTGAGTTGTGATTTATTTGCATTGGTTGTGTAAATTATCTCGTACTTTTATGAAGGAGATGGAAGTTCTATCTTGTTGATATTCTTCATATTATATTATGCTTATCTTGTTATCCTTTGATAAGATGGATAAAGGGAATTAGTTCAATTTCCCTTATAATGATGTAGCTTGTTAAGTTGCATAAGATGATGTGTATTATCTAAACAATTTAACATAGTAATGTGATGCGTAATGAACATGCAGTAAGAACTATGGATATTGTGAATGATAAACCCTAACACTTAATCATGTAGAGGAAGACTCTTCCTCTCTCAAATGAATGTAAACCAAAAAGGATTGGAGATATGATTATTAATCATTAGACTTCATTTTGTATGAAGTCTACTTTAGTTGGACCTATGTGGTTGCTAAACCTTCCTGAATGTTAAAATACATTTTATTGAAAACTTATGATATTGTTGTCCTATTTTGGTTAACTACTTGTTAAACTAAGTAAATGAACATTAAAAGCAATCATAAGTTAAGGAATTTCTTCAATGACTAAATGAATCAAATTTAGAAAATAACTTATGGAGTGTTGGATTAGGGTTTAGCAGGGTTGTTGTAATCAAGACATAATCCAAATTAACAATGTATTAATAACCTCCTAGGGGTATGTACATCTCGATGAGGCAGTTTTTGTAGGATGTTGGCACATGCCAATTGTAGGGTTGTAATTTTGAGAAGACTTGGGTCTTCTCAAGAATAAAGTGTTGTAGTTGACATGTGGCAACACCCTTCTACATTGATCATCTATATCTACACACAAAAAAAAAGAGACTTGAACTTAGTTTCTCTCTAGGTCAAGTTAGTGACATCTTAGGATAGGTAGTAGATTTTAATGGCTCAGGGTACTTTGGCACACCCAGTTGACTTAGGTCAACCAAGTATGCCCATATACCCTAAGTCATTGTGAGCGTCTTCCTATAATAATTTATGTTTCTAACCAGGGCTAGGGTTAAACCTTGGGAAAGTGGATTGACGGTAGTCAGTAAAGACCATTCTTGATAACAGAGGAGTGAGGTGAAGGACGTATTCCAAAATGACAAGTATGTCATCTAGGAATAGTGACATACATAGTATGTTGAAAATCTTTGGCCAAAGTATTGCAAGCTGCTGGTTGCATTGTCCTATGTCACCAAGTTTGAAGCAACGTGATATTAGATGAATACTAGTAACAAATATTTAGATATGTTATTTAAATAGATCACTCGGTACTTGGTTTAGGGTAGGAAAACCAATTATATGAAGTAAATGATAGGTATTCATTACTTAAAGTTAACATAAATAGATCGGTAGATCACCGAGTTATGAAATAAATAGATTGGTAGATCACCGAGTTATGAAATAAATAGATCGGTAGATCATCGAGTTATGAAATGAATAGATTGGTGGATCACCGAGTCATTTACAACTGCATATGGTTATCTGTTTGAGATTGATTGGCATGGAATGTTTGTTCTAAATAATGCTTTATTTAGAACAGTGAACATTATGTAATTTTTTTCCCTTGTTTCTAAAGTCTTAAAATGGGAATGTTACAATGTTGCTTATGCGCTTCTTCCTCCTTTATACGTGGGATCTAAAGTAGATTTATCTTGATACCAACCATCCTTTTCCACCTTTTCTTTCATGCACCTCTTTTAACAGGGCCATTCAAACGGGATTTCCAACACAATCCTCCTTGACACTTTACCCACACTTTCCTTCACATCACTCCACCCCACACTAAAATGATGTGTGGTCCTCTACACATTCAAAACCCTCAAAAAGTAACAAGGTTACTAGCACCCAAGGTGCAAAACAAACAACAATGTGAAAGGGAAACACAAGAAAGGAAATGCATAAAGAAAATTCTAAACTATCTATAAAAACTACCTTATTTACAAACACCAAGAAGCCTTATTTATAGTAGGGCTTCAACCTACTCCCATTGAAGTGTCTAGAAATTTCGTTCCATCCAGCACTTGTAACTGGCATGCACCCAAATCAAGGATGTACGAGATTATATAGGGACCTAACCAATGGACCTTTAACTTCCCAGGGTGGCGTAGAAACTTAGAATCATATAGTAAGACCATCTACCCAACCTCAAACTTCTTGTTCCTAATGTGGCGATCATGTCATGCTTTTTGCTTTTCTTTTTAGTTACCTGCTCCACCTAATGAGTGATCATATTTCATCTAGCTTCATCAATTCATCAATTATCTCTTCTAGCACTTGTTCATCATTTAACCCTACCGCACATGCTATATGCAGTGAAGGTAACATAAAATTAATTGGTAAGACAACCTCCGTGCCAAACACCAACTAAAATTGTGTGGCCTTATTCAACCTTTTGTAGGTATTTCTATATTCCCAAAGAATAGCTAACACTTTATCATCCCAATCCTACCTACCAACATCAAAAATATTAGTCAACATGTGACTAAGTATTTTGTTAAATGCCTCAATAGTTCCATTTGCTTGAGGGTGATAGGGAGTAGTCTTGTGATAGGCCACCATGAATTCTGATAATAGAATATTGACTATTTCGTTGAGAAAGTGCGTACCTCTATCACTTGTCAAGCTCAATGGGAATCCAACATGTTGATTATGTTCTCCCGTAAAAATCTAGTAGTTGTAGCTATGGTACAATCCTTAGTAGGCACTGCCTTTTCCCACCTCATCAAATAATCAGTGCAAGTAATGATATACCATGAACCAGTCCTTCACGCTACTAGTGAGATTGGTCTCGACAAAGTCAATAGCCCATTTCTCAAATGGTTCCATGCTTGGTATTGGTCGCAATAGCATTTCATCCCTCTTTCCAAGTTTTCCAAAGCATTGGTAATGGTCACAGGCTTTGCAAAACTCTATGCAATCTTGATAAATGATCTCCCACCAAAGCCCTACAAGTAGAATCTTCCGCAAGGTTACATTTCCTACATAGTGTCCTCCTGTAATCCCTTCATGTACTTCTTCTATTATAGAAAAGTGGTCATGCTCTAGCATGCATCGATGCAGAACCTCATCACGACCCATTTTGTATAGGTCTCTATTAATTAACATGTAGGGTGTGATGCACATAGATAACTTCTTTTTATCCAAGACCTTCATCCCTTCCGATGCCACACCTTCCTTTAGAAATACTTCAATTTCCTCCAAATCTGAGGGCATGTACTACAACCTAAACAGTTGTGCATCTGGCATAGTCTCTTCAATGCTTTGCGTGTCCTCCCCTGAATTAATTTTTGACAAATGATCAAGACCACAATTACTCTTTCCAAGATTCACAACTACCGTGAACTCAAACTCTTAAAATAATACCACCCACCAACATATGCACCCTTTGAGAATGGGCTTGTTCACTAAGTACTTTAACACCATGTGGTCAGTGTAAAACACAAAGGGAGTTGTTAGTAGATACGGTCTAAACTTTTGAAGCACGTAGGTCATAGACAATGCCTCATGCTTGGTCGTAGTATAATTCTGCTTTGTTGGTGTCAACTTCCTACTTGCAAAGTACAAAGGATGATCAACAATTCCCTCACCAGGCTATGCAAGCACTACCCCAATGGTCGTTCTAGAGGAATCTACATGAACATGGAAGTGCTTGTCCCAAGAGGGGAAATGTAATATAGGCACAGTGGCAAGCCTATCCTTCAATGTGTCAAATTCCTTCTGCTACGCCTTACCCTAGTGGAAGGCACATGAATGTCTGAGAAATTATTCTAAAGGCATGATGATCTTTGCATACCACTTAATGAACTTCCGATAGTAGCCCGCATGTCCAAGAAACCCGTGCACTGCGCTTTGACTAGTTGTCTCCCCAATCCCACAATCACTACAATTTTGGCAGGATCTACTAGCAAGCCTTCTTTGCATATGGTGTGTCCCAATAGGGTCCCAAACAGGGTAGAAAATACACACTTCTTGATGTTAAGGGATATCCTCAACTGCCAAGACCTCTCAAACATCAACCTCAAATTATCACAATGGTCTGTTACCAGCCCATACACCGTCCAATCATCCAGATAGACTTGAATAAATTTATGGATGAAGTCCTGGAATGCCTATACCACTATGCACGAGAAAACATCAGGTGCATTCTTCAACCTAAAGGGCATGACCATGTATGCAAAACTTCCCCATTCAGTGGAAAAAGTTGTCTTCTCCTAGTCTTCCTTTGCAATCCGGACTTGGTGATACCCCGAAAATCCATTCGTAAAGGAATAGATTTCGTGCCCAGTGACTCCCTCCAAAATTTCTTCAGTGAAGGGGGTTGGAAATGGATCGATGACACAAACTACATTCAGCTCCCTATAATCTACGCAGATCCTAATCCACCCATCCTTTTTGATGTTGATTACCATTGGACTTATCCACTCTAATTCTTCAACAAATTCAATGATCCCAGATGCTTATCATTTTGTCTATCTCTTCCTTGACCTTCATGCAAAAATGGGATTCATCCGATAGGGTCTCTTCCTAACCGAGCACACACCATCCTTCAACTTTATCCTCATCTCCACCAAGGAATGGTGGACACCTTTGAGCTCATTATACCCACGTGGGAATAAATCCTCAAATTCATGCAAAAGATCAATGATCTTAGATACTTCATTCTCTGACCAATAATCTCCAATGATAGCATCCTTAGGTTCTTCCTCTAAGCCAATGTTAACCTTTTTAGTTTTTAAAGGTTCATGGTAGGCGCGCGCGTGAGTATCAACACTGTTCACTACCTTGCACATCCCTACAGAATGGTTAACATCCAAGATTTCTGCTTCCTCCCCACCAATTAAATATACAAGCTTTCCTTTCTCCTTTTTCAAACACGCGTGCTCAAGCTAAACCTCCTCTATTTCCTCTTCTTCAAAGTGTGCCTCCAAACCTAATTCAACAAGCAAGTCCAATAGCCTATCTTCTGCCATGACACTATCCCCCATGGTAAGGCACTTGAGAACCTGTAATGCCTTATCAACTAATGGCTTGGTACTTCGATACTAAAATGTTGAATGAGGTCAATTGCTAGCTCTTTCCAATTCCTTGTTTGGCGGTGTGTCTCAGAATGTATGTACCATGCGTGCATGTAACCTTACAGTGTAGAATATAGTTTGTGTACCCAGAGGGATGGTGGTAAAGCTTCCACGCCTTCCCTCCAGGATCTCTCATAGGCTTAGATGTGGAAAGAGGTGGGATCCTTACCTTGGTAGTCCTTGATGGTGGTGGGTATATTTCTTCTACAGAAACAAACAAAGAAGGAAATTCTCACTTTGTGCCATTCTAAGAGATTATCCCGATGTGTTTCCCACCAATGCACAATAGTTCCTAGTAGGATGTAACTTAACATCCCCCTTATTTCATTTTCCTCCTTCCACTGCGATTCCATCTTCTGTAAAAATACCTTAGGGGAGGTTCCTCCTGAGTACTTAGGTAGCTCCTTTCCTCCTAGGCACTAGACTGTACGAGCCTTAGTTACCTTTGTCACCGATCCTCTTAAATTTCATCCAATTAACTCATAGGTTCCATGCGACCAATTATCACATGCTAGAAAAGTGGTGTCACTTACCGACTGAGCATCCTCAAATTGGATAATTCCATCAGTAGGATGGATTATCTCTGGATCCCTAATTGAGCGCAGATATATTCTATCCAGGACCTCTTCTCCCAAATATTTAGTATAGGGTGTTGAATTCCCATCAGCTAGGGGTATGATGACCCGTTCCTCCTAATTTTCGAAGCTAATGTACCCCTTATTGAACTGAATATCTGCATTGTTGTTATAACACCATGGGCACCCAAGTAGTGCTAGGAAATTATCTTCCTCGGTGAGCACCAAGACTTTGAAGTCCCCAGTAAACTTAGCTCCCTGAATGGTGATAGCCGCATCCTTTAAAACACCGATGGGCATTGCCTTTGTTTTGTTTTTCATATACAACACATTTGAAGATGGTTGTAATGCAGGCCTTCCCATCTGATGCCATGCATCCAATGTGAGAACATTGACCTCCGCGCCTATGTTAATGAGGATATTACTAAGGAGCCATCCATCCATGACTGCATTTAATGTGATCTCCCTATCATAGTAAAGGCTATGATGGGGAAGGTTTGCATGCAAGACTTACCTCTCACATTCTTCTCTGACGTATGGTACCTTCTCTCTCAACCATACTCCTAGCAAGGGAAAAATATTCTCTTACCTTAGCATTTTACATACTTCGTTGACCTCATCCATGTCATCTCTTGGCACTTTGACCTTCCTTCTTTTCTCCTCCCTCCTGGACTGTTCCTTTAGACACTGGATTTCTCCCTGTAAACTCTGAATGACATCCATGGTATCTTGATATACCTCTCTTTGATGTGTAGGGTCTGGGTACTTCCCGTGTACCACTTCTTCCCTTGAAAATAGGTTCTTCTGCCTTGGTATTTCTTTTGCGCACATAGCCTCTGCTCTTATTGTTACCATAAACGGTTCTAATCCTACATCATGTGTTACCCGTGGTATTCATTGTGCGTATGTCTTCTTAATGCTTACCATTGCAGTGCCCTTGTCTTTCTGGTACTGTTGATTCATGTGCTCAAACAACTCAAGGCACTCCTCATACTTGTGTTTCTTCCCACACCATGAGCACTGTAATAGGTCTGGGTACTCT
This sequence comes from Taxus wallichiana var. yunnanensis, assembly GCA_018340775.1. Lineage (NCBI taxonomy): Eukaryota > Viridiplantae > Streptophyta > Pinopsida > Cupressales > Taxaceae > Taxus > Taxus wallichiana. The sequence goes on from CM031244.1 coordinate 166,191,667, forward strand.
CGTTTATTATGCTATGTAGACCCACAATTAAAACAGGTTCCACGTGGGAAATCACTTCTTCCTCCTCTGTAGTTACCAAAACCACCAAATCCTCCACAAAATCCCCTTCCATGCACACCTCCATCTATGTGCTCCTCATAACGATGATCATCACCTTTAGAACTACTGGAAATGCTAGTCTAATGCACCCCATGATCAATGGCCTCATGGATATGGTCAATAAGCCTACAATCGTTAGTATCATGAGTTATAGAGGTGAAAATATTACAGTAACAAGACACATTCTTCTAAATTGCATGTTGTAATAAGGGGCATTTACTTGCATCATGGGTCTGATGACAAATTTCATAGTCTACTGTTACGATGCATACAGTCCTCCAGGGAAATTATCCTTGACATGCCCCTCTTCTTCACAATCTGTACACCACATACCACTGCAAGTCTCATGGGTGAGTTCACAGAAAACTTCTCTAGTTGCTTAGCCATAGCAATAATTTTAGCCTCCAGAAATGGGCTAACACTAGTATCAACACTTCCAACAGCCTCGACACGTAGAGTAGCTTCTAACACCTTGTGTGGGTCTGTGAAAGTTTTATAAGATAAAGCTATTCTAAAGAGAGTTATCAACCCCCCAAAAAACCATTGAGCATGCTGTGAAGGGTGAATGTCATATGAAAATTTTGATAGGAGGGTCTTGAACCATGCATCATACTCCCGTACACTTTATGCCATTCCCTGTTGAATCTCCTTCAGTGCACTAATGATCTTCTATTCAAACTCAAGGATGTGGAATTATTCCAAAATGGCATTCTTTAAAGTAGTATACTCCACCATTGTTTGATGAGGGTCATATTTCCTATACCAACTATGTGTGTGCACTTGCAACATCATTGCAAACTCACTAGATTTCTACTCGGGGTTGTGATCCCCTTTACGCACCATAGCAGCTCACACTTATGAACATGTTCTATAGCATATTCAATAGCTTTGTAATCTGGAAAATATAATGACATCTCAAAGAAGACTTGAGGGGGTGGCTGGGGCCCTTGTCCTCTTGAGCTAGAGCCTTGGTTCCCTCTGGTGTTTCCTCTACCACTGATCCACCAGATCTACCAGGTCCTATGCCTCCTGAGCCACTAGATCCTCCAGATCCACTAGGTCATGTTCCCATAGACCCACTAGATCCACTAGATCCACCAGGTCCTATTCCTATTGACCCACCAGATCCATCAGGTCCACCAGGACCACCAGGTCTTGTAGTTGTCATGCCAAGGCTCCCAAAGGTTCCACTGAACTATGTGTTGACGGTCTGTGATAATGCTCCACTACCACTAGTGTACCCAAGCCACTCCCAGACATGAGACCGAAGGCTTGTGTACTTGCTCCTTGACCAAAAATTCCTACGAATACTAGAATATGCATAGCCATGGAAGTGGGAAATGAATAATTATATCTCCTAAGCGCAGATCTGTCACTTCCACTTATACCAACTGGGTCAATAATACTATTTCCTTGATCTAGAAAAAAAAGCACTAGCGGTTGGTCACTAGGTGGGTTTAGATATGTGCCAATGACTCTTCTCTCTCCACACGATGAACCCTCATCTTAAGCCAAAGGGGTCTATCTTACGCACTTGTCAAGATGGTTTAGCACAAACTGCTCAGGTCCCACGTCCTCCACGTGAACCTAAAATCCTTCCTGCAATGTCTGCCTCCATAGATCCATAACACTTGTAACCTCGTGTTGTCTAGCAATCTCCCTTTCACATAATTCACTATACTTGAGCCATCTCTCCTCCCTTTCTTTCTCTATCGTAATATCTGCCATCTTCCTCCACCCTAGCTTCCTCACCTAACACTCAGAATGGTTTATCCAGCCATTGGAAATGCCTCTAAACTCAAGGTAAAAATCAAGATCTTCATTACCGAGGGATAACACGTAGAAATGATCCTCTGGGCTCCCACATAAATTCAAACTCAACAACTTCTAGACAAGAATATGTAGAAATAGCGTACTCCAGAGTGTAGCTAGCCAACACACCTTTCCACTAATGATCCACAACATGAGTCCACGTTAGATTTACATCCTACAACCTCTAGTATTCTTCTTGGGTCCACACGCATGATCTATAATACCAGCTTGATCTAGATGCATATGCCAAGAGCCATTCATATAGTTCTACTGGGAAGCAACATAAAAAATTTCATACAAATCATGGTAGATGTTCTCTTCTACCCATATACATGCATCAAACTCAGATCCAATGCTGAATCTATGAGAAAATTCATCCTCCGTGCTCTTGAACCATGATTCAACACTTTCAAAGGTTAAACAATCTGTCATTACTCATTACATAGATCATGATGTATGCCATTTCCCACTACAACTTTGGAAAAAGGTCCCAGAAATGGAACCAAGAAGTAGTTATTTTTACACCCATCACAAAGGAAATAAATCCCATGTGTGCCGGCCTATCACCTAGTGGGCAATGGGTACCCACTTGAGGCACGCGTGGGTGCCAAGTATCTCTTTTATGTGAGCTTAGTGGGAAACATCATCTATGATCCAAGTTTAATATATTTGAGAGGAAATAAGACATACAAGCACCATAGAGCTCAGAATGGATTCTAGATCCTTGCAGTCATTCTAGACAGAAAAGTGCTTAACAAATTATAGAACTTACACCAAAATAGAAAGGAAGTTGTACAAGCATTCATACTTAGTTCATAAACATAAATGAAAAAGAGCTATGAAGAAGGATGTATGCATCAGAACCATTAATGTTCATATTCACATAAACTGGTAACCTTATTACATTCATTAGGCCCATTATAGAATGTCACATAAGGGTAGACCACGGTCATGCATTATAACTACATTATATAGCTAGGATATCAAATGAAAATTTATAACCCCCAAACCCTTGATACATCCTTTCCTACACTAATTTACCCAAGCTAACAGAGTCCTTGCAGTATTTTTACAGAGCTCCGCCTTCTATCCATTTATTCATCTTTTCTATCTGATCTATCTCTACTTTCCTATATCTCTCTCTTTCTTTTGTGGGAGCTTGTATTTATAGGAATCCTAAAGTGCTAACTCATCCTTCTGTGCCTCAGATTGATCACCAAGTTTCTAAATGTTTTCCTCCATGGGCACATGCTCCTCCATGCCTAATCTCACCACTCCCTACCATGATGTCCTTCTAGAAGCTTCTATCGTAGAGCATATTCCTTCCAGGCCACCCTGTTGCTAGGTTGGCACCTTATCCACTCGGTCACATTTTTCTTGCATCCTACCCGATAGGTCAAAAATGGCTAAGTCTTGGATTCTGCTCTGCGGGTGTGCATCCCAGTTCTACCAAAACCCTACTTGAACCCTTCCCTGCGTGCCTTATCTTGCGCACTTTTTTCAACCTTACACGCCTATGTGCCCTTTTTGGACTTAGTTGATATTTCAGGGCCCAACATCACCCCACACTTTACCTATTCTCCACCCTTGGAAACTTCCTCAAAGAATAAAGAATACACAAAGACTTAACATCTTGGAAAAAGAATAAAGGGGACAAAGAATGGGAAAAGAAGGAAGAATGGGGAATGATGCTACTAAAGCAATAAGAGAGGAAAGTTCTTCTACAATTCAGGCCTCCAGATTGTTCCAAACATCGACCTCATTTTGTGCTCTCTAGAAAATATCACCTACTAAGGTGCTCACCTGATCAAAACCCAACCCATCCCCTTGTGCACTCATGGTGTCAATAATATTATCTAACTCTTTGCCTATATCCTCCAGCGCATCCATCCTTCGTGTAATCTGCAGGTACAATTCCTTTATATGGTTTTTAACTGAGCCCCATAAGGCCTCAATAGCTTTTAATTTATTTTCTACCTCAGCTAGGATATTTTCTCACTCTTCTCTCTGTTCCCCTTATTCTTCTCCTAGAAATCTTTAAGTTTTGATTCATCATTGCCAACTAGGATGCTTGCCACTTTGTCTCTGTCTGTGCAGTTGTCATATTCGGCCTCAACAGTCTGGGAAGTAATCTTTACATCAACAAGGACCTTGCTATATTCATCTATGAGTGCCACAAATTTCAATTTATCCTCATTTTATAAATGCGCAACCACTTCCTTTATGGAATCTAGGGCCAATGGTTTTGTCTCCATGGTGAGGATGCACATTAGATCTTCTAAGCATTTAAGCACAGATTCATACTTCTGCGTGGGAGGTGTTAGGTCCGGATGCTTCAACACTATTACATCTATAATGGACTCCACCTTTTTGTATACTTCTCACACTCTAGCCTTCTTGTCCTTTAACTCACGCTGCAACTAGGCACTGATCATCTCTTCTTGTTTCAAGCCCTTAGTTTTCTCAGCCAGCTCCTCTTCCTTCTTTTATAGATTTTCCTCTAGAAATCTTACTTTGTCATTTCTTCCAAAGAGCCTAGCCTCATTCTTGACCACAACCTTATTCAGTGTATTACATAACTGCTCATCCAAGAGTTGTGGGGAATTTACCAAGGGGTTGGTTCCCTTAGAATCCGGTACTGACATGATTTCCCCTTAGTATACTTCAAACTCTGGCTCATCAATATGGGAATCGAACACCCAAGAGAGCATCTTCCATTTCCTAGGGTATGGGCCTTCTTCATCAAATGAATCCATAGCTAGAATTTCTTTCGTGAGTACATTGCTTTGAAATTGCATGCGTAACATCTTCCTTTGGTCATCAACATAACCCATCATTTTCCTCTCCTCCTCCATGCACTTTCCTCTCGTGTGCATGCCCTTAGGAATATTTACAGTTAAAGTGGGGCCTCCAGTGCTACCGTAGTCCTTTTCTGCGGTTTCTTCCTTATCCTCATTCATCACCAGCTCAACACTCCATTCCAACTCCTCTTCCACCAAGGTCTCAATGATCTTCTTAGCCTCTCTTTCCACCGCCTTGTTTACCTCTTCGCTCCCTTCCTTGTCTCGGTGCCTTCCTCCTCCTGGCTACCCTTTCTCCACGTGAAGATGTGCTCATTATTCTCTCCTTCTCCCTCCTACGAGTCATGTACACTAAACACAGGTTGTTCTTGGTTTACCTCAGGATCATCTTCCTCATCATCATCCCTTTCACCCTGGTAGGCCCTCAAACTCTCAGTGTACTTAGAATCCGACTCCTCTGTCATCTTCTGCTTCTTCCTAACTAGGGATTCTCGGTGTAGGTGACTCTATCTCTTTTTATTCCAATGACTCCTTGTCTAATGACTTCTCTAGCTCGAGTCTTCTCTTTGACTATGGAATTTTTCTTGTGCAAATACATACTTGTTCTAGCACTTGTCCCAAGGGTACCTATTGCCTGTGTATCCACTACACTTGGTACTTTCTTCTTTGGTTCTTTTTTCTCTGTTTGGGTGTGCGTATCTTCCTGTCAGTTGGGTTCTTAGGTATGGACACCTCGTTCTCCAAATACACACCCTTCTCAAATTTGGGTCTTATGCGGTGGTATACTTGTTCCGTGGACCCTCCTGCAATGGGAAAAGTCATGGGTCTCATCATTTGGACCTCATGCGAAACATACTTCTCCATATACACGCGCTTGTTAGGGTAGACCAACCCTTTGCTCATTTATTTGTGGTACGGGTCCAGATTACCAAGGTCCAACTTCAAATTCTTGGATTCTTTGAACCTGTTCACTCCTGCTTGGAAGTGTTGAGATGTGAAGGTAAAAGGGAGCTTGCACCATGGGCTCCATGTCTCATCTATCAGTTTAAATCTACCAAGGTAAAAATGTTGGTACACAACAAACTCAGGTTCTCCCGCCATGGTCACTAGGTGGGTTCAGATATGTTACAACAACTCTTTTCTCCCCACGTGATGAACTCTCATCAAAAGCCGAAGGGGTCTCTCTAATGCACTTACCAAGATGAGGTAGTACAGCCTACTCAGGTTCCATGTCCTCCACGTGAACCTCAAATCCTTCTCGTAATGTCTGTCTCCATAGATCCATCAAACTTGCAACCTTGTGTTGTGTAGCAATATCCCTTTCACGTGATTCACTATACTTGAGCCATATCTCCTCCCTTTCTTTCTCCATCATAATATCTGTCATCTTCCTCCACCCTAGCTTCCTCGCCCAACACTTAGAATGTTTTAGCCGTCCATTGGAAATGCCTCTAAACTCATGGTAATAATCAAGATCTTCATTTCCAGAGGGATAACATGTAGAAATGATCCTCTGGGATCCCACATAAATTCAAAATCAGTAATTTCCATACAAGAATATGTAGAAATAGCATACTCTAGAGTGTAGCTATCTAACACACCTTTCCACTAATGATCCACAACATGAGTCCACATCAGATTTACATCATGCAACCTCTAGTATTCTTCTTGGGTCTACATGAGTGATCTATAATACTAGGTTTATCTAGATGCATATGCCAAGAGCCATTCATATAGTTCTACTTTGAATCAACATAAAAAAATTTCATTAAAATCATGGTAGAGGTTCTCTTCTACCCATCTACATGCATCAAACTCGAATCTAGTGCTGAATCTATGAGAAAATTCATCCTTTGTGCTCTTAAACCATGATTCACCACTTTCCAAAGTTAAATTCTCTGTCATTACTCATTACATAGATCATGATGTATACCATTTACCACTACAACTTTTACAAGAGGTCCCAGAAATGGAACCAAGATGTAGTCATTTTTACACCCATCACAAAGGAAAGAAATCCCATGCACGTCGACCTATCATCCAACGGGCACTGGGAACTCACCTGAGGCATGCGTGGGTGTCGAGTCTCTCTTTTATATGATCTTAGTGGGAAACATCATCTATGATATGAGTTTAAGAGATTTGAGAGAAAATAAGACATACAAGCACCATAGAGATCAGAATGGCTTCTAAATCCTTGCAGTCATTCCAAATAGAAAAATGCTTAATAGATTGTAAAACTTAAACCAAAAAAGAAAGGAAGTTGTAAAAGCATTCATACTTAGTTCATAAATATACATGAAAAAGATCTATAAAGAAGGATGTATGCATCAGAACCATTAATGTTCATATTCACATAAAATGGTAACCTCATTACATTTATTATGCCCATTATAGAATGTCACATAAGGGCAGACTGTAGTCATGCATTATAGCTGGATTCATATAGCTAGGCTCTCAAAAGAAAATTTATAACCCCCTAACCCTTGATACATCCTTTCCTATGCTTATTTACCCAAGCTAACAGAGTCCTTGCAGTATTTCTACAGAGCTCCACCCTCTATCCATTTCTTCCTCTTTTCTATCCAATCTATCTCTACTCTCCTATATCTCTCTCTTTCTTCTATGGGAGCTTGTATTTATAGGCATCCTGAAGTGTTAACTCATCCTTCTGTGGCCTTAGATTTGTCGCCAAGTGTCTGAATGTGGTCCTCCATGGGTGCATGCTCCTCTAGGCCTGAGCTCACCACTCCTTGCTATGATGTCCTTCTAGAAGCCTCTATCACATGGCATATTCCTTCCAGGTCACCTTATCGCTAGGCTGGCACCTTATCAACCTGGGTCATATTTTTTTTGTGTACTACTCGATAGGTCAAAAATGGCTAAGTCTTGGATTCTGCTCCATGGGTGCGCATCCTGGGTTATACCAAAACCCTACGTAAACCCTTCCTTGCGCACCTTATCTTGCACACTTTTTTCAACCTTGCGTGCCTATGCGTCCTTTTTGGACTTAATTGATATTTTAGGGGCCCAACAATTTCTGATTTCAGCTAGTCTACATGTTAGTAATAGTCTTGCAAGATTGAATTTCTTTAGAAAAATGTTGTTTAATGTATTTTTCAAATTTCATGAAGTTCTTTTTCTCTCCTATAGGTTGGATTTCTTGTTTTAGATGGCACATAGGTCAATAATAGTGTTTCAAGATTGAATTTATTTAGCAAAATGTTGTTCAATGTCTTTATTAGGTTTCCTGAAGTTATTTTTCTCTCCTACAAGAGAAAAGTAGTGTGATGAAATCCTTCAAGTGCAATAGTGTTGTATGTAGTGTGATGAAATCCTTTCAAGTGCAATAGTGATGAAATTATAATTAAGTTTTCTCTTTGCTCTAGTTGAAAAAGAATCCCAAGAATCTCAGATAGTTATATGAACTTATTTTATCCTTATGAAGCTCGAACTAGAATGTAAAGAGCCATGGTACAAGTAAAAAAAAACATGAAACAAAAATGGTGAAAGTTCATTTTAAAAATAACACTATTCCTCATTCAACTTTCTTGAGACATGCCTTGTATGAAAAAATTTAAGATTGCAAAAAATGGAACGATTTTCAAAATAAAATTACTCTTAATTATATCATCTTATATAACATGCTCCAATCTTTATCTATTGCAATTCCAATTTGTTGTAAATCAGAGTGATTGACATGTAACTTTGTTAGCAATTCATAACTGAGAGTGGAGATTTCCTTTATTGTTATATGCAAACTTACTGACAAGGTTATCAATGGTTTAACAAAGCCAACATTTTGTCTCATCTAGCTTCTCAGGAATTTGGTTCTTATCTTGCATAATTTTTTCTTTCATATTCTTCTGGAATGCATCCTTCTTAATGAATTGGCACATTTTATCAAAAGGAATTGGTAAACCAAGATTTTTAAACTCCTATACCTTTCAATGCATCTCTTATAACATTATCTCGACACATATTCAACAATTCATGTGCTTCACCTAACATCACACACTTCTGAATGATAGATGATACCTTTACTGAGGCATCAAACTGGTTCTAAATTCCTCTGGATGCCAACTTTGTGTCACTAAATTTTAAGATAGCTTCCAAAAATTTTCCTTGTTGTATCCTCTCTTAAAGCCATCACTTTTCTACTACCGCTTATGTATTTGCTAAGATTATCATATATTCTCTATAGATCAGCCATGAATTCAAAAAATCTAATGAAATCATCAATTTTTTTGGTTTATTTCCCCAAAACATTATTCGTCATATTAATCAATGCATTTTTATAAAATTCGATAATTTGACGCTATAAGACTCAGTATATCCTTTTTTTTCTTTTGCCAACTCATGTTGCAATATTTCATTTTGTTTTTTATCTTCCTTCTGCATTATGCCCCGATTTTTATCTCTCCATCTAGGCTCTATTCCCATTTTTGAACCTCTTTCAATTCTCCCAATGCTTGTTCTAATATATTATTCTTACTAATTGTTTCCTCTAAATTTTTCTTGGATTATTCTAGTTCTACCTATGCTTGTTCATTCACAAAAACTTCACTCATAAAGGCAGATGATTTTATCTTCCTCTCCAACTCACCTATCTTATTAAGTGCCTCTTTTCCTTTTACTTTCTCATTTTCCAAGTCTGCCTCTAACTTTTGAATCTTATTATTCGAATTATTTTTCTCCCTCTCTGCCTTTATTAATCATGTTTAAACCACATCATTGTTCCTTTTTGATAAATTAATTTTGTTAGAAGGTTTCATTGCCTTGAAATCCATTTGAAGGGAGGTCACCTTGTAGTCACTGAAAACCATTTCATTTTTTGGTTTTACGAATTTGGGAAAACATAAATGTATTTCATTGTATATGTGACTGAGTTATATGTTGGAAATACCCTCATTATGGCATGATCTAAACTTACAGTAGCATGTAGAATTTGCTTCTTGTTTTTTTATCTCTTTCTAATTTATTGGAAAACTTAGCTCTATAATCAAAACTTGAGGTGTTTATAGGAATGAATGGGTTCATCTTAAATGGAGGAGTAAATGAATTTTGGGGAGAACTTCCTTGTGGAATGGAAAATTCTTGAGGGGTGGCAATGACCCCACCTTATGTAATTAGTTGCCTTGAGGAAATAGTAATTGTACGTATGTCTTCCTCTGTCTTTTTCCTCTTCTTGTTTCCTTTTTGGAAAATAGCCATAGGAAATTCAACTATCTGTATTGGCCTCTTTAAGTTTACAATACTATGTTGACTACTACCATCATCACTAGAACCTCTAAAATTATCAATACTAATAGATTCATGGCCAAAATATCCTCTAGGATTTTCAACGTGTGGCTGAAATGTTTGCTGAGGAATTGACTCTGGAGCATATTGCATTGGATTACCACTTGTAGATGTTTTAGTATGTAGTATTCCTTTCTCTAAAGGTGAATCTCCAAGGACCAACCTATCAGAAACTATTATAGGCCATGCCTCAAACTTTGGTGGTTTCTAAATTCCTTTTCCTATTGAACCCAAACCACCACCACTAAAACCCATGTTTTTTAAAATAACTGCTCTTGTAGAATATCTTTGTTTCAAGCCTTCATCGAGACTTTGTTTATATGTTCCAGGGGGAGTGTGTAATTCCTCAGATTCAGTGTCATCATCATTACTTACCTCTCTAAGATTTGCATCATTCCAAATTTTGTTGAACACTTCATCTTCTAGAATAAAATCATACTCTGAAACTGATTCTGGATGGCCTAGGTCTTGCCTCATAGATCAAAAGGCAGTAATTTTTGACCTTGTCCAATTTTTTTTCTCGCAATTCATGATGTATTTCCTTAGGCATGATTTTAGAGGGATTTTTATCAAATTTTGCATACAATTTGGTAGATTAAAAATCCTCTACCTATTTTTGTGGAGGCTGAGGCAATCAAAAAATTTGTGTTGACAACTCTTGAAAACTAATTCCTTTCTCAACAACAATTTCATCCATTGTTATTTTTACTTCATCCCAAGAGTTCCTGTTTTTCAATTTTTCTAGCAAGGGTTTACTTTCATGTTTAAATTTAGTGACAGAGTTCTTGTTTTCCACTAACCTTTCTTTAATCACCTCACATGGGTCATACACCTAGTGATAATCGACATCAAACTTAAAAATCTCTAAGATTTCATGTGCCACATTAAATGCTTTTATTTCAAATGTGAACCCTCCACATGAAAATGGTAAGGAAGGAAATATACTCCTATTTTGTTGAGTAACAAAATAAAGTTTATCTTTGATTTCCATCTGCCATATATAATCCAAGGAAAAAAATATCTCTATCACATGTATTGGAAATTTGCAAGGTTGTAATCCTGATCCATAAAAGCTTAACACATTATATTCCTCCATGAAGTACCAATTTGCTAACTATATTTTTGATCCCAGTTGAATGCAATCTCTATAGTTCACAAGAAATCTAAGAAATGTACTTTTTGAAATTATTTTATAAATTGGAGCCCAAAAATAATCCAAAAAAAGACTGTAGTCCCTTCTATTAACTAACATCCTTATCTTAGGTGTCCACTCAGTAAATGGATGAATCACTTTTGGCTGGGCCTCAAAATTATAGGGCTGAATTGCAAGTTTGTTGTTGCCAAACCATTCAATAAACCACTATATAATTAAATAGCACAAGTATGAATTGAACCTAAAGGTCTTTGTGCCAAAGAATTCTTTGATGGTTAAGAAATTTTTATGCATATATTCTACAATGTGCCCAACAAATCTGTATACACGAGGTGGAGAAACAAAATTCATATTGTATACCCTTTCTAGGAGGGTTTCATCCACTTTGTCATCACTATTGAATCCAAGGAAAAATACTAGCATAGAAATGGTATTGTTGACCCATGGTTTAAACATGTTAATTGCATGCGGAGGCTTCCCTTTTGGTACCGTTCTGTCAAATGTTAATTTTTGCAAAAAGTCTTCTCTGGCATTTTGAGTGGTGGCATGATAATTTCTAGCAATGTTTTATAGGTTTATGCTAACAATTCCTAAATATTTTCTTTCAAACCCCAATGCATGGCCAAGGTTTACCTCAGTAATGGACAAAATTTCTTCTCCGATGCCATTTACAACAATTGATTTTTTTTCCTATTATAATTCTGGGCATATAGAATGATAAATTTAGGGTAGGGTAAAAAATCATGGAGCATCATGCGTCCCAATCCAGACCTCCATGTTATCAAACCTTTATGTTTAAGTTTATCTAATGGGTCCACACATTTAATTTCAATTTCCTTATTCTGAGACGCGTATCTAAGATGTGAAGTTCTTGTGCCAATTACAGGATCATAAATATCATGATATTCATCAGTAAAATCAGGGGTTTGAAGAAGTTTGGCTTATGAGATTTGGGTTTTAATTTTACTTTGGGGTCCTGTGGAAGTAGAAATTCTTGGAAGTTTGGATTCGCCTCTGAAAACCTCAACCCTTATATTTAAATATTTCAAAGCGAAGGCTTATACAATACTACTTATAAAAAGATAATATTTAAATAATCAAGATTCAAATGTAGGATGAAACTTACTCAATAATATGAAAATTTTGAGTCTTATACGGTTCGTAACTTCTATGAATCTATTCTACCTTCTGTTGTAGTATGACTTCAAGAAAAAAATTCAATTGTCAATGGATGTTTAATATCACTTCGTAACTTACAAGCAGTTACCAGTACTACGGTCCACATCACTATAAATGATAACATCTTTCAATGTACTTTGTAGAGGTCAAATTTAGCCTCTTTATCAATTCCCACATGGCAGGATTCTAGGCCTCCTCAAGGAAAAGGAATTCCCAGGACTCCAAGCCCATGGAATGAACCAATTCAATAAAGTTTCGGGTCCACGGTGACAAGTGTGGGCATTTAGTGACCTGGCCATTGAAATTTTTTTGGGCCGTTGAAACATTATTGATTTTTTAAATTAGATTCTTTCTTTCTTAAATTAATTTAAAGTTTTCAATAAATTAAAAAGCTATCACCCCCACTTTTTCCCATGTCATGCGAAACAATTCCATGGATTTCTTTTTACCTTTCCCCCATAGATGTGAACCTCCTGGATTTAGGCAAGAAGAATTAAAATTTGGGGTCCGGTTTATTTGTTCATTGTTGGTCATGGAATATATGATGGGCCCGAACATATTATATATTTATATACATTATATATATTATTATTTATATATACTATATATATTAAATATATAATATATATATATATATTTATTTATATATATATATAAATATATATATATATATATATATATAATATTATAATATATTGGAGCAATAGATTGAAGCGTTGGGTCAAGTGGGTCCTGAGAAAGGGGATAATCATCTTACCAAGATGGCAATGGATATTGAAGAATTGAAGGGTGACATGAGGCTAACGAAGAGTTCTATTTAGTTCCTCTTTAATGACTAGCACAAAATGAAAATACAGGTTGAAGATGTGGTGAAAATTAGTAATGGGGGTGAGCTTGAAATCATGAAAGCCAACTGCAACAACCTCTCCAATGAGGTGGATCACATCAGAGCTATTTTACATAGCTATATGGAATGGAGTGTTGTTATTGTGAAATCCACTCTACAACATCTCCAAACCTTGGCCAATTAGCCAATACTTACAGGCTCATGGATGAGCATGGAAATCTGAAGAAAATAAACAGAAATGTTGTTGGATGTGACATGGATTCGTTGGGTGTCAATATTGAGTCTCTGTCAAAGGAATGGGTGAAAGTGTTAGATGGTCTAGAAAATGCCAAAAAGTGATGTTTGTCTGGGTGGCTATTATTATACTATTATGTTATTTTACTTTCTTTGTTAGTTAGTCTTTGGTCTAATCGTTATTGTTATTACTTTTTTTGTTGTGTTTTAAACTAGTCTATATGCTCATGGAGGAGCTCGGATGTAATAATCGATATATATGTATCTTTTTGTATGCTATGTAATGTCTTATCTTCTCTTTTTGGAGCTCTAACTTGTAAGGGGTAGGGCCCCTCAACCATGTTTTACCTATTATCAAAAAAATAAAAATAAAATAATATTATAATAATATATTATAATATTATATATATTATTGATTTCTTAAATTAGATTCTTTCTTTCTTAAATTATTTAAAGTTTTCAATAAATTAAAAATCTATCATAAGTTCAATTTTCAAAATACAAAACCAAATATCCATAGATGATAATAAATCAAAGGAATTCTTTTTAAATAAAATGAATAGGAGTAAAATCATATGTTTCTTAATATTATTTACTATTTGAATTGAAATAACTAACAAAAATGTTGTTTTTAAATAGAATTCAGAATTGTTGATGTCATTATTGATGAAATATAGTGTCTTCAAAATTATTTTTAGATGTTATATATTTCATAATTTTGTCATTTTTCATATTTATTTTATTCAAAATTAATCAAATATATATTGAAAGAAAATTAACATTTTCATTTTTGTCTGTTGAAGGGTAATGTGTTTTCTAATATCTCATTTATGAAGGGTAAAACTTAACCTAGCTAATCAAATTAAAGTATGGGGAGCCCTTCAAATTTGATAATTGAATGTAATGATGGCCATTTCAATATATTCTTTCGGGAAGTACCCTTTTGTTATTAGAGGTAAAAGTTAGGGTTGAGGGGACCCTACCCCCTTACAAAGAGTTATAGCTTACTTACATATTAGCCAAAGTATTTACCTTCAAAGGCCAGACATGATCCAAAATATCAAAAAAACAAAAACACCAGTATATGATATCCATTATATATGTTATACATTATATAGCAGTCCCAAGGATGAAACTAACAACAAAAGGTAAACAAGCAACAAATTCCAAACCATTACATTTCATTTATCTTTGTCCAGATCATCCATTGTCTCCATGCATCCATTCCATTCTTTGACCATAGTTGCTATAGTCTCCTTCCAGTACTTGTAGTTAGGTTCTTTGATCACCACCTTCGGGCCTGTGCCATCCTTTTCTTTTTCTTTTGCCAATTCCATGGACTGTATCATTTCAGCCAGTAGTTTGAGATGGTAAATAGTACTCTTCACATTAAGGACATGAGCATCTCTGATTTGCATAATAATTCCTTTCATTTTTATCATCTCTTTCTCCATTTCCATTCTTTTGGCATTTGCATTTTTGAGGTTTTCACAGAGGATGAGGGTAGACATTTTATCAACTTTTTCTTATAGCTCCTTAATGTCCATAGTGATCAAACTGATTTTGTGCTTGTTGATGTCATTGTTCAGTTTGTAGTTTTCAAAATCTCTCATGAAGGAATGAGTTTTGACAAAGAAATTCTGGGCCAAGAAAATCTCCATTTGAGCCATTTTCAGATTGTGAAGACTGTGGATAGCTTCCTTAGTATTCTTGGAAGACTCCTGTTCTTTTAAGCTAACAACATCCTCACTGCTCTCTGCTTCCCCTTCCACTTTCTCATGAGAGGATTCCTTCGGGAAGGGGTTTCACTAGGGCATTCATCCAAAACATAGGTGATGTTATCCTCCTCATCCCGACCCAAATACTAAACTTTCCTGAACTTAGACATGTCTCCCCCTTTACCCTTGCTTGATCTGGTACATTTGGCCACCAGATTCCCTTGACCAATTTCATCATAGCTATCATCCTTAGGTTCCATACTCCCTATCCTTTTACCCAATGAAATTTTTGAAGCCGAAGCCCCAAATTTTTCATTTTTTCCCAACAGGGGAGTGCTTAGCCGAATGATAGTTTTTATCAGACCCTGGTGTAAGGGGAAAATTAAAGTTCCTTTCTTCACCATAGTTATAGATTTTTCCAGAGAAGAGAATAAGTAGAAAGGAAAGTTATACACTTTGGCATTGCGAATATGGTTTAACATTGGAAAATGGTAGCCATATATTACTTTATATCTACCTTCCAATGTGATATAAGACATGAGCAGTTTGGAAATTTCATCAAATGGAGAAGGAAAATTACTCCTAGCATATCCATTATGAATTACCCTTTTCATAAAGCTTAGTAACTTTTGAATATACATGATAGCTGAAATATGTCACTTCCAAATTTCTAAAATATCATTTCTTATATTTTATATATGTAATTAGTTTCTTTTTTTTCCAAACGTATCTCCTCATATATGTGATGAAATCTAAACAAATCTTAAAAATATAAATAATAAAATTTAAATGCATCACTTTAAAGACTAAAGTTATGAAAAAAGTCTTTTCCATATTTATTAAATATCTTGTTTCCCCTTCATGGTAGAAAATATAACGTGACCAAGAATTAAATTTGATAAGACATTTCTTAACTATGAGGGGGCTGATTAAATCTCTAGTGGAACACTTTACATGAATAGGTAATTAATTTTAATTAAAATTTATTTCAAGGGCCGAGGATATCATGATAAAAATATGTTTTAAAGGAAGAGGCACGTGGGATAGTGACATCGGTTTGAAGGAAAAAAAATTTCCACTGCCCATGATTTGCATTTAATATTAATCGTCAATACATACCTGAGTTTGGTGGACACATTTCAAGGCATAGTCAAAGAAATCACCTCACAATTATAAATTCAAGGCCCATGGTTTTTTTCTGACACTTGCTTTATTTTGCAAAATCATGGGGGACCAAATTGAGCGCATCAAACCAGTATCAAGCCATGAATACATCGAGGTTTTTTCTAGTTCTGATACGGAGTCACATGTGGTTATTGTTGCATAATCCTTCACCCTCTCTACTTTTAGTTCTCCTTCTGATGGTGCTTCCACCCCCTCTCTTGGCTAGTCATCTACTTCCACTATTCCCCTTCATTCTCTTGGAATTTCTCTTGCAAAGCTCTAACTAGATTCCTATCTGAGTAGCTGATTTCCAAAGTATTACGGTAATTCTCCATTCTTTATCTAGAATCCCCAGACCTGGAACATATGGATTCTACACATGCTGATACAAATGATGTGGATATGGAAATTGATGACAATTTGAATCAATCCCCAATGGTGATCCCTTAGATGGAAAATCAGGTCAAAACGGTGTCTTCCATCCTTGCAAAGCTACAACAAGATTTTGAAGTGCTTAAAACCTAGAAAGACTTAACAAACACCAACAAAGCTATCATTGATAAAGAATGTGTTGGGATACTAACCCTGATCAACACTCTGGTGGAGAAGATCGATATCGATGCAATTAGGAAAGTGGTACAAGAACTGAGAAATATATAATGATATGTAATATTTATGGTATAATATAGCTATAGGCTTATATTTTTTTTTTTGGTATGCCTATGTTATGATATGCAATGTAATGTTTATGTTTTAACAAATATATGAGATACTCTTGTTTATGTCTCAAGAAATATATTTTTCCTTTCCAACACTTGTTCTTGTGGATAATCTTCCATTGCTATAGTGTTGCACCTTTTGATTTTTCTTCTTCTTCTTGAAACACTAGAATTTGTTCTTCATTTTAATTTATTTCCATTGTAACATGAAAATTGTGTTTTTTTGGGATCATCAACTACTCCAAGCTATTTGGTAAAACGTATTGTTTTGGATTCCATTAGAATCCATATTTAGCTTCTCTCTAGTTTCTAAGGAATGGAAATCACTCATGAATTCCACCATATTCTTTAGGCGTTACAGTAAAATAAGGAACAAACATCCACGGATACTTGTAAATCATGATCATGATCATCATTGGCTGAGATATAAATTTTATAGTAGAACATGGAAAATTCTCAATTTTTCAGGGTTATCATGCTTTGATTGGGTATGGTTTGAAGATTCACCTCGAGGGATAATCTTATTTTGTTCATGTCACAATCATGTTTCAAGGGTATGTAATCCACTAAGTTGGTAACCTCCTTCAAGCTTCCTCAGATGTTATCAGCTCAACTTAATGGATGACAATTTTATATTTATGCATGGGGAATTCTAGTTTCAAATGACAAGAAGGGGTACAAAGTGGTTCAAACAGGTGCTAATAGATCTAGAGTTAATGCAGGCAATGGTACTATAGAAATTTATGATTCTTCTATGGAGAATTGAAGGATTATGAAAAGATTGAGAGATTGTTTCTTCTATGGACCCATTGTCTTCTACAACAATTTTTCTTCTTAATGTCATATGAACCTATGTTGGGTGTGAGAATTTATAACAGTCAAGATTATGCTAATGTGCATTTTTTTTTGTTACCTATAAGATATGGAAGAGACCATTTCCCTCTCTATAGACCAAGGTTGGTTGTATCTAAAGAAAGGGTGCTAGGTGCATCACCAATTGTAGATGAGGACCATTTGAAGGACATAATTTTGTTTGATCTTGAGCTTGAGTTTAGAAGGAGGAGAGGCAATGGTTGGTCTTGGAAAAAATGGCAAGGATGCCCCACACAACATTCCAATGTTTTTCTATGAGGAAAAGGATGTTATTATTTAGTTTCACTATTGTGGGAGAGTTCTTGTGTTTCAAAAAGGTGCTTTCTAGAAATATCCTCATCCTTTATTTTCATTTAAAGCAAGGGTCTTGATCGTGTCTGCCTAGAATATATAAACACAATTGGACTGTGTTATAACAGTGGCATCGCCTTTGATCCTAGGATAATTTGAGACAACTACTTGAATCCTACTATATATCCATATGTATATGTATGTATGTATATCTGTAAATATATATTGATCTTTTTGTTTTTATTTTCCAAATCTTATACGAAAGAGTAATCATTGAATTGTTTGTTTTTTTAAAGTAGAAGAACCTACAATCAGCTATGGGAATAACACCAGAGAAATAAACAGTCACAAAATTTAAATGACATGAGCCTAAGACATGAGAATTTTTCCTCTTCTACATGTTATTTTCTGTGAGATCACAAATTTCCAATGTGTTCCTTTGAAATAAATTAATCTTCTTGGACTTGAATTAAACTTAAGTTTCAAAATTCAAAATCTTGATCATGTTTCTCGACACACACATGTACAAATACCAATGTAGAAATTTTCTTCACATGTTGTGAGAACTACTTCTCTACATAATTACATTTACCCCTAGTTGTTATTAAAAAAACATATTCTTACTGATGCACAAATCATACATAGTAAAATTAATAGTAGCCAACAACGTATCCTTGATTATTAAATATAAGTTATTTTTGCCTTATTATTAAAGTTATCAATCCTTCACTTCCCATCATATAGACATGTGGCAAGATTCCAGGCCTCCCCAATTCAAAGGCATTCCTGAGACTCCAAGCCCATGAAATGAACCAATTCAATAAAGTTTTGTGTCTGTGGTGTCAGTGAGAAAATGTAGATTGGAAATGAGCAATTAGAAGATACCACATGTCATTTTCTTGTTCCTCCGAGTAGCCAAGTGTCACACATTCCAGGAACTTGAGCATAAAGGTAAGGAATGCAAAATAAATGAAATTTTTTTGGGCCTCATTACAATCAAATTCGGTAGAGGGTATTCTGTAAACAAATTACATAATATTTTCCACTCGATTTCTAACTACTTTTTACTATTTTCACTGAGAGAACAAAATAGGTTACATGGATATTCACCAAAATCACAAAACTGGTTACATGTATATTCGCTAAAACCATAAAAATGGTTACAGGTATATTCGCCACAATTTCTACAAGTTTTTTTTGTCAGGGGGGTTCCTTAAAATTTTCCATGTTGGGAGGACTCAAACCATGAATTATCTCACTAGACCATGCATTAGGACCTCATAGAACATCACCAAACCTGGTCAATACCAATCAATCTTCATGTTTAACCTTTATTGACACCTCATGGAGACTCATAGACATCATGACACCCTTTTCCATCAATACCAACACTAACACACAATGGAGAACAATCTCCCTCTTTTTCATTAAGGGAAACAACCTTTAGAAACATTGACGGAAACCAAAAAGACCAAACATCCTACTAGATGTCTTTTCCATGTTTCTGATGCTTCTCTTCCCCTTTGAAATCTATGAAAAATGCTAAAATTATGACTAGACATGGAAAAATGACAACACACACACCTAGACATAATGAAAACAATGCACAAACGACAAACTTACTTGAATTGACCCCCATTGGACTATAATTTCTCCTACTTTCCTTCTTCAATTGCATATGATGATCCATGGACCTATAATGAGCCTAAAAAAATCTCCCCATGAACTGATATCATCATCACTTTGTCTTCAATCATGTAAAAACATCTTCATCTAAGTCTAGGTACTGCTAGAAACCACTATTTTACCTCCAATAGTAGTATAAAAACTTTAGAACCAAGAGCCATGAATAAAAACTTTAGTGTAATTTTGACAACCTTCTACTTGTCATGAAATCAACTCAAACATGTAAATTGACCTCCAAATTCTCCCCTATACTTGTACTAACCATTTCTAACTGAAATCATAAAAATGTGAGGTTATTACTTTATTTTCATGCCTTGAAGATGAATCAAACACTTCATTATAGTCCTAAAACACTTTTTTGGTGTTCTTTACCTTATTTTGATACTTGATAAGGTCTTCTTGGTGCTTTTGAATTATTCACTTTGCTATTACCCATGCATTCATCAAATTTTTTTTAGAAGCACCCCAAACACTTAATTGAAGAGGAATTCATTCTTCCCCTATCTTATAGAACTAATTTAGACACGAAGCATCATCCTTGTCCCTGCAACACTAGGTTTTCCATACCTTCACAAGAAATTATACTTAAAACATCATTTACTCTAGTTTTCTCACTTTCTTGACATCTAAGACACATAGATGAGAGATACAACATGCTCCCCCTACCTTGTTAGACTGTCTTGGACCTTTAGCACCATGTTTTTATGAAAAATCACCTCCTACAATACTTAGGATGCAATTTCATACACACCCTTACCCAATGATACATTATATTCTAACAACATAACTATATCTTACCATGTTTAGGTATTATTGATACTAAGAGCACCTAAATCTAAGTCATTAATGAATCCTCTTGATTGTAGCAACTTCCTCACATCTATAGGTCATCATGTTTGTTACATACATACCTATTGTACTATGTTTTGATGTAATATCCATAAAATGCATAACAATAAATTTTCAACCCTTACAACATATATAACTCTATTGAACTGATATACTACCTTTGGTATCACTAAAACACTTAATTAATCTAATAAAAGACTCTTAGATGACACTCTATCCTTTTAAGATCTATGCATTTCCATTTTAAAGAAAGAACATACCACATAAACTAGAACACTTGTTGAGATACATATTTTAACTAACTCTACTTTTCAAACCATGACTACTTTTGTCACATACAAACATCTCTCGCACCTTCTTGAAGACTAATGTACAATGATACACACTCATTTCTAGTCATAGGCTTAATTTACAAATTCAGGCCACTGTACATATGAACACTTCTTCCTTACAAAATCACTAAACTTTTACCAACCATCACTCTCCATTTTTACCTTGAATGAATTTTCATGCATCATTCACATCTTTTGAGTTCCACATAGCTTCTCTGTAGTTTTATATCTTCATTTTATACTTAGTATACTTCAAGGAAATATTCTTAACTCCCGTGAAAATCCTACAAAAAGTTATGAACATGTAGCTCATCATTTAGTACTTGATTGCATATTGTGGAGCTCAATACATGGATCAAATCCTCTGTACAACTCTAAGTGATCATTTAATCATGATCTAATACATGTCAAATTCATGATTAGCTTCATTTACCTTATGAAGATCTTGTACCATTCAATCATAAATAGAGCATGCCTTGACATTGTTAATCCACCTTTCATTATTATTCATAATATTAATGCTAAACTAATCATACCTTGAGAAAATTTATGGAAAAGCTCATACCAGGCTTGACAATACCTTGGGTCTTAAAAAAAACAAGGTCCTTTCATAATGTAATTTAAACATATCATGCTAGATAAGAATTCTCAAGTATCAATTTTGTTTTCCTTCATACATGCCCAATAGATCATCATTATGAGTAAGATCCATTACAATATTTTCTAACTGAGATAACCTTGATTTGATATCTTGAACCTATAACCTTGCACTTCTTGAATTTTGATGATATCCTCTCACAATGAGTAGTTTAAGAGTTGGTTACTCCTTCTAGACCCTTGTAAGGATGGAACATAAATTGATAGCCTTACACATTTTCATAAGATTCAAATATTCACACATACTACTCATGGTCTATTGAGGACTGACACACTCATGCTTCTTTGCTCTACTAGGATTTTAAATTCCTTAGAGACCTTAACTTGATTTTAACCCTAATTACCACTATTCCATTTAGACAAGAGATGTGACAAAAACCTCAGACTCATCATGCAACATATGAATTTAACCAAACCATTAGACTGATATCTCATGACTACAAAACATAACACACTGAAACAAAGAATTTTGTAACTTAAAACATGTATTTATTTGAATTAGAACTTATTATTAAAATTTCAAGTCTTTGACAAGATCTTCAAGAAATAAACCAACTAGAGACTCATGAAAAGACTAACATTTATCCCTTATGACAGTAAAATCAGACCAAAATAAAGGTTTTTAGCCCTTCATACACTTTGAGATACCTTTCATTGTGATTGTATATTCTAATAAGACCTTAAGAATCAAAATTTAAGCCTTCTCAAAGCACATATATGACTACAAACTAACCTATTAATTGCATAGATGAGTACTTCATACCTAGAACCACTTTGAAAAACCAAGTTTCTCAGGATACCTTTCACTATCTTTATCTTTACTCTCATAACACATGATACCGACATTTGATAATGACTGAGAATTTATTACCTTGAAAATTAAGTATAATTCAACCTTGAGGAAACTTAGATCACAATTCCATACCTATCAATGACTAGGCCATATTATTAACTATTAAGACTTGATATTACAGGCTTCACTTACAACTAGATATCTTAATTCAACGCATACCAGAGTAAGAACTTCTTAGATACTTCATAAATAAATATACTTTTGACAAGTTTCCTAACTTCCCTTGAAACATACTTCACACGCTACTCATGAAATGAAAGATACAAAACTAAGACAACATTCGTACATGAACTCTCATGATTGACTCAGACCTATTAAACTCAAGAGAGATGTAACTTCATTCAACTACATCAGAACCTTTTCTCAAGATGAGGAAATCAAGACTTCATACTCAACCAAGATAATTTTCTTGCATGAAAAACACAAATGTGGATCTTAACTATACCTAGGAGGATCAAAGCAATTCCCAATAGACTCTAACCATGGCAATATACAATTGACTTCACTTTTAGATGACCATATGAAAAAATCAGAAACCTACAAGAAACTTAGATTCAAAAACATATGGAGAGATAATATCCCATAACCTATCACCCTTAAAGAGCCCCACACACCTAGGTTCTTCATATTCTCATGTATTGAAGCATTGAGACACATATGATCTTCTTAATTCTTTTCTTCTTCTACTAATATAAACATGCTTCCTTGAATTGATTTAGACTTGTTGACCTTATTTTCCATCTTGATTATTCTAGACTCTCCTTTAACACCCTTCATATGACCAATATTCATACTGAACACTACTAAATTTGAATCAACCTTAATAGATTTCTTTGAATCTTCAATTCTCATAATATGATGATCAGTTGGCCTCATTTTCTTGAACAACTATCTTCTTAATCTTAGTCTCCGACAAGGAAATTTTGGACTCATTCATGGGGCTGAATTTCCTCTTGAAAAATCTTCCATTAGATGCTTGAAACATGATAATAAATCTTTGTGATCCACCTTGGTGACAATATCTAGCAAGATCTATCTTCTTAATCTCAGGATCTGACAAGGAAATATTGTACTCATTCATGGGAATGACTTTCCTCTTGAAAACTCTTCCATTGAATGCTTGAAACTTGATAATAACTCTTGGTGATCCACCTTGGTTACAAGATCTAGCAATGTGTCCTTGTTTGTGACACTTATGACACACAACACTCTTCCAACTTCTAGGCTCATAGATATTAATATTCCAACCAAAATCCTTAGCCTTGTGACCATACCCACAATATGAGTAACACTCACCCTTGAAGAAAATTTCAGAATCTTTAGAAGATATTATTTTGGAATGACTAGATTTGTGACCAAAATAATGACAAATATAGTAATAGCCATTAAATGAAGGACCATACCTCATAGAATTAGGTTTCCTAATAGGGTTAGACCTTCTCAAATCAGCTTTCTTGGTCACCTTCTCATCAAATTGAGAACTTTTTCTAGCTTCACCATAATTCTTCACATGTTCTCCTTTGAACCCTAGGCCTATTTTATCACTAGCCACTCTTTGGATCTCCAAGATCCCCTCAAGAGTTTTAAAATTTTTCTCTAACTTCTCATACATACTCAATCTACTAGATGCACTTTCCAAATAAGATTATAGGGCTTTCAATTTTTCTTCATACTTGTAAACAAGTTTCTTCTTTGAATTTTAGGGCCTTAGAAAAAATATCCACTTGATATTCCAAACCCTTGATTGATTGAAAATTCTCTATCTCCATGTATTTGATCTGATCTTGTAAGCTATGAATCACTGACTTAGCAACCTCATACTTCATTCTTAATGAAACCTCAATATCTGAAGATTTACCCATTTATTGTGCTTAAAAGGATCTCATTCAAGTTGCTAAACTTGCTTCACAAGGACCCACTCTAATACAAATTGTTGGAAGCACAATGGACTGAGAGGGTGGGTGAATCAGTCCTACAAAACTTTCAATTCATTTACCACCACATACATTCATCATTTCATTTATTCACTTAGAATCCATAACCATATGAGCACATTAGGTGTGTATTAAACATTCACAAGAACATAAAATAGAGATGAAGACACATTAACACCATATATAATTGAGAAAATATCATGGGGAAGAAAACCCATTGAAACTCTGCTTATATTACACAAAGAAAATAGATTTAGTGAAGCCAACCCCTAGTTTAGTATGTTTAAGTGAAGAACCCACTCCACAAGGATGGTACAACCCCCTAAGATGACCAAGAACCAAATAAACCACCTATATATGAATATCTCTGAATTTTTTTTGCCAAAACTGATGGAGATCACAATTTCAGCTCACACATATACCTTCAAACCCTCATTCCTTCAACTCGCTCTAACTTATATTTTCATGCCTTGATTTGGATTCAATATATTACACACATGCTATCTATCATTCCTCATTTTTTTACAACATCATCATCTCTAAAATCATGCCTTAGAATCTCCTTCACAATCTCAAGCAGGTCACAGTTTTCCCTCTTAAAGAACTAGTTCAAATTTGAACTCACAACTCACTTTTATATGCATTTCATTTCACAAACATAAGGGAGGTCAGTCTTAAAAATTTATTTCAACCAATAAATATTAAAAAACACCATTACATTCATTAAAACATTCATAATGGGCCCATGTAGGTCCAACATGCCCAAATACACCAAACAAACATAAAAAAACCCCATCACCTGGATGAGCTAAAACCACAAACATGATAAACATGATTATTAAATGTTAAAAAATCACCACACATGTCAAATATGACATAAAAAATCATCCATGGTCATTAATTATCTCGAACCAATCAAATTTATCATTACTAACTCAAGAAGGCTCATATCCTTTACAAAAAAAATGTTTTCAAGACCCCATCTTCACCTTTACACCTCAAAAATACCCAAGAACAACTCAACTATGACATGTAATGACTCAATGGAATCCTATGTACCTTTATCTCACATCCATACATGCTAGAGATCATGATACATCCATATGTGAAAACCACACCAACTTTCCTCTTCACCAAACTAAGCTGCCCAAAAAGTGATTTTTTGAAATCAACTAGTTTGCACCCTTGCTTCCACTTTTAATACCTCCAAATGCCTTAAATAGAAACAAAATTAATTCCTATACATTATCTAATTGATATAAAACATCAAATAATCCATGTCATGCCTCATCTACCTCAATCTTCTAGCATGAGCAATCGTGTACTGAAAACCAAACCACCTTATTCGTCACAAATTGAGCTAGATGACCTATAAAATATCATCATCATGAAAAAAAATACATAATTAAAAATACCTATGAATCCTATTTCCATAAAATATTACATTCCCTTCAAACTCCAAGTAGAAGGCCTTTAACTAGGTCCATCTCTAAAACTTGCTTATTTAGCCTTCTAGGACTCAAGAACCAAGCTTGAGGTCAACTTTCTCCATCACCTCAAAACTCACTTACAATATTAAAGAAATAATGTAACACCCTTAGACATGTTTTATAAGAACTCATCAACCTTCAATAAGCATGAACAACTCATAACCATCACTTTACCTCTCATGAAGCTTCTCCACACCATGCGAAACCAAACATCCTCTATATTTGACCCTTAAAGAACATGCCATAAATTATTCATACCTTATCAAAAAAACAAAGTTTGATATACCAATGGAAATCTATATGAACCAGATCACAATAAAACTTTAATGGAGTCCTAACTCCACATGTAGCTCCTATAATTCCACTTTTACCACATGCTTCTCCAAACTGCCCCAAAACTAGCCTTCATAAATAGGGCACACTTTTCTATTTAGAATCTCAACCATGATATAAAAATATCATGGACATATAGTAAAAATATATGGCTAAAAATTTCAATTTATTTCTCACCTTATTTGGGAATCTTTTCCACAAACTGAACATCTTCAGAAACAATCATTTTTAGTTGGGGCCCACATACTGTCACAAGCACTAATACACATTTATGGAAAGATGGAGAATTCCTATACAACCTAAAATAATCAATTTGGAAAAATAAATCAAGACATTCTTAGTGTACCTCATTTTCTCTAAGTCATTTTGAGCTAAGGTTTAGCTAGGGTTTCAAAGGAACTTATCTTCTTAACAATTGTTCATAAAAAAATGATGATAAAACCACCTAATTTTTTTTTAAACCTTCATAAATTGCTTAAAAATATATTACAAAGATCTCAAGTCCCCAGTTAAATCACACAGCTCACAACGAGCATCAGAATGTTCACTTGTGCTTAAAAAACACACTGTAGATTACTTGGTTTTTCCAAAAATGACATATCTTGTAAAAATTCTTTAGAATGACCTAAAACTTGTCATCATGAATCATCATGAAAACCTGATCTAACTATACATACCATATATCCCAAGTAGGTCTGAAAATCTCCAATAATTAAGACTTACCTATGCCAACTTACTTGTTTCCACCTTATTTCTTCCCAAAGACCATGAAAGACCACCAAACCTCTAAGAACTGACCTAAAACTCATCATACACATCATATAAACTACCACCATGCTGCTACCATGCTTGGATAGGACTGATGAGATCCAAAAATCATACCTCCATACCATTCTGCATGCACTAGGGCTAGGAATAGGCATGGAATGCCGTGACTCAACCATAAAACCTAATGAACTAACCATGTTGACCTCTTAAAAACTCATTAACACCTATAACACACCTCTAGGACCATGAATAGCCTCATTAAAACCTTAAAATCATTTGGGAGGACTCAAACCATGACTTAGCTCACTAGACCACACATTAAGACCTCATAGAACATGACCAAACTTGGTCACTACCAATCAAAATTCATGTTTTCCTTGACTGACACCTCATGGAGACTCACATGACCTCATGAAACCATTTTCCATCAATGAAATTGACATTAATGAGAACACTAACACATAATGGCCAACATCTGTTGTAACCAATGAGGAGGGTGTTGCTTAGTAGAAGGTAACCAAATCAAGCATTCATCAATTAGTGTGTGAAAGATATCTTGTATCCTAGTGGAATGAGAAAAGTATAAGGGTTCAATCTTAGGAGGATGAGTGAACCATGGGGGATGTCTATGAGGAGGTTATTTGAGGAGAGATGTATCACCATGATAAAGGACCTTGACCTCATGTGTATGGGGGATGAAGAATGTGAAGTTATTACAACAATGCTAGTGGATGGAGCTTGATTGTGTGAGGTGAATGGATGTGAAGGAGTGGTAGATGTGGAATATGTGGTTGTAACATAATATGGATTAATTATTTCCTTTTCTACATCAATAAATTGAATATAAAGTGTTGTAAAAGACTCACATGCATCATACAATAAATTTTTCTTAAGAGGAAAAATCAAGCCACGACAAAATATATATTGAATTTATAAATCAATAGGTTGATATATTAAATGATACATGCATGATTTGAAACATAAGATATAATCACTAACAGATTCAGTCTTTCCTTGATGTAATGATGGAAAATTCTCATATGTAACCTTAGGTCCATTATTAAAGATAAACCGCCTAAGAAATGCTTCTTCCATGTCAATAAAAGTATGCACATATCCACAAGGAAAATGATGCAACTAATCTAATGAAGTATCTTTGAAATTACTACTAAATGCTTTGAGGAGAAACCTATCATTGGGATATGAATCCATTGCTATCCGATAATCCTTATTATATATGTAAGGGTTACCCATTCCATCAAATATTATAAAAGTAGACATGATAAAACCTTTATGAAAGGGAGAATTATATATATTATTAGGAATTCCATTTCCATAAATAAAATTATTGTTGAGACTAGCATAATATGACCTACTTTCAAGGGTAAGATTATGAACTTGATTTTGTAAGTCACCTACAACATGCATGAGAGAAAATAATTCCTATGGAGGAATATCATAAACATTAAGAGGATCATTGAGAGGTTGCACTTTGCCATTATATGTAGCCATGAGGACATTATTGGGTTGGAAGTGAATCTTTGGGTCAAATATTGTATAAGTTGCATTGACACTAGGAGGAATAGGATAAGAGTTAGAAGGAATGAAAGCTTGGAAAAATTTAGAAAAAATTCATAAGAACAATAAAAATAAGAAATATAAGTATTATTATGTTCACCATTATATAAAATATCCTTAAGAGGAGAAATGCATACATTATTTGTAACAACATTTTGTTTATGCATATTTAATACATATTTTTGTAAAGTGGGAGAAGGAACACTAACATCATTTACAATAACATTTTGTGCATTAGTAAGTACTATATCAATTAGAAGAGGAATAGAAGAAACACATGTATCATTTTCAAGAAATTTTTCTCACAAGTATTTGAAAGACTATTTTGATAGGGAAAATAGACACATGCATCATTTGTAACAATATTTCATGTACATGTATCCAAGGAATAAGCACAAACAATGTTAAGTGAAGATTGAATATCATCATGAACAAAACATGCCTCATCATAAAAAGGAAAATAATCTTCTATACATGCATCGTGACTAGTATCACTATCAGAAACAAATTATGTGTCACTGTCATTAGAAATAGAACAATTACATTCAAGAGGTAGAAAGTCGTGTATCACATGCATAGAATAATCAGATGTAACTAGATTAATAAAAATATTAGGAGCACTAGGAATGTGAACATCATGAGTAGAAATACTAGAATTACAGACATTGCAAGAAATGTGAGCATACTAAGAGTTAGGGTTATGTTTCCTACAAAAACATGAATACACTTGGGGATCACTATATTCATGAAATGTATTAGTAGTTTCATAAAACACGGATGGATTATAAATATTTATAGAAGGATCCATGAGAGGGAAGTGGGTACTATGGTTACACAATAACTTACTATAAGTCATGGAATAAGTAAGCATGAACAAGATGAGAATACAAATATATATGTATTGGAGATACTTAGGGATCCTTTGGTAACTAGGGTTCAACCAATAATGGGTTCACCAAATGATTTAACCTAAGTGGTTATTCATTTTAAGGGGGTAGTAACCGATGATAGATTATCCTAATCAATTAATTTCCAAATATAATTATAGAAATATCAAGAATAATCATTGAATAAAGCTAAAAATTAATGGGAAATGCAATAAATAACTACTAATGATAAGGAAAAGAGGACTTGGCTTATATTCTGGCTTTTATGCTAATCTGGGCTAACATGATGATTGGAAAAGGATGGAAATGATTTGACAAAGATTTTCTACAAAAACTATGCCCAAAAAGTTATCTCTGGACCAAGGCATTGGTATGACCCAAAGTATACCCCCAATATGGTCCTTTTTATATGATTTCATCCCTTTTCACTATTTAGATATAGTTCATATGCAATCTAATTCCTTATTCCATGATTCACAATTTTGTCACTCTAACTTTACTTGAAACCCTGATCTTTGCACACGTTCCTACAAAACAAACCATAGCTACTCTGCACAATACTCAAAAACACATTAGTATAGAAAAAGAATATATATGATTGAGTCATATTAACCTTGGTGGTCACCCCATTGTGATTGCATCAAACATTACACTATATTTAAAACTATGTAGTTCTAGAGCATGTACAATTGCAGTTGTGTCTGGTTGAAACTAGGTTTGACCTTTGCGCATTGCCTTTGAATAATAGGATACTTTAATCTTCCCCCATGAAAGTTTGTGGAATGGAATTTAGAATAATCCCCTTCATATGTTGTGATAATGTAGCCAAAATTCATTCCTTAACATGTTCATAATTCAAAAGATAATAATAGATAGTCCTAAGTCCCCTAATTCTCTTAATAAGCTAAGTATGTGTGTGTGTGTGTGTGTATATATATATATATATGAAGAAGCCCAATGCACAATACTTGGAGGAAAATAAGGTGGGAATAAAGCATATGGAATGCCCCATAACATATAGGCATAATGGCCTATTTCATACGATTTGGTCTAGAATTCTCGTAAAAACAAAAGAATCAAAATATGATGATAAGGATCCTTGTGACGTGACCAAAGGTAGAGAAAGAAATCTAGAAAACCATGGGGAGTCATAATCAAATAAATCAAATGTAATAGAAAACAACTTGTGTCACTAATGTCTAATCTTCTCGCTTGAAATTCATGTACATAATAACATACTAAAAGTGTAATGTAATAACAATAAGTGCATATTTTAGTGTTTACATTATGTAATATCATACCAACACATTAATTCTTACAACTAATGTAAAAAGTAAGATATGAACCCAAAACATAAGAGGATGAGTGTAATTAGCTATTTACAAATGAATCTAGGAGGTTTTGGGTGTGCATTCTTGTGGAACTAGGAGATCTAAGTCGAAGAATTTTTCGTTCCTAGAAGTGTGATTGGAAAATGTCTTATTGTAGGACCATATGGATCTATTAGGACCATAGGGATCTGTTAGAACCGTTTGTATGGTTTTGACCCTACTATATAGTTTTGGACTTGCTTAGAACCTAACTTTGTAACTTCTTAAGGTTGTCACCTACCTGGAAATGTTTATTTCTATCAAAGCCTAATTTCTTCTCAGTTCTATGAAGCCCTATGAATATTTTGAATGAGGTCTCAAACATAGCAATGGGTGGGAGACCCTAAAAAATAAACATTAGTTGGGTTAAAGTGAAATCCTGGCACCACCAATGTTGAAAATACAAAGAGACCTCAAATCACATGTCATTCTCCACCTATCATGTGATATTTGAATGAATGCAAGTACATTTAGACATTGATAACTCCTTGACAATAATTGAGTTGAGTTTGGCTCTTGCTAATACTTGGAATGGGGATGTTTGAGTGCTCGTAAATGAGATATAATAATTCCTTGACCTAGTATGATACTTCAAACTTGTTTTGATTTCTTCCCTAATTAATGCACATAAGATTTGGTGATATTTAAGGATCCTTTGTTTCCTTTTATGAGTGTTGTAAGAGAGTATGCTAATGTAGTGCCATATTATGTTTATGTGTGTAAATGAGGTAGTGTTAACTTGCTTATATAGGGCTTCGAAGGTAAAATTTTATGGCAAGGCCAACCTAGCAAGAGTAAATGACCCAATGAAGAACATGGAATTGGAATAGAAGATGGAGGACATGTTGGTTAAAAACCTTATAAGCTAGTTAGGACCAGATATCACAACTTGACCAAACTACATGGTTTTGTAGAGAAATAAAATAATTGAGGGTTGCATCATGTTAAGTTGATTTTTTATATGGATATCATGTATTTAATTATTAGAAGTTGTTGACATATCAGTGTGTAAGAATAAGCAAGTTATAGAAGAGACCTTGGTATGTGTTAATGGTGATATAAAGGTTGGTGCATTGTCAAAACCAATAGTGTCAAAGAGTAAATTTATAAATTTGAGTGTCTACATTCCCCTTATTATGAAATGAAAATTAGATTCTTAAAGGAAAAACTACCCAATTGTGTAGACACACTTTTTATTCTCTTGGAGCTTGTTTTGTAGGGCCCCATTATGTTGGTGTTGGTATGATCCATGATGAAAGTTGTAACATAAAGTGTATCCAACATCCATAGTAAAGAATTAGAATTTAACTCAAATGTAAAATGTAATATGTCAAAATTTTATGTTGATAAAAGAAAAGATATGAAAAACATGGAAGTAATACACTTGTTTATTTTATAGAGGGAGTTCTCATTATTTTCTTACACTTGGAGATTCAAATTTTTGAGCTTGGTGAAGGAATTGTTGAGCATGTGATCAGTCCCTAATTGTGTTAAGGAGAAATTGGAGTGTTAGGTACACACAACCCAACACAAAAATGGAGGAGAGAGAATAAAAGTGAAATACCAAAGCACCATGTGAAGGAAGAAGACTGTGTATCAAATTCATTGAACAACTTTGATATTTTCTCCTTTTAATGTAAGAGGAAAATAAAGACTAACTACGAAGAGATAAATCACTTTGATACCTTCCATAACCCCACATACCACACCATTGTAGATGGATCTATGCCCCATTATGTAAATAAGGAAACATAGTAGATAAGAGATGAGTTACCCCATGCCCTTCCCATATTCCACACAAGTGAATAGAAATTGTAATGTACTAAAATGCAGATGGAGAGAGGAAACCTGTGCCCCAAGATCCCTAAAAATATAACTGAAACTAGGTGTTGTGGTGAAGGAGTGAAGTACTTTGTGCCTTTTGTAACTAATATTAAAAAAGTGAAGTAGATATGAAATTATTTCTATAACTTGTACCTATAGGTGGAAATATGAAACTAATGAGAAATTTGGTGTAACTTCCCCTGGGTAAAACCATGTAAAAGGATCAAAACCATCGGTATGTTCCTATCCAAGTTGTAGGTTTTTGAACCCATGCAATATTTTTTAGGTTTATATATTTAATTTTGTTCTTGAGTATATGTACCCTATGTATACATGTGTATGAACCTATAAGTATTATTGTGTTTTATGTAGGTGTAGAATATACCTAAATAATTTCCCCTCATTTGAGATGTGTGTGATAAAGTATTTGAGTGTGTGGCTCAAAATAAAATATTTGTGCCTATACACTATATGTCTAAGGAGACGTAGAAGAGTGTAGGATGTCAAAGAGGCATCCACCATGAAGAACACATACATGCAAAAGGGTGTTATATGTGGTGACAACCATGGTACTTAATAAGAGTAACAAGAGAAACAATAGAAAGAATAATGAAAGTAGTAATAATGCATGTATAAGAAAAAAAGTGCAACAAAAATAAAATCAAAGTCAATAGTATGCAAACCATGTCACACAAAAGGTGTATCTATGCAAACATGGGATACCCACAATGTCACAAGACAATCAAGTATTGTAGGCCTTCAAACATGAGAAATAATGTCACACAAGATAGGTATAAAGCCCTAAATATGGGACACCCACGGTGTCACAAGACAATCAAGGCCCATAGTTCTACTAAAATATGAAAAAATGCATACAAGATTAAAGTAGATCTCCAAAACATGGGATACCCACAATTTCATAATATAAGGAAGGAACTCAGACCATAATTATTGAAACAAGCAACTAGCATCAATCACAAGTAGAAATAATGTATAGAAAATAAGAGTGTCAACATATGATGAAATGATATAATAATTGATACATGTATAAATATGTGAAGCAAGAGGTGCCAATTCTTGATAAGACACATGTTTTAGTCCTTTTATCTCAAAATATAACATGTACACAATAAATGTAATCAAGCATAAGAAGGAAGTAGATATGAACTATAATGAAACAATAACACTTGTATGTAGTGTATAATAGATGCACCTATATGTATAAAAAGTCTAGATAAAGGGTCGACTAAAACCTATCATCATGTATCTCTCTGTATATGTCATGCATCAAGTTCAATATACCACATGAAAGCACATGTGTAAAGAGTAAAGTGATATGTTATATATTAAACCAAAGTGACAAACAACATGTATAATGTAATGTGCTAATAATTCAAGATATGTGTACATGTTTTTGTAAATATATGAATGTTTTTATATTTTTGAATGTTTAGCTATATACAAGGAGAGGGGTAGTACCAAATCTATCAAGTGTTGGAAGAAGGATGTAAGCCAGTGAAACCCATAGGCTAGGGATGTGACACCATTTCATGAAAAATGGGTGTCAGAGGTAAGACATGGGGCCTTAAATAAGTAGATTACATAGTGATAGAGCATGTGTTCCCAATGTGATGATAAAGGAAAGGGTCTTGCCCCGTGTCAAAGAGAGATGAACCAAAAATAATAATACTATCAAAATAAGTATTATAGGATGTGTTGGGAGTAATATGTAACATATTAATGCCTTTCATAGGTGTGTAGATGTGTCAAAAAGTGACTAAAATAGGGAATAATGTAGGAGATAAATCGAGTCACCTTGTTGTAATTATAATATATAGTCATGAAATTTCCTAACAAGGGGTTTTAGTGTATTTAAATTTGCATAACTAGAATAATCCATAAGAATAGGGTACAATAGTGTATAAAGTGTGCCAAGATTGACAAAAGGATCCATAAGATGACATGCATTGATAAGAGACCTAACTACTAAAGTAGAACATCAAGGATGAGTATTAAGTGTAATTTCCATGTGGTTGTGAATATTAAGATGTGTATGGTCATTGAATGTATATCCATAATTATTCCAAGTAACCGATTTGAAAGCCATAATCATGGTGACATTTTGAAGTGGAATATGGGATGCCACATACATCATTGGTATAATAAATGTAACTATAGTAGGAAAAGTGTGAGAAAAAATAAGAGGGACTAGATGGAGTGATGGATTCAAATGTGTGGAAAGAGTAAATGTCATAATAGAATAAGAGGAATATCCTATTCAAAAGTATGTGCATCAAGATGATCTTGTATAAAATTAAAAAGTTTAGTACATCAATCAAGATTGTGCCCAATGCATTCGTGATAGTTACAATAAATATGAGTATTGATTTTTTCTATAAGGATCACTCGTATCAACCTCAAACAATGGAGGGATAGACATAAGGTTGTACAAAAATAAGTGTTTCAACATAATATGTGGATCATAAGGTAAACACATGAATTTCCATCTAGGTGAAGTAATATGAAGATATGGAATGTGATTGTGAATGAACACCTATTTACATAAAGCATAACACTTGAAATGGGAAGGGTCCCATTTGTAAAGATGAGTAGAGAATTGATGAGGAAATGTTAGACCAACTAGTGCTAAGGTGATGTGTGTAGTATGTAACCAAGGGAGCCTGAAGAGGATGTTATAGTTAGGATTATAGAGGATAACATAACTTAGAGTGTCAAAGGTCTTAGGACTGACAATGATTGGAATGGTGATGTAACCCAAGATATTAAAAGGGACATTGTCATATCTACGGATGCTACAATGGAAAGGATAAATATCCTTAAGAGATACACCTAAACCAAAAATAAAAGAGATGATATGAATATTGTGGTCCAATTTTGTATTAATAAGAAAATATTTGACCAGAGTCTTGTGCATAAAGGCTTAAACATATAGAATTCCAATGTTAAGTAGTGCTTGAGGAGGAGTTACAATAGAATGATCATGAATATTGAAAGATAGATCCTTTTTAAGAACAAATTGAACATGCTTAATGGGTGTACTGGGATGAATCCAATTCTTATGAAACTTTTTAAGGATAACATCCTTACATGCGGTGTTTTGCTTTAGATATTCATGGAATGAGATGGTTTGATATTGAGAGGAATTCATTATTGAAATAAAAAATAGAATAAACAATCCTAGATGAATAATTATATAACAATATACAATAGAAGAACCCTAAGGTCACTAAACTTGATGCAAAGATTGAGTCATAAGTCGTGTTCACCAAATTTTTTAAACCTTGATTAGATTTAACATTTATATTTAGTGATTTAAATACAATATAATGATGTAAAGGAGATATAATGGAGGTTATTTTTATTAATTATCTTTCAACATTGATTATGTACTATCATAACAATGTATTAACTCTTGCAACTAATGTACATAGTAAGATATGAACTTGAAAACACAATGGGATGAGTGTACTTAGTTGTTTATATATGAATCTAAGAGGTTATGGGTGTAAGACTAATGAAATTGGGAGATTTGAACCTAGTTTAGACATGAAACCACACACTTAATACTTACATCACACCTCTAAGTATGTCATTATATGAATGATTCCTAAGAAAGAAAACTAGACATTAACAACACTTGTTTTTCTTTTACATTAGTTTATATTTTTTATACTTCTATTGTTTACATTTCTAGAATGACTAATTTAGTTTTGGCCATTGGAAAACATGTGACCCAACTCAATTTTTCCCGTTCTATCCTATGAATATCCTAGACACTACCGCCCATTAAGGATAGGAATGACCAAGTGCTACTTACCTTTGGGTGCTTCTATCCTTTTCCCTCATTTTCTCAAATTTAAAATGCCACATCAATTATTATGTTTTCTAAATTATTACATATCATTTTGGGTTGGCATTTTTGGTTGTTAATGATGAAATTCAAAGAATGGAATCATATATATACATGAATTACTCACTATTATTAGGGATTGAGAAATTTGGGCTATCACTTCTTATCCATCACTTGGGAAAAGAGAAACATTCAAGCACCGCATTTGGGATGTATCATTCATTACATATGAGGGGATATTTTTGACTTCCATATCACACATTCATCTTGGGAGAAAATTAGTTGTATCATGTTAGCTTCGTGTGACTAGAAAAAGGGAAACCTATCTTTAAAGGATATTAATCTACCACACACACATACTCGAACTACATTGATTCTAAAATGTAGTGTAGAACTTGATGATAATCACATTGGGATGATAGTCTAGGTCAGTCCAACTCAAGAATATGCATTATTTATTCCATTTAATGTGTGATTAATTCTTTTGTAGGAATATAGGGTTTATTTTTTAGGTATAGGTATGATATTAAACCCTATAACAGATCTATAGAGATAAAGAGAGAAGTGAAGAAGACAAGATCAAACCCTAAAAAGACCGGATCCCGAGATGTTGCAGGGACACTAAAACCCGGTTCAAACACTACTACCTAGGGTAGTCCTATCATCCTTTGGGTGGATTTGTGTGGAATAATTTTATATCTATGTTCTCTAGACAAATCTTACTCGGTTCAAATCCAAGCTATTTCACCCATTCACCAGCCCAAAATCAGTCCAAAATGTAAGATATAAGCTAAGTCACTCTTATCTTATCATTTAATACATTTTTTTGTAATTGCATGTTAGATATTTCTCATTTCAGATATATTTGTTTGATCTCAATCCTATCCTATGATTAAGATTTAAATTCATTTAAATCACCTGATAATTCTTTGTTCCTAGAATTATGACTAGAAAAAGTCTGACAGTGCACCTGCATGCATCTACCAAGACTGTCCATATAATATTTACCCTACTCTAAAGTTTAAGATCTACTTAGAACATGGATATGTAACTTTTAGATGTTTCCACCTACATGTAAATGCCTTTCATTATTGAACCCTCACTTTTTCTCATGTTGTGAAGCCCTATAAATATTTTGAGTGAGGTCTCAAATTTTAGCCATGGGTGAGAGACCATACAAATAAAACATTAGTTGGGTTAAAGTATAATCCTTACATCACTGACATTGACACTAATTTGAAGCAACCTCAAACCACACGTCATTCTCCACCTAGCATGTGATATCTAAATGAATGCAACTACATTTGGCAATTGATAACTCCTTGACAATGTTTGAGTTGATTTTGGCTCTTGCTAATACTTGGAATGAGGATGTATGAGTGCTTGCAAATGAGATAATCTTATTTATTGACCTGATATGATGCTTTAGACTTGTTTTGATTACTTACCTAATGAATGTTCATAAGATTTGGTGAGATTAAGGGAGTCTTGGGTGCCCTTTTTTAGTGTTGTTAGAGAGTATGCCAATGTAGTGCCATATGATTTTCATGTGTGTAAATGAGATAGTGTTAACTTTCTTATATTGGGCTCTAAAGGTAAAATGTTACGAGAAGGCCAAACCAAAGAGAGTAAATGAACCAATGAAGAATATGGAATTATAAGATCAGATGGAGGACATGTCGATTCAAAAACCTACAATTTGGTTGGGACAAAATATCACAAGCTGAATAAATCGTAAAAATTTTCATAGGGATGAGAAACATGAGTGTTGAGGGTTACATCCCATTAAGTTGAGTCTATCTATGTATTTTATATATTTAATTCTAATAAGTTGTTGACATATTAATGTGTAAGAATAAGAAAGTTACAGAAGATACCTCGAGGTGTACTAAATGGGGATATAAATGTCATGTTTGTCATAGAAAGAGTGCATTGTAGAAACCAACAATGTCAAAGAGTAAATTTCCAAAATTGAGTATCTACAATAGTATACATGTACCCAACATGGTAGTAGTGTGATGTGGTGTGCCTCAACTATGTGACCTAACCCTTTGTTCCTTGAAACCCTTAAACAATGCTTGAAGTGACTATGCCTAACATTTACATGCTTGAAATGTAGGAAGTTAGACTCTTTGACCTAATTAAGTGCTTCGATGTATAATAGGGATTACTCTAATTTATATATAACTTATTTGGGCATATTTAAGTATGCTTTGAGTGCTTTTGGAATAATATTTGCAATAGGATATTGTAAGAGTTTCAAGTGAGTTATAAAGTGATAATGAGTTTCTTATATAGCCTTCCATAAGAGAAATATTATGATAAGGCCGACCCTAGGAAGATGAAGTGACCCAAAGAAAATTTTCAAATTGAAAACAAACTTAGAGAACTTGAAGATCCATGGCCATAGATGTTAGAAAAAACCAGACCCACATCCTGACCCATTTGTATGGTCTTGAAAAAATAAGGATAAATGTAAAACAATAAGTTTGGACATGGGGCAAAAAGTTTTTCTACTTACTAAATCATTTAATATTTCCAAAATTAATGACATAGTGGGGTGTATCGATAATCAAGTCACATAAGAGCTAGGAAGATGAATTGGTTGGATTTTGACTGTGAGCATTTTTCTTAACAAGGGATCATATTCAAACTTAGAATTATAAAAGGACAAGTTACCAAATTCTAGTTTCTACAAATAACTTATAATAGCTTAGATACTTCGAGACAAAAAACAATTTGTATTTTAAATGTTATGATTGTGGTACAATTTATAGTTAACATATAAAAAGATAAAAAAATTATGAGTAAAACATAAGAGATATGGAGAGAGTGAAAGTGAAAAATAAATTAATAAAAAGGATCAAAATGCCTTAAATAAAGGATATATGACTAAATTACAATAACACACATCTATAAATATGATAATAAGAAACATGGGAAATGTGATTGTATTTAGTTGAATATTTGGAGATCTATAACTTGGATTTTCTTTTCGATATATAGAAATACCTATTGCATAAAGAGTTAGTATATGTCTTATTGAAGAAAACCAAAGAAATGATAGTAGTATGTGTAAAATTATTCTCATATCAGTAAATTAAATAGAGAAAATACATCACATCATTTTTCCTAATTGATATCACCTTGATATTATATTTAGGGTTGCTAATATGTTGTAAATCAAAATATAATTGTTTAATTATCTTTCAATATATTTTTATGAAAGATTTGAATCCCTGTAAATGGATTTAATTTTTTTGAGTGACATCAACCATATATTAAAATTATAGTATCATCCTCACTAAGCACAAGTATCCTTAATCACAACTCAATACTTCTCAACAACCTTTCTTGTTGTCTCCCATTTTTTACTAACTTGAAATGATTCATTGGATGCATCATCATATATCATTTTCTATAAGGTTTAACTGCTCTAATCCATTCTATATGTTGTTCCACTATATGTCCTAAAATTTCTCCAGCTATCCAAAAAGGCTGCGAACAAAATGCCTGAAATCCAATGAGAATTTTTTATATATAATTTAACAATAAAAAATGAAAAAAATCCCTTAGTTGCATGGGAAATTTTTTAGCTACGAGAAGTTCACAAAGGTCTTATCATTTGTAATCTCATAAGTTTCAATTAGGATTTTACAATGAGGTTTTTATAGA
This sequence comes from Taxus wallichiana var. yunnanensis, assembly GCA_018340775.1. Classification (NCBI taxonomy): domain Eukaryota; kingdom Viridiplantae; phylum Streptophyta; class Pinopsida; order Cupressales; family Taxaceae; genus Taxus; species Taxus wallichiana. The sequence goes on from CM031244.1 coordinate 166,231,965, forward strand.
GACTTATTAAAACCATTTGATCTAGAGCACTATCATCTAGGAAAATTATACCTCTTTACACATATATTATCTACGAGTCAACCTGCTGTAGAAACATTTCTCATAGAAATTTTGAAATGGTAGATCCATTATTTTTTTGGAGGATAATCATTGCAACATCATAAATTTTAGAAACTTTGCATATTCTTCAATCCAAATATAACCATCTTTTGAAGGATTATTGTCAAAAATATACAAATAATCAATTTATATGGCAGATCACAAAATTATATCAGTAACAATTATCTCTCAAATCTCAAATAAATTAGCCACTTTAATTATTAAAATACAAATTTGTATTTATATTTCAATACAAAATTCATTATAGAATTGTTGTCTCATTGAAATAATCATAGTGATAATTAGATTTGGCTATCATCAAATCCATTTCTCATTTCATTTTAAAAAGTGTACCTAATATAAAGAATATTTTACATATTCAAATATTATTTAAAAAATACCAAATTCTTCAAGAAAATAGAATCTTACCTTATATTATTTATAAATAACATATAACACTTGTAGGAAGAGAAAAAATTATAGATCCAATGCTAGTTCCTATAATAAGTGGAATTGCACTTGTTAATATACTAAACAAGAGAGTAGAGTAATCTGTAATTTTTTTTTATATATATAACAAAATAAATAGATCCATAAATGATAACTAACTATCATAACTACCTTTATTAGCCACATCAAGTTGTTTTTTAGAATTAAATATATTATTATATATCTACAATAATTAATATTTTGATCGGAAAGTCCCTTTCACTAGATAACTAGATAAATTACAACTTGTTATAACCTAAAAAATGTTTGTACACATATGTGGAAGATAAATATTTTTGAAAAACCCCTAGGATAAAACAATCTCATCAAGAAACTATTATAGAAGTAATTACATCTATACAAATTTATTATGAGAACTTGAATATTATCTATGCCCCTTAACATCACAAACTAAACATATGACTTAAAATTTTGATTGCTCATGATTTATTCTGATTGGAATATCAATTCTAGGATTAATTTAATTTAATTATTATAGTTATGAATTATGTAAGGATGATTATATCCTTCAACACATTATAAAACAAGGGTCATGTAGTGGTTCATCCTCGCCAATACAATGTTTTATAGGGCTAGATTTGTCTCATAATATGATGTATGTTATTAATGTAGAGAGTATGTACATAGTATTTTCTATGTATTGATGCTATAATGAATGTTGGAATTTTCATATAACATGGGAATATTTGATCAAGAAAGGAAGAAGTTTACCTAAATTTTATGAAGAAAGACTTTCATGTTTGTAAATATTAGTTTCCAAAACTCGTTACAAATAATATGAATATAGTATTATATATGATATAGGGATTGTAATTATCTAAGAACATAATGATCATAATACTAATAGTAGAGACAATAATAAATGCCCAAATAGTAACCCAAATAGAGTAGAAAATCCTTAGAATTAAACCACAAATTATAAGTAGGATTTGAGAATGTTGGGACCCTAAAATATTGGCTAAGTACAAAAAGGCGCGTAGGACAAGGTTTAAGGAAGGGTTTAGGAAAAATTATGGCACATGTGGATAGAGCCAAGGTTTTAGGACTTAGCCATATTGGGCATTTTGGGAAAGACATGAGAAAAGCATGACCTAACTACGCATGCAGAGTGGATAAGGTGCCAACCTGCAACGTGATGCCCATGAAAGGAATATGCCTTGTGATAGAAGGTTCTAGAAGACATCATGGAAAAAAGTGGAGAGCTCAGGCCTGGAGGAGCATGCTCCCATGGAGGACCACATTTAGACACTTGGCATCAGATCTAAGGTAGAAAAAGGATGAGTTGGAACTTTGGGATGCCTATATATGCGAGTAACTTTAGGAGAAAATGGAGAATAAGAGATTTAGATCGGATAGACAGGAGGAGAATATAGAGAGCAGAGCTCTGTAGAAATACTTTGAGAACTCTGTGGGATTAGGTAGAGGATATATAAAGGAGTAATGTATTAAGGGGTTATGATATAAATTATTCTTTATATGGATGAAGGACATGATCCCTGTTATGATGCATGACTTTGGTCTGATGAAGCTTGGTAGTCTAATGGATCCATTGAATATAATAAGGTTATAGACATAAATGAGTATGAGTGTAATTGATTCAATTCATATCTATATCTTTTCATTTATGCTCATGGATGCTATGGAATAGATGTAAATCCTTATGTATTTTCCTTTCTGTTGTAGTTCTATCTGTTATCTATAAGTACCCTCTATTGGGAATGAAAACATTTGTCTAGAGGCCGTTCTAAGCCCTATGATGATTTTATGTTTCATTTTCACCTTTGTCCATTAAGTTCATGAGATAGATGATGGTTTCCCACTTAACTCACATAAAAGAGAGACTTGGCACCCGCGCATGCCTCGGGTGAGTGCCCAACACCCACTGGGTGATAGGTTGACATGTATCAGATTTCTTTCCTTTGTGATGGGTGTAAAAATGACTACATCTTGGTTTCATTGTCGGGACCTCTTTTTTAAGTTGTTGTGGGAAATATCATTCATCATGATATGTATAATGAGTGATGACAGAGCATTTAACTTTAGAAAGTGTTGAATCATGGTTCAAGAGCATAGAGGATGAATTTTCTCAGAGATTCAGTACTGGATCTGAGTTTGATACACGTAGATGGGTAGAAGAGAACATCTACTATGATTTGTATGAAAGTTTTCTTCTGTTACTTCCCAGTAGAGGTTTATGAATGGCTCTCAGCATATGTGTCTAGATCAAGCTAGTATTATAGATCATGTGTGTGGACCCAAGAATAATACGAGAGGCAGGATGTAGATCTGATGTGGAACCGTACTGTGGATCACTGGTGGAAGGGTGTGTTTGCTAGCTACACTCTGGAGTTTTCTATTTATACATATTCTTGTCCAGAAGTTGTTCAGTTTGAGTTTCTGTGGGATCCCAGAGGATCATTTCTACGTGTTATCCTTATGGTAATGAAGATCTTGATTGTTATCTTGAGTTTAGAGGCATTTACAATGGCCAACTAAACTATTCTGAGTGTTGGGTGAGGAAGCTAGGGTGGAGGAACATGGTAGATATTACAATGGAGAAAGAAAGGGAGGAGAGATGGCTCAATTATAGTGAAGTGCGTGAAAGGGAGATTGCTAGAAAATGTGAGGTTACAAGTGTGATGGATCTATAGAGGTAGACTTTACAGGAAGGAGTGGAGGTTTACATGGAGGACATGGAACCTGAGTAGTTTGTGCTACCCCATCATGGCAAGTGCATAAGAGAGACCCCTTCGGATTATGATGAGAGTTCATCATATGGAGATAGAAGATTCATTGGCATGTATCTGAACCCACCTAGTGACCAAACCCTAGCACTTCATTTTCCACATCAAGGAAGGAGTATCCTTGAACTAGTTGGTATCAGTGGAAGTGACAAATTTATGCCCAGGAGATACAATTTTTCATTTCCCACTTCTATGGATACACATATTCCAGTATTTAGAGGATTTTTGGACAAGGAGAAAGTACACAAGCCTTCAATATCACATCTAGGAGTGGCACGAGGTACACTAGTGGTAGTGGGGAATTATCATAGACCATCGGTGTGCATTTTAGTGGAACCTTAGGGACCCTTGACACGACCATTACAGGACCTGGTGGATCTAGTGGGTCAAGTGGAACAGGTGGTGGTGGATCTGGAGGATCTGGTGGCCCATGAGGCATAAGACCTAGTGGATCTAGTGGATCTGAAAGTGGAGGAAACACTGGAGGGAACCAAGGCTTTGGCTTAGGAGGACAAGGGACCCAACCATCCCCTCAAGTATTATTTGAGATGTCTTTACATTTTCTATATTACAAAGGTATTTAAGATGTTGTAGAACATGTACACAAGTGTGAACTGCTATGGCACACAAAGGGGATCATAACCTTGGAGCTGAAGGTTAGTCAGTTTGTAATGAAGTTGCAAGGGCGAGTGCATAGATGGTATAGGAAATATGACCCTCATCAAATGGTGGTAGATTATACTACTTTAAAGAACCCCTTCTTGGTAGAATTCCACATTCCTAATTTTGAACATAAGATCATCAACACCCTAAAAGAGATTCAACAGGGAATGGTGAAAAGTGTGCGGGAGTATGATGCACATTTCAAGACCCTCCTATCAAAAATTTCATATGACATTCACCCTTCACAACAAGCTCAATGATTTGTTGGGGGGTTGATAACTCCATGTAGAAGAGCTTTATCTCATAAAAATTTATAGACCCATGCGAGGTGTTAGAAGCCGCTCTACATGCCGAGGTTGTTAGAAGTGTTGATACTGGTGTTAGCCCATTTCTAGAGTCTCAAATTGCTGGTATGGCTAAGTAGCTAGAGAAGTTGTCTGAAAACTCAACCCATGAGACTTGTAGTTGTATATGGTGTACAAATTATGAATTAGAGGGGTATTTCAAGGATAGTTTCCCCCTAGAAGATGGTACACACCGTAACAGTAGACTGTGAAAATTTTCATGGGGATCATGATGCAAGTAGATGTCCCTTGTTATAGTGCACAATATAGAAGAATGTGTCTTGTTATTGTAACATATGCACCTCTACAACCCATGATAATAAGGATTATAGGATTATTGACTAGATCCTTGAGGCCATTGATCATGGGGTGTCCCAAACCAACATTTCCAGTTGTTATAAAGTTTATGATCACCGTTATGAGGAGCACACAGATGGAGGTGCACGCGGAAGGGGATTTTGCAGAGGATTCTATGGTCGTGGTAACCATGGAGGAGGAAGAAGTGAGTTCCCATGTGGAGCCTATTTTAATTGTGGGTCTACATAGCATTACAAACAAGAGTGTCTAGACCTATTGCAGTGCTCATGGAGTGGGAAGAAACAAAAGTATGAGGAGTGCCCTGAGTTGTTTGAGCACATGAATAAACAGTACCGGAAAGACAAGGGTGCTGTAATGGTAAACATTAAGAATATAGACAGACAATGGATGCTATGGGTAACATGTGATGTAGGATTAGAACCTATTATGGTAACAACAAAGGTAGAGGCCACACATGCAAAGGAAATACCAAGGCAGAAAAACCTAGTTTCAAGGGAAGAAGTGGTACATGGGAAGTACCCAGACCCTGATCATCAAAAGGAGATATATAAAGATACCATGAACGTCATTCGAGTTTATAAGGAGAAATCCAGTGTCTAAAGGATAAATTGAGGAGGGAGGAGTAAAGAAGGAAGGTCGAGGCACTAAAGGATGACTTGGATGAGGTGAAGGAAGCATGTAAAATGTTAAGACAAGAAAATATTATTCCCTTACTAGGAGCATGGTTGAGAGAGAAGGTACCACATACCGGAAAAGATCATGAGAGGCAATTCTTGCATGTAAACCTTCCCCCTCACAACCATGACTATAATAGGGAGATCACGTTAAATGTGGTCATGGATGGATGACTCCTTAGTAATATCCTCATTGACATAGGCGCAGAGGTCAGTGTTCTCACCTTGGATGCATGGCATCAGATGGGAAGGCCTACATTGCAACCATATTAAAATGTGTTGTATATGGAAAAAAAAAAAGGCAATGCCCATCGGTGTCTTAAAGGATGTAACTATCACCATTCATGGAGATAATTTTACTAGGGACTTTGAAGTCTTGGTGCTCACTAAGGAAAACAATTTACCAGCACTACTTGGGTGCCCATGGTGCTATAGGAACAATGTGGATCTTTGGTTCAACAAGGGATACATAAGCTTTGAAAATGAGGAGGAACGGGTCATCATACCCCTAGCTAATGGGAAGTCAACACCCTATACTGAACCTTTAGGAGAAGAGATCCTAGATAGAATATATGTGTGCTCAATCAGGGATCCAGAGATAATCCATCCTACCGATGGAGTTATCTAGTTTGAGGATGCTCAGTCGGTAAGTGACACCACTAGTCTAGCATGTGATAATTGGGCACATGGAACATATGAGTTAATCAGATGACATTTGAGAGGATTAGTGACAAAGGTGATAAAATCTTGCACATTCTAATGCCTAGGAGGAAATGAGCTACCTAAGTACTCAGAAGGAGTCTCCCCTAAGGTATTTTTGTAGAAAATGGAAGCTTAGTGGAAGGAGGAAAATAAATGAAGAGGGATGTTAATTTATGTCCTACTAGGAACTACTGCGTGCTAGTGGGAAATGCATCGGGATAATCTCTTGGAATGGTGCAAGGTAAGAATTTACTTCTATGTAAGGTTTTGCAGGAGCAACGTGCCCACGGCTATAAAATATTGCCATGGTAATGAGACCGCTTCCTTCTATATCCAAGCATATGAGACAACCTAGATGGGAAGCGCAAAAGCATTACCACCTTCATTATGGGTTCACAAGTTGTATTCCACCCTACAAGGTTGTGCACGTGTATGGTACATTCATTCTAAGACACACCACTAGAAAATGAATTGGAAAGAGTTAGTGGATGATATCATTCAAACATTTGAGTATCAGAGTATAAAACCCTTGGTGGATAAGGCATTGCAGGTTATCAAGTGTCTTACCATTGGGGATAGTGTCTTACCACAAGTTTCTCCAAGTCTACCTTGATAATTAGACTGTGTATGGACTAGTCAAGGGCCATTATAACAATCTAAGATTGATGTTTGAAAGGTGTTCGCAATTGAGGATATCCCTCAACATCAAGAAGTGTGTATTTTCTACCCAATTTGGGACCCTGTTGGGACACATCATATACAAAGAAGGCTTGTTGGTGGATCTTTCCAAAGTTGTAGTGATTGTGGGATTGGGGGAGCCAACTAGTCAAAGGACAGTGTGCAGGTTTCTTGCACATGCGAGATACTATCCAAAGTTCATCAAGGGGTATGCCAAGATCACCACACTTTCAGAAGAGTTTCTCATACATAAAAGTTTCTTTCATTTGGGAGAGGCACAATAGAAGGCATTCGATATATTGAAGGATAGGCTTGTCACCGCACCTATATTACATTTTCCTTCTTGGGACAAGCCCTTCCATTTTCATGTGGATGCCTCCATAATGGCCATTGGGGAAGTTCTTAAACAACATGGTGAGGGAATTGTTGATCACCCCCTATGATTTGCAAGTAAGAAGTTGACACCAATAGAACATAATTATAATACGACCAAGTGCGAGGCATTGTCTATGATCTACGCACTTCATAAGTTTAGGTAGTATATGCTAGTAACTTCCTTTATCTTCTACACTGACCACATGACATTAAAATATTTGGTGAACAAGCCCATCCTACAATGGCATTTATGTTGGTGGGTGCTATTATTAAAATAATTTGAGTTCACCGTAGTTGTCAAACCACGAAAAATTAATCCCAGACTTGACCATTTGTCTAGTATTGATTTAGGGGAGGATGCGTAAAGCATTGAAGATACCATACTAGATGTGAAGCTATTTAGGTTGTGGCACACAACCTCATACTTGGAGGATATTATTGTGTTCCTTAAAACATGTATGACACTGGAAGGGATGAATACATTAGAGAAAAAGCAACTAGCCATACACGCTGCACCCTACATGTTGATTAGTGGGGACTTATAAAAATTAGGGCATGATGAAGTTTTACGCAAATTTGTACTAGAGCACGAGCACCTTGCCATCATAAAGGAAGAACATGAAGGAAGTGTAGGTGGATATTATGCAGGTGACACCACCACACATAAAATATTAATGAAAGGATTATGGTGGGAAACTCTGTATAAGGATTGCAAGGAATATTGTAAAGCATGTGACCATTATCGGTGCATTGGAAAATGAGGAAGGAGAGATGAAATGAATTTACACCATATCCCTAGCACTAAACCTTTTGAGAAATGGGAAATAGACTTTGTAGGCCCTATTGCACCAGTAGCGCGTAGGAGTGGATCACACTATGTAATCATTTGCATGGACTATTTGACAAGGTGGGTAGAGGAAACCCCAACTAAAACAACAAGATTTTTGTTGGAGAACATTATCACGAGGTATGGATGCCTTTTAAGTTTAACCAAAGGATAGGTGTACACATTTATTGAATGATACCATGAGGATCTTGTAAGTAGAGTTCATAGTGGCTCATCACAAAGCTAAACCTTATCACCCATAAGAAAATGGAACCGCGGAAGCATTTAACAAAATACTGAGTCATACCCTAAAAATATTTATGATGTCAGAAGACAAGATTCATATGACAAGGTATCAGCCGTATTATGGGCTTATAGGAAAATTTATAAAATGCTAAACAAAGCCACGCCATTTCAATTGGTGTTTGGTGTGGAAGTTGTTCTTTTGGTTGAGTTCATGTTACCTTCTCTATGAATAGCACGCATGAGGGATGGCTGATTAGAAAGTGCTAGAAGAAAGGATTGATAAATTAATGAAGCTGGATGAAAGGAGATCGTTGGCCAAATGGAGCCAAAAAATAGAAAAAGCAAAGAAAAAAAGTACGGCATGATTGCCACATTAAAAGCAAGAAGTTTGAGGTTGGGAATATGGTCTTACTACATGATTCTAAGTTTCTACATCATCATGGGAAGTTAAAAGTGCATTGGTTGGGTCCTTAAACCATCTCATACATCCTTGACTCAGGTGCATGCCAGTTACAAGCACTTGATGGCACAAGATTTCCAGGACACTTCAATGGGAGTATGCTAAAGCCCTACTATAAATAAGTCTTCTTGGTGTTTGTAAATAAGGCAATTTCTAGTTAGTTTAGGATTTTCTTTAATGCATTTTCCTTTCTTGTGTTTCCCTTTCTCGTTGTTGTTTTGTGTTGTGCCTTGGGCACTAGTAATCTCATTACTTTTTGAAGTTATAACTACACATAGGACTACACATCATTTTTGTGTGGGATGGAGTAAGGTGGAAGAAATTGAAGTATGAAGCACTAGGAAGGATTGCATTTGAAATCCCGGTTGAATGGCCCTATGTGAAGAAAGTACATGCAAGAAAAGGTGAAAAAGGATGGTTGGTGTCAGGATAAGGCTACATTGGGGATCCACGTACAAGAGAAGAAGAAGTGCATAAGTAACACGAGGTAGGTGAGAGAAAAAATCATGATAGAAGAAGTGCCTTCGGCGTTGGTTACACGCACGCAAGAGTCTCATGTCAAGATGGATTGGTTGCATGCTAGAAGGTTGAAGAATTGTTCACGTAAGGTTGGGTGCATGAGTTAAAGCACTAAAGTCAAGTTTTTTTGAAAAATCTACATTAAGTGTTAAAGTATGGTGGTAGGTAAGGTAGCATTTAATGTTACAAAGTGGGAAAAAACTATAAATAGAGGGTCGAGGTAGTTCATTATTCACTTTGCGTATATGAAGAAAGAAGAACTTTTGCATCTTTGTAAAATTGGGCTTCCATAATGGATCCGTGTGAAGAAAATTTTGAAGAGTTTGAGCATGAGTAACTAGTTTGGATTTTCAAACCAGAAGGAAGGGATTTCACGGGCATAAGAGAAGTTGTGAGAAGGTGTTGTCTTGTGAAAGTATTATCCCAACTAGGGTTTGAAAAACTAGGGCACGAGTTTAAGAGGTTTTCTTCACAAGTTTGAGATCTAAGGTTGGAAGAAGTGGAAGAGTAGAGTAACAAGAAGTGATTAAAGTGATAAAAGGACCTAGACAATGGCACCTAAGAAACCAACCGTATCCCCGGAAGCCAAAGGGAAAGGGCAAGGGCAGAGAGCTAGCAACAACCACCACAAGCATGAATGAGGAGTGGTATGTAGAAATGCAATACCTAGATGGAGTTTTTCTAGGGAAGGAGTGGGAATACCATTTGAGAAAGATGGCGGTGAGTGATTATAATCATCACACAAGAAAAAAAAGAAGGAAATGGTGCTAGAGTTAGTGCACCCAATGAAAAAAGGACACCAGAGGGTTTACCCATCTATAATGATGAGGTAAAGTGAAGTTGGAGAAGTTAGAGTTGTTACAACTCTATGAGTTGCCTTACTTTTGAAAGCCCAAGTGCCTCTATCAATGGCTGATGTCACGCATGTGTGAGGATCACTTTTACTTCACAGGGTGCAAGATGCGCATAACCCCTTAGCTGATTTCAAAGTTTACAGGCCTCATCTGCGAAGGAGATAACATAGATGATGACATGAGTGAAAAGGAAGCCATCAAAGCAACCGTCACTTGCATATGATTACAAGAAGGGGTCAAGATTATTTGACATTGCAAAAATCCCAAATCTCGTCATGAGAATGTTCGCGTGCCTGGTCATAAAGTTAAATGATCAAGAAAGGTGGACACAGGTGAATAAGTCCTAGTTGAATGTATGCAAGAAAATATCAGAGGGCACAATCTACAACTTATCGACCTTCATTATAGATGAGATAATTAGCAGCGCCCATGAAGGAGACAAGATACTCTTTGGAAATGTCCTCCTGATAATTGTATTTTTAGAGATAGGAGTTCCTAACACAGCAAAAAAGTTTTTTTGGGAGTATCCGGCTGAGGATCCCTCACTCACAAAAATATTTTCAAAGTATACATGTGAAAAAATGATAGCCTCCCACAAAGCATGCTTGGACAAGTGGTATAATTGCTTAAGGGATGCATTTAGGGTAGAGTGGAGAATCCTAGAGCAACTACTAGTGCTTATAATGGGAGAAGTTGAGTTTTCTGTGTACCAGCACTTCTGCATAGGTAGGTTCATGATGGTGGATGAAACCATGAGCCCATGGTGTAAACTCCTATTCTCCTTCACTGCCCAGTACTTCCAAGTGGGAGTTAATAGGTTCAAAGAAGCAAAGAGACTAAGGTTTGACCTTAGTGAAGTTGATCAAGACCACAGGGAGTTGTGCAGGACACTGGTCTACCCCAATAAGCACGTGTATGTGGAAAATTACGTAGCACATGAAGTGAGAATGATGAAACCTCTGACCCTAAAAATTGTAGGAAAGTCTACAACACGTATATATTCATGCATTAGGCCAACATTAAAAAAAGGTGCATACCTCGAGAATGATGTCTCCATACCTGAAGATCCCATGGGTAGAAGAAATCCCACAACCAAGAAAAGTGAGAGAGAAGAAGAAAAAGCACCAAGTGTGCAGAATTCCCAGCCAGTAAGCACGTTGGTGGAAAGTGCCAAACTTAGCACCTATATGTGTAGGAAGAAATCCTTGGTAAAGGAGAAGACCCCAGAAGAAGAGGCATCGGAGCAACCCCTTTCCAAATAAAAGTCACTAGAGGAAGTAGATAAGGTTGAATCCCCTGCGGAAAAATCACCTCTCATGAAGAAGTAGAGGATAGAAGAGGAAACTGACTTAGAAGAAACTGAGAGCTTGTAGATATACATAGGATAAAGGGATGATGACGATGAAGAAGATGATCCTGAAAGAGATCAAGAGCAACTGATCTGAGCATGTTTCGAGATGGTGTGGAGAAGAAGAACATTAGCGTGTTTCATTCCTTTTAGAAACAGATAGAGGGCTAAGGAATACCGATCGGATGTTGCACGTGCACAGAGAGAAAGATCTGCGAAGAACTCCTTTTTGTCTTGGAAGGACTACTGCAAATAAGAACACAAGACCACATGATTTTGATTAGACAATAAATGAGGGAACTGCCTTGGGCCGGGAAATATAAAACTTCCTTTGAAGGTGGTCGGTTCCCTGCTAATATGAATTAACACAAAAGAAGCGTAAGATATCAATTAAATTGCTTCGTTGAACTGGTAGGGAAAGGCTGGTTTTGGTTATAGTCGGGATAACCGATCTGGTTCTTGATAACCGATATCGGTATGGTCTAAGATCGAAGGTTGGTTGTTTTGTGGGGTGGTTGTGTTGTTTGGTAGTTGTGTTATTTGTAAAAAATTTGTATATAGGTGATATTAGGAAATAAGGTGATGAGAGGTAGATGAATGATAGTTAGATGTAATAGCATGCTGGGTAGTGGATCTAGGAATGGATTTGTGAGGATTGTGCTTCAAAAAGTCTAAGAAATGTTATTAAAGAGGACATGCAAGATGTAACTTACTGGTTATTGACGAAGATGCAGGTCCAAGAACTCTGATGACAAAGGCAGAACTCTAGGTAGGATGGCTGGACAAACAGAAGATGAAATATCTCCCTCCCGATGATCAGCTGAGTATCTGAGAACTCTGGCTGTTCTGTTGTAGTTTTGGGCTTGATCTCCTTTTGCTGCAACTCTTCTGGCTTCTTCACTCGTCTCTGCTCGGTCAAGTGAAGATCTGGACTCTCTTTATCGCTCCCAAATGATCTCTCTTGATTCCTAAAATCCTTCCCCCTTTGATTTTGGTTCGGGGAGCCCATTTACAGGGAACCGATGGCGGTTACGTAACCGACGGCGGTCGAGTAGGAACCGGCATCGGTAAGGAAAAAGTAGGCTATTTTTAGTAAAATAGCCCACCTTCCCTGCTTTTCTCCCGAGAGATTAGTTGCGGGCTTGGTCAAATGACTAGAAGGTCGGTTTTGGGTGCGAGAAAGGGGTCATTAGTCATGGGTGTAGGTGTAGACCAAGTTATAGGTCTTAATTAGGTTAGTTTAGGGTTAGGGCTAGGTCATGATGAAGTGGCAAAATGAGGTGGCAGGTGAGATGATGTGGATTTATCAATTACTGAGTAATTAATAAATAATTGTGTAAGGTTTAGGTGATGAGGTTAGGTTGCGAGATGAGATGCGGGTCACAAGGGGTCGTAAGACACAAATTTGGTGTCTACATTAGCCCCTTATTGTCGTGTAGCTTGTTTTGTAAAGCTGCGCGGACAATAATATGAAGTGGTTTCTCCTGTTAAGGGTATAGGTAATCCCCCTCAAATCTATCACAGATTGAGGTAGCGTGAAATCAGGGATAGGGTTGATAAAGGGTAAATGGTGTAGAGATAATGGTGAGAGGGTGGGGTAGGTCCAAGAAAGCAGGCGCACGTTGAAATGCAATAGTGCGACTAGGGTACATGATTTGACGATCAAACCAGCAATGCATAGGCAAAGGTCGATAGTTTATCCAAACAAGGGTGATATAATCCTGGTATCCAAGGCATAGGAAGTAGCCCCAGGGTATATAACGGGTAAGGTACGCAGAGCGTTTAGGCATGTTCGGCGTACGAAATGGTTGGTTTGGTTGAGATAAACATCACGGTCTAGGTCTAGGCAAAGTTGGTCGACGAGAAAAGTCGAGGACCCTAATCATGCTAAAACACGAACAGGTGAGCTCAATTGAACAAGAAGGTACATGATGGGTGGAGAAAAGTGTATGTTGTTGATGTTGGGTGAGGTATTGAAGTGGTACGGCCTTGGGTCGGGCCAAGTTGTTGGGTTGCGGCCTTGGGTCGGGCCAAATGGTTGGGGTGAGGCCTTGGGTCGGGCGAATGGTTAGGTTGAGGCCTTGGGTCGGGCCAAATGGTTGGGTGAGGCCTTGGGTCGGGCCAAATGGTTGGGTGAGGCCTTGGGTCGGGCCAAATGGGTAGGGGTCGGGCAAGTGGTTGGGTTGACCTTGGGTCGGGCTTGGGTCGGGCCAAATTAGGTTGGGTCGGGCCTTGGGTCGGGGGGCCAAATGGTTGTTGGGGTTGAGGCGACCTTGGGTCGGGCCAAATGGTTGGGCCTTGGGTCGGGCAAATGTTGGTTGGGCCTTGGGTCGGGCGAATGGTTGAGGCCTTGGGTCGGGCCAAAGTAGTTGGTTGACGGCCTTGGGTCGGGCGGATGGTTGAAAATGGGTAAAATGTTTGCATGAAAGGTTGATATAGGCGATGTTGGTGAAAAAGGGCAAATAGTAAATAAGGGCAAAAATTGGGGGAAAGGTGGAATACAACCGATGTCGATTGTAAATGACCGATATCGGTTAGGGGACCGATACCGGTTTCTTAGGGCAGAATAAAACCGATATCGGTTAGGGGCGAAAAACCTATAAAAAGAAAAATACGGCCTGTCATTGTTACTTTTGCAATTTGGAAGCCAATTTGAATTGTCTGACGTGGAGAGTGGAGATTGGAGCATTTGTTGCGTGAGGTGGCGTTATTTGACCGGAGGAGTGAGTTGTTAGCGGGCCCGAGTGAGGAGGAGGCAGTAGTTGATTGGTGGAGGACCCAGAAGAGGACATTTGGAGCCATGGCCCGGCCCGGGAGGAGGCGGGGAGGGCTGGACCAGTGGACCACCACCACCCATCCCACCACGATGACGTGTCATCGTCATGCGGTAGGTTCAAACCCCTCATTGTGTTCATTTTATTGCATTATGCTAAATTGGGGTTTTGGGTATGAATCCAAGTTTTGATAAAATAATGAATAAATGGAAGTTGTTTGGAAAATAGAGAGGGTAGGTAGGGTAGTTAGGCTAAAACGGTAGGGTGGGTAGGTTTGTAGGGCTTTTGATGGGTAAAAGGGTAGTAATAGGCAAAAAATAGGTTTGGGGGCGCGTCGGGTTCGGCTCAGCGTTTTCACAATGACGGCCGATGTCGATTGCTTTAAGCGACCGGCATCGATCGCAAATTTCGAGCGAGGTGTTTTATTCTTGTGCCGGCGTCGTATATCGGCCGGCGTCGGTGGGGTGGGTTTGGGTATTGTGGGTTGGTTTGGGGTTTGTGTGGGTTTGGGTGGGTTATGGGTTGGGCTTGGGGGTTTTTGGGTGGGGGTTTGGGTGGGTTATGGGTTGGGTATGGGTTGGGGTTTGGTGGGTTTGGGTGGGTTATGGGTTGGGTTTGGGGGTTGGGTTGGGTTTGGGTTTGGGTTGGGGTTTGGGTTATGGTATGGGTTTGGGTTGGGTTGGGTTATGGGTTATGGGTTTGGGTTGGGGGTTTGGGTTGGGAAGAGGGAGGGGTTAGTGGAGAAGATAGGTGGGTAGGGGGGGTGTTAGAGAGTTGGGGTGTGGTCGGGGGATAAAGGGGGTATAAAAGGGGTATAAAGGGGGGGTTAGAGAGTCGGGATGTGGTCGGGGGGATAAAAGGGGGTATAGGTAGATATCGTGATGAAGAGTAGGGCTAATGTAGTGGGTGGGTTTTGCAGGCACGTCAGCAGCTGACGATGCGGGACAGGATGCCTCCGCTGTTGGTGCGGATGCGACCACATGTGTCCGCAGCGCACTGGGCTATCATGCGCGAGGTGGGACTCGGCGGAGTCCAGCGATATAGAGCGATCGACAGAGATCATAGTTTGATGGTTGCCCTCATCGAGAGATGGGATCCGGCGACCAATGTGTTCCATCTCCCGACTGGAGAGATGACCATCACATTGGAGGATGTATATCGCATCCTTCGATTACCTATTGATGGAGAGGCCATTTTTCAGGTGGATGCAGAGACAGCCATGGACAGCATCCTACGAGTTTTGAGGATGCGGCTGCTGCTAGTGACATATCACGCGCGAGCATGGTATGGTGATATGTACCGTGCGCACGGACATGAGACACGGCTTGCCGTGTTGATGATGTCGGGATCACACCTTCGCCCTCCCGGACTCGAGAGGGAGGCCGCTTTCCACGGGCATTGATGGGGGTGCTTCATGAGAGATGGTGGAGGAGCATACACATTATGTATGCTTGGCACCGGTATATCAGTGCGATTATACGAGGAGGCTGTGGGGGGCTATCGCCGGATGAGGCGGTCGGGATTTGTTCGACATTTTACTTCACTTTGTTGGGCATATGAGCACATCATATGCATCGACCCGATAGGGTTACCCAGCAGCCGGGGCCACGGGTCATATACGAGATCTGCTTTCGAGAGGTGGTTGGGGTCGTGGTGGGGCAGCCACGGCGAGTGCTTGCGAGTCGGGGCGTTGCTTATTATAGACATTTGTTAGAGGGCTACGGCGGTAGATATCGTATGGAGACCTTACAGAGGTCATCACCCTCGCAGAGGAGCCCGCTTACTGATTGCGCCCGATTCGAGTACACATTACGGATAGCGGGACGGAGGCGGGAGAGTACGAGAGGATACCCCTGAGAGAGTGCGCGAGCGAGATGGGGCTACGGCAGGGCGAGCCACCTCCCTTCCCTCAGTACAGGAGGGATGATGTAGAGGCCCCACTGCCTGCACCACAGCCCTTGGACCCAGATTGGGTTCTGAGAGGCCAGCAGGTGATGGTGTAGATGATGCTGGTTGTACGGGAGCATACATGGTGTGGTGGGCTGGTCAGAGAGCAGCTAGGATAGCCACCGCTTTGCACACGCACCAGAGACTTAGCGCGGTGATAGCGAGTGAGATCAGCTCGAGGGGCGAGTGCGGTTATTACGAGGGGCAGGCTGCTGCTTTTGCGCAAGCACGAATAGGTGTTTTACGAGGCGGCTAGCCCGAGCTCGAGTACGAGCACGAGCACCACCACCACGGCGAGTACACCCACCCCGAGGCACGAGTACAGTACAGTACCACCCACCAGCCAATGTACAGCCACGGCCCGAGCACGAGCACGACGATACCACCACGGCCACAGGCACCACCACCGGCACCATCACAGGCACAGGGGGCACTGGTAGTAGGAGTCCGGGGACCAGCCCCAGCACCTACGGTGGCACGGGACAGATATATGGAGGTGAGCGGAGGCCCGGTACTATCAAGATGTTCTTGATGGTACGGGAGCTGAGTATCACCATATGCGGCTTATAGAGCGAGAGACCTCCCATAGTCGAGAGATCGCGAGGAGTGCGGCCACGGCCGGCGTGCGTGTGCATTACGAGCGGGAGGCGAGAGGCACCACGAGGGACCAGCGAGGAGAGTGCTTGAGGCGGTGGGGAGAGGCGAGGATCCCTGCATTGTTTTTGTATATGGACATGGGCACGGTCTGCACTTGCCACGGTTGTGTGGATAGAGGCTGCGTGCCTACATTTATTCATTTATTCATTCATTTATTGTATACTGCGACTGCGAGCCGAGTGCAGGTTGTATAGTTGATCTGGCTGCGAGCAGTATATTTTGATATGAGGACCGGCTGCTGCGAGCCGAGTCGAGGTTATTGACATTTATTGCGGCTGCGTGCGGCTTTGTTGTTGTATTATGAGATCACGAGAGGCCCGTCTGAGGGGCACGTTGTATATTTGAAACCTTGTATATATATATAGATATGATGATTTGACCCACATGCTAGTGTTCAAAATGTTTTTAAGTATTTCGTCAATGGTTTGTGATATAGGTTGTATGATGAGTTTAATTGACATGTTGATATATTGATGATGTTGATGTCTTTTGCGTATATATGGATGACATATTATATGATGAAATGTGGCATGTTTTGTTGCTTGGTTTGGTGACATTGTTATATATGTATCGATGAGTTGGATCGAAATGGTGTATAGATTGATAGTTTTTGATATCCTTAGATGATGGCATGTTTGTTTTGGGTAATGTAGATAGATGATATGGATGAAATCGTAATGAGAAGTGGATTGGATGGACAAATATGGATAATGGTGTTGTTATGCGGGAAAAGAGGCGGGCGCGATAAAAAATTAGGTAGAAAATGAAGAAAAGAACTATGTTTCAAAAGGCGGTGTGTGTACCGATATCGGTTAGGTAACCGAAGCGGTGGTAGTTAGTAGACCGATATCGGTTACGTAACCGATACCGGTTATTTAGGTATGAGCTTTTCTAAAAATAGAAAAGCTAGGGTGGCGACTTAAGTTCTAATTTTGAGAGCCATGCGAAGTTAAATACGCGAGACGCGCGCTTTTGGCAGTAGAGGCGGGTAATTGCATGAGAGATTTGAGTGATAAGGAGAAAAGAGACGGGGAAAGTGAATGTGTTACGAGATTCGAAAAGGCGAAAGGTGAATTTGAAAAGGGTGGTGATCATGGCGCGAATGAGGAGAAGCATCCGCGAGGCGGGGACGAGAGGAAGACAAGGGCCACCTCAGTGCTGCTGCTGACTCAAGAGGTAAACGTTTTGGTTGTGATTTGATTCTTTGCATGTTTTGTGAATAAGATGGGGAGAGTAGGTGGGTAGATATGAGAAAAAAAACATGATAACAAGGGTTATAAATGAGGTGAGTGTTACGTGGTAGGTAATCGAGGTTTTGGGTATGTCATGTATACGAGAGAGGAATAAGCGAGCAATTTATTGTCGTAGGTGGTGGTTGTTTAGGCAAGGTGTATGTAATTGTGATGGCCGATAGCGGTTAGGGATAACGGTATCGGTTCTTGAACAATCTACGATTATTTATAACGATACGATTCTTGGAGAATTTCGAGAATGTGAGAAAAACCCTTAGGGATTTGATGGATTGAATGGTTGTTTGTTGTTTTGATGTATGCAGGCAGAGGCAGGGTTGAGGATGAATGATAGTGTGCAGTAGCTGTTGTCATGAATCCGGCGGATGTAACACCGGTGGAATGGACATTGATAAATCGTTTGGGGTTAAGTGGAATCCACTATTATTCACGAATCACACGTAACCATGCTATGTTGCAGGCGTTGATTGAAAGATGGAATCCAGAGAAGAATACGTTCTATCTGCGCCAGCGGGGAGATGAGCGGTAACATTGGAAGATGTGTTCCATATTTTGAGGCTCCCTATTACAGGAAAACTAGTATATCGAGGCATTACCTAGCGCGGCGCGGGAGCGATAACAGCGATATTTGGTCCATACGCGTGAGATTTGACACAACGAGAGTTTGTCATTCACATATGGGATAATGTATACGGCACACCAGGAGAAACAAGGTTAGCGGTGATATTAATGATAGCGGTAGGGTATTATGCATTACAGGGCGAAGAAGGGAAGATTTCCAAAGGCATTGATGTGTGTTATACGGGAGATGATAGAAAGGAATGTGACTTTTGCATGGGCACCTGCATATTTGGCGGAGTTATACGAGGGTTTATGGGCTTGTAGGTGAAATCACGGGGATGACCTTTGGATTGTTCATACTTATTACACTTTGTTGGGCCTATGAGCACATTGTTTGTGTGCGACCGGTAGGCGATCCATCCGATCGGGAGAGGCCGAGTACGAGAGGTTGGGATTGAGACGATGGGTCGAGAGCGAGAACAAGAGGCAAGATCTCGAGGCCGTGACGGGTGACATTGAGTATTACGGTAGGCGGTATGGGAGAGGGTGACGATTGCTGATATCTATTGGAGGCCTTACGGGAACTATATGGTAGCAGAGAATATAGGCGAGGAGTTGAGGGTGTAGAGCGATTGAGGTGGATCGCGGGGCACGGGCCGGTGAGTATGAGAGGATTCCTCTAGATCGCGTGCGGCGACAATTGATTTGTGCGAGGATATACCCACAGGCTTATAGACCATATATGAGGATCGGCAGAGGCGGCATTCTCACCTCCCGGCCAACACCTCCCGAGAAGGGCCGAGAGAGATAGCGGCCGATCGCGATGTAATGGATGCGAGAGCAGCGAGAGGCCTATAGGTTATGGTGGGTAGCGAGCTGCGAGGTGTACGTGATCACCACGACATAGCTTTGTGATTACAGCGGGAGAGATCGTCTGCTGCGAGTTTTAGTTCAGCGAGCTCAAACGCGAGTGAATGAGGCAAGAGGATTGTTAGCGGTTGCGAGTCACGGGCGGAGAGACTAGAGGCTGGATTCCTCCATGCGAGAGGCGTATTCATATGTTACGGGAGAGATTGGCGGATCGGTGGGCGGTACCAATAGCCGGGTACCTTTGAGGACGGAGAGGCCGGCGAGGCGTCGGCGATCACGATCATCTCTGAGTCGGGATGAATCGTGAGGTCTAAGTAAATGTTAGCAAGGTATAAGAATAAATAAGGATGCCGACACAAGTGTGTCGATGATAGAGAAGATGTATTTGTTTAACATCTAGATAAGGCCGAATATGTATGTTGATTTGATAATAATAAGAATGTTTGCGTTGTGATTTTTGGTGTTTTGAAAAAGGATAAAGAGGAATGTGATTAAATAGAAATACACAAAAATATTTATATTTACCACACATGATAGGTTATGGTAGGGGTGGTCGAGCTAACCTTGGGAGACCCCATGTCTCTAAGTCTTTGCCTACATAGCCCATTGCACAAAGCAAGGAAGGGCCTCGGACCGATGTAGTTCTCCCTTAGGATCGGGGAGAGGTGAATTCGGTCGGCAATTTAGTACGATTAGGCAATTGGTTGGTTGGTAAAAATGTTGATATTAATATTGGTAAGGTAAGGTTGAGGTGTTGGTAATGAATTGGTGATGTTGTAAAAGGTATAAGGGAAGCGAAAGTTAGCCTACCCAAGTGGTAGGGAATCATGCCACGATTAAGATCAACACACAATCCTAGATGCGAGGCAAAGGAAAGATTGCTCCGTAGGTGAAAAGAGCTAAACAAACCACACAACGTAGAAACGAGCTTGAAGCCCTAGGTACCGTGCATGCGTAGACGAGAAGTCAATAGGTGAAAAGAGTTGTATGATCACATATATCGGGTGTACGTTACGTCCCTTGAGTTGAAACAAATGGTGAGGTGAGGTGGATGATATAGCTGAGTCTGAGAGAACTTGTTACAAAGTGAGTGTTACGGCGAAAGAGAACCTACCCTAAATAGACAAGTCCATGACCCAAAAAGTTAGTTCTTTTGAATGAGGCTTTTATTTTCTTGAATATAGGCGATCGATGCGGGAAGTCTCTGAGGATATTGATTGTGCTATTCTTGAGGTCTTCACAAAGCTGATCCATGCGAGCTTCGATAAAGGCTGACTGTGTATAGCTGTCCTTCGAGGAGCTTGATCTATTTATAGTAGCGAGATATGATTTTAGTGCATAGCTTGTCCTTGAGAGAGCGATCTATATATAATAGCAGCAATAATTTGGCATATAGCATGTCCTTCGAGGAGCGATCTATATATAATTTAGATAGCTAGATGTTCTTTTGGCGTGAAGCATCTAGTTTGGTAGGAAGTTTGACTCAAGAAAATCCCATAAGAAGGTGTTATTTTAATACTTTGAAGTCATGGACTAGACTAAAAAGGGGAAGGCATCGTTGAGGGGAGGTGAGAAGTGAGCTTGATTTTATTTGGAGATGTAGGAAACAAAGTGTATGTAGCGGTAAATGAGCTCAAGGGACGAGCAGTAGGTAGATAAGAAGTGATATAACACTAAATTCAATAGTAGAATGGTCGAAGATGCAAGGCATTAAGGGGTTCAGGCTCAGGTTTACCATTAAGCGAAGCTAAACGATAAGTGCCTGATCCATAAGTGTGAGTGATTATATAAGGCCCAATCCAATTAGGAGCAAATTTTCCACGTTTGCTCTTTTCTAGTTTGGTTACATGTTGATTCTCTTTGAGGACAAGATCACCAACCTTAAAGGTACGCTCATGAAGTCACTTATCATAAGCACGCTTGATCGTTTTGATAGATTTGAAGGTGATCGAGAGAGTGTAAGGCGGCGTTCGTCAAAGCTCCAATTGGGCTAACCGCTCTTGGCGGAAATCATCGTTGGTGAGAATATCTGAAGAGATATCCTACGAGGAGGGTATTTGTATTTCGAGAGGCAAAACTGACCCTCGGTACCATATACGAAAAGAAAAGGTGTAGCATTAGTAGAGTACGAATGCTAGTACGATAAGCCCAAAGGGCAAAGGGGATGTGATCGTGCCAATTTCTTCCAGACTCATTGACAACTTTCATGAGGATTTTGGTTAGGGTTTTATTAGAGGATTCGGCTTGTCCATTTGCTTGTGGATAGTAGGGTGATGAGAAGCTAAGTTTAATACCAAAGTTGTCACAAAGGTCTTGCTGATAACTTATTTTGAAAGATTTTCCATTATCATTATCGGGCGATGAGGAACACCAAAATGACAGATAATGTGGTGGTTAATGAACTCTACATTTTTTCTTTTTGGTTGAAATGAGTGGAATAGCCTCCACCCATTTTGTGTAATATTCGGTTCTTTGTGATAATCCATCGGTGACGTTGCGAAGAGGACGGGTGAATCTCACCAATAAGGTCTAAACCCCATTGTGAGAAAGGCCAAAGATCTCGGGCGACCTGTAGGGGTGGCTAGGAGTATGTTGAAGGTTGGCGTGTTGTTGACACATAACACAACGCTTAACATATTCGTAGCAATCGTTATTGAGTAGGCCAATAATAACCAAGGCGAAGGATTCGTTTGGCCACGCAAAGGCCACTAAAATGTCCGCCACAGATACCGTCATGGACCTGTTGGATGGTATGGGTGACCTCCGCGCCGGTGAGACATCGAAGGAGGATGCCATCAAAGCCACGTTTATAAAGGAGTCCCCCCATAACTACATAACGAGAAACGTGTTTAAGAAAAGTGCATTTGCCAGTACTAGTAAGGTCAGAAGGGAGAACAGAGGTTGTAAGGTAGTCGTGAAATTGGTGGTACCAGGTATCCTGCGAATTAGTAGACACAGTATTTATCATACAAACTACCGGGGTTGAGTAGGATGGGGCAAAAAGTTGTTGGACCAAGACGAATAATTCAGAGTCAGTTGATGAAGCTGGAATTTGCGAGGCTAAGCAAGCCATAGTATCCATGAAATTTGTTAGTGGAGCGGGGAATGGTTTGGATAGAATAGTGAGTAAATAAGGCTAGAAGTGAATCCACGTAGTGTTTGTACTTTTGAAGTTCCTCATTTTTACATTGGTAGATGCCCATAACTTGATTGACTACCCGATTGAGAGTCGCGAAAATATTGATAGATTTGATACCTAAGTGTAACGCAACTTGGAGACCAGAACAAGGGCCTCGTATTCCATTTGTATTATTAGTGCGAGGAAATCGAGTCGAATGAAAGAGGCATGGGCTCAGCGTCGAGAGGAATGAGAACAACGCCGGCTCCTCCACCACGGTGGCATTTGGATCCATCGAAGAAGAGGTCATTGGATACGACTCCTCCTTGAGGAAAGAGTAGCGATGAGTTCATGCAGGAATGTAAAATTGGTAAATTGTTCCCCGGGTAAAGGGGCCTCCATGAAGTTGGTCTGCGAGTTTGTCCTTTGATTGATTTACGGTGGACAAACTCAAGGTCGAAAATCGGCGAGGAGCATGAGCCATCTGGCGATGCGTTGGTTTAGATGAGGTTTGGCATACATGTAATGGATGGGGTCCGTGTTAGTGATGATGAAAAGTTTTGTGATTCGAAAGGTAGTGTCGGAGTTTGGTAGCCACGAATGATAGGGCTAGGCATAACTTTTCTACATGTGTATACCTAGTCTCATAGTCCACCAAAGTCGACTTATATAATAAATGGCTTGTTCTCGATTCTCGGAGTCACGATGTGCAAGCATGGCCCCTACGGCGTGGTCAGTGGCGGAAAGGTAAAGGTAGAAAGGGTGGTCGTCCTGAGGTGGGATAAGCACGGGTGGCTGCAGAGATAAGTTTTGAGAGCTTGAAAGGCTAGGTGGCACTCTTCGCTCCATTGAAAATCAATGTCCTTTTTAAGAAGGTGATGAAAAGGTTGACATCGATCCGAGAGTTGGGAGATGAAGCGTCGGATAGATTGGAGCTTACCTTGTAAACTATCGCAATTGTTTGAGATTGGTAGGTGGGGGCATTTCTAGGATAGCTTTGACTTTAGATGGGTCGACCTCGATGCCACGCAAAGAGACGATAAAGCCAAGAAGTTTCCCGAAAGGACACCAAAGACACATTTCTTTGGTTGAAGGCGGACGAGAATATTGTAGCAGTGATCAAAAATAATGGTTAAAACATCGAGATGTTCACTACGATGTTTAGATTTGCCAAAGATCGTCGACGTAATCTTGAGGATAGTGTGCATAATGTCATGAAAAATGTAGGTCATAGCCCGCTGATAGGTTGCACCAGCATTCTTAAGGCCAAATGGCATTACACGGTAACAGAAGGTTCCCCAAGGAGTTATGAAGGCAGTTTTATGTTGATCGGTGGGGGCAACCAAAATTTGGTTATATCCCGAGAAACCATCCATGA
Organism: Taxus wallichiana var. yunnanensis; assembly: GCA_018340775.1. Lineage (NCBI taxonomy): Eukaryota > Viridiplantae > Streptophyta > Pinopsida > Cupressales > Taxaceae > Taxus > Taxus wallichiana. Next base: position 166,255,880 of record CM031244.1, read on the forward strand.
GAGAGCATCTCATGGCTGCGGTGAGATCTACAAGTTGGTCAATGCTAGGCGGGGAAGTCATCCTTAGGGCAAGCGAGGTTAAGATCCCGGAAATCCGTGCATATCAAAGTCCCCGTCGCTTTAGTGCGGTGCGATGTTAGAAATCCATTGAGGATAGTCAATAGGCGAGAATGAAAAAAAAGCGAGAAAGGAGTCGTTGAAGCTCCTCTTTGACCAAGAGAGCAATGCGTGGATGCATTTTCTCAATTTACATTTTAATTGGCTTGGAATCGGGGTTTAGAGTGATGTTATGGATGGCGATGGTAGGATCAATTCTGGCATGTCGCGTAGGACAAGCGAAAGCTTGGTTGCGGAGTACGGAGAAAGGTAGTAAAGGCGGCTTGTTACGATGTGTTAAGGGATTGTCCGATCTTCACAATGTGAGGATCCTCCTCCATGTGGATGTTGATTTCTATAGTCGATTCATTCACATGGTTTGAGTTTGAGATGGTAAGGTGCGTTGAATATAGGAGTCGTCCCCCTAAGGTAAGTGAGGATGGAGTCGTCATCCGGCACTCAACAACATTAATCGAAGGTGAATCCTCTTGATCATGTGCGATATGAAGGGGATAGAAGAGGGTCCTCATTATCGCGTTGATAATTGAGAGGACCTAGGAAGATAGCATTTATGAAAAAAAAAAAAAAAAGTTAGGAGGATAGATTCGGGATCTATTGACTCTGTGGGTGACGAAGGAAAAATGGGTGATGATGGTTCGGTAGGGGTGACGTCGTTGTCTTCTAGAAGACAAGCGGACACGAGTTCCTCTGTGTAGGTGTTTTAGGAAAACGAGACCACTGCGATCATTGTGTTTGCGTGTAGTCACGGGAATGAGTGTATGTCGGCCTTGTTCATAGGACCAAAACCAAAGCCTTTCCAAGCACGGCGAGTCGAAGAAGTGAGGGCGAAACGACGATTTGTCAAGTATTGAAAATCAGATTGGAAGGAACCACACCAAGAGGGGGTTCGGGGTAATGGAGGATGCGTCAACACCCCCATACGTTAGGTTGGTGCGGATGGGGTGGTCGTAAGAGATTACTTCCCCACCACGGTCATATAGGTAGGATGTGCATGTACTGTCCGTATTCTGTGGGGTATGGAAAGAACTAACGTTATATAGGTGATACTCCCCAGCGTAAGGCGTTGAAAAACATCTACTAAGGGTGCTGCGGTTGGGATGTTAGGCTGCGGGAAGGAAGTGGTTTTGCGACGGTGGTTTCATCAATTGAAGGCGTAGGTGCGGTTGAGGTGGATGGTTGAGGTACATTTGAAGAGGATGGTTGGGTTGAATGTATGGGTGTCTTGATTGGTATAAGCACATCGTTAGGGCGGTATAACATATTGCAGGTTTTAAAGGGGGGAGGATCAGCTTTTACGGTGTAGGACTTCCCTCGTACTCAAATTTTATGCATCATATGTAATGTTGAGGAACACATCCCATGCCCGGATCGAGGCGACCTAGCAATATGTTATATTGGAACTCTCCTTCAAGGACATAGAAGAGTTCGGGTAAAGTACGTGGTCCTACCCGAATGTTGAGGATCACGGTGCCTAAGGTAGAGGTAATAGCGTCATTGAATGACCGCAACATGATGGGATTGGCACACATGTAGCTAGAAGGGATATTCATTTGTTGGAAGGCTTTTGAAGAGATGATGTTTAGGCTAGCGCCCCCGTCAATCATAACACGACGTACCCGAATGTCCCGGACGTAAGCTGAGATGAAAAGGCGAGTCGGGATCTTACACCAAAGTCAACAATTTCATCTTGAGCCCATTGCTACCGCAGCTTGTTGTTATACGAAGTGGTTGGGGCGGTGGGTTGTTTGGTGAGAGAAAGCAACGTGATTGGGTGTTAGAATGGAGGCAACGGGCGGGGGTTTCATTAGGTAAGACCTCGATCCCTTGAAGAATTTCAACGAGAGCTTGTCGATGGGATTGAAAGTCTGAATGAGATCATATAGTGTCATTTTACGGGTGATTGGTGAAGGCTTGTTTGATCATGGCTCGATGGGCGAACTCCATTAGAGACGGGGTAAGTGGGTCCACGAATAACCACTTTGGGTGGTGGTGCAATCGGGATCTTTGGATGGAGAAAGAGAGGGCGCATGTGTGCTTTCTTTTGCTTTCTCGTTGTTTTTACTGCTCGAGTAGCAACACTAATCATATTAATCTCGTAGACTGAGATGAGGAAGATGGTTGGGATAAATCATGGTCTTGAGGGTGGGGTTGTAATAATGATAGATCTTGGTGAGGCGGGGATAGATGGTATAGTAGAGGGAATTGAAGCTAAAGGTCTCTCCCTTCGTAAGTTGTCTTTCTTAACCTTTGTATCTGGGAGAGGTGACTGACGAAGGATGGTTTTTAAAGCTTTGCATCTCTCCACATCATGTCCTGGTGTGCGGTGATAGGCGCAGATTTTAGACTCATCATAACCTATAGGTCGAGGTTTAGACGGGTCATAAGGTCTAAGTGGGGGTAGGGAAATGGTCGCATTCTCCACCAACATAGCAAGGATTTTGGCGTAAGATCCTTTGAGTGGGTCAAAATCGGAGGAGGATGAGGGTATTGGTTTTGCGGGTTTTGGTAATGTTTGGGCGTGGTTGGTTCGTGCGGGTGGTGGTTTAGCCGGGGTGTTGACACGTGGTTTCACTAAACGTGGTTTCTTTGGCGCGAAGCTATATTCAGTTTGGTTAGATGATGAGGCTACGAGATGGCGTGGTAGCGGGAAACAACCACGGAGAAAGGGAGTGATGAGAAAATAAATCCTTTGATGATGGAGTTCATTTAGGGTTGATGGGTGGACAGGATATGTGGGGTGACAATGTTGATATACCCTTTGATCTCTGTATAGGTGCAGAAGGCGTAGGTCGTTTTGAAGAAAACGCAGGAGGTATGATATATTGATGCAAGGTGGAGGGATGAGGTCCCAATATGGAAGGTAGGTGTGACGATGATGGTTTTGATTGTGATAGAGGCACGGATTGAGTTTGTCTCCTAGGTGGCGGGGCGGCTTTATTTTTGGATAAATCAAGTCGCTTAGGCGGGTGCGTTAGACTGGGCATTGGTGAGGTCCCAAGTGTAGGGGAAGATTTGGTTAGGTTAATAGAGGTGGATGGGCTACTTGGTATAGATACGGGGGATGAGACTGAGGACATAGGCATTTTGAGTTTCTGTAAACACTTAGGATATATGGTAGAGGTGTCCGGATCGGTCACCTGCATTTGAGTAGAATAGGGGGTACTCAAACGTTCCCATAGGACTCGTCTATCTTTTGGAGAATGACAATCTTCAGGCATGAATTGTAAATTTGGTACGGAAGAAAGACGGGTTGTGATTCCAGTCCACTATGGGTGTGATACAGGGGGTAGATGAGGTACTGTATCAATAGATATTAAGAGGTCGACCGGTTGTTGAAAAGATTTAGGCGATGAAGGACTAATAGGCAGGAGGGCATGTTTGAGAGGGTCTGTTATGGTTAAAGAATTTGGTGATGTTGGTGCAAGAGATTTCTCGTCTAAGGATGTCAAAAGGAGTGGCGAGCCTTCCTCTTGTGCAGCAAGAGCGGTAGAAGGGGACATTTGGGAAATAGATAGATTAGATAACATCCGTTCGCAGTCTTGTAGGGATGTGGTGTAAGCAGACTCATTGATGAGAAGAGAAGTCTGGGCAGTTAACTCTTTTATGGGTAAAGGAATGATTTCGCTTTGGCTTGATGGTGGTGAAGGAGGTTCGGACTCCTGTGTTAGTGGAGAGGCTTGATTCAAAATTTTCTCGATAGAGGCTTTTGGCTGGGAGTCGAAGACTGCATGGATCTCATGAACACTCTCCTCGGCTAAGATATCCTGGTTTACGTTACTGTTGGACGAGTGATTTGGGAATGGTTTGTTGAAGATTTTCAAATTTCGGTTGGCAGGGGCATTAGGATTATCGAGGGTTATATCACTGCGTCGACCATTTCCTGCACTATGTTTTTCAACATTTTGCAGTTTTCATGACTATGTCCTTTTACGCGGTGAAAGTTACAGAAGTCATTTTCTTTGTACCAGGAAGGTATAGCGCGGGTAGAATCAAACCCGGAGTGAGGTTTAACAGGAGGTAAGGTAATGGCTCCTGCTTTGAGCAATTTTTCCAATATCACACCATATGTTTCTCCCAAGGGAGTGTAGTTGATGGGTTCTGCTTTATACTTATAAGTGGTTTTTGGCGGGGTATTAGACGGTGGTTGGGATTTGACCATCACCGCGTGCACGGCCCCTTTTGATTTTGAAGCGGTCGATGGGTGAGGATTGGTGGTGTTAGGTTTGTTGGTGGAATCTAGTTTGGAAATTGGGGTTTTGTTGCGCAACCCATAATTTTCTCTTCTTCTAAGGCTCGAATTTCTAGTTTAGAGCCATGGTAAAGGCCTCATCAAATGTGCGGAAAGTTTGAATTTGAAGAGTAGGAGAAATGTGCTTAGCACATGCCCGCGTAAAAAGTTCGATAAGTTCAGCTTGAGGCAAGGCATATGTAAGTTGGTTGATAAGGCCCCCATCATCGTCCAGCGAAATCTGCGATAGATTCGTCTTGAATTGTCGGATGGCATAAAGGTCGATGATAGATACTTTCTTGGCAATGTTAATGGAGAAATGATCCAAGAAAGATTGGGCTAGTTGGTTAAAAGAGAAGATTGAGTCTTTGGGTTAAAGCAACATACCACTCAAAGGTGGGTCTGATAAGGACATGGGAAAGGTGCGGAGTATGAGGCATCATCATGAGCAATCAAATAACAAGCATGTCTAAATGATCGCAAGTGTTGTTGAGGGTCCTCTTTCTTTTTAAAGCGGGTAAATTTTGGTAATTCCCATTGAGGAGGATACGAATGAAGGGGAGACGAGACGGGTGAATAGGCTCCCGACAAACTTGCTCGTATGTCAAGGCGCTACGACTTCTGAAAACAAGCCTCAGGTTTTGCATTTTGTCCATCATTTGTTTAATGAAATCCGTGGTTGGATGAGATGATGGTGCGATTGTGGTAAACGGAGGCAAATTGGGCCAAGGGCCTCCATTTGAACAATGGTGGGGTTAAGTGTTGATAAGGTATGGAGGATTAATATGTTGAGGTGACCGAATAGGGATGTCCCATATAAGATGTTGAGGTCACTGGATACGTGTATGGGAATGAAAAGGTAGGCGGAGCTTGAGAAGGAAAGCTAGTGTGGATAGGTGTCAGAGAGCAAGTCATGAACGGAGCAGTCTGCAAGAGAGATGAGGTAGGGGCAGTTGGTGGTAATGATATGTGGGGTCTAATATTAACCAACGAAAATCCAATCTGAGTCGTATGAACCTGCTGAAGCCGTCGGATTGGGAGACGGGGCTAGAGATGCAGGAAGCAAGGCGGTGTTATCAGGCGGAGTGGGAGCTAAATGAGCAGCTATACTAATAGGCATACCAACAAGGAGCTGACCATCAGGTGTACGGTCAGGGGTATGAGACAAATAGTATTGTATAGCGCTAGAATTAGCATCCAGAAACTTGGCAAAGTCCTTATCTCCCACAGGAATTTTAGGAACCTCGCTGGTATCCATAGGATTCCCCACAGAATGTGAAGGGGGTGATTCAGGAAAAAACGAGCAAGCATGTGAAACCATGGCGGCGGCTTGCTTTGAGTGATAACAACCATGGATAGGAGTTCACGGTAGGGTTTCATTTGTCGAGAGCGAGAAACAAACTCGGTGGTGAAATTGGTAGGTTCTTGGTTTGTCGGGAATTGGGAAAGACGATGCGATATCGGTCTAATAACCGATGTTGGTTATACTATAACCGGCGTCGGTCGGGTAACCGATGTCGGTGTAAAAAGTCTAGGCTAACAAGATATAAAAAGGCTGCTAATTTGATTTTTAACAACGTTTAGTATACTTGTCAATTATTGATCACGAGAAGGCGAGGTATGAGAAAGAAAACAGAACTAAAAACAAGCAAGATGCACACGCAAATCCAGAGACTAACCCTAGGGTTAATTTTAATTATTGTGGGCTTATGCCTTTAGACGTAGAATGATGTCAATCCTAAACAAAAGACTTAGGGGAAATGTCAAGTTGTTTTGGCTTATAAGGTTACCTCAATCGGGCGGAGGAATACCGTGGAAAAGGGGGATGTTTGAGCTGTTGTGTTAATTGTGAAGTGATTCGGTATGTGTTGTGCAGTGAAAGTAAGATTAATTTCTTGTCAATACCGTGGATATCACCCCCACGTGTATGACCTGTTACTTAATCTATGTTCACTAGAATTGAAAACAATGACGATGTCTGATGCACGTGTTTTAAACCCAAATCGAAAATGATATTCGATGAAGCAAAAGAGATGACTTTCACTAATGCGAGATGTAAAAGCAAAGCAAGTTCTTTTATCAAAATAATACAAAACCTTGTGAATATCTTTTAGAAGAAGAAAACAGCAAGTATACTCCCTATATGAAAGCAAGCAAGAAAGAAAGAAACCCAAAATGGGTCCCACCGGGCGTGCCAAAATGTTTCACTCGGAATGTTTCATTCCTTTTAGAAACAGATAAGGTTAGGGCTAGGAGGAATACATGTTGAACGTCGAGATGGTGTGCGCGTACCGTAGAGAAAGATCAGGTTGACTGCGAAGAACTCCTTTTTGTCTTGGAAGGACTACCTGCAAATAAGAACACAAGACCACACGATTTTGATTAGACAATAAATGAGGGAACTGCCTTGGGCCCAGGAAATATAAAACTTCCTTTCGAAGGTGGTCAGTTCCCCTGCTAATATGAATTAACACAAAAGACTGTAAGATATCAATTAAATTGCTTCGTTGAACTGGGTAGGGGAAAGGCTGGTTTTTGGTTATAGTCAGGATAACCGATACCGGTTGCTAATAACCGATATCGGTATGGTCTAAGATCTGAAGGTTGGTTGTTTTGTGGGGTGGTTGTGTTGTTTGGTAGTTGTGTTATTTGTAAGGCTGTATATAGGTGATATTAGGAAATAAGGTGATGAGAGGTAGATGAATGATAGTTAGATGCAATAGCACACTGGGTAGTGGATCTAGGAATGGATTTGTGAGGATTGTGCTTCAAAAAGTCTAAGAAATGTTATTAAAGAGGACATGCAAGATGTAACTTACTGGTTATTGATGAAGATGCAGGTCCAAGAACTCTGATGACAAAGGCAGAACTCTAGGTAGGATGGCTGGACAAACAGAAGATGAAATATCTCCCTCCCGATGATCAGCTGAGTATTTGAGAACTCTGGCTGTTACATTGCGATTTTTTGGGCTTGATCTCCTTTTGCTGGAACTCTTTTGGCTTCTTCACTCATCTCTGCTTGGTCAAGTGAAGATCTGGACTCTCTTTATCGCTCCCAAATGATCTCTCTTGATTCCTAAAATCCTTCCCCCTTTTTGATTTTGGTTCGGGGAGCCCATTTATAGGGAACCGATGGCGGTTACGTAACCGACGGCGGTCGAGTAGGAACCGGCATCGGTAAGGAAAAAGTAGGCTATTTTTAGTAAAATAGCCCACCTTCCCTGCTTTTCTCCCAAGAGATTAGTTGTGGGCTTGGTCAAATGACTAGAAGGTCGGTTTTGGGTGCGAAAGGGGTCATTAGTCATGGGTGTAGGTGTAGACCAAGTTATAGGTCTTAATTAGGTTAGTTTAGGGTTAGGGCTAGGTCATGATGAAGTGGCAAAATGAGGTGGCAGGTGAGATGATGTGGATTTGTCAATTACAAGGTAATTAATAAATAATTGTGTAAGGTTTAGGTGATGAGGTTAGGTTGCGAGATGAGATGCGGGTCACAAGGGGTCGTAAGACACAAATTTGGTGTCTAGTTCCTTTTATGTGGTGCGAGGGTAGCCATCGGGGGAAGGCACCCAGGACATGGGAAGAAGTGAGGAGATTGGCATGCACAAGTAGAAAGCTCCAAGACTTTTGTAAGAATAAGTAAACGAGGCAACATAAAGAGAAGTAATGAAAATAATCGAGGCCTTGGTAGAATAGGAATTGGAGTACAACATAGACATAGTGATGGAAGAAGGTAAGGAGGAAAGAATTGAGAAAGAAAAAGTCAGTATGGAAGGAGGTCCCAGTCTAATGGTGAGTTTACCCAAAGGCACGCACTCAGGAAGGAAGATCCTTGATACAAAATGAGGACATGTCATGGGCTATGTTGATGACCAAAGGAAGGTGTTATGCACACACTTCTAGAGAACTATACCCATGGAAGAACTTATAGCTATGGGGTCATTTGATGAAGAGGGTGCATACCCCAGGACAAGGAAGATGCTCTCTTGGGTGTTTGAGTCCCATATTGACAAGTCATAGTTTGAAATAAACAAAGGGAAATCATACCAGTACCAGAGTCTAAGGGAACCAACCCCTTGGTAAATGCCCAGCAGCTCTCGGATGAGTAGTTATGTAATGCAATGAACAAGGTCATGGTCAAGACTGAGGCTAGGCTCTTTAGAAGAAATGACAGAGTAAGATTTCTAGAGGAAAAGCTAGAAAAGAAGGAAGAGGAGCTGGCTAAGAAAACTAAGGGTTTGAAACAAGAAGAGTTGATCAACGCACAACTAAAGTGCAAACTAAGGGATGAGAAGACGAAGTTGTATGAAATATACAAAAATATGGATACTATCACAAATTCCATTATGTTAAATCATCCATACCTAATACTTCCCACATAGAAGTACGGATCCACGCTTGAATGCTTAGAAGATTTGACACACATCCTCACCATGGAGAGATAACCGTTGGCCCTGGAGTTCACGGAAGAAGTGGCACCACACTTGGAGAAGGAGGACAAATTGAAAGTGGTAGCAATCATTGCTGAGTATAGCAAGGTACTTGTGGATGTCAAGATTTCTACCCAATTTGTTGAGGCCATGTATGATAATTGCGCAGAAAGGATAGAGTGGCGAGTATCTTGGTCGCCACTCACCAAGTAGAGCTGAAGGAGTTTTAAGAGAAGAATAAGGGAAATAGGGTAGAAAGGGATATAATCCTTTCTGAGGTCGAAAATAAATCCGAGGCCATTAAACCTTAAGGGGTTCAATCAAAAACCTGTTGAAGGAACTGTACCCAAAGATTACTAGAAGGATGGATGCACTTGAAGACATGAGAAAGGAGTTGGAAAAGATTTTTGACACTATGAATGCTAAGGAGATGGACTAAGTTTTGGGGAGGTAAGTGTCCTAGTCGGAAACCTCTTTTAGAGAGCACAAAATGAAGTCAATGCCTGAAAACAAGTTGGAGGCCGACTTGCAAAAGGATTTTCCTAGCTTGTTGAAATAATGCCATCACTTCCCCATTCCTTCTTCTTTCCCAAATTCTTCATCCCCTTATTATTTTTCCAAGACATAAGTCTACTATAATTCTTTATTCATTAGGGTAGTGTTCCCACGAATGGAGAACATGTGTAGTGTGGGGTGATGTTGGGACACAAAAATATTGGATAAGTACAAAAAGGTGCATAGGTGTGCAAGGCCTAGTTAAATAAGGGTGTACAAGGAGAAGGTGCACATGATAAGGTGTAAGGAAGGGTTTAGGAAAACTCGTGGTGCACACATAGACAAAGACAAGGTTTCAGGACTTTGCCATATTGGGCATTTTGGGTAGGACACAAGAAAAAATGACCCGACTGTGTATGCGGAGTGGATAAGGTGCCAACTTGGCAACATGATTCCCATGAAAGGAATATTCCCTTTGATAGAAGGTTCTAGAAGACATAATGGCAACAAGTGGATAGCTCAGGCATAGAGGAGCATGCTCCCATGGAGGACCACATCCAGAAGCTTGGAATCAGATCTGAGGCTGTAGAAGGATGAATTGGTACTTTGAGATGCCTATATATGCAAGCGCTTGTAGGAGAAAAAGGAGAATAGGAGATATAGATCAGATAGATAGGAGGAGAATATAGAGAGCGGAGCTCTACAAAAATACTGCGAGAACTCTATGGGATTGGGTAGAGGATATATAAAGGAGTAATGTATTAAGGGGTTGTGATATAAATTCTTCTTTATATGGATGAAGGACATTATCCCTACTATGATGCATGACTTCAGTCTGATCAAGCTATGGTAGTCTAATGGATCCATTGAAAATAATAAGGTTACAAACATAAATGAGTATGAGTGTAATTGATTCGGTTCATATCTATATCTTTTCATTTATGTTCATGGATGTTATGGAATAGATGTAAATCCTTATGTATTTTCCTTTCTACTGTAGTTCTATCTGATTATCTGTAAGTACCCTCTATTTGGAATGAATACATTTGTCTAGAGGCCATTCTGATCCCTATGATGATTTTATGTCTCATTTCCACCTTTATTCATTAAGTTCATGACATAGATGATGGTTTCCCACTTAACTCACATAAAAGAGAGATTTGGCACCTGCGTGTGCCTCGGATGAGCACTTAGTGCCCGCTGGGTGATAGGCCGATCTGCATGGTATTTATTTCCTTTGTGATGGGTGTAAAAATGACTACATAGAAGAAGATCATGAATGTGTTCACAATATCGTTCAAGAGTCAAATGCACAAGACACATCACGGAAGAACAATTCATAATTGTAAGAGAATATATGTAATCAATATATTGAAATGATTATAAAGACTTGAATTTTTTTATAGCATATACCACCTTAAATAGGTTTCAGTGAATTAAATCGAAACCCTTGAAACTCATTCAAAATATATATAATTCACTTTTAAGACAAGGCGATCCTTATTCTATTTTTGACACAAGTCAGACTCCTTAGGATTTTAGTATAAAATAGGTTTTGAGGTCTTATTCACTATTATTTCATAATAAAGGATTTTTGAGTTGGAAAAGTTTAATGTGGTTTCAAATTGAAGACATAGATTTTGAGTGTGAGAGCCTCAAGTCTTTAAAATTGAAATTTTGCATACTTCCAAAAATAACCACTAATTTTGGGGGTTTATAACGTCTTATAACATGTTATTGGCACAATGTTTAGGACATGAATGATCCAATATTACCATGACTAGTAGATTCATGCCCAAATATTTAGAAATTGGGGGTTTATGATTGTCTTTAGTTGAAAAAATTGAAAATAACTATCCTTAATATTAGGTACCTAGATGTAGTTAAAAGCCAAAAAATCATTCCATGTTTATTGTTCCCAATTGAATGAAATCAAGCTCAAACAATGTGATTAAACTTAAGGGATTTAGTAACTAAAAATATTTTAAGAGAAAACCAGTTTAGAAAATAGTCTTATCAATTATGGTAGAGTTAATCAAGAAATTTATAGTTTTTTTGTTATTCACTTTTTTCTCACATTCAAAAGTTCACAATCCATGGCCAGTGTTTCCAAGTAAATAATAATGGTGAAAATTTCTATTTTTTAGAATGATTGAATGGAATTTGGCTTCTTGAATGACTATGATCACAAGATATGCATAAATTGGGCATCATAAGGAGCACTGTAACTTTTCAAGGAAATTCAATCTTTTTTGTACTACAAGAATGAATTTGGGGAAAAATGAGAAAAGTTATTGTTGATCCCACATTAAGATTCCCAAATCTAGTTTTTAAATATGTTTACATTTAGCTCCAATCATGTAAGAAGTCAACCATTTCAAACCCACTAAATATCCTTTGTTTAGTTGAAAATTATATGTTTAGTTTTACATTGACCCACCTATGTTCTTTGTAAAATTATTAACATTTGTTTTAAAACATTTTAGAAAATTCACTACCAAGTGAAAATAATTGTATTTTTCACCATTAAGAAAGGTCATAAAATAGCCATTTTATGATGTGTTACATGCTTCTAAAAATAATAAGCAACACTTTTTTGTTTCGAGAGCCTATTTTTTTATAAATATGAATTTATTCATCATGTATTTTTGAAATTTAGTCTGGTTGTCTATTTTTTTGAGATTGGTGTGTAATGTGGTTAGAAATCATTTTTCAGTGATAGTGAATTCCCTATAAAATCCTAAGCAATTTTTTTTTTAGGGAAGGAGTTTTTATGTTGGCTTAGACCCCACATGTTTGATAAAAATTTCCCAATTATTTTAAGGGTTCATAATAATATTTGTGTTGGGGTGTTAATTTCAATTGGGGATACCATTTGGTGGACCATAACATAAACAAACCCTTTTCTTAAATATTATTTTAAATAATCGTAGCCGGTCTTCATAGCTAAAGAGTGGAATGGTATGACCGACTACCCATCCTATATATTAGGATGATCCATCACAGATTGTTTACTGGGATAATGATCTAATAAACTAATAGATCTAAGATTAAACTATTTATGCGAGCTGTTATACTGCGAGATAAAAAACTTTTGTTATTTCTATGAGACCGAGAGGAGTGAAGTGGAAGTGTTGGGTCAAAGCTATTGAATTATTAATAAAAGACAATGCTTTATCAATGGAGTTTTTACTTTGGGTTTCTCCACTTAAATATGGTGTTATTTGTCTCTTGTTCTTGTCTATTATTTACTTTCAGCTCTTTCTTATTAAGCTCTGTAATTCATTTTTATTATAAGATAATTTTGTGTCTATAACTACACATCATAATCTATAGTATTCAACTTTATAAATGGTGAAACTATAATTTGTTAATTATATTTCATTAGAAAATATAACATGTCATCTTAACTTGACCATTATGCATGTGCAAGGTTGATTTGGAAGCTTTTAAGTTTCTATAGTGAAGAAGCTTGAAGTCTATTTAGCGATCTACAGAACCCTAAAAGTTTTGCAGTTTCAAGAAAATCAGGTTTAAATTTTCAATTCCCACCTAAAATATTTTATAATATTGATCAAATGACTATTTGGATCTTTTCTGAGTGTTTTTTTGCTTAGATCTATGAATCTACGAATAATTTTTATCATTTGAAGTTTAAATCTGTTGTCTGCATGCTTTCTTTAACTTTTTGCACCGTTTATAGCCGTTAGGACTATTTTTGACTATGGATCCTAAAGGATTTCCTTAGATTTAGTTCATGTATTTAAATCTACCCCATCTTTATAAATATATTTTTCACTAGATTTTCCTGTGCGAAGCCCGATCGAATAATTTTTCACCATCTAGCTTCAATTTTTCATTTTTTATTTTGATCCTATCGATTTTGTGAAGCTTGGATTAATAAAATTACTCCAAATAGCTTCATCGTTCTTTTTTCATGTTTACGAAGCCAAATCCACTCATAGAGTGCCAAGTGGCTTTGATTTGTCATCCTTTTGTTTAGATCTTTAATTTTATGTGAATTTATAACTTTGCAAAGCACGATCCAATCTTCTTGTGCCATCTAGCTTCATTTTTTCAATATTTATTGAATTTTTCATTGTCTACGATGTTCTATTGACCACGAAGCTTGTTCCAATCATTTTTCTCCAGGTAACTTCATATTTTCAGTCTTTTATTAGATTTATTCATTTTTGTGAATCCCGAGTGAATCAAAAAGATCTACCTTGCTTCAAATTATTAGTTTTATTGTTTATCTGATGGTCAATTATGAAATGAGAGACAATAAGGGCTTTCCGCGTGTCTTCACATTGTCAGACTTGGTTTAAATTTCCACTATCATTTGTGAAATCCAATATAATCAGGAAGCTCCAAGTTTCTTATTATTTCATGCCATCAGATCTTTTGTTGTTTGTTTTTGTCTTTGCCAAATATAGACATTATATGTATTTGGTAAGCTCCATTTCCTTGTTATCTATATTTGACATTTATGACATTTGATCCAATAAGATTGCTCCATATTTCACTTTATTAATCATTTGGTAGTGCTGTCAGTTCTTTCCAAATACAATCCAATAGATTTTTCCCAAGTATTTCATGTTTTAAGGCCTTTTTTTTCTTGTTTCGGACATATGCGAAGGTTGAGCCTATAGAATTTCTCCGCGTGTCTTCACATTTCACATTTTTCAATCTTTTTAAAAAAATTTTAGTGATTATATAATAGAAATTTTCCACCTTTTCACATTTATCATACTTGTAAAGAGTGATCCATTTAAAAGGCTCCATGTATCTCTAGTTTTATCTTAGTCATTTTGGTAAGCACTACGAATTGCGAACCAATTACTTTTTGACATGTATTTTCAATCTTCTGCTATGATAGTCTTCATAAGTGTTAGGGTGTAAGTCTTCTCTTTAGCTTAGCCATTAAAGTTGTGACACCTGTCTTCTATCCTTCATACCCAAACTTTATTTTAAATTTTGACTTATTCCAAGGACTTTAAGTCCACCCTTTGCAATCTATTTAAAGTTTGGTGAAAAACCACCAAGTGTCTATTCTTTAGCCGTTAGATTTTTAACAAGTGGCTCTGTTAGACTAAGAATTTACTTTCACATTATGTCAGAGTGCAAAGAAGAAAACCAATTAGTTAAAGAAATGTGTATACAATTATGTTGTCTATTTTTAAAATTAATTATCTTTTATTGTACTGATCAAGTGTGAGATAATTAAAAAGTGAAGCATGTCTATTGCCATTTAAAAAAAAATCTTCGTTGCTATTTTTTTAACTCTACTTCCGACCCGAAAGGGCTTTGTATTTATTTTTTAAAGGCTTCGCATCCACTCGAGGATCTATTTTAAAGTTTACATGTGCCACTCTTGGTATTGTTGATCTATGCCACATGTCGCCCCCCGCTTTGGCTTATTTTAATTTGGCTTTATTTATTAAAGTGGATCATTTTGAGCTTGTGTATCTCGCTTATAAACTCGCCCCCACCGATTAATTTTATTTACTTGCTTTGAGATATTTTTTTAACTCGACTAAGTACGAGCTCGGTTATCTCATCCGTAAACTTGACCAAAGTGATTTATTTTTAACTCTGTCAAGCTGTGATATTTGTTTAAGCTCTTAATTAATTAATCTTAAGCCCTTAATTAATTAATTAATTAGCTAATTAAGTCTACAACCTAATTTCTGTTAAATTCGATCAAATCAAGCAATTTTTTGATCAATTTTTAATGTTTTGAATTCATTTAGCTATTAAAAAGATATGCAGCTAGTTTTTTTTTCTATTTGGCTTCCTCGACTTGGTTTTTAGCTGATTTTTCCTCCATTTCTGTCTGAGCATTAAAAATGGCTAGTTCTATCAGTTTTGCATTAGATAAGTCTCAGTTATTGAATGGAACAAATTATAATATTTGGAGAGTGCTTTTAAAATCCTTTTTATGGCTAGAAATCTCTGGGATCTTGTGACTAGTATAGAAAAATGTCCCATAGGGAGACAAGCTACCCCTGAAAACCTTAGTTCTTTTCTCAGAGATCCCAAGAAGCTCTATCCATCCTTTTGCAAAGCATTAAAGATGATTTTTGATTCATATAGGTCATATGGAATCACTTGTAGATGCTTGGAAGCAATTAGAAAGTATGTATGAAGGTAGTAGATTGTCTACGATAATTAAGCTAGTTTTAGAGATTTTCACAACTCATATGAAAGGGGATGAGAAAATTGTCAACTATTTATCTAAAATTAAGAACATTAAAGATAAATTAGATGGTTATAACTATGAATTATTTCAAGATAAGCTTCTATATTTCATTATTCAGATAAATATTCATGAGAAATTTGGAAACTACATCTTAATTCTTAACTCTATGTATCAAAATGAGAATGATTTTCCTGATTTAGCCACTTTTTCTTCCTTTTTTATTCAAGAAGAGAGAGTCACAAAGAAATTTGATTCAAAAGAGACTACTTCTCAAGACTTGTTCTCTCAAAATCATAAGGTATCTAAAAACAAGTTTAATAACAATCCAAATAAGAAGTCTAATGTCGATCAATATTCAAAGAAAATCTTAAGTCTAATTCTACTAAGAACAATTAGAACTTTAAATTCAAATTTATTGGAACTTGTAATATGTGTGGAAAATTTGGGCATAAAGAGTTTTATTCTAGAGTAAAAACTAGAAAATAAGCTAAGAATGCTAGAAATAATAAGCCTAATAATAAAAAGAAAGATCAGAAGAAAAATCATGCAAATGTAGCTGAGCAGTCTATTGCCTCTGTATACTACCCTTTCAGCTTCAAATGACAATTAGTGGATTCTTGATAGTGGTGCCTCTAGGCACATGACTTGCACTTCTAGTATCCTCTCAGACATAGTTAAATATGAGGAAAATATCTATCTAGGAGATATTTCCATCATTAGATATGGACCTTGTGGGAGTGTTAAGCTATCAAATGGTGTAATTAGGAATGTCTTGTATGTTCCTCAATTGAAAAAGAATATTTTGTCTTGTTCTCATCTAACTAGAGAAAATTGTAAAGTTTTTGTATTGCAAGATAAGTGGTATGTTAAAGATAATTTCAGTAATGTTATTACTTCTAGTATTCAGAAAAATGGCTTTTATATATTTGATGGATTTGTGTCTAAGTCTTGTTTTTATTCTTCTTTTAGAAATGATATTCAACTTTGGCATGAAATAACTGGTCATGTAATTTCAAAATATTGTATAAAATGTCTAGAATAAATCTTGTTTTTGGTCTTCTAAAGATAAAAGAAGATCATGAAACATGTGAAATTTACCTACGTGATAAACAACATGTTGAACCATTTGAAAAACATCATGATACCAACTCTTCTTAGTTATAAGAAATAATTCATAGTGATGTAAGAGGTCCACTTGAGGTTCCTTCTCTCAGTGGTGATTTATTTGCTATTTTCTTTATTGATGATTACTTTAGAATGACTTGGTCTTATTTTATCAAGAAAAAGTCTGATGTCTTATCTAAATTTTAGGAATTTAAAGCTTTAGTTGAAAATGATTATAATATGAAAATTAAAAGAATTAGGACTGATAATGGAGGTGAATATTTTAGAATTTTTTTGATGAGTTATATGTGTCATGTGGGATTCAAAGAGAGTTCACTACCCCTATTCATCATAGTAAAATGGCATTGTAAAAAGAAAGAATAAGTTTGTCTTAAAAATGGCTAGAACTATGATTTATTCTTCTAATGTGCCTAAGTTTATATGGGCTGAAACTATGAATACTACTATATATATTCTTAATAGAGTGCCTACTAAATCTCTTCATCAAGTTACTCCTCATGAAGTATGGAAAAATAAAAACCAGATATTTCTCACTTAAGAATATTTGGTAGTCTCGCTTTTATCTTCATTCCAAAAGAAAAAAGGAATAATCTTGATCCAACCTCCTTTTCTTACATTTTTGTTTGTTATTGATGTATAACTATAGGATTAATAGTCTAATATCCTTTCAAGCATGGAATTGTTGAAAACAAAAACATTCAAGTCTTAGAAAAGACATTCTATGATGCTTCTCATGAACCCTCCTCTGCTACTCCTAAGATAGAGTCTGATAATCTTTCTCCTAACATTATGGAAATAAAAGTTAAAGAGGTTGATTATCCTAATCTAGATATGAAGGATATTGAGGGTTATCCTTCTCAAAATGTCTTGCATCATAAGGTTCCTAAATGAGTTCAAATTATTGTTCAAGACTCTCAACCTGCTAGTTTTAGAAAAGTGACTCATAATCAACATTATTATCACACCTTGATTGTCCCTCTATGAATTTGAACCAAAATATTTTGAAGAAGCCTTTCAAAATGATATATGGATTCATGCTATGAAAGATGAATATAATGCTTTGATTAATAATCTCTCTTGGGAACTAGTCCCTCCTCCTTGTAAGCGAAGAATTGTCGAATCTAGGTGGTTGTATAAGATCAAGTATATTTCTTTAGGATAAATAGACAAGTTTAAGGCAATACTGGTAGCTCGTAGTTTCACTCAGAAACCTGGTCTTGACTATGTTGAGACTTTTTATCTTGTAGCAAAAATGAAAATTGTTAGAATTCTTCTTGCATTGGCTGCCCAATATGGTTGGGAAATTCACCAAATGGATGTTAATTTTTTTTTTTAAATGGTGACTTAATATATATATATATATATATTTAAGTCATCCTAAAGGTGTTGAAGAACCTGGTAAATAACTTTATGTCTATAAGTTGAAAAAGTATTTTTATGGTCTTAAACAAGATCCTAGAGCTTGGTATGCTAAAATTAATAGTTTCTTTCAAGATATTGGTTTTTCTAACTATTGTGTTGATAATGATTTGTTTGTCAAATTTGAAAATAATCATATTATCATTATTGTTTTGTATGTTGATGATCTTTTGATTACTGGTAGTGATAGAAATTTAATTATTAAGATCAAAGAAATATTAAAAAAACATTTTGAAATGACTGATTTAGGTTTATTAAATCATTTTCTTGGCATGGTTATTTTTCAAGATCATAAGTATATTATTGCATATCAATCTCATTATACTATGAATTTTCTTAGAAGATTTAACATGATTGAATCTAATCCTATTTCCATTCCTATTGAAGTCAATGTTAAGCTAGATCCTAAATGAGCTTGTGCTAAATTTGATCTTGCTTTGTATAGACAACTAGTTCTTAGTCTAATTTATTTTACTATTACTAGACCTGATATTTCCTTTACAATAGGAGTAGTTTCAATATTTATGAAATAAAATTATGAGTATAGTTAGAAAATGGAAAAAATAATTTCAAAATATATTAAAGGAACAATCAATTATTGTCTTTTTTATTCTTCTTCTATTGATGCACATTTATTTGGATATTTTGATTCTGATCATGCTGGTGATGCTGCAAAATGAAAGTATACTTTTGGATATATTTTCAAGTTTGGTGTAGGTGTCATCACTTGGATCAACAAGAAAAAACTAACAATGTATATCTATTATAATGAAGCAGTATAAAAGTGCTACGGAAACTACAAAGGAAGATATGTGACTGAAAAGACTATTGGATGAACTACACATGGGCATCAAAGGGAGCACTACCCTTCTACATGATAGCTAGAGTTGCATTTATCTTGCTAAAAATCTAGTTCAACATCAAAAGACCAAAAATATTGAAGTTCGTATGCACTTTATTCGAGAAAAAGTCCTGAATGCTGATATTGATCTCAAGTTCTGCTCTAATGAAGATCAAGTTGCATATATCTTCATGAAACCTTTGTCTACTGTGAAGTTTTGCAATTTTTGTTCCTTATTGGGCCTATCAGAGTTGCCATTGAGGGGTAGTGTGCATGACAATGCCACCTCTTAATGGTTTTTATAAAATGTCCTATACTTCCTCCATCTTGTAATGAGTAAATGTGTTACACTATGTGAAGTTACTTATAAATCCCAACGAAGCTTTATTTATGGGTATGCCTTAGTTTATAAAAGGATCTATAATCTTATGTAATTCTTCATATGAAAAAGAACTTTTCTTAAGAAGCAATGTTTATGATTCAAGGATCGGTATATCCTTTTGTATAAAAAGGTAAATTTGGCATGTTTGATTT
This sequence comes from Taxus wallichiana var. yunnanensis, assembly GCA_018340775.1. Taxonomy (NCBI): domain Eukaryota; kingdom Viridiplantae; phylum Streptophyta; class Pinopsida; order Cupressales; family Taxaceae; genus Taxus; species Taxus wallichiana. The sequence goes on from CM031244.1 coordinate 166,275,268, forward strand.
TTTTTCCCCCGCTTAAAATTAAGGGGGAGTGTGGGTGTGTTAATTTCAAGTGGGGATACCATTTGGTGGACCACCACTTAAGAAGACCCTTGTCTTACAGATTAATTTTAATAATCTTAGTATGTCTTCACCGCTAAAGAGTGGAATGGTATGACTGACCACCCATCCTATATATTAGGATAATCCCTCATGGGATTGTGTAATGAGATACTAAGCTAATAGAATAATTGATATAAGCTTAAGCTACTTATGTGATTTGTTATACTATGAGAAAAAATTCTTTTGTTATTTCTATGAGACCGAGGAGTGAAGTGGAAGTAATGGGTCAAAGCTATTAAATTCTTAATAAAAGACAGTGCTTTATCAGTGGAGTTTTTTCCTTCAGTTTCTCCACTTAAATCTGGTGTTATTTGTCTCTTTTTCTTGTCTATTATTTTATTTCAGCTCTTTCTTATTAAGCTCTATAATTCGTTGTTTATTATAAGATAATTATGTGCATATAACTACACATCATAATATATAGTCTTCATACTTATAAATTGGTGGAACTGTAATTTTTCAATTATATTTCCCTTAAAAATATAACAAGTTGAATTTTTAAAAGTTTTTGGGTGAATTTTATTTATAGTTGTGTAATTAATTCAATTGAATGTTAGGAAATTGAATTGAATTCTTGAAGTTATAAGGGTTTGTTTTAGGTTCAATTATATTGTGGTATTCTTCAATGTATTTGGAATTTCACAAAAAATGTTAAGATAATAGGAGTTTAAGGTTTTATGTAACAAAAAATTGTAAGAGGAAATGATTGATAAAATGAGCAAGGTAGAGATAGTTTACACTATGTCTACTGAAAATGAAGTTGTGAGTGGTGATGGAAAATCACTAATTCCCTTTGTGGAAATTTCAATCAAAATTATTGTGAAAACCTTCCAGTGTCATGTGGTGATGTGGAAGGATTCTAAGGTTGAGCTTCTGAAAAAAAATGGATGATACAAGATGATGCCCTCCTATATTTGTTCTATGGTGACACTATTTCTAGTGTTATAAGATCTAAAGCACCATATGACCACTAATAAGAATATCTCTAGAAGTGAAATTTCAATACGAAATTGTTGGTTGCAAGAATAAACAAAAACCTATTGTGCATAACAACAAGAATTTTCCATCCGTGGTACAAATATTAGAAATTAGCATTCAACCAATTATTTTAGAATTATCTAATTGTGTATGGTGGTATACCACTCTTGAATAAGTTTTGGTTATTATTGTTATGGAATTGAGAGTCATAGTTGGGGTTTAGTTGGGGTCGTCCCATAGACTATGAAATGTCTTATACTTGGGGAGATGTGGGTCTTCAATCTACCTTTCAAGAGGTGGTCCACCATAAACCACATGGGTGGTATAGTTTTGATCTCAAGAGGTTTGAATATTCTATGTTACAAGTTAGATAAAAAATCACCTAGGACCCTTCCAGATTATCCATTAGTTTAAATATTTGAAAATACATCTAGTGTTAATGATATGTCTAACTGCTTAATATGATATTTTGTTTACTATGATACACTTTTATGCATTTTTAACACATTTAAAAGAGGTTTCCCTACTTACATAACATTTTACAAAATACCAACATGTTATGACATATAAGCTATGGAATAGGGCATGGAGATCCATGAAGACATAATTAGAAGTGGAATTAGCTTTAAAGTATCTATGGTGAATGGTTTTCGAGGCATGTATGCAAAATGCTGTTAAGGGATTATTGTAAGTAGAAAAGAAAGATATTTTTGATATACTAGTGAAAATTTCTTACTTCACATGATTTATTGCATCATAACATAAGGCCACATTTCTATCCGTTTTCCACATCACACCATCTTGGTTGTGAAATTGTTTTCTTAGGATTTCCTAAAAAGTGATGGCATATGTCATTATAAAATCTTGTAACCTTGATGGGTTTATATTATCTTAAAGCTATTTTTATAAAATCATTGAATGATGGGTTTAGTGTTGAATGAAACATCCTTACTACATGTGTACATGTTCAAATATATCAAAAAATGGACTGACATCCTACAAAAGTAAGAAACCAACCATGTTAAAATAAATGCACTAGTTTTGACAATGGTAGACAGTGACATCATTCAATGGGTCAATTTTATGATTCAAAGAGTTTCTGATTGCATAAAAAATGAAATATTATACATATTTAATGTCTCAAACTTGGGCATATAATGCATATATATTGGAATTTAATAGGGTATACCATATCGGTTAACTTATTAATGACCCACATGATCACTATTAGGGTATGTATTTAAAAATAAAATTAGTTGTTGGTAGGGATAAATATAAAATACCCTTATTTTTTTATAAATATTAACATGCTAGGGAAAATAGCCAAACCCCCTCCCCATAATTACGGCCTCAAGACTCAAATAAATACCATTGTCACTTTTAATTTGATGATCTAGAGAAAATGAATTTAAAATACCGCAAGTCAAAAAGGTTAATATTGGTCTTAAATCTAAAATATAGATAAGGTGATGGGGCCAAAACCATTTCCACAATGACCACATCTAAAGGTTTCATTCTTATAAATTCTTCCCTAGAGAAAATCAAAAGTGCTAACTCTCAATCACCCTCTAAATTTTTTTCATAAGTAGTCGTAGTTTCTCTTGCATTGTCTGGAATTGATATGAAGGGAAGAAAAATTTAGAAAATCTTATCTTCCAAAGTTGAAGGGGGAATCAACCAAAAAAATGGGAGCTTTTTTTAGTTTTAGTGGATTTTTGTGTTTTCCTAGTCCTTAACTTGTTGTTAGTTATATCCAACTCATCGGATCCTGGAAGCCCTAAAATATTAAAAATTTGTTTAATTTTTTGTGTTCTCCCAACATGTATTGACATGATAAATATGGAATGAGGCATGGGGATCCATGAAGACATAATTACAAGTGGAATGAATCTAAAGTATTTATGGTGAATGGTTTTGCAGGAATGCATGTAAAATGTTGTTAGAGGTTTTGAATCCTATACCTTCCCCTGCTTCAAGTAGGAATAACAATAATAATTTAAAGCAATGGGAAGAACAATGCCATTTAATGATTAACAAGTTTTACTTTTAGGGTGTTAATATAGGCCCATGACATAAGGCATGTTAAGAGAAAACTAAATGGATTTGATTAAATATGTGGAATGGAAAATGTGAATAGAAGAAGAATTAAACATTATGCAACAAATATTTGAGTAAATACAAAAATGGAGGCAACACAATTCTAAACCCTTCATTAAATAAGATAATAATTATAATTATTTATACCAATATATCTGTGATAAAATAGATATAACACTACAAATTATTTCATGCTTTCTTGTGCTCTTTCATTACGTATTTATCTGCAATAGAGACCCTTCATCTTCCATGTTATGTTTTAACTCCCTCATGTATCTTTACATTACCCATATGAGAAAAATGAAATATACGTTTAATTTTATCCCTGCTAAAACTCTCCTAGAATTAAATAGGTGTCTCTTACTAAGACACAAATGATACATTTAGTACATTCTTGTATATGATCCTAACAACTACTATTACTCCCATGTTCAAGTGATTTTTCCATGGCTCATGTCTAAGTGCTCCCTTGGCTCAATCAACTTGTTATTCTACTATCACTATCCTTATCCACTTCTTGGTCACCTATATTACTTTCCTAGTTCAAAAATCAAGGTTAACAACTCCTGACACATCCTCTCGGTCACTTATAACCTACTAATAGGGTCAACATCTCCTTTCAAACCCTTTTGAACAATTATAATCTACTAATGTAAATAGATACATACATCCATTGCAATATTTTCCTCCTATCAATACAATCTTACAGAGATCATAAATATCATAATTAGTATATTCCTCCTTTTTATACATTTCAAGTGTTGATTTCAAGTGTTGACATGATTTTATTCTAAAGATGTGTTCTTTTGATTGTTGGAGATCATGCTTGATATGGATAAATCTTTTCTATTCTTAAGATCATTAGACTAGAATGGAATGGCTTCCTTGAATCCATTTTTCACTTCTTGTAGGTGAGTTGCAATCTGGTTTAAGAGTTGCAAACTTATCTCTTTATCTGACTCATCCTTGGATCAATTTCAGTGATCCAAGGAATGTTTTAAACCTTCTCAGTTGAATGAATGGTAAATTGACATTCCATAATTTGAGGGACATAGCGGACTGAAATTTGTTATTACAAGTTCTTTAATCTTGTGTGAACGTGTTTCCATTCAGTTGTATGTTGTGCTTAGGTCCTTGGAGATCGATCTTGGTAGTACATTGCTGACGTAAATGAAATATACTGCTGTTCATGACATAGGAAGGATTTGGAATCCTAAAACTAAAGGATTATCCTACGGAATCCTAAGTTGGGTAAGAATATTTACTACCTAGCTATGTTACTTAATTGAATTTTTATTCTAACCTAAGCTTCCTATTCTACTTTGTTGGGTTGGCATCCAAACCTAAGCCTTGTGCTAAGGGAATATGGAAAGGTTGCTAGGCTATCTAAATTAACCTAAAACCTAATGCTATAAGGTTATGAGATGATCTAACCTATTGCCTAAAACTAAAAGGTTGTGAATTAATCTAACCTAATGTTGGAATTACCTAAGGTAATGTGTTAAGGCCTAAGGTAATTATTCCTAAACTAACCTAAGTTTTAAGGGATCTATCCTAAGCTATTTAAATGGGAACCTAAAGGGGTCACATGCCTCTATGGCGATGGTTCCAATGGCATTGAATTTGTTGATAAGGTTTTTAAGGCATTAAGTACTACCAGTTTTGGCAGGGGCTAGTTGACTTGGCGAGGCTTATGTGGAAGCTCCACTAAAGATGGAATTGCATGTTAAATGGGAATTGGCATTCACCAGATTTGGGAGGTGGTGGAAAGGAGAGATAAGTGGGAAAATTGGAATTAATGAAATTAATTGGCCTCGGGTTTTGTTCACAAACTGTCTTGGAAACTTGGAAGGCGGGTTTGTGGGAGGTTGTTGGTTTTTGCATGATTTTTGGATTTTTCTCTACATGGAGCAAAATTGGTTCTTCAACCAGCGGTTTAAATTTCACTTCATTGCTATTTTTAACTCACCTGGTCTATTTTCGATCATGGGAAGGTATATGAGGCATTCTGAGGAAAGTTGTTGGTTGGTTGATCTTTCATGGAGGAGAAAAGGAGTTGGAAGCTTGGTTGGAAGTCTCCTTCGATTTGGAAGAAGTGCTATCAGGCATGATAGGCTCTAACCATTAAGATCTCTTACTTTCTTCTAAATGTTTTCATTAAAACAACTCTACTCTTATGAGATTCTTGGTTTGCATGTTTTATCAGTTATTTGCTTGTTGGGTTTTATAAATCTCTAGAAATTTGGGTATGAATCCATGGAAAATTAATGTTAAGTCTTGGAAACTTTCTTTGTATGGGTTAAATAATGAAACATGCATGAGAAACTTGTTATTGTAGCTCTTCTTGTCATTTCTTGAACCGGTATTCGAAGAGTTGTGTTTTTAACTGACCTTCATTTGTTTTTATTTGGTTCTGAGTTTTTGGGAACCTTGAGTCCCATCTGATCTTACATTGGAGCTTGTGTTTTGTTTGAGCTTGAGCTTGTATTTGAGCTCATGTTTCAGTTTGAGCTTGATTGTATTCAGTTAGTGTTTTGAGTTTGAGCTTGATTCGGGGTTAGTGTTTTGATAAGAATTTGTGTTGGAGGTTCTTGTTACTCTAAAACCATGTTTGGAATCTTGGGTAATCTGGACTATTGTTTGAAGTCCGTATGTAGCTCTGTACTTGTGTTTATTCTTGTGTTATTCTGACTATTAATGGAAGTTCATAATGTACACAACACTCATATTTTATTACGTGTATGGTTCTAAACTCTGGTTAGAAGCTCGTGTTTCATTTTTGAGCTGGTATGAGTTTTCTTTGTTTAAAATACAAACTGGAATGGGAACTTGTTGTTTCCCTAAACCTGTGAATATTTACTTGAATGGTTTTGAACTCTTCTGTGAGAAACTTGTGTTTCATTTTGAGTTGGAAATAGGGTTTCTTGTTTATGTTATAAACTGGTTAAGGTTGTTCATATTATATTTTGTCTTGTATTGATATTTGTGTATATCTGTGCTCATGTTTGAGACTTTGTGATTTGACACTGTACATGTAATTTGGTACTTAGTGTTTGGAATTTATAGCTTGAATGATGTGTTGGTTCTATTTTGGTATTTGTGAGTTGGTTTTAAATTACATTCAAGTTGAAAGCTTATAACTCTTTTAATTCAAACTACTTACTCAAAGTAAATCTAGGGAAGTAGTATGACTGAGTTGTTTGAATATCTCTTGGAGATTTAATTAGAAATGCTTTCGTTTGATAGTGGATTTGGAACTTCTTTCAAAGATGAGTTTTGTACCAGTGCTTAGAAATTGTAGTGGAAGGATTACTTAACTCTATTCAGTTTGATTTTGTTTTATAGTTCTAAAAGAATTATGAACCACTTACTCTTAAGTACAAATGTTGTGGAGGCATTTTAAAGGAACTTCAGTTTTGAGTTCGAGGATACTCCTGAACTGGTTTAGTTTAAGGTTTCGGGTTTTCTATTCTTGTTGGGATCAATAAGTGAATACTTGAGTCTTTTAAAAGAAAAAGGAAATTGAGAATCCTTAGGGACAATGTGTTGTTTTTGAACTTTACTTGTTTATGTTGTTCTGAACTGAAATTGGAACTCATGCTTTTAAATGATAAGGATTGTAAGGGAGACTTGCAGTACGTTTTCTTTACAATGAGTTGGTTTTGTTCTCTCTTCTGGGAACTAGTGTATGAGCTTATTGTTTGGATTAGAAAAGGGAATTTTTGTTAAGTGTAGAGAAATGATTTAAGGATTGAATCAAATTCTGATAAGATTCCTTTTCTAACCTATTGGGATTAGTTCATTTGATTGAACCCTTCATTATTAGTTCTCTTGTGAAATGGAGATTTATTATAATTGTTTAGTCTTCCTTGTTCATATCATTTGTTGAAGTGATGTAGGAAGAGATTTGATGTTTCGGTTTTGTTGAACAGAAAATATAATCTTGTTGGCAGACTGTTTAAATTCTATATTCCTTCTTAGATTGATATGGGATTCTGTTCTGATGAAAATCTTAAATGTTGAATTTAAAGGTAGTTGTCCTTTAAATGAAATAGTTAAATTCATGTTATGAACTTGTTTCTATTTTCAGATGTTTTTGTGTTGGGCATAGTTTGGAATGGTTATTCTTCTTCCTTGCTTAGGAGCTAGATGAATCATCCTAATGGGAACTATGTTGTAAACCCTTCCTTTGTCTTATAGTAAAGTTAAATGTTGTATTCTATTATGATAGAATTGGGAACAATAGGATGTTATGATCTATTGTTTTTTTAAAGGTAATTGATAGGATCAATTAAACTTTAATTTTGTAAGGTAGATGTTGTGGATTATATTTTGTTCTTCTCTTAGAAGTGAATTCAGATTGGTTAATGTACTTCTTTTCTTATTGTTATTACTTATACTGATATGTATGATATATTAATTGTTTCATTAAAGTAGAGTTGTTTTAATGGAACAATTAGTGGAATGCACTTTGCATTTTTTAAGGCTTAGTGCTTATCATGCTCAGTTCATTGAACTGACCCGTGCTAGCAATTTTTACATGGACTTCGTAAGTGATAAAAGAAGGAAAACTTATATGATGCATTGGCTGATTTAAGTCTGATTCTTTGTGAAGAATTTTGATTCGTTCTTGAGTTGTATTGAAAAAGAAAAGTTGTATTCTTTTTAGAATGAAGGTTATTGTTATGCAGTATGCCTAAAATGCATAAGTCTTGTAAATGTATAAGTTTTAAAGATGAATTGAAAGTTGGGAATTTACTTGTATTGGTTGTGTAAATTATCTTGTACTTTTATGAAAGAGATGGAATTCTATCTTGTTGATATTCTTCATATTATTTATATGCTTAATTGGTTATCCTTTTGATAAGTTGGATAAAGGGATTTAGTTCTATTTCCCTAATTAAGATGCAACTTGTTAAGTTGCAGAATATGATGTTCTTTATCTAAACAATTTAACATAGTAATGTAATGTGTGTTGAACATGCAGTAAAACTATAGAAATTGTAAAAGATAAGGAGGGTATGATAAACCCTAACACTAATTCATGAAGAGGAAGACTCTTCCTCTCAAAAAAAAATGTAAACGAAAAGGAAAGGTAATGTGATTGTTAATCATTAGACTTCATATTCAATGAAGTCTACCTAGTTAAACCTATGTGGTTGCTACACCTCCTTGATTGGTTAAGTTACATTATAATGGAACTTATGATGTTGTTGTCCTATTTTTGGTTAACTATTTGTTAAGCCAGATAAGTGAAAATAAAAAGAAAGCTTAAGTTAAGGAAGTTCTTTAATGATTAATTGAATCTATATGGAAAAAGAACTTAAGGAGTGTTGGATTAGGGTTTAACAAGGTTGTTGTAATCTATTTTAATAATCCAAATTAATTATATTAATAACCTCCTAGGGGTATGTACATCTCAATGAGGTTGTTTTTGTAGGATGTTGGCACACACCAACTATAGGGCTGTACCTTCGGGAAGATTAGGATCTTCTCGAGGATACAACAATGCAGTTGACATGTGGCAACACCCTTCTGCATTGATCATCTAGATCTACACACATCTGGACTTGAACTTAGTTTCTCCCTAGGTCCAGTTAGTAGCATGTTTAGGATAGGGAGCAGCCCCCTAAGACTCAGGGTACCTTGGCACATGGGGTTGACTTAGGTTGACCCAGTATGCCCATTTACCCTAAGTCTTCGTGAGCCTCTTCCTATCATAAATTATGTTGTTAACCTGAACTAGGGTTAAACCTTGGGCAAGTGGGCTGACAAAAGTCAGTAAAGGACATTCTAGATAACAATAAAGTGGGGTGAAGGACATATTCCAGATTGATGAGTATGCCATCAAGGAATAACAACATGAATAATATGTTAGAAATCTTTGGCCAAAGTATCAAGAGTTGTTGGTTGCATTGTCCTATGTCACCTAGCCTAAGGATCATGATGTAGATGAATATTGGTAGCAGATATTTAGATAGGTTCCTTAGATAGATCACTTAATACCCAGAACAAGGTAAGAAAACCAAGTATACATAGTATACGAAAAGTATTCAATACTTAATGTTAATCATGAATAGATCGATAGTTCACCAAGTTATGAAATGAATAGATCGGTAGCTCACCGAGTCATTACAACTTGCATATGGTTATCTATTATAAGAATGGTGGTTATGGAATGTGTGTTCTAAATTATGTATTTAGAACAGAGAACATTATTCATGCAAAAAAAAAAAATCCCTTGTTTCTAAAGTCTTAAAATGGGAATGTTACATCTTGGTATCAGAGCTGAAGGTTGCAGCTCTTGGACCTATTGTGTCCATAATCTGATAAAACTTAAATTTTCTTATAACAGAACATGGTTAGAACAAGAGGAAACATTGCAAACAACGCTCCACCTGATGAAGGAGCAACAACAACCCAAAAACTTGATGAGATCCTTGCTGCCCTATTAGACACAAGAGATCATTTGGTTGTGCTTGAACAACAAGTAATGGGTAATGAGGAGGAAGAAGAAGATGATAACAATAATCAGCCACCTCCAGGGACAATGCCAATGTGGGTGTTGATAATAACAATGTTAACATACCTGTTTAGCCTGAGAACAAAAAGGCTAGGCTAGCAGTAGAAACTCACTAATGACATAAAAAGGATAAGTCCACCCAAGTTTGATGGCACCACATTAGGAGATGGGGCTGAGAACTAGCTCAATGAAATGGAGAAATACTTTGCAATAAGAAATTTCTCAGAAGAAACAAAGGCGATATGGGGAGCATATCAACTTTCTCACAAAACATCTTCGTGGTGGGATAGCCACAAGGTTGAGTTGAACATTGATGAATCTAATATCACATGGGACCAATTTAAAGGTTACTTTAGGTAATGATGGCTGCCACAACTCTACTATGATCAGAAAATGACTAAATTTCAGAACTTAGCTCAAGGAAAGCTAATTGTAACTGAGTATTGGGAGTGATTTACAAAACTCCTTAAGTATGTGCCTCAGTACCAAACTGATGAGAAGTTTAGGATATAGAAATTCATCATGGGATTGAATCCCATTATAGGGGAGAGGTGGATGTTCACATCCCAACCACGATGGAAGGGGTTGTTGAAAAATCCATAAGGTAGGAACAAAAATTAAAGGAAATTTCTGCTCATAAGGAGGAAGTAAGGAAGAAGAATCCCAACTCCTCTTCATCATCTCTTACCCAAGAAAGGACCATGGAAGAAATTTGGAATGAAAAGTAAGTTTTCATCTGATACAAATAAGAAAGCAGCAACAAACAAGTTTGTTGGTAATGCACAAAACAACTTTTCTAAGAACAATAATAATGGACAAAAGTCCTATGGGGGTCAAAATGATAACTCTAAGGCTAGAAATAAACTCAAGCCTAGGAAGGGACCTATAGGAGGCTGTTATAACTATGGAAAAGATCATTACGTAAATCAATGTCCTTTGAAGAAGGATGATCGTAATCAACAACACAAGATACACGCACGCGAGAGTTACAAGCAGGCTTGAGAAATAGCCACACCCATAGAAGTTTCGGGTAAGTTATTTGGCTTACCAATAACTATTATTTTTTATACCGAGCTACTGAATGTTTTATTTCTAGTAAATTAGCATCAAAATTAAAAAGAAAAGCTGGAAACATGGATAAAACATGGACTGTATAGTATGGGAATAATGTTGTTCATACGGTTAGTATGTGTCTTTTTGGAGCAGTCCTTGATTTACCTAACTTTTCCACTGAGGTTGATCTTTATGTTACACCTTTGGGGTCTTATGATGTAATCATAGGTGTTAATTGGTTAGTAGAACATAAGGCTAAAGTGGACTATTTTGAAAAACACATTAGTTGTTTAGACGACCTTAAAAAAAACATAGATTTAGGTGTGAAACATGAGATTTTTGTTAGAAAATTGTCAGCTATGCAACTTAAAAAGGTAAAAATAAAGGATGTACCTTATATGCAGTAAAAATTACTGAATCAACAGAAGAGAGTAGTGATATTATGGAATGATATCCATTATTACGAGACTTCAGTGATGTATTTTTAAAAATTGCTAGGTCTTCCACCCAAAAGGGAATTTGATTTCATGATTGAGATCAAGCCTGGAACTGAACCTATTTCTAAAGCACCATATCGAATGACTACTACAAAATTAGTAGAGCTTAAGGCTCAGTTGCATGAAATTTTGTCTCAAGGTTTGATTAGACCAAGTGTTTCACCTTGGGAGCACCCATAATTTTTGTGAAAAAGAAAGATGGAACACTTAGATTGTGCATTGATTATAGAATGTTAAACAAGGAAACAATCAAGAATAGATACCCACTCCCTAGGATTGATGATTTATTTGATCAGATGCGTGGAGCATCGGTATATTCCAAGATAGATCTTTGATCTGGATATCATCAATTGTGAATTAAGGATGAGGATATTCATAAAACAACTTTCAGAACAAGGTATGGACATTATGAGTTTACGGTTTTACCTTTTGGATTAACTAATGCACCTGCAACATTTATGAATTTAATGAATAATATCTTTCAAGAATACTTGGACAAATTTTTGCTCATATTCTTGGATGACATTCTCATATATTCAAAAAGTATTGAGGAACACCATGAGCATTTGAAGATAGTTTTGGGAATATTAAGAAAGAGATGGTTATTTGGTAAGTTGTCTAAATGTTCTTTCTATGACACAAAAGTACACTATTTGGGACATGTAATAAGTAAAGATGGAATTGTTGTAGATCCTTCAAAAATTACAGCTATAATAGAATGGCTCACTGCCTAAAAGAATGTACATGAAGTTAGAAGCTTCATGGGACTTTCTAGCTATAGGAAATTTGTAAAATATTTTTCTAAGATAGCTACACCAATAACTTCCTTACAAAAGAAAGATAAAAAATTTGTTTGGAGTGAGAAATGTGAAATTGCATTTAAAACCTTGAAGGAATAGTTAACTTCAGCACCTATTCTTATAGTACCAGATCCTAATGGAGATTTTATGGTGGTAACTGATGCATCTAGTGAAGGTCTAGGAGGTATTTTGTTACAAAGTGGTCATGTCATAGCATATGAAAGTAGGAAACTTAAGTTACATGAGTTGAATTATGCTCCACATGATTTAGAGCTTGCTGCCATTGTTCATGCACTACAAGTTTGGAGGCATTACCTTCTCGGTAAGCCTTTTGAATTGAAAACTGATCACCTTGGACTGAAGTATATCTTCACTCAGCCAAATCTTAATGCAAGACAATGAAGGTGGTTGGAGTTTTTGTCTCAATATGATTTTGACATCAGTTATATAAAGGGTAAAGAAAATAGAGTGGTGATGCTCTAAGTCATAGGAAGCACATTTATGCTCTTATAACGTTAAGAACTCAGTTTAAGGATGAAGTAAAAAGTGTTATGGAATCTGATTCTTACTTTCAGCAAGTAAAAGTAGCACTTGCTATAGATTCAATGATTCAAGGTATAAAGGTTTTCACTTTGATAAAGAAGGAATCTTACGATTTGAAAACAGAGTCTATGTACCTTCGCTAAATGATTTGAGAAAGAAATTGTTAGCAGAATTTCATAATTCACCTTTTTCTAGACACCCTGGCATTACAAAAATGCTTGCTGATATAAAACAACAATATTTCTGAAAGGAATGAAAAAGGATGTTCTAAACTTTGTGACACATTGTCTTGAGTGCCAATGTGTTAAGGTGGAACATATGCACCCAACCGGTTTGTTGTATCCTCATAGCATACCACAGTACAAATGGTAGGTAATAAGCATGGATTTTGTACAAGGGTTACCTATGTCGAGAAATAAGCATGATGTTATTTTAGTAGTTGTGGATAAACTAATAAAAGGTAGCACATTTTATTGTTGGGAATCTGAAGGATGATTCTCCTATTTTGGCAAGAAGATTTGTACACAAAATTTTTAGATTACATGGAGTACCTGAGTTAATCATTTTGGATAGAGATCCTAGAATGACGTCAAGATTTTGGAAAATGCTTAATGTAGCTCTAGGAACTAAGCTGAATTTCAGTTCTACGTATCATCCGAAAATAGATGGGCAGACTGAAAGAGTAAATCAAGTTTTAGAAGATATGTTATGATGTATTGCATGGATCAATAGTATAAGTGGGAAGAGTATCTTCCATTAGTTGAATTCACATACAATAATACATATCATGCTTCTCTTAAGATGGCACCTTTCGAGGCATTATACGAAGAAAATGTAGAACCCCTGTTAGTTGGGATAGCATAGAGGATAGAGAGGTAATTGGACCTGAAATTCTTACTAAATGGAACAACAAGTTAAATTGATTCGTGAATGCTTGAAAGAAGTAAACAGATAGGCAAAAGAGTTACGCTGACTTAAAGAGGGTTGATAGGAAATTTGAACTTGGTGAGAAAGTATTTCTTCAAGTTAAACTGAAAAAGAGTTCTATAACTTTTGGCAAGGCTGCCAAGTTATCACCTCGTTATGTGGGACCTTTTGAGATAGTTGAAGTAATCAACCCTGTAGCTTATCGTTTAGCATTACCTCCTACTTTGTCATGAATGCATGATGTTTTCCATATTTCTTTTCTTAAGAAATATGTTTCAGATTTATCACATGTGTTAAATTGGAATTCCTTGCAGGTCAAGACCTAGGAATAATCATGGTTAAACCCATATGAGTGCTTGAAACTCACCAGTTGCATTTGAGAAATTAAGAAATAAGTCAATGTAAAGTCCAGTGGGACCAGTTTAATGAAGATAATGTAACTTGGGAAAACCTAGAGGATATGAAAACTTCTTTTCCATATCTATTTGAATAGAATTGATTCTGAGAGACTATGTTAAAAAAATTTTTATGATTTTCTTCTTTATATGACAATAAGTATGCCAGTTTTGGGTAGATATTTATATGAATTGAATAAACAACTATTTAATGCTGATTTCTGGAACTATAAGGTTTTGATATATTTGACTTATGGTAAGAGAAGTGAATGAATTGATTGTCCTTGATGTAAATTTTTAAAATGAGGTAATCATCGGGATGATGATTCTTTTTAGGAGGGAAGCATGTAACACCCTTCGACAATTGTTATATTCCTCCTTTGCATTTCAAGTGTTGACATGTGATTTTCTTCTAAAGATGTGTTCTTTTGATTGTTGGAGATCATGCTTGATATGGATAAATATTTTATGTTCTTAAGATCATTAGACTAGAATGGAATGGCTTCCTTGAATCCATTTTTCACTTCTTGTAGGTGAGTTGCAATTTGGTTTAAGAGTTGCAAACTTATCTCTTTATCTGACTCATCCTTGGATCAATTTCAGTGATCCAAGGAATGTTTTAAACCTTCTCAGTTGAATGAATGGTAAATTGACATTCCATAATTTGAGGGACATAGTGGACTAAAATTTGTTATTACAAGTTCTTTAATCTTGTGTGAACGTGTTTCCATTCAGTTGTATGTTGTGCTTAGGTCCTTGAGATCGATCTTGGCAGTACATTGCTTGACGTAAATGAAATACAACCTGTTCATGACATAGGAAGGATTCAATCCTAAAACTAAAGGATTATCCTATGGAATCCTAAGCTGGGTAAGAATATTTACTACCTAGCTATGTTACTTAATTGAATTTTTATTCTAACCTAAGCTTCCTATTCTACTTTGTTGGGTTGGCATCCAAACCTAAGCCTTGTGCTAAGGGAATATGGAAAGGTTGTTAGGCTATCTAAATTAACCTAAAACCTAATGCTATAAGGTTATGAGATGATCTAACCTATTTCCTAAAACTAAAAGGCTATGAATTAATCTAACCTAATGTTGGAATTACCTAAGGTAATGTGTTAAGGCCTAAGGTAATTATTCCTAAACTAACCTAAGTTTTAAGGGATCTATCCTAAGATATTTAAATGGGAACCTAAAGGGGTCACATGCCTCTATGGCGATGGTTCCAATGGCATTGAATTTGTTGATAAGGTTTTTAAGGCATTAAGTACTGCCAGTTTTGGAAGGGGATAGTTGACTTGGTGGAGGCTTATGTGGAAGCTCCACTAAAGATGAAATTGCATGTTAAATGGGAATTGGCATTCGCCAGATTTGGGAGGTGGTGGCAAGGAGAGATAAGTGGGAAAATTAGAATTAATGAAATTAATTGGCCTCGGGTTTTGTTCACAAAACGTCTTGGAAACTTGGAAGGTGAGTTTGTGGGAGGTTGTTGGTTTTTGCATGCTTTTCATATTTTTCTCTACATGGAGCAAACTGGTTCTTCAAACCAGCGGTTTGACTTTCACTTCATTGCTATTTTTAACTCACCTGGTCTATTTTCGATCATGGGAAGGTATATGAGGCATTCTGAGGAAATTTGTTGGTTGGTTGATCTTTCATGGAGGATAAAAGGAGTTGGAAGCTTAGCTAGAAGTCTCCTTCAATTTGGAAAGTGCTATCAGGCATGATAGGCTCTAACCATTAAGATCTCTTGCTTTCTTCTAAATGTTTTCATTAAAACAACTTTTCTCTTATGAGATTCTTGGTTTGCATGTTTTATCTGGTTATTTGCTTGCTAGGTTTTATAAATCTCTGGAAATTTAGGTATGAATCCATGGAAAATTAATGTTAAGTCTTGGAAACTTTCTTTGTATGGGTTAAATAATGAAACATGCATGAGAAACTTGTTACTATAGCTCTGCTTGTCATTTCTTGAACCAATATTCAAAGAGTTGTGTTTTTAACTGACCTTCGTTGTTGTTTATTTGGTTCTAAGTTTTTGGGAACCTTGAGTCCCATCTGATCTTACATTGGAGCTCATGTTTTGTTTGAGCTTGAGCTTGTATTTGAGCTCGTGTTTTGTTTGAGCCTGTATTCGAGTTCATGTTTAGTTTGAGCTTGATTTGGGGTTAGTGTTTTGATAAGAATTTGTGTTGGAGGTTCTTGTTACTCTGAAACCATGTTTGGAATCTTGGGTAATCCTGGACTGTTGTTTGAAGTCCGTATGTAGCTCTGTACTCATGTTTATTCTTGTGTTATTTTGGATTGTTAATGGAAGTTCATAATGTACACAACACTCATATTTTATTACGTGTATGGTTCTGAACTCTGGTTAGAAGCTCGTGTTTCATTTTGAGCTGGTATGAGTTTTCTTTGTTTAAAATACAAACTAGAATGGGAACTTGTTGTTTCCTGAACCTGTGAATATTTACTTGAATGGTTTTGAACTCTTCTGTGAGAAACTTGTGTTTCATTTTGAGTTGGAAATAGGTTTTTTTTTATGTTATAAACTAGTTAAGGTTATTGATATTATATTTTGTCTTATGTTAAGATATTTGTGTATATCTGTGCTCATGTTTGAGACTTTTTGATTCGACACTGTACATGTAATTTGGTACTTAGTGTTTGGAATTTATAGCTTGAATGATGTGTTGGTTCTATTTTGGTATTTGTGAGTTGGTTTTAAATTGCATTCAAGTTGAAAGCTTATAACTCTTTTAATTCAAACTACTTACTCAAAGTAAATCTGAGGGAAAGTAGTATGACTGAGTTGTTTGAATATCTCTTGGAGATTTAACTAGAAATGCTTTCGTTTGATAGTGGATTTGGAACTTCTTTCAAAGATGAGTTTTGTACCAGTGCTTAGAAATTGTAGTGGAAGGATTACTTAACTCTGTTCAGTTTGATTTTTTTTATAGTTCTAAAAGAATTATGAACCACTTACTCTTAAGTACAATGTTGTGGAGGCATTTTAAAGGAACTTCAGTTTTGAGTTCAAGGATACTCCTGAACTAGTTTAGTTTAAGGTTTTGGGTTTTCTATTCTTGTTGGGATCAATAAGTGAATACTTGAGTCTTTTAAAAGAAAAAGGAAATTGAGAATCCTTAGGGACAGTGTGTTGTTTTTGAACTTTATTGTTTATGTTGTTCTAAACTGAAATTAGAACTCATGCTTTTAAATGATAAGGATTGTAAGGGAGACTTGCAGTACGTTTTCTTTACAATGAGTTGGTTTTGTTTCTCTTTTTGGGAACTAGTGTATGAGCTTATTGTTTGGATTAGAAAAGGGAATTTGTTGTTAAGTGTAGAGAAATGATTTAAGGATTGAATCAAATTCTGATAAGATTCCTTTTCTAACATGTTGGGATAAGTTCATTTGATTGAACCCTTCATTATTAGTTCTCTTTTGAAATGGAGATTTATTATAATTATTTAGTCTTCCTTGTTCATATCATTTGTTGAAGTGATGTAGGAAGAGATTTGATGTTTTGGTTTTGTTGAATAGAAAATATAATCTTGTTGGTAGACTGTTTAAATTCTATATTCCTTCTTAGATTGATATGTGATTTTGTTCTGATGAAAATATTAAATTTGAATTTAAAGGTAGTTGTTCTTTAAACGAAATAGTTAAATTCATGTTATGAACTTGTTTCTGTTGTCAGATGTTTTGTGTTGGGCATAGTTTGGAATGGTTATTATTCTTCCTTGCTTAGGAGCTAGATGAATCATCCTAATGGGAACTATGTTGTAAACCCTTCCTTTGTCTTATATTAAAGTTAAATGTTATATTCTATTATGATAGAATTGGGAACAATAGGATGTTATGATTTTTTGTTTGTTTAAAGGTAATTGATAGGATCAATTAAACTTTAATTTTGTAAGGTAGATGTTGTGGATTATAATTTTTTCTTCTCTTAGAATCAAATTCAAATTGGTTAATGTACTTCTTTTCTGATTGTTATTACTTATATTGATATGGATGATATATTAATTATTTCATTAAAGTAGAGTTGTTTTAATGGAACAATTAGTAGAATGCACTTTGTTTTAAGGCTTAGTGCTTTTCATGCTCAGTTCATTGAATTGACCCATGCTAGCAATTTTTGTAGATGGACTTTGTAAGTGATAAAATAAGAAACAACCTATATGATGCATTGGCTGATTTAAGTCTAATTCTTTGTGAAGAATTTTGATTCGTTCTTGAGTTGTATTGAAAAAAAAAGAAAAGTTGTATTATTTTTAGAATGAAGGCCGTTGTTATGCAGTATCTAAAATGCATAAGTCTTGTAAATGTATAAGTTTAAAAGATGAATTGAAAGTTTGGAATTTACTTGTATTGGTTTTGTAAATTATCTTGAACTTTTATGAAAGAGATGAAATTCTATCTTGTTGATATTCTTCATATTATTTATATTCTTAATTAGTTATCTTTTGATAAGTTGGATAAAGGGATTTAGTTCTATTTCCTAATTAAGATAAAAATTCTTAAGTTGCAGAATACGATGTTCTTTATCTAAAAAATTTAACATAGTAATGTAATGTGTGTTGAACATGCAGTAAAACTATAGAAATTGTAAAAGATAAGGAGGGTATGATAAACCCTAACACTAGTTCATGAAGAGGAAGAATATTCCTCTTAAAAAAAATGTAAAAGAAAAGGAAAGGTAATGTGATTGTTAATCATTAGACTTCATATTCAATGAAGTTTACCTAGTTAAACCTATGTGGTTGTTACACCTCCTTGATTGGTTAAGTTACATTATAATGGAACTTATGATGTTGTTGTCCTATTTTTGGTTAACTATTTGTTAAGCCAAATAAGCGAACTTAAAAAGCAAGCTTAAGTTAAGGAAGTTCTTTAATGATTAATTGAATCTGATATGGAAAAAGAACTTAAGGAGTGTTGGATTAGGGTTTAGCAAGGTTGTTGTAATATGTTTTAATAATCCAAATTAATTATATTAATAACCTCCTAGGGGTATGTACATCTCGATGAGGTTTTTCTGTAGGATGTTGGCACACACCAATTGTAGGGTTGTACCTTCAAGAAGATTAGGATCTTCTCGAGGATACAATGATGCAGTTGACATGTGGCAACACCCTTCTGCATTGATCATCTAGATCTACACACATCTGGACTTGAACTTAGTTTCTCCGTTGGTCCTATTAGTAGCATGTTTAGGATAGGGAGTAACCTCCTAAGACTCAGGGTACCTTGGCACATGGGGTTGACTTAGGTTGACCCAGTATGCCCATTTACCTATCATAATTTATTTTGTTAACTTGAACTAGGGTTAAACCTTGGGCAAGAGGGGGCGAAGAAGTCGATAAAGGACATTCTAGATAACAATAAATTGGGGGGAAGGATGTATTCCAGATTGAAAAGTATGTCAAGGAATAACAACATGAATAGTATGTTATAAATCTTTCACCAAAGTATCACAAGCTTCTGGTTATGTTGTCCTATGTCACCTAGCCTAAGGATCATAATGTAGATGAATATTGGTAGTAGATATTCATATAGGTTCCTTAGACAAAACACTTAATACCCAAAACAGGGTAAGAAAACCAAGTATACATAGTATATGAAAAGTATTCAATACTTAATGTTAATCATGAATAGATTG
Source organism: Taxus wallichiana var. yunnanensis (assembly GCA_018340775.1). Lineage (NCBI taxonomy): Eukaryota > Viridiplantae > Streptophyta > Pinopsida > Cupressales > Taxaceae > Taxus > Taxus wallichiana. The sequence goes on from CM031244.1 coordinate 166,294,847, forward strand.
GTAGTTCACCGAGTTATGAAATGAATAGATCGGTAACTCACCAAGTCATTACAGATGCATATGGTTTTCTATTATAAGAATGGTGGTTATGGAATGTGTGTTCTAAATTATGTATTTAGAACAAAGAACATTATTTATGCAAAAAAAAATATTCCCTTGTTTCTAAAGTCTTAAAATGGGAATGTTACAGATCCAGCTTCAATATAGGACAAGCGAATGTCTTCCTACATGAAATTGGTGCATGTGATACTCAACTCCAACTTTCCATTCAAAACTATACAAAAACCAAGGAATTTATTGTGCTAATAATATTAAATTATTTTAAGATGCCTTTCTAATGCGTATTATTTTTATGTCATCATCTTCTATGGGGAGTGCTTGGAAATTAATTTTTTTAGATGGATAATTAGTCTTTTGTGCAATCATTGCACAATGGAAAAAGAAAAAACTCATCAGTTTCCTCTGACTCGTTCACATGCCTTAACAATGGTACCATAATTTATTCTATATGTTTATCATCTATGTGGAGAGTTTTATTGTTATTGTCAAATCCTTGGGAAGTTGGTGTATACCAGATAGTCTATTGTGAAAATCTCACTTCCATATAAATTTCCTCTCTGTTAGATATGTGATAAAAATTAAATTTTGGATCCATTTACGGTGCAGTTTGTAGCTCACTTCTCAAAGGGGGGTGTGGGGGGTTTCCCCCCCCAATATTTTCACATGGGGGTCTAGGGGGAAGTGACATGTTATGGAGCCCCCTAGAAAGGGTTCAAGGATGGATCCTTTGAAGCAAAAATGAAGGAGTCAATCCCTTGTTTCTAGAAAGACAGATTCCCTTGAATTATAATTTTAGGAAGGAAATTCCTAGTGGCATTTTCCACTCTATTGTTAGGAGGATGAATCCTAATTGTAATTCACCAATTAGGTGAATTAATTTTTATGTACATATAAAGTTTTTTTAGATAAGATAAATAAAATTTGGTTTTGAAGGGACCAAAAACCCTTTACAAAAAGAGAAGAATGATCATACAAGCTAACTGAAAGAGAGCCAAGGGATCCATGTCAAATAGAATTGACAGGAGAGCAACCCCCAAATAGATCCAGACTCAACAAAGTCTTCCATATTTAACTAACAATTTTTTTAATAATAAACAGAGATACAAAAAAAAGTAGCCTTAGTAGAGATAAGAAATAAGTACAACACGAAAAAGACATCCAAAGTAGGTCATAATGAGTTCACATGTAATATGTTCATCTTGAGTTCATAAAATATTTATATCTTACACCTTTGTGAATGTTTCCTAATCACTTATATGGGGTTTTTCCATGTAAATTTTGTGTTCATCTCTTGCATGTTTGGTATTTTGTATATTTATTTTATCTCTATCTCTATAAACTATTATTTTGTTATTCAACTTTTTGATTATTCATTGTTGCAAAGTTCGTGGTTTCCTAACAAGTGGTATACGAGTGATGTTTTCTAGATTTGTAATAATTACTCTATATTTGGTGTTGCTATTACATAATATGTTTTAGTCCTCATTTCAATCTCACCCTTCTATCTTGAGTGTGCCTTCAAAATTTTCTATGACTAGTTTGTCAAAATTAAAAACACGATATGCTTGAAGAATGAAATCCTGTTGAATACAAGAAAATCCCATGTTTGAGTTGTGAATCCAATGTAAATACTCTTTTTTGATCGAGGAATGTGATAACCATGTCATCTTGAGTGATCTGTGTCAAAAAACCATTGATTTATTCTATTAAACAAATAAAATCCCATCTCATATAGCGTCCTATGATCTTCAGTGCATATTGCATATTTTCCTCCAATGTTTGAAAACACATGGCGTAACTCCATTGGCTGCGCTATAGTGGGATTTATTTGCAAAATTACATAATTCACATAGCAATTGCAGATTGAAAAACAAGCTCCGAAGCCCGATGTATATTCCCATGAATATTATGGTCAAATAATACACACAAAAAAGTTGACCCTTCTTCTGAAAGGAATACGTGTCAAAATAGGATTGGAGTGGGAAATAAAGTTGATAATAGACTTTTGCATCAATAATCCAATGGAGTGTAAAATGTAAAGACCTCTGCAGACTGCCAGGGACACATGTCATGTTCTAAACAAAATCAAGAGGTGGGGTTTTGGGTCAAATCTATAAACTTGCACTCGTTTGAAAAGTATTGAAAAAATGCAAAAAGACTCTTTGATTGCACAAAGCCCCAGATCAAACCATGTGGATGGTCCACATTCAAATGAAAAGTAGATTGGATGACCAAGATGTGGCGCATTTATGACTACTGCCATTAATGTGTTTTTGCATGAATTAAGGCAGATTTTTAAAAAGTTTTCAAACATTTTGAATTTTTACCACTACATGCAAATATCTAGATGCCCTAGCCATAATTATTTGCAAAGAAAAGAAGAAAAATTGATTGCGAATGGTGGAATTGAGATTTTGAAACATGATTACAGAAAGCATAATTCACAGAGTGTGTGGAAAAAAATGGTAAGTCGTGTTGTATCCTTGTACTCTTGTCAATTAATTTATGAATTTTGATGCAATAGGGGAAATGATTTGAAAGTAGCAAAATGAAGAGTTTGGATTTAGGTTTTCAAGTTTCTTCTAATATCACCAGTGACCTAGATAATGTAATAGATAAAAAAAATTTAGACATGGATTTGGGGGATTTTTTGGGGAGAGTTCGTGCCCCGAGTAGAAACCAATGGATGACATCAATAGATGCTAACCATATTGCTTTGATAACTAATTTCCTACCTTCAATCCATACTCATGAATTATTCTGGTTATGCGCTGAAAATTATGACCCTGAGAAAATGGAAGTGTTAGATGGAAGTGGTGAAAGGGTCATTAATTTAACACCTGATGCTTTTAATACCATATTGGGGTTACCAAAATTAAATTAGATGGAAGTGGTGAAAGGGTCATTAATTTAACACCTCATGCTTTTAATACCATATTGGGGTTACCAAAATTAAATCAACTAGTAGTAGTTGAAAGTGCATAGAAAATTTATAATGTAAAACATGATGACTATTTCCAGTATTGAATTCCCAATGGCTAAAGGAGAGAAAACCATCCACCAAGAGGCTTCCTAAGAAATTAACCCGAGCCTTATTCATCAAGGAGGTTAAAGATCTTATTATTTTGTTAAGAAGAATTGATAGGTTGGAGGGGTCCAACAAATTGCAGGAATGGATGTGAAATTTATTTGGGGTATTTTGAAACGAAGGGAAATTTCTATTGGGGAAGTCTTATATCAACTTTAATTCATGTCCAATTGATGACAATTGCAACAGAGATTAGAAAAGGTAATAAAATTGATATCCAGTTCTCAATTATGTCTCATTTCATTTACAATATTGCATGCTTTAAGTCATTCCCAGGTCTTTGACTAAAATCTAGGTTTGAAACCCATAGAGCTTATGATGTATACACATAATTAAGGTTGTAAAATTGGAAGGGGAATGCCTGAAAGTAAATGATGCCTTCATTACCCCAATTTCCTATCTTTTCAATCTTGAATGGGAGAAATATAGACTATCTACTAAGGAAAGGGCTATGATTTTGGAATATGGTTGTATTTTTATCCAATACAAGTTTTTACATATCTTAGAGTGAGTGGATTTGAAGGGAGGCCTTACAAATTACCAAGGTATGTTGATGATAAGTGGGTTCTAATGGATCTTTCAAGGTAGATTGTCCCTGTGCACAATAAACTATCAAGAAGGCATAAAACCAATATAAAATTTCCTCTCCAACTTGGGAGATATTCTTTTCAAACAATGGAAAAATCTAGGATGATGGATGGGGAAATGGAGAAATTCCAAATGGGTAAGTTTACTCTAAGGAATAAATTTGATATTCGATGGGTTGTTACTTCTGTGAGCATGAGCCTCATTTTGAGGATTATTGGATGAATTGTGTTGATGAAGAAGAGGCTAGGAAAAGGATTTCTCCAGGATGAACTTGAGGCAAATAATTGAATTCAAAATTGTTGTGATTCCCCAAAGAATAGAGGATGACCCAAATGTAGTAATTCAATTTTATCTTGAACAAACTTTAGGATAAAATGGGAAATCAATATGCTATGGAATATTTGTCCAAAATTAGGATATATATTGTGAATCAGGTCAAAGAAAATATGGAGGTAGAAAAATAATGGATTGAGAAAAGCATTGACACCATAAACATGAGATTGGAGGACATGGTATTTGATAAACACAAAACTAGTTATGGTGACTTGAAGATTGATTTTCTGGTCCACTCCTTTGAAAAATACATCCATGATGAGAACTATTCATATGATGTTATTAAGAGGCTAGTTTCGAGGAGGACACAATTGCAGAGTTGAAAAGAAAGTCGAGGGAATATAGGAAAAGAATGGACAAGTGTGTGGATGCACTGAATAAGGAGAATTTAATATTCCAACACCACACAGGCCCAGATGAAAATGATATGAGGTATTTTTTCCAGAGATATGATGCATATAGGGAGAGACAACTAGATAAAGAAGAAGATGACAAAGATGAAGATGTGACCATGTTGACCAGTGAGCAAGCTTAGGCTTGTTTTTCTTAACAACTCTCATCTTTTCATAATTGATACTCTTGTTTTATAATAGTTAAAAATTACTTGGAATTGTAAATTTCAAGTATGAATGTAACACAATACAATAAAATACAATAGACTTTTATGTTGATTTAATATAATTATAAATCTATTATGAAGCATGTGAGTTATTGTAATAGTTTGAATTTTCTGTATTGATGAAAAAGCAAAACGGGGTTCTATAGGGGCCCCAACCCATGGAAAAGTTACATACATTCTTGTGAATTACATAAAAACAAAACTAGAGAAAAAGACACCTAATCATCCTCCACTACCACAAAAATCCTCACTGAAAGGAGGAATTTTTTTCAGAATCCTATTATCCCTTTGAAAAAACTCCTCTGACCCAACTGTAATCTGTGTAAATAGAATTTCCCCTGCCAAGGTGCGAGACATCCCCATAGCCATGAGATTATCAATATACATCCTAGGGCCATCCAAGATAATCATCAATTCCATCTTCTTCTGATAAGAAGAGACCCAATCTAGGAGATCTAGGCTACCTTTGGGAAATGATTTCCTCCCTTTTTTCTTTATAGATAGAGCACTGAGAAGGAACAATTGGCGTGGTTGGAAGTGCAAGTATAGTGTTCCATGAATTTGGATGAGTGGGAGGTTGAGAATTAGAGTCACCCTTCTATATTTTCATAGCTATAGGTGGAGCTCTAGGTTGATGGAATGAGAAAGGGCCCCATTGGCTCTTTCTCCAAATAGGAGATACATTTCTCTAGCTCACTCACTTGACGGTAAAGACCAGTGTAGATACCAAAATTGGGTCACACTCCCCTTGGTCCCTTGTCGAAGAACCAACTTAAACACATTCACCTAACCATGACCCTTATACCCTACATTAACATTAATTTAATTATTTATAATTAAATTAATACCCATCCTCACCCCATTATTAATTTAATTACTTTAATTAAATGGATGGACACCTCACCTAGACACCTCACCATAGACCTATTCATAACATGTTTCCATAAATGAATAAGACTTGGTTCAACCCTAAAAATCAAGGCCTATTATTCCTCTAACCACCTTCCCGCTCATAAAAACATAACATCCATTCTGATCCATGAATAAATGGATAGACCTGGCCCAAATAATTTCCAGATATGTCATTTTTAGTAAACCTAGGGAATCCCACCTTAACTCGACGTTGGTCATCCCAAAACCGATGCCGGTCAACCAAGAACCATCATCGGTTACCATTTATTCACTTTGGTAACCTTGTTTGGTAGCTAGAACATCTTAGAATCAAGGAGAATAGAAGAGAGCCACGTGCAAGTAGAACTAGAGTCTTTTTGCACCTATAGACATCCATAGCTAGCACCAGGAAAAATCCATAGGTATTACACTCACGGTAACATTTCGGAAGCACTACCGTGGTACCCAACATCATTCCTTTGATCAACCACCATCACCATCCAACCATTTGAACCTACACCATAGTAAGTATATTTTTAACCTGCATCATCTATTTCTACTTTAATCTATTAAGTTCTTCTATTGTTGTTATCAATTTCTACTTGCCCTCTCACTCCCCTACAATTTACCTACCTGTAAGTTCAACCATTCCTCCACCCACACCATTAAATCACCTATAGCTATTACTGTTACACATATTTGAGTATAACTAAGATTCCTACAGACCTCTCCACCCCCCCTTTTTCTCTGTTTAACCTTAGATCAACCTCTATAACCAGATCTTTTTGAGTTTTATCAGCCCGCCTCTACCAATGTCGGTTACCCATGACCATCGTTGGTTCTTCCTAACCGTGATCGTCATACCCGACCATTGTTGGTCTCTATGTCTACCAACATTGTGTAAACCAACAACCACCTACCTACCAAAACAACCCAAACACCTTACCCAACCCTACTAAGACCTTGTCTGTGACCTGCAAACCACCTGAACAACCTACAACCTGACTCAAGACCTTGACCCGCATAGTTTTTAGTATTTAATTGGATTGACATTAATAGTGATATGAGGTACCTAAATCAGAATACTAGCACTAGATTTATTTATGTACATATTTCAGTTATTTCATATTTGTTTTATAAAAATAGTGGATTGACAACCTTCTAGGGAGTATCACACTTCCTAGATCTAGCATATGTTAGGCAGTCCACTGTCATATATTATTTAACTCTTTTTTGGTGGTCTTTTTTTCAATTTTAGGTAGTTCCTCCTAGCCAAAAGGAAGCCCTCATAGTCAGAATCAGATCGAGAAGTCAAACACATGCATCAACCTCTAATCAACCAACACAACATTTATTCCTCCTCATCCCATAACATTATCTATTTTGTCACATTCCAAAACGTAAAGAAAATGGTGAAACATTTTAGCACGCCTAGTGGGACCCATCCGAGGTTCCTTGCATTTTCTTCATTCCTAGGTAAAGAGGGTGTGTTTGTTTCCTTTCTAAAATGTACTCACACTAAATCTCTTCCTTGGTAATAATCTCCTCTTCTATTTGTCTAAAACCAACATCTATTATCTAGTGGTTAAAATGAATCATTTCTTCCTTATTTTATTCGCATAAGTAGTGAAAGAGCACATTCCTACCTATTCACCCTTTGCTTCATCAAATGTAATTTGTCTATTTGGGCTTAAAATCAGTTGCATTTCATCCTTATATGTTGCATTTAGCTCACTTTAAAATGAGGGAAACCTATATGCTTTGGAAGTCATGCCCAGTGATGGTTGACAAAGAATCGAGGAAAAGAACATTCTCTCTCTCTCTCTCTCTCTCTCTCTCTTGTCTTACCAAACTACACAAAATTGAAAAATACACATCTTGAACAACATCTCACCCAAAATAAGCTTTCAACGATCACCTAATCAATGGATTGATAGTGGGCACCTAGTTGGTTACTTTTGTCTAGTACCCCATCAGAGGATAGCCCGCCCCCACCATAACATAACCTAAAACCTCACCTTCTAGATCTCCTTCTTTGTAGGACACCTTCCCAACCAAAAATTCTATTCTGAATTCACATGGTCAGTTCTAAATAGCATAAGCTAAACAAACATAAGAAAATCACTCTTAGGATCATGTTTTTCTTAGTTTTTCTTCTTGACTTGTGTTTTGAGGTGTGAGACTATGAATCTACATTATTCTTCTTCTTTGCACACTCCACCATCGTAGTTGGAGTATTCTGAATTTGTTTGAGTGTGTCAGGGCCCCATCTTTCATTCTCAGATTCCTGAGTTTGACTCTTCACTTGATTTAAATTCAAAAAATCTAGTTTCTTCATCACTCTCTCATTTCACAGTAACCAGTGTCAGTCCAGCAACCATCATCGGTTCACATTTGACCATCGTCGGTTAAACCTAACTGGTGTTGGCTTCTGGCTTTCTAGTTATTTTTCCTGGAATAGCCTTCATCACTCCTTCTATTCTATTTTTTCCTCAGGGAACCATCCTATTTCCCTTGTTGATATTTATGTCATACACAATTTCCCCATTTACATATTCATTAGTCTTATTTCAGTTCTTGAAAATGGTGTTTTTCTATAGTGACCGACATTCTATAACCGACATCGGTTCCCCATTAATCATCACCAAATAGCCTGACCATCATCGATGTCTGTGTTTGGTTTCCAAAATCTAACCTTTGACCAAATTCACCCTCCTAGCCTCATTTTTCCTTTATTCCTATTATTTTCTGTGTCATTTATAGAATATAATCTTTCCAAGTCAACACTTACTCACATGGTGTTGACTCGTAGCCAAACTAACGCTCTTATATTCCATGTTAGTCATCAACCACTCCCACCTAGTCCTTCACCACCTTCTATCTTGTCACCCATGGATCTAACCCTACCTACCACCATTGCTACAGGTGATGAGGAGTTCACACGAATCCTCGATTAAAATCATGTAGCCTTATAATTTTACCTTTCCCACTCTTCCACTCGGGATTCCTCAGGTCAATTGATATATGGAATGCCCATATCCATCTCTCTTGCCCTTATCCCCACTTTTGCATCAGCCCCTACTAGTTCGGCGTTACCTTCACCTACTTTACCCTCAGTGGTTTTGTAGTTAGGCCCCACACCCACTATGACCACTACATCTACAACATCAATCGCACCCATAGTATCTGTTGTTCCTTCATTGACCACCCAAAGCATAACCCCATCCGCACCCATTATCTCACATATACCAGTTGCAACACAACCACCCATGGTGTCGGTGACCCCTACTCCATTCCAGAATCTTGTCCTCTCCATCCCGCAGTCTCTACCCCCAATCACTACTAGAGTCACTGCAACTACCCCACCTACATATACATATTATCAACAACCCCATATCTCGTCCATCATTCATTTTAGATATATGCCCTCTATGTCGGTCCCCTATTCTCAACCTTCCTATTCGGCATCACCATACACTAGAATTCCACCCACATCACATGTTCATCACCAGCCCTCTTACATCACAGAGGTTCCCTTCTATCACAACCTACCAATGACCTCATCAAATTAATGATGGAAAGGATGTAGACACTAGAAGCATCGGTTTCTCGGCTCACACAATTCTCTCACCTACGATGAAATATGTGATGAGTGCATTCATCCATCCATTCCTATTCACCCATACCCTATACATTAGGAAATGCCAAAATTCAACCGCTTCAATAGTAAAGAAGATCCATAGCAACATTTGTGGTCTTTCAAACATGAGTGTTACGTAATCACCCATGATGACACTTTACTCCTATGTACCTTCCTGATGTCCCTAACAAGACCTACATTACATTGGTACTGTGGGCTACCAAGACATTCCATCTACTCATTTAATCAAGTAGCCCAAGCCTTCCTAGACAAATTCTCAATCAACATTGTTAAGAAAGTCACCATGATTGATATTTACTCCACACAATAGTATGATGATGAGTCTATCACTAACTTTGTCACTCGTTGGCGCAACCTAATTAACCAGCTCACATTTCAATTACCTCAAACTGAGCTCATAGAGTTGTTTACTTGGGCTTGTGCTAGACACATTTCACCAACCCTACAGGTGTAGACCTTCCGCACCTTTGACGAGGCATTCACCATGGCACGAAAATTGGAGATTCGTGCTATCGAAGAGAAGAAAATTCAGCTACATAACAAAAACACTACGTTCAAATCAAATGATGCTTCTTCATCTTCAAAACCCCAAAAAAACTATTCAAAACCCAAAGGATCTACCAATGTTGTGGTTCTCAAGGCTGGACCTTCTCACCCATCAAACCAAGCCAAACCTTCTAGTAATCTCTCACCCATCAAAACTTTCCAGTTTAGGCAAGAAAAATGAAAGTACACCCCAATAGGAGAACCGTGTTCTTCTATTTTGGAAAAGCTTCTTTAGGCTAGTGCCATTACCCTTCCACCTATAAAACAACACACTAGTTTTGACCCCGATCGCCCCACACCCGCATGGTATAAAGAACATGACTTTTATAACTATCATCACGTCAAAGGTCATAGTGATGGTAACTACATCACCTTCAATAATATCATCTAATAAATGTTATACAATGGAGATCTAGTCTTGGATAACCCAAATACACCCGCTAACCAAAACCTACATATCTTCAAAAAACCAGTCCCTAATCATGCCCCATCTTCCAACTAAACTAGTGATACTTCAACCAATGATAGCAATGTCCATGAGGTCCATGCTATTTTAAAGGATGTACCATTTCCTTCCATAGATGAGATCGTATCCCGAGTTCCCCTACCTGCACAAGAATCTATTTCATCTACTCCTCCACCCATAGAGGACTCCCCCTTCATTTTTTCCTTCACCTGTGAAAGATCCCATAATTAGCGCTCCACCTATGGCCTCTCAAATTACCGAGCAGTCATTAGTAGCACCTCTCCTACTCATAGGGGACACATGTCCACTCCCTACACCATCACAAGGAGAGTCCACCTCATATGGACCTTGACCTCCTCTACCCATAGAGGATCTTGTAGAAACACCAGTGCCTTTAGATGACCATTCTTCATCAAACTTCCAAGATCCTATTAATATGCTTTCAGCTCTCTTACCCACAGAGTCTAAAGCTAGCCACTTCCTTGTTTCTCAAACACATTTTACAGGGATTGTTACTCTATCCACATCAGCCTCACTTACAAAATTACCATTTTCAAACTTGGATGATCACTTGGACTATGTTGATAGAGCCTTACTTTGTGGTAATCTTCTACTTCTTGCTTAACCCAAATGCAATTGTCACTCATCGACACTTCCACAGTCTATTCAAAAGTGTTTCAAGTGACCAAACCAAACACAACCATGGCTAGTGGAACATCTTCCATGTCATCACCCATAACCCAACACACACCTCTTCCCACAACCCAACACATACATATACCCAAACACCTACCCACACCTATATAATCTCCCTTACCTAAACCCATCACTACCTTAGGGGTCATGTCGACATCAAACCTTACTCACCCACCCATAAAATTAGATTTAGCCACATCTCCCTAGACCAAAACTAAACATATTCCTTCCCCTAAAAAGAATACCCAACTTTACAGGCCTCATACACCAACCTCACCTACCACACTATTGTCACCTTCACCCCTTCCATCCATCCTAGGACCTCTTCCCTCAACCATGACCAAGAAATATTATTCCACCGGTAAACCAAGAACACAACATCTCACCTCCTCTTCACAGCCCTCTAATATACCGAAGCGATCCACACAACCCCTTCCGCCATCTATGACTGTCTTACCACCCATACCACCACTACCTTCCATAAATTTTTCACTACCCATGAAAATATCCTCTCTTCCACACACACCTTCTATCCAACCTCTACCAACCACCTCCATCACAACTTAGTTACCCCCGTGGGTAATCCATCCTCTTCCACCATCTACGTTTCCTTCTACATCTCGTACTCCCATGTCACCTTTACCCAAGAAAGTATAACCTAAACCTAAGAATATGCTACCCTCTAATAAAGTAGTCAAACCAACCAAACCATCCATTGTTGGCTCTTCTACCCCACCTTTACCCAAAAAAATTCCCACAAGACCTAAGACCACTCCACATATTAAACTAGTGGACCAACCCATTCTCCCTCCTGTAAAACCTCTTCCTTCGCAATCAGTCACACATGTACCCAAACCCACACTCACCTTCCATTACGATATGTTAGTAGGGTCCTATGCCAAGATCTTAACCAATATCCTTGAAACCTTATGACTCACTCAAACCCAAACCAAAAGGGTCTCGAATAAACTAAAATTTACACCTACCATCATGTGCCAGGACACGATGTAGAGAACTATGAGGATTTAAAAACCACTCTTGTATAATTATGTCCTCTCGAAGAAAATTTTGATGATGATGATATTCTTGATGAGGACCCCATTTCGCCTTCACCAATTTCCCCAGATATTCTTCCATTATCTACTCAACGACCAATATCTCCACCCTCGTAACTCTTTTATCCACCCCCACAACTCTTTTATCCACCATCAAAATTCAAATTAACATGGTCCATATTACCACCCATGCTCAGAAAGACAAGGGAAAAGAAAAGGAAACTAGCCCGTTAACCAACCTTGTACCCAACATACCATCTGTAACCACACCCAAAGTCACCATTCGAGGTCCCGCATATCCTATTTATGATGGGGTCACACATAGCAAAATGCTAAAAAAATTACACCAATCTTCCCTCAAAATGTCTTTATATGACATCATCTAAACCTCCAAGTCACAACGTCAAGCCCTCATGGAGGTCCTTCAATCTATTGAGATTTTTACCAAATGACCCCACACTTGTAGCCTCCATCATTACCCCTCATCATGTAGCATCTCTCACTAAGTCATCATCTTCCTCTACACCTCCACCTACTCACCAAGTAGCCGCCCTCAATTTTTGGATGAAGATATCACCCTTTCCAGTCTGACGACCCCGATCCCGCTATTTTCATCTTTGTATTTATAGATAATATATGCATACGACATGTTATGATCGATGGTGGTGCTAGTATAAACATCATCTCCTCCCATTCATACAAACAAATGTGCATACCTACCAATTACATGCATGGAAACCAAGTTATGCTATGCTCCTTCCATGACACCATGACCTCTACCCTGGGTACCATCGTTCTCCATATCAGTGTGGGTCCCCGCATTATCCTAGAACTTTTCTATGTCCTAGAAGGGGAGTTAGAGTATAATCTATTTCTTGGCCAACCTTTGATCCATGCCATGGGTTGTATCCCTTCAAATTTACACCACTACCTCAAATTTGAACACAAAGGACATACTTACACCATCCATGTCGACCCATCACCTTTTAAGACCTGTAACATGTTGTACATGCCCAATGATGTACTTTTCTTAGTTAAGTCATCTGTCATTACCCCCACTTCACCTTCATCCATAAGCCCATCCAATAAGACTGCCACCACATCTCCCACATCTAACCCTACTATCCCTACTATCGTCGTAGCCTCTATTACTGACTCACATGCTTCCCCATCATCTAGCGATTCATCTATCCCCATTACCCACATATAAAATACTGACCCCTTAGAGGATGTTTTTTAATGCCTCACTCTAGGGGAGTACCACCTATACAATATGGACACGTTCCTCACTTTGCAAGAGTATGGGAATCTTTGTTAGCACCCCAGTTATGACTACCATGTAGGAGAGGTTTTTTCTTATGGTATTCACCAAATTTATACTAATCTAATGTATGGGGGACTTGAAATTGCCACTTATAAACCTAAACCTCCATCCCAAACACAACCATTTCCTTTTTTGTCTGCATCGTTTAGCAATACAAGCTACGCAACAAAAAGGAGAAAAATGTAGACACCAAAATTGAGTCACACTCCCCTTCGTCCCCTGTTGAAGAACTAACTTAAACAAATTCACCATACCATGACCCTTATACCCTACAATAACATTAATTTAATTATTTACAATTAAATTAATACCCATCCTCATCCCATTATTAATTTAATTACTTTAATTAAATGGATGAACACCTCACCTAGACACGTCACCATAGACCTATTCATAGCATGTTTCCATAAATGAATAAGACTCAGTTTAAACCTAAAAATCAAGGCCTATTATTCCTCTAATCACCTTCCCACTCATAAAAACATAACGTCTATTCTGATCCATGAATAAATGGATAGACCTGGCCCAAATAATTGCGAGATCTATCATTTTTACTAAACCTAGGGAATCCCACCTTAACCGATGTTGGTCATCCTAAAACCAACATCGGTTTACCAGGAACCATCATTGGTTACCATTTATTCACTTTGGTAACCTTTATTGCTAGCTAGCACATCCTGGAATCAAGGATAAGAGAAGAGATCTACATGCAAGTAGAACCAAAGTCTTTTTGCACCTATAGACATCCATAGCCAGAACCAGGACATATCAAGAGGTATTGCACTCACGGTAACATTCTAATAAGCACTGCAGTAGTACCCAACATCATTCCTCTGATCAACCTACATCACCATCTAGCCATTTGAACTTTCACCATAGTAAGTATCTTTGTTAGCTTTGAATCATCTATTTCTAATTTAATCTATTAAGTTTTTTATTACTATTATCAATTTCTACTTTCCCTCTCACTCCCCTACCATTTACCTACCCGTAAACTAAACCATTCCTCCATCCACACCATTAAATCACCTATAGCCAATTGTTACACATCTTTGAGTATAACTAAGATTCCTACATACCTCTCCACTCCCCCTTTTATCCATGTTTAACCTCATATCAACCTCTACAACCAGATCTTGTTGAGTTTTATCAGCCCACCTCTACCGACGTCGTTTACCCATAACCATCATCAGTTCTTCCTAATAGAGATCAATCATACCTGACCTATGCTGGTCTCTATGTCTGCCAACATTTTGTAAACCAACAACCACCTACCTACCAAAATAACCCAAATACCTTACCTAACCATGCTAAGACCCTATCCGTGACCTGCAGACCACTTGAACAACCTCTAACCTGACTCGAAGACCTTAACTTGCATATTTTTTAGTATTTAATTGGATCAACACTGATAGTGATTTGAGGTACCCAAATCAAAATACTAGCATTAGATTCGTTTATGTATGTACTTTAGTTATTTCATATTTGTTTTATAAAATAATGGATTGATAACCTTCTAGGGAGTATCACACTTCCTTGATCTAGCATATGCTAGGCAGTCCACTATCATATATTATTTAACTCTTACCTGGTGGTCTTTTTTTCTATTTTAGGTAGTTCCTCCCAGCTAAAAGGAAGCTCTCACAGTTAGTATCAGATCGAGAAGTTAGAACACACACATCAACCTCCAATCGACCAACAAAACATGTTTTCATCCTGAGCCCATAACATTATATGTTTTTTCACATTCTAAAACGTAAAGAAAATGGTGAAACATCGTGCAAGGTATCTAAGGTTGTCCCATCATAGAGCACATAGGAATTTAAAGGAATATCCTTCAAAACAAACTCTTCATTACATATAAAAGGGTAATTATAGTCATTTTTTCCCATCACAGAAGTCCTCTTATGATGCCAAAATTTCTTTAGTTATTTTGGAGAATAATGTTTTTATTGATCAGTTAGAATCTGGCACTTAGTGAAGGAAATACAAAAGGTTCTTTTGGAAGAGCAGAGCACATTCAAAGGCACAAAAGTATCAAAAAATATTGCATGCGAAGAAGAGAGATAGATTTTGGAATTAGCCATTTTCACGATGAGGATCTATTTTTAGAGATAGCATGCGGAGCACACAAAATCATCAAATAATTGCACGACATAAATTGACTATTTTTGGAGGATCCTCTATAAAGTGCTTTACATGGACATAGGCCAGGAATAGATCCACTACTATTAATTAACTAAAATTCGTCTATTCCTAGCACACTTACATGTGTGGCTATTTTTGTAAATAGCACGTGACTAATAATAACATGCGAACTATTTTGGGATTAGATAAATGGTGAAGGGAAATTCCACACCCTTATAAATATGTAGAAAACTATGTAGAAGAGAGTGATAGCATATGATAGGTGTGAGAATTGTGTTATAGTGAGATTATGCTGAAAAATTTGTTACGTGCATAAGCATATGATATTGTTTTTTTTATTAGGGATAAATAGTTTTGAAGGGACTATACCCTGTGTACAAAAGGGCTCAAAAGCTAGATATCAAAAGAGGAAAAATGATCCTAGATATGCCAAACATCATAAATTAGGAGGCTCAACAGCCAAATAATACAATATAGGAGACAAAATAGGATTAAGACAGATAGTGATCCGAATAAAAGTAAAAGAGACAAAACACGAACTAGAGGGAACCACCACTCATCTTCCCAACCAAAAAACAACACCAAAAATGCCAGACAATAGAAACTTCACCGCCAGTAAATAGCAATAGAGCTCCACATCACTTGACAGCCCGGTCAATCTTGGCCTTAATCGTTTGGAGTGAGATGAAGAATGCAATGGCTGTGGCCTGGGATGGATCTTTCAAATCCACCTGAGCAATTGCAAGATCTCTATTCTCCTTGGAACCCCAAATATCCTTAGTAATACCACTGAGACTGCAAATACTATGCACATGTTGCTCGATAAAATTATAGATGCTTTTAAGAGCTAAGAGGATACAGTCATTACACCCTTTTGCATTACCAAGCCGGCATCCAGAGAGAGAAGCTTCTTGAAAACTTTAGCAGTGATATCATCTTCTTCATCATTTTATAGCTTCTATTTTCCCTTAGTTTTATCCATATCCCTAATAGCACTCTTTAGGTCCTGAATCTCCTTTTCCATCTTTTCAACCCTGACCAAAAGTCCACATCTTTAGGTTCCTCCACCAGATTACTAATGTGCAGTAAATTCACTGCAATCTCCAGGTATTTATGACTTCTTAAAACCCTCTGAGAAGTAGGCAGAGGGACCTTAGTTTTCATCTCTTTCCTTTTCCTGCTAGTGGTAGCAATTTCAAGTTTCCTATTGGGAAGGGGAGGGATGGAGGCAAGGGGGAGTAGAATCGGGGCGGGGTAGGCTGAGCATTGGCGGTGAATGAGAAGGATTAACCCTTGATGAAGGGGAACAACCCTAGTGTGGTTTTTCACCTCCAGAATAGATTTCTCCAATGAATTCAACAAGTAATGAAGAAATTTTATGGTAAGGTTTCTACGAAAGTGATTAAGGAAAATTAAGTGCTTCTGGGGGATAGTGACAAATTTCCCCTCCGAGTAACGTATCTTACCACCATCCTTACAATCTCAGCAAATGGATCTAGAACAGATGTAATTTTGATGCTACCCATCACAAACTCTAGATTCTCTCCCTCATCAAGAAACTTCTTAGCCTCCACCTCTCTGTCCACGTGCTTGTTGAAGAATTTGGTTCCGTCTAGGCTGAGCCCAGTGACCTAGGCAATAAGCTCCTCAGAAATCTCAAACTTGATATTACTGTACTCAACCGCATGATTCCTCCATCCATGAGTGAATTTAATTGAAAGATCCTGATCAAAACCTTGGATTTTTTCAATAAAATTTGTAAGACCCCCTTTTTGCAAATAGTTCCAGAGAACTGTATTATTTTCCCATGCTGGATTATGGGTGGGCTCAGTCTTGCAAGGTGGTCCCCCCATTTTTCCTGTGATATTTCCTCTTCTCACAACAGTAAAAAAATTAAAACTATACGAATCATCCTCGGCTCTTGCTTTTGAAGCCCTCCCAAACGTGCGAGAATTGTAATCATTAATCCTCACTTTGCAATTAATTAACCACTCCTTAGCATCTTGCCCTACATCTATTAATGATTACACTCCAAGTCATGCAAATCTTTGATGATGTCATCACTTTGTAATTAATAAACCGCTCCTTAGCATCAGCTCTACATCTATTAGTGATTACACTCCAAGTCATGCAAATATTTGATGATGTCATCATTTACTTTAGTAGGAAGAGTGTCACCCCTTAGCCAAGTTTGCAATGTATTATTTACCCCAATATTTTCCAGACCATCACCACACTATTGCCTTCTTGGTAGGTATGTTTGATTTCAAAATTATCAAAACTCTTGCAAATATCAATAGCTTCAGCTATAAAGTCCCTAATTGACCAACTGGGAGGTTGTTTTTGGTTTAACAGATTGATAATGTTTAGTGAATCACCCTCAATTATAATATTGGAAATATTACAATCTCTAGCTAGCCTTATTCCCCAAAGTGTAGCTAGAGCTTCAGAGTAGTGATTAGTTTTCCTACCCATTTTTCTAGAAAAAGCAGCAACAAAACAACCTCTGTGATCTCTAATGACTCCCCCTCCTCCTGAATCCCCCAGGATTTCTTTTGAGGCCCCATTAAAATTCAACTTGTACCATGCACTAGGAGGCTGAATCCATCAGACAGTGGATCTATCAATACTACTGTTATTCTTGTTCAAAATAGTGCCAATGTTCCAAGCAGCCAGAATGTGCTCTTCTTCCATAGGGTAAAGTCTATTTTTGGGGGTTTAAATCTTTCAATGTTGTCTTTCACAGCAATGATAATTTCTTTGTAAACTTTTTTGCATATCTTTCTGGTATTCCTAAAATGACATCATTTCTAGCTTTCTAGACTTGCCACATGGTGTGAGGGAGAACCAGTTGCCATAATCTCCTCACCACATAGTGTTTGTAAGGAGAGTTCCATTGTTCCCAGGCCTGAAGACAAGTATGGGGAAAGATCCATTCCTGATTGAAGTTTTCAAAAATAAGATGCCAAATTTTGGAAGTATACTTACAATGAAGAAAGAGGTGTTTGATGTCTTCTGCTTCCTCCTGACACATGCAACATCTGTTAGGCATGATAAATCCTTTCCTAATGAGATTGTCATTAGTTAGGATCTTGCCTTTAATGATAAGCCACAAGAAAAAATTTTACTCTAGGGGTTAGCTCGGGCATCCAAAACTTATGCCACTCAGTATCACTTTCAATAGAGGCAAAGAAAGAGTTATAGCAAGATTTAACTGAGTACTCACCATCAAAGGAGTCTTTCCAATTGAGTTCATCCTTATGATTTTGAGGACTGATATGAATTAGGGAGAGATGAATCTGCATGGATGAATCAACGGACTGCATATTATCCTCATCTACTTTGATCTATTTCCATTTCATTTTATTGTCAACAACCTCAATATAGTCTTGGACTTTGTGCCCATAATTTCTAATTAAGTTGTCTTTAATGTGACCATAAGAGGAAATCTAGTTAATGTCTGACCATTTGTCAGTCTAGAAATCAATGTCTTGCCCATCCCCTAGCTTCCAGCTGCATCCTTGAGAGATAATATGCCTGATGTGGAGAAGATTGTTCCAGAAAATTGAACCATTCGAAAGTAGCTGATCAAAAATAAAGGAATTCATGATTTAATTGGAAAGGTATTTGATTTTGATCAACTCGTTCCATGGATTTTGCTCTTTTATAAGTCTCCAACCCAACTTTGCAATAAGATCAGCATTCATATGTCTGATATATTTGATGCCTAAACCCCCAATCCTCTTTGGTTTACAGACCTATTCCCAAGCAACTAAATGGTACCTAAACTTGTCTTCAGTGCCATGCCATAAAAAGTGATTTTGTATTTTTTCAATTCTATTCATCACTATTGTTGGAATGCTGAACATTGACATGATATAAATAGGTAAGTTCTGAAGAGTTCTTTTTATCAATAAACTCTTACCAGCACTTGAAAGTAAAGCAACTTTCTAACCTGTAAGTTTTTTCTGAAATCTCTTAAGAAGATCATTCCAAACCTCATCAGAAACCTTACTAGTACTCATAGGGAGCCCTAAATAAGTAGCTAGAAGGGAGTTAATTGTCACTAAGAATGAGAGCAATATTTCTTTGCCTTTTAATAGGAGTATTGAAAAAATAGACTGAGCTTTTTCAAAGCTAAATTTCTATCTTGAGGCTTCCTCATAAAATCTTAGGATAGTTTTGATAGCCTTAGCTTCAATTATTGAGGCCATCAGAAGCAAGAGAGTGTCATCGGCAAACTACTAGTGAGAGGAAACCTAAATACTAGAAGTAGGTTGAAAACCCTTTATCATACCAATATGGATAGTTGTTGAAATAGATCAGCTTAAACTATCAGCTGTTATAATGAACAATAAAGGGGAGATGGGGTCCCCTTGGTGAATTCCTCTATTGTTGGCAAAAACCAACTGGCTCACCATTGACAACCACTGAGAATCTAGATGAAGATATGCAAGAATGGATAATTTTCCTAAATTTATTTTGAAATCCAAACTTGGATAAAACCTCATCCATGAATTTCTAGGAGACTCTGTCAAAATTCTAATGCATGTCTAACTTGATAGTCATCCCAACTTTTTACTTTTATCCATTGAATGGGTTGTTTCATGAACCATAATAACTCCATCCTAGATAATTCTACCTTGTATGAATCTGCTCTGCTTGTTGGGAAATAATTTCCATTAGAAGAGGTTGCAATCTAGTGGTTAAAATCTTTGTGAAGATCCTATAGATTACATTAACCAAACTGATTGGCCTAAAATCCTTGAAATATTTTACATCCAACTTCTTAGGTGCAAGCACAATATGTGTATTATTTAACTCTTTTATAAGATTTCTAGTTCTATAGAACTCATTAACAGCTTTCAGCAGATCTTCGGAGTAGATTTCCCAACATCTTTGGAAGAAGTTTGCAGAAAAACCATCAGGGCCCGGAGCCTTATCCCCTTCCAGAGAAAAAACAACTTTTTTCAACTCCTCAATGGTGACTATTTTGGAAAGGCTCTTAAATCTCTCTTCAGGAAACAAATTATTAGGAATGGAGTCTAAGAGAAAGGAGGTCGCTTGCTCATTATAGGAATTGTTTTCTGTGAGTAGATTCTTGTAGAATTTGAGGGCTTCAACTTTGATGTCCTTAGAATCCATAGTAATGGTACCATTTCCCTTGGAGACTTCAGTAATTCTGTTACAAGCCCTATGCTTGAGGGTTGTCATATGAAAGTATTTTGTATTTCTATCTCCTACCTTTAACCAAGAGAGCTCTAGATTTCATTCTCCAAAAGGTTTCCTCACAGCTTTTATATTATGTAGGTCAGAGAGAATCTTTTTTTCCTTTTGATGATCCTCAAAGGTCATACCTTTCATTGAGACTTTAAGCTCAAACTCTTCCATTTGTTGTTTAAGCTCTTTCTTTTTTCAAAAATATTACCAAAAACCTCTTTATTCCAGATTCTAACCTTTTGTTTCACATTTTTCAGCTTCTGAAGAAGTTTGAATTGAGCAGTTCAGTCCCTTCCCAAGACCACCACTCTTTAATTCTATCCAGAATGTCCTCATGTTCAAGCCACATCTTTTCAAATTTAAAACTGCAGTGAAAAGGTTTTGACCAATTAAAGAAATTAAGGACAATAGGACTATGGTCTGAACCCGTTATGGGAAGAGAGGAAAGATGAAAATTCTGATCTAAGATCCAGTTAGCAGAAATGAGAGCTCTATCCAATCTAACTTGAATCAAATTTTCCCCAATTCTTCTATTAGACCAGGTGTATTGATTACCATGAAGTTCAATGTCCATAAGGTTAAGAGTCGATATGAAGCCAACAAAATCTTCCATGCTGGTAGAGAAATCAGAGTTCCCTCCAAATTTTCCCCGGATTTAAAGGAGTGTTAAAATCCCCCATTATCAACCAATTCGTATCCTTAAAGTTATTTCTAAATGAGACTAACTCTTTCCACAAATTTCTTCTACCAGCAGCAGTATTAGGGGCATAAATATTGGAAAGAATCCAGCTAGAATTGTTCTCAAGACTTTTAAAATTTATAGCTAAATGATTTTGAGAGGAGAAAAGCACATTACCATGAACAATTTTAGTGTCCCAAAAGACCGCTAATCCTCTAGAAGCTCCTTGAGAATCAACAGCAACAAAGGAAACATTCTCCCAGAAAGTCCTTTTGCACTCTTCAACAGCTTTAGTTTTCATTTTCATTTCTTGAATTAGAAGGATACTAGGCTGCTTGATCTTCTAATTTCCTTAAGCATTCTTTGTTTAGGTCCCCCATTGATTCCCCTAACATTCCAAGATATAACCTTCATTAAAAAGTTTTGGGGATGTAGTTGTCGGATGGTTCAAAAACATTTGATTACCATCTGTAATTTATTTCTCAGTCTCTTTTTCCATTACTTCTCTCTTGGAGAGTCTACCTTTTCTATAAGTGACTCCAATATTTGCAGTTCTCTTAGCAGTAGCCCTTGTGATTCTTGAGGTGGAAGCTTCCCAACTTCCTATCTATTTCTTTTTATCACTATAGAGTGATTCAAGAATTTCTTCAAATCCTTTTAGCCTTTATTTCTTACTTCGCACTATGATGAATCCATCTTTATCACATTCAGACAGGATTTTCTTTAAAGTAGGAGTAATTTCCCCTTCTTATTTTCCTTTGTCAAAATCAAGTTGTTGAGCTATTATAGGAGTGAGCTCCTC
This sequence comes from Taxus wallichiana var. yunnanensis, assembly GCA_018340775.1. Classification (NCBI taxonomy): domain Eukaryota; kingdom Viridiplantae; phylum Streptophyta; class Pinopsida; order Cupressales; family Taxaceae; genus Taxus; species Taxus wallichiana. The sequence goes on from CM031244.1 coordinate 166,317,023, forward strand.
CATATCTGTAAACTCTTTATCTTGATTTAGATCTCTTGCTATGGATTCTAGAATATCTTTGGCATTTCCTTGTATCATCTTGTGCAGCTCCAGAGAACAGTTCTTAGTTATAAGTTCTTGATGAGGAAGAGGAGTAATTTTTTCCATCTCTTCTTCCTTAGAAGTGGTTAGATGAATGTATAATTTTTCATTTTCTTCATCCACTTCCATGCTCAGCTTTATCAGATTTTTTTCTCAAGTATCATTGTTTACTCTTCTTCCATTTCCTTCTTGGTTTCTTCACCCTTTTTCGGTTCAGGATATTTTTCCTTTTGGGCTTTATCATGCTTTTTTGACTAGTGGATTTTGGGTCTCCACAGTTTCCTATAAACCGGTGGCCTCTTTATTATGGTCTTAAAGCCTTTTCTCATCCTTGATTCTTCGATTCATCAAAATGAAATGATCCCTTACATTCGATTCTGTCCGTCTGCAATTACAGAGACTTTATCATCCTCATCCATCTACTTATTCCCTTGCTCTTTAGAATGATCAAAGGGTTTTTCCAGCTGTTGCTTCATTTTCTCAAAACATTTGCTGGAAAAATGCCCTAAATTATGACATTTGTTGCATCTTAGCTAGAAATCCTCATATTCTATTGGTTTTTTCCATGCCCCAAATTTGGATTGTAAAATGATGTGTTTAGGTAGCTCCTTTTCCATTTCAGATGAGACACAGAACCTTGCAAAGGAAATTCTGGATCTATTTTTCATAGGCCCATCTAGCCCAATTGGTGAAGCAATCGATCTAGCTACATGAAGAAGGATATCATCATCCCATAGATCTAGGGGCAGCCCTGGGAGTCTACACCAGATGGGTATGGTATGTATGTTCTCAATATTAGGGTTAAACCCGGATACCATTTTTCAAAAAAATCCCCATATTTCCAATACACCAAGGACCACCCAATAAGATTGAATCCACATCAGCTTGTAGATTTAATTGGGATAGAAAAAAACCCTTGGCCATGGTGGTGATAATCCAATCCCCTTTTGGTTTCCATCTGTATGGCCCATTTTCTTATAATATTGACATTGGGTCTTGATCCCAAAAAAATTCCAATGAGGGATAGATTAGTTTTCTCTAGAGCTCTATGTAGACATCCATCAGGCACTTGTATGTGGGTCACCCCCTCATTATATTTTGTACTTTTAAAAATATTAAGTCCAGATGCAGGAGAAAGGGGACCCACATTTTTGTTAGGAGGTACCTTAACAATATCAGCCCAGGCTCTAGATCCAATGATAATACCTTTATTTGGTTCTCCATCTGTTAATGACACCTTATCAGCTTGTTTGTAGCCTCTTGAAAGACATTCAGTAGCTAGAGTAGCTGAAACCACACTCTCAAAACCCTCCCGCAGTCCTCCATGAGCTTTAAACCCGCAGTCCTACATGAGCTTCAATGTTCATAGCGTATGATATTGTTACTGTAAGGAAGATTCTGTTTATTTACTGAATTTAATATAATGGAGCTTATGGATTAAAATTAGGTTTTATCATGGTTATTATTTAGTATTGCATGCTTGATTCCATTATGTTTTTCTATTAAGTATGTTATTCTCTAGATCTAGATCTGAATATGCACTATAGAATGATTTATTAGTCATAGATTTGAATGCTTAAAGTCTTCATCATGATAACATCCTGCAAAACAACCCTAAAGAGGGGCCTAGTACCTTTACACACTTTAGGTGAGTGCTCAGTCTAGGCTGAGTGATGTGCCATCACGCATGGACTTGTATTGGTGAATTCTAGGCTGCATCATTGGTTCTGCTTTTTGAGACCTTTTTTTTTTAGTTGTTTTTAGGATGTTTCACGATGAATACATACTGGTTGACCTTAAAAAGTGTTGAGTAGTGGATACATGATTTGGAGGAAGAATACACATGACAGTTTAACACTAGATCTAAGTTTAACACACGCATGTGGGTAGAACATAGTTTGTATGACAGTTTATATGAGAGATTTTTTGATATCTTTACATTAGAATTGTACAAGTGGCTGATTACTTATGATCTAAGTGGCTGATTATTGTAAGAGGAACAATGATGGTAGTGCAAAAAACTTTGTTGTTATATGGGAGAACCTTCTCGGGTGTATCATCAACGTAGGATACAGGCACGCCAATTTTTCTACTAACTTATGGGACTGGTAACTCTTTGCAGAATGTCACGGTATAGTTTAGTTCTACTATTGGGACATAGGGAAGTACATCTTTTGGTCTAACTGTAGCTATAGGTTCTAGATCAGGAGGCATATGTAGCTCTAGTTTAGGTAGATATGGTGGTTCTGGAGGAAGAGGAAACACAAGAGGTTCTAGATTAGGTGGGAAAGGTCCACATCAACCCCAAAATATTTACATGGAGATGTCTCTTCATCTTCCATGAGTATAGGGCATAGAAGATGCTGCTGAACATGTGCATATGTGTGAAATAATGTGGTGTGCAAAAGGAATCATGACTTCTAAGCGTAGGGCAAGACAATTTACTACTACGTTACAAGGGTGTGCACATAGCTGGTATAAAAAGTTTGACCCTGATCAGACTTACGTAGACTATACAGCTCTAAAAGATACATTCCTTAAAGAATTTCACATCCCTGAGTTTGAGAAGAAGATTATAAGTGCACTCAAGGATATTAATCAAGGCACTACTGAAAGTGTTAGAGAGTATGATGCCCATTATAAAACACTATTATCTAAGCTTTCTTATGATATATATTCAATCCAGCATGCACAATTGTTCATTGAGGGTCTGATTACCCCTTTTAGGAGAACATTATCACATAAGACATACACTTATCCACGTGAAGTACTTGAAACAACCTTACGCACTGAGGTAGTTGGAAGCATAGACACTGGGATGAGCCCATTTTTAGAAGTACAGATCACAGATATGGTAAATTATTTGAAGAAACTATCAGAAAATTCAACACACGAGACATGCACATGGATTTGGTGTAAATATTGTGAAGTAGAAGGTCACATAAAGGATAGTTGTCCTCATAGATCAGTACGCTCATTATTGTGGGATTGTGAGATGTGCCATGTAAACCATGATGTTATCCACTGCCCATTACTACAACACGCGACAAGGAAGAGCATTTCAAGCTATTATTAAATCTATAGGTTCATGACTCATGACATGGAATACTTTTAGCTGATTGTTCAGATCCATGATGATATAGATATTGGTGTACAAAAGACATGAGTTTTAGATAACTCTAAGGGTAAGAATGAGCATCAGGACCGGGATCACAATAAGGTGTACTATGATTGAAATGGAGGGCATTTTGAAGGTGGTCATGGCAGAGGTCGAGAGATACCATGGCGATTCATAGGATGAGGTTGTGGTGGTGGAAGAAGTGAGTTCCTTCATGGAGCATGTTATACATGTGGATCCCCCACCACTACAAACGTGCGTGAATGTCTACAGAATATTACATGTTCATTTTGTGGAAAGAACCATAGCTATGAGGAGTTCTTAGAATTATATGAGCATCTTAGTATGCATCATAAGCAAGAAGAAAAAGGGGGAAGGATGGTTAAGATACAATGCACTGTTGAAAATAAGTGGTTGCCTAAGCTGGAAGCAGAGTCCGAGGTGTTGCAAGTAAATATCATGACCCGCGCTGAGGCAACATGTGGTAGAGAAGCATTGCAGTAGAAGCCTACCATCACTAAGGAGGAGGTTCTACATGCATGGTACCTAGATCCTTCCCATTAGAAGGATTTCTACTAGGAAACCATGGAGGTTCTTAGAAATCTTCAGGGTGAGATAAAGTACTTAAAAGAGCAATCACGGAACATGGAGAAAAAGAAAGAATCAGAGATGGTCCAAACTAAGATGGATGACTTGAGAGAAGTGTGTAAATTGTTGCGATAGGAAAATATCATTCCACTATTAGGGAATTTGATAAAAGGAAATAATCCATGTGTAAGTACTGAGACTGGATGACAGATCTTGCGTGTGAATCTTCCCCTAATAGTCTAGATTATGACAAGGAAATCACTTTGAATGTTGTTGTGGATTGGTGGTTATTGAGTAATATATTTATTGATATAGACACGTAGGTCAATGTTCTTACCTTTGACGCATGAGTACAAATGGGGAGACCTCCATTACATCCATCCTCTAATGTATTGTTCATGGCTAATCAGACTAAGGCCACTCCCATCGAAGTTCTGAAAGATGCATCCATTACCATATAAGGAGCCTAGTTCACTTTGGAGATTTTGAGGTTTTAGCATTAACAAAGTCAGATAGCTTCCCAACTCTATTAGGGAATCCATGGTGCTATGAAAATAATGTTGATCTTTGGTTCAACAAGGGCTATATTAGTTTTGAAAACAAGGAGTAAAGATTTATTATCCCTTTAATAGATGGAAAATATGCGCCCTATGTTGAGCCCTTAAGTGAAGAATATCTAAATAGGATTTATGTAAATGCCATCCAAGATCTAGAGATACTTGAGCCAACTAAATAAGGAGTAATTCAAGAGGAGGATGCACAAATCTATTAGCGATACCTCAAGCCTTAAGAAAGAAAAAGGAAAACTAGTCTACTTAGTGGATGAAAAAGGAGTATAAAATCTAGATATAAATCATTCAAAAGGTAAACGTGAGGTATTAGATAGTGCGAGATAAGACTTGACATGCTTATCATGAACCTATGAAGAAAAAGAAGGTGAATATTGGATCGATGCTGAGCCTAAGGAAGCCATAATTGGAGACTATTGGTTAGACTCTAAAGTGGCAAAATCATAGAGTTCCTAACGAATTATCAGGACTTGTTCCCTAGGGGGTACCTTGAACTTAAAGGTGTGTATGAATCATTAGGAGAGATGAAGATAAAGCTTAAAGAGGATGTGTGACCAGTTAGAAAGAGACCCTATAGGATGAACCCTAACTTGCGTGAAAAGGTCAAAGAAGAGATTGAAAAAATGTTGAAGTCTAGAATTATCACGCCCCTTAATGAATCAAAATGAGTTAGTCCCATGGTGATCATTATCAAGAAGGATGGATGGATTAGGATCTACGTGGATTATAGTGATATGAATGTTGCATGTGTAATTGATCCCTTTCCTATGTCATTCAATGATGAAATACTAGAAGGTATTACAATGTGTGAAATCTATTCATTTATAGATGGATTCTGTGGGTATCATTAGGTTCAGATTTCCCAGGAGGATCAGAAAAATACTACTTTTACTTCTAAATGTGGTAGCTTCACATATACTATAATGCATTTTGGTTTGAAAAATGCACCTACTATAATTTCACACATAGTTGTTCAAGCATTCAAGAAATTTATTCACAACTTCTTGCAAGTCTATTTAGATGATTAGACGGTGTATGGATTAGTTAAGGATCATTGTGACAATCTACGCTTGATGTTTGAAATGTGTAGATAGTTGAATATCTCTTTAAACATCAAGAAGTGCATATTTGCTATGCCATTTGGAATAGTGTTAGGAAACATAATCTGCAAGGAAGGTTTATTGGTTGATCCAACAAAGGTTGTAGTCATTATAGGCCTAAGGGAGCCTACCAGTTAGAGTGAGGTGGGCGAATTTTTGGGTCATACAGGATATTACAAATTTTTTATCAAAGGATATGCCAAATTTTCTGCACCATTGGAGGAGTTACTAAAAGGGAAAGATAGGTTCTACTGGGGAGAACCGCAATAGCGCACATTCGTGACATTAAAATAAAAACTTACTATCGTGCCTATTATGCATTTTTATTCATGGGACCAACCATTTCATGTACATGTTGACACCTCTGGCACAGACATTGGCACGGTGTTGGCTCAACTTGGAGACAGTATTATAGATCATCCTATCTATTTTCTAGTAGAAAGATGACTCCTGCAGAACAAAATTACAAAACTACAGAGCGTGAAGCTTTGTTAATGATCTATGCACTAGATAAATTATGACAATACCTACTAGATACACATTCATATTTTATATAGATCACATGGAATTTAAGTATTTGGTAAATAATCCCATTCTACAAGGGCACATATGTAGATGGGTACTCTTATTTCAGGAATTTGATTTCACAGTTGTGGTAAAACTAGGAAAAAGTAATTCTACACCAGACCATCTATCCATAATACAGTCAAGAGAAGAAGCACATGTAATTGAAGATACCATGTCATATGTAAAGTTATACAGGTTACAACAAATGCCATTAGAACTAGAGGACATTGTTGTCTTTCTACAAATGAGTATGGCACCAGAAGGAATGAAATTCTTGGACAAGAAACAACTTGTTATTTGTGTTGCACCCTATATGTTAATTAGTGGTGACCTATACAAATTAGGTCAAGATGAAGTCTTGCACCATTGTGTATTGGAACATGAATGCATAGATATTTTGGAAAAATATCATGGTGGTATTTTAGGTGGCCACTATGTCAGTGATACCACTACGTGTAAGATTCTACTCATTGGATTATGGTGAGAGACCCTATATAAATATTGTAATGAATTTTGTAAGGCATGTGATCATTGCCAACATCTTGGGAAACCAGGTCAACGAGATGAAATGTCTCTAAAACCCATTACTAGTGAAAAACCATTTGAGAAATGGGCTATAGATTTTGTGGGACCTATTTCACCAACTTTGTGTAGAACTGAATCGCGCTACATAATAACTTACACAGACTATCTGACAAGGTGGGAAGAAGCAACATCTACAAAGGATTTTACAACAGCTACAACAACCATGTTTCTTTGGGAAAATATTATTATGGGGTATGTATGTCCTTTAAGTTTGACCAGTGATAGGGGCACACATTTTCTTAATGAGACAATCATAATTTTATTGGATAAATTCATGATTGCACACCATAAGACTACACCCTTTCATCCTTAGGCAAATGGAACTGCTGAGGATTTCAAAAAAAAATTGAGCCAAACATTAACAAAAATATGTGATGTTGGAAGAAAGGCTTGGGATGATAAAGTATTGGCAGTACTTTGGGCATATCAAACAACATATAAAAGGTTGAACAAAGCCACACCATTTCAGTTAATTTTTGACATAGAAGTAGTTCTTCCTATGGAATTTATGTTACCTTCTTTGCGTATTGCATCTTACTGGAGGTCTTACTGATAAGTAAGACTTAGAAGAATAGATCAAAAATTTAATCAAGGTGGATGAGCGATGAGCCATAGCATGTTGGATTTAAAAACAAGAGAAGGCCAGATAGAAAGCATGGCATGATAGGCACATCGGGGATAAAAATCTTGAGATAGGATAGATGGTGCTCTTTTATGATTCTAAATTTTTACACCATCCAGGAAAACTCAAGGTACACTAGTTGGGGCCATATGTTATCACTCACATATGTGAATCAGGTGCTTTTCAATTAGAGGCCCTTGATGGAATATGGTTACTCAATTAATTCAACAAGAGTAGGATGAAGCCCTACTATAAATAAGTCTTATTGGTGTTTGTAATAAGGTAGTGTTGCCATTTAGATTAGGTTTTAAATTTTGTATTTCCTTAGTGTGTTTCCTTTTTTATCGCTATTCTTTTTCAATTTAGTTGGTGTTTTTGTGTAATAAGCCTGTTTACGCACCAGAAGGTAATTACTATTTACATGATTTTTATGCACAGAGGACTGCACATACCCTTAGTGTGGGGTAGGTTGTTGATATCCAAGTACATGACTATTGAAAATAAGTCCACATGAAAGGAACTATCTATGGGTGCTATTCAAGGTTGGAGAATTGAAAAAAAAGAGAGATTGCTTCTAGACACAAGGACCATAGATAGAGAGGAATGAAGAAACAAGTATAACACAAGGTAAGTAGAGGCTGGGAAGACTACCAATGGAAGGTGCAATGATGAGGTACTCAAGCGCATGGAAGTGCGTTGAAGAGAAGTCTGTAGCCAAAAGGTAGGAGGGCATGCTAGAAGGTTATAGCTTGGGTGCGAAGATGTACCACATAGAAATAATGAAAATGGTCGATTAATGAGAGGATTATTGGTAGGTGGAGGAGTAATAAATGCACTAACTTTTTGAAATTCTATATAAGGATGGGATGCGAGTTAATTTTTACCATTGTAATTGAGAGAATTTGAAAAGGGTTAAGTGTGAACAAGCCAAGAAATTGTGTTGAGGTGCGAAGAGTGTGAAACCAGATGTGGAGAGATGGGTTGTGTGCATGAAAAGATTTTGTTCCCATAGGTGATAGGTTTGAGTGAAGAAGATGCATTATAAATGATCTAGGGCCCATAATTTCCAATAGGGCATGAAGATTTAAACTAGATTTTTGAATTTCTTGATTAAAAAGGGAAGTAAAGAGATATTTTTTTCAAATGGAACCAAAGAAAGCACCCACATTAGGATATATAGGGAAGAAGAAGGTTAAAATGGAAGAATAAATTACTCCCAAGAGTAATTTCTCATAAATGTAGTATCCAGAGGGCGTGATTGTGGGACAAGAATGGGATTCCCATATCCACCAAATTAAAATCAATGATTAAAACCATCAAACAACAGATAATAAGAAGGATATCGATGCATTGTCAAGCAGAAAACAAACATGCGAGATGACAGAGGATATACCGGTATATGATGATGTGGGTGAGAAGTTGCTGAAGTAGAATGGAGTCTACCAGCTATATGAGCTGCCATATTTTGGAAAGTATGAACCATTGTATTGGTGGTTAATGATAAGAGTCCATGAGGACTTATTCTACTTCATCAGATGGAGGGTAAGAATAATAGTTTCTTTGATTTCAATAGTTACAGGACTAAGGGCCTCATGGTTAGATCTAGATAATGATTTAACTAATAAGGCCACAATCCTAGAGATGAGGAAGGAGATGGGGTATACTAAAGGTCCATGTGGCATGGAAATTGACAAATTAAAAAATTACCTAGTAGTGCAGGTAGTTGCACATCTTGTAACAAAGTTGAATGACCAAGGAAGGTGGTTGCAAGTAAACACAATGTGGTTGCATGTCACAAAGAAGATATCTCAAGGAGTGGTCTACAATATTGCAGATCACATAGAAAAGAAAATCATTTAAGAAGCACGAGATAGGTGACAGAATAAGTTTTGGTGTTGTGTTATTATCTTTAGTGTTTATGGAGATTGGGGTGCTTGATGGGCCAAAGGAGAAGATTTGGGAGTACCCCATGGAACACAAGTCACCTACGGAAAGATTTGGAAAGTACTTATGTGATGGATCAATGAGTGGACCATTCAAGCAGAGGGTGGAGATGTGGTACGATAGAATTTTCCTGACATTTGAAGAAGAGTGGAGCATACCAAAGGATCTGCCTTTGGTGGTGGGTAAGGCAGTTCAGTTTGTGGTTTACCAAAATTTTTACATCACACGATTTGTAATGAAGGATGGGGCTTGGAGCCCATGGTGCAAACTATTGTATGCCTTCACATCAAGGTATTTCTAGGCATCAGTTCAATGGTTTTCGGATGAAAAATTCCTAACCTTTAATGCAGAAAAGGTAGATTGCGATTACCACACTATGAGAAATGAATATGTATATCCAGGATAGAATGCCTACATTGAGAGGGTTATATCGGATATTATAAGCATGAATCTTGTAATTTCAGCAATTGGGGACATCGGAGTAGTGCTTGTATACCTTCAACTTAAAACCAAGATGGAGAACATGAAGTATGTGGAGAATGAGTTCACGCTCCCAGGGCTGCCAAAAGGTAAGCATACAATGGAAAATGTTCCAACACGTAAGCCCATAGAAACAATTCAGGTAGATGATGAAGAATAAGAGCATGAAGATAGTGGTGGTTTGGAACACAGAGATAGAAGACAACCTCCAAATAAGGAAGAAGTTGAGTGTGTGACTACACCACCTAAACCACAAGAAGGAGATGATGAGGAATTGGAAGTAGTCCAAGGAGAGCGTCCGTTTCAAGAGAGTATTTAGGAGAACAAGCACCCAAGGTGCTACTCTACAAACGGTGTGTAGATCACCTTGAATCTCTCCACAGAAGGAGATAACTGAGAAAAGAATAAGGAAATTGAATCTGAATGAGGAAGAGGAAGAGTATGAGGAAAGTGTGCCCAATTCTCCTACACCTCTAGAGAATGAGGAAGAACAAAAAGATGAAGAAATGTAGGATGGAGAAGAGGAAGAAAAAGGAGCATATGAGACAACAACTAAGACTACTCAGACACAAAAAAACCAATTCCAAATCTGGAAGCCCAAGTTCTAAGTAGCCTAGATGAATAAGAACAAGTGGGAAATATATTACACCAGCCATGGGCTATCTTTGAGGACATAGGTAAAACTCTCTATGCCCATTTTTAGAGCACATTGACATAAAAGGATTTATATGGATGGGAGTTGATGGCTGAAGATATGACAACCATGAGCATAAAGAAGCAATTGTTGTGGTCGATGCACATGCACATGGATGAACCAAAATTTGATGTGTGTGACAATTCATATGTATCAAGGAGGTTGAAGAAGACACCTCGGGCCATACACATAATAGTAAAGTCTACTATTATGTCAGATGAACAAGTAAGTAATGCTTTGGTGAAAGTCTCAATAGAGGTGGCATGCCTGAATATGGATAAAGCTACCACAATTAGGGTGCTAAGGGAGGAAATCAAGACCAAGGATGAGGAAATAGCAGTGCCTAAAGTAGGAAAGAGACTTGGCACAAAATAAGAATGTTGTTTTTATCAGCATGGAAATGGAGATTCGTGACAATGTCATGAAGGCTAGGCCACACTTGGAGCCAAAGGTAGCCAAAATGTTTCCTTTGGAAATACATTATGTAATTACATTGGTGGATGTAGTGATTGAAGATGAACCTCTGCGCATGGTAGCACCAAAGGATCCAATATAGGAAGTAGAGTGGGAAAAGGCTTCAGTGATGTGGAAGATTGCATCATATGAAGGATTGCTTCATTGCAGGAGGAAATAAAGAAGGAAGATCAAGCACTTAATATTTGTACATCGCTAGAAGCCGTTATAAGGACCATGACCATTTTGGAAGACAATGAGGTCCTGAAGGCCATGAAGGATGAGACATTGGGCCATGTAGAATGATTAAAAATTGTTAAGAAGAAGTGTGAGGCCCTTACAACAGCTCAATAACCACACAAGGAAAGGATTGATGAGCTTGGGAAACTCATCACTCAAAAGATGGACTTGTTGGAAGGGAGAATGATTGGCATATCCAGCACTGTGTTGGTCTTGCAGAATGAGAAAGGAGATATTGCACTAGATATTCCAGAGAAGCCAAAGGTCACACTCAATGATTGGTAGAATGTAGAGGTAGAAATAAAAGAGGAGTATCCAAAATTTATTATTCAAGTTGAAGCAGAAGATACTGCAGGGTAAAGACATTCTTTTATTCAACAAAATTATTTCTATTCTTTTATTCATAGTCTTGATTCTCTTTTGAGACCACCATTAGTGGGGTGGAAATGTAACTAGTGTGGGGTAATTTTGATCAGTCAGAATCTGGAACTTAGTGAAGGAAATACAAAAGGTTCATGCAAAAGAGCAGAGAAAATTCAAAGGTGTGGAAGTATCAGAAGGGATCACACGTGAAGAAGATATACATATTCGAGACTTAGCCATTTTCACAATGAGGATCTATTTTTGGAGATAGCGAGTAGAGCACACAAACCGGTCAAAGACTTGCACAACACGCATTGGCTATTTTTGGAGGATCAACTAAAAAGTGCTTTGCATGGACCTGAGACAGGAATAGATCTACTACTGTCAGTTAACTAAAAGTACTCTATTACTAGCACACTTACATGTGTTGCTATTTTTGTAAACAACACGTGGCTAATAATAACATGTGAGCTATTTTGGGATTAGATAAATGGTGAAGGGAAAGTCCCCACCCTTATAAATATGTAGAAAAATGTGTAGCAGAGAGAGAGAGTGACAACATATGATAGGTTTGAGAACTATGTTATAGTAAGATTATTCTAACAAATCTATTACATGCATGAGCGTATCCTACTATTACTGTAAGGAAGCTTATGTGTATTTACTAAATTTAATATAATGGAGATTATGGAATGAAACAAGTAGTTATCATGGCTATAATTCAGTATTGCATGATTAATTCCATTATGTTTTTCTATTAAGTCTGTTATTCTCTAGATCTAGATTTGAATATGCCTTTGTAGAATTATATATTAGTCATAGATTTGAATGCTTAAAGTCTTCATCATGCTAACATCCTACAATAGCAACCTTAAAGAGGGTTCTGGTACCTTTTCATGCTTTAGGTGAGCACTTAGTCTAGGCTGAGTGATGTGCCAGCATGCCTGGGCTTGTATTGGTGAATTATTGGTTGCATCGGTTTTTCCCACCTGAAGAGGTGGAAGTACATTATCTAGAAATCATAAAAGACAAGATTGATTTTGATCAATCTCCAAAGAAGAGAAACATGAACATCTTGGGTTATCAATGGTCCACTTTTATCTCCTGGGTCGGAAATATCTAATAACATCCTCAAAAATGCCTCATCGGGCTTTTCAAGTCAAATATTTGATTGAAATATTTAGATGAAACCTCCTTAAGACTGGTTGCCACAATCCCCCTCACCATTTATAAGAACAATGAACTTTACCAAAGCTTCCCGTACTTAAATATAAATAAAGTATGCACATTTGCAAAGTAATTAGGTTGAATTTATAGTAAAATTGAAGCATACAAGCTAGGTTAAAAAAATCATGGAAATTAAATCACTGAAGATTCCTATTACATCCACATGGAGGAGGTAAAGATGAAAAGAATGGACATCATTTGAAGAGAAAGGTAATTAAGTCTGAAATGGTGTTATGCATGAAGGAGTGCTCAAATTGAAAGGATTTGATAATCATTGTGCATGTTTCAAAGCTGATCCTGAAAAAAAAGATTGATAGATGTCACATCAAAATATTTGGGGATGTTCAAAAGGTTGCCAAGAAAAGTCTCTCGACTTACTTGAAAAAGAAATAATTAAAAAAATGATACCAAAAGGGTGACATGGCATCCAAGTCATTTTAGGAGAGTGAAAAAATATAAATCATTTGTAATTCCTCCACATGGCATCACGAAATTAGAGTATTTTTAAAGGAATGATAATAGATAAGATTGTGTGCCAAAAAGAGGAATATTATTTTGAAGATTCACATTTTGGTGGGGAAAAAGGAAAAGATAAGAGAGAGAGATAATTATATATATGATAGGAATGTGCTCATATCAGGGGGTTAATTTTTTTCTAAATTATTATAGAAAACAGAGCAGAACCAATTGTACTTTTCTTAAAGAACTTGAACCAAACTGATATACCCGTGAGTTGTTTCATTCTTTTCCAAAATTTCTCATGCCAAGATGATTACAAGTATAAAACCATTAGAAAGCATTGAGGCCATAGGATTTATGGCCCCTTGGTGAGAAATTTGAATTTCTTGCAATTAACCTTGTGTTTATGTTGATCAATATTGTCTTTGTTCCTAAGGTGAAATAATTTGAATCAACTACTTGCTTTCCTATTGCAATCTTATGTTGATAATTTATTTAAATTACACTAGATCTTGTATTAATTAGTGGCATTTTGGCAACTAAAATTGCACTGTAGAAAGAGATTTCTATTTGTTGTGTGATAAACGATTTTAAATTCAAATTTCCGCTGTTTGGTTGAAAATATCTTAGTAAAGTTTTGAGTGTATCTTGAGTGTAGTGGAGTAGGAACTATTAGTGTTTTATTGAGAGTTTAGAACAAGATTGTGTTTAAATTCTCAAATGTTGTGTGAAATTTTGTACTCTTGGGCTTCCATTAGTGCATACATTCTTGTTTAAGGGCTTATTCTGGTTATGTGATGTATTCCTCTTGCCTTAGGGCAATTTCCAAACATTTGTAAGGTTTTCTTAATAAACTTGTATAATCAAATTTATCCTGGTTTAATCTCTAATTCATACACAAAAATTACAACCTATAATTGTTAAATCCTTCTGAATTACCCATGTTTTCCCTACCTAAAAACATTTTCCAAGGGACTTTGCGCTTTCTACCCCCGCTTTCCATAAATATGCAGAAGCAAGATAAATTTAACATTGTCTAGAGTAACCTGAGTCCTATTTTGAAATAAATATACATTATTTAGTGTGAAAAATCGTGAGAGTTAAATTATGCTTGTATTGACCGTATCTTTTCAAGATTACCCTCCATATTTCCAAGAGAAATCTTAGAGACTGTAATTTCATTCACCTTTCTCATAATTACAGGTTATAAAATGGGTCCTCTCACCCTAGTTAAAGGTAGAACCTAAAGTAGGAGGGAAGGTCATCCCCTTTGTGAGTGCAATCAAATCTCTCCCAAGTCAAGTCTCAAAGAGTCTATCAGAAATTTCCCTTACTACAAATGACTAAATCTTCAGTCCATCTTTCTATAAGTATCCAACTTAATTTTCAATGCTTCTTATCTCTCAAGGTGGTGCAAAATTGGATACCAACACTACCCTGACACCGTTTCCGGGGATTATTTTCATAAATATGAAGATATATCAACCTCTGATAACATATGAAGTATGTTTAGATGTAAATTTATGATCTAGACTCCATCCTTTATCAAAATTTTCTAAAAAATGAGCTTAATCAAAAGTCATTTGATCCATACTTTTCTATTTTAAGGAATTTTTTTATTAAATTTGACTTGGCTAGGGTTAAATATTGATGAAGGATAGCAAGATTTACCAAGATTTTCTTAAATTAATTGTGAAGCTTCATTTTATGAGTTGTTTGAAGTGATTTATACATCTAAGGTGCAAGACCTTAGTGGCAGCTCTAACTTTCTTAGAAAAATCTAGTATATACATGTACCTTGAATTTCAATTACTGTAATCCGTCATCAAGTTTTGTAAATATGGAAGGAAGAAGGTATTCCTTTAAGAAAAATCCTACTATAAGTGATCTGTAAACTCTTCAACTTTTGAATTATTCACAAAATCACAAATTAATCGGTGTTGTTTACTTTCTATTAGAAAATAATAGAGATAGCTAGTGAATGAATTACTATTTTTCTTAGAATCAACAATTGTAGTAAAGGAAAGATTATAAGATCATAACACCAATAATTTTATCCTGGAAAACCTCCAATGGAGCAAAAACCAGTCAAGAATGGAAATTTCTCTTTCTTCCCACTTCTATTGGCTAATTCAAATCAAGAAGTACAAAATTTTCAATAAGTAAGAAAGAGAAGTAGATAATATCTCAACACTTCCTTTCAGTTACTTGCTTGCTCTGTCCAACACTCCTTTCTTCTACAAAAATACAATTTCCATCACCAAGAATTCTTGCTCACGTGCTCTCATGCTCTGATGATCTTCTACACTTCTACAATCATGTATTTGTAGCATTTCTCATGTCCTCCTGTGCACTGGAGAATGGGAAAGGTCATGAAGGATAAGAGAAACAAACATCCTTTTAAATTAAGAGGTTGTTCGTTTCAATTTTAGTTTGTTGTCTGTAATGGCCACGATCATTGCCCTATGTAGACTGGTGGTCTTGGGACCGCCACCCTAGCTTGGTGGTGGTTTTGTAACCACCACTCTATGCAGGCAAGCGATCCTGTTACTTTAAAAAACAGAACCCCCGCTTTCATTGTTTTCCTTCTTTCTGCTGACTTTTTCTGATGAAATAGAGTTATTTTAGATCCTTATGGATCACACCTCCCCTTATTAGGAGGATTTTGGTCCCAAAAAATCTTTGTGGGGTAGTAGATAAGGGAACAATTCCCTCACTTTCTCCTTCGAGTACCACTGGGCATGCCTCGGTGTCTTTCCTATAAGTCCAATCTGCTAAGACTCCTGCAGACCTCTTCTAGTCTCTCTAACCTTCTGTTATAGCACTACAACCTCCTCTAATTCACCTCATGAGTCCAAGATGCAATCCTCAATGGAAGGTAGCAACTGTAGTTCTTCATCTTCATCCTACATGGATAGTTCATAGAGGTGCAAGTTCCCACAATTTACTACAGTATATGCTCATGAATGATGGTAAGTCAAGTCGAAAAGCATTTTTCCCAACCTGATCCAATATGGTGAAGGGTCCATAGCATAGTGGCTTGAGCTTCTATGCTTGACCTTGTAGTCTCTCTTTACTCAAGTAAAGCCAAAATTTGTCTCCAACATGAAGCTTGTGTTCCCTCCTATGCTGATCGTGCCTAGCTTTGTACTTTTCTTGAGATAGTTTTAGCTATTCTTTGACCTTGAGATGGATTTTCAGAATCCTCTCAAGGAACTTGTTGGCTCTAGTTACCTCTGTGTCTCATTTATCCTCCTCATCCTACTATCCAAATTCTATGTCCAGTGGATTTGTAGGTAGATATCCCAAGCATGCTTCAAATGGTGACTTCATAGTGGATGTGTGTACTACCCGGTTATAGGAATGCTAAATGTAGGCTAAGGACTCATCCCAAGTCCTTGGGTACTTACTGTTATACCCTCTGATCAATTGTACCAAAGTCCTATTTACCACCTCTGTTTGTCCATCTATCTATGGATGGAAAGTTGTGCTCCTTTGTAACCTGGTATCCATCTTGTCCCACAAAGTAGTCCAAAACTTCCCTAAGAACCTAGAATCCCTATCAGAGACAATAGACTTTAGCAAACCAAAATGCACCCATACATTAGCAAAGAAAATATTTGTTGCCTCATGTGCTTTTACTATCTTTTTACATTCCATAAGAATAAACATTTTGCTAAATATATCCACAACAACATAGAGATAGTCATGGCCATGTTTAGACATAGGTAATCCTCCTACAAAATCCATAGAAATTTCCTCCCACGGATGAGTAGGTACTAGTAAAGGAATATACAAACCTTCCTTCTTAGTTTTAGGCTTGCTAGTACAACAAAGTTTACATCCACAAATAAATTTTGAAACTTCTTCTTGCATGTTGGGCCAATATACATACCTTTGCAAGTGGGCTAGGGTCTTACCAACACCAAAATGTCTCGTTACTTTTGAGTTATGTGCTTCCCTCATCAATATAATTCTTTCTTCTTTAGGCACATGAAGTTTCCCCCATCAGTAGAGCAGCCCATCCTTGAGATAATAGTCTTCAATCCCCATATTTTCAGCCCCTTGGGACTATAACTTCTAAAATTTTACCCCAAAGTCTTTGTCTTGGGCATATGCTTCTCCATAAGCTTCCTTCGTGAAGGTGTTGATCTAAGAGATAGTGGCCAAACATGATAAATTTTCCTGTGTGGGTGGCCTAGACAACATGTTTGCCACCAAATTTTTACTACCTTTCTTGTATTTGATCACTAGATGGAACTGCTAAAGAAACCCCATCCATTTGTAGTGCCTCACCTACTACAATTTAGAATGTGCTTGCAAATACTAGAGAGGTTTGTGGTCAATGTGCACAATAGTTTCTTTACCCAAAAAATAATGTTTCCATTTTTTAATTGCTTGAACTAGTGCATACATTTCTTTATCATATACTGAATATCCTTTAACTACTCAAGTGAAGGTTTTAGAATGATAACATATGGGTTTACCTCCTTGAAGCAACACTATGCCCATAGCATAATCATTGGCATTTGTATCTTCTTCAAAAGGGTGCTGCAAACTAGGAAGATCAAGTATTAGAGCATGACTAATCTTGTATTTCAATAACTCAAAAGATTTATCTTGTTCCTTACCCCAGTAAAAACCCTTACTCTTTGTGGCCACTATGTGTACAGGTGTTGCAATTACTGAGAAACCCATAATGAACTTCCGCATGTACTGTACTACTCCCAAAAATATTCTAGTCTCTGTGGATCCTATTGGTGTTGGCTAATTTTTTATGGCTTCCACCTTCTTTGGATCCACTCATATCTCTCCTCTTCTAACCATGTGCCCAAGATAGATAAGTGACTGTTTGAAAAATTCACATTTCTTCATATTACAAAGCAATTGTTTCACCCTGAGAACTTGCAAGACTTGCTACAAATGCGTTAGATGTTCTTCCCATGTGGCACTAAAAATCAAGATATCATCTAGGTATAGAATGACACATGAATCTATGAAATCATGCAATACATCATTCATCAATATCATAAATGTAGCGGGTGCATTGCATAATCCAAAAGGAAGTACTAACTAATCATACAAACCCTATTTTGTTTTGAAGACAGTCTTCCATATATCCTCCTCCTTCATTATGACTTGGTAATAACTTGACTTGAGATCCAACTTCATGAAAAATTTTGCATGTTGAAGCTGGTCCAAGAGATCATCTATACGGGGAAGTGGATATCGGTTATTTATGGTGATCTTGTTCAAAGCGAGGTAGTCGATGCACATTCTCCAAGAACCATCCTTCTTTGGCACCATCACAATAGGTGAACTGCATGGTGAGGTGCTTGTACATAACACCCCTTGGTCTATTAGTTCTTGGAGTTGTTTCTTTACCTCATTACTCTCAACAAATATTTCCTATACAACTTGATGTTCAGTAGAGGTGACTCTGGCAATAGCTGTATCTCATGCTCTAATTCTCATTTTGGTGGTAATCCACTAGGAGCCTGAAATACTTCCTGAAAAGACTGAATAATACTATCCAAATATTGTTTTCCTTGGTTAGAAATCTCTGAAACTTCTACCCCGTCTTGTTTATCCTTTAACAAAAGTAAACAAAATTGATTATGATTTGACTGAATAAGCCGTTTTGCTTGGTTAGCACTTACCATAGTAAATTATGTCTTACACTGGTGTGCCCGGATGTTGTAGTTGATCTCATCCTTGACCCATCTATACCAATTTTCCCTTCTCATAAATATATCATCCCTAACATACAAGTATGTACTCCCGAATACCACATCAAAAGCATCAAGTGGAATAATGTCAGCTTCAAAAACATCTATATATTGGGAATTTATCCCAAGCTTAACCTTACATCTTCTTGTTACCTGAATTTCAACACCCTTCTTCACCCAACCCAAAGGATATGGGTGTGGATGCTCGTAATTATCAAGACCAAGATTCTTTACAACTGCCTCAGAAATCAAGTTAGATTGAGAACCGGTATCAACCAAAGCATTTACCATAGTCCTCTTGATCTGGATTTTGATCTGGAATAGTCTACTCATCTCCTCTTCACTATCCATGTTGGTGGCCATGCATCAAATCCTTTCATCTACATCAGAGTCATCCTCGATTTCCACCTCCCCTTCTGTCTTTATATCTGTCATGGACTTCTTGGATTCCTTGGTTCAACTCTTTAGATGTAACTCTGGATGCAACTTCCAACATGTAGTGTCAGTATGACCATTGATATCATAATTCTTGCAAAACTTCTTGGGATCTTTACAAGTATTTAAAGTAGTGGAAGCTTTTTTACCTTTCCCTTTCCACTTACTCTTGTTACTTGTTTTCCCATAATACTTTTCCTATTGATTTGTTTACTGTTTTACCCTTGGCTCTACTTCTCCTTGCTTTTTCTCATCATCTATGTAGTATTCCTATACACATGCTTTATTGAGATCCTTGGGCTTTGTGGAGATGACTTTTCTTCAAAGGTGAGTGTGAAGTCCTCCTAATTATTTGGTCAGAATATCCTCATCCTCCAAATCCATGTTCAGCAACATGGCTTGCCTCCAAAACTCTTTAGTATATTCATGAACACTTTGACCACTACCTTGTCTAAAATACTGCCATTTAATCATTTGGTCAGTTTTATGGTCAATGGGATAGAAGTTAGCTCTAAGTAATTCCTTAAATTCTTGCCAAGATTTCACAATAGGATGTTTCTTCTTTTCACAAGTAGTTAGATGAGTTTCCCACCAAACTAGAGCATGTCCCTCCATTTTGAGACGTGCAAAGGTGATCCTTTGTGCCTCAGTGACATTATGGATGCTAAAATAGATTTATAAATGTTTCAACCATTTATCCAGTAATTCTACATCTACTTGTCCTTCAAAGCTTTTTATTTCAACTTTAGTCTCAACTTTAAAAGGAGTACATTCAAATTTTACCTTTTCTCTTGTGTTAGAAGTCTCTTCTTCATGCTCTTTCCCATAATCTTCCTCATGGTGACTCTTGCCTATACCACACTTTTCGGCTAAGCCTCGAATCACCGAGTTCATGAAGTATTGGTTGAAAGAAGCTGTCTTCTGCAAATCTGCAAGTTCCTCTTACCATCTAAACATCCTATCCATCATGGTCTCAAACATCTCGATTCTACAAACCAAGTTCTCTTCCTCCATTTCTCCTCAAATTCTCTGTTTCCACTTCTTTGTAGAAATATCCAGATCACAAGATAAAGCTTCTTCACCTTTAGATCTTGTCACTATCATACAAATTCAAGAATGAAATACCACAGTCCTGGATACTTATTAGCTCTGATACCAAAATGATATGTAAACTCTTCAACTTTGGAATTATTCACAAAATCACAAATTAATCATTGTTGTTTACTTTCTATTAGAAAATAATAGAGATATCTAGTGAATTAATTACTATTGTGCTTAGAATCAACAATTGTAGTAAAGGAAAGATTATAAGCTCATAGCATCTGCTCATAACACCAACAATTTTATCCTGGAAAACCTCTAATGGAGGAAAAACCATTTGGGAAGGGAAATTTCTCTTTCTTCCCACTTCTATTGGCCAATTCAAATCGATAGGTACAAAATTTATAATAAATAATAAAGAGAAGTAGATAATATCTCAACACCTCCTTTCTGTTTACTTGCTTTCTCTATCCAACACTCCTTTCTTTTACAAAAATACAATTTACAGCACCAAGACTTCTTTCTCACTTGCTCCCATGCTCTGATGATCTTCTACACTTCTACAATCATGTATTTATAGCCTTTCTCATGTCCTCCCATGCACTAGAGAATGAGAAAGGTCATGAAGGATAAGAGAAACAAACATCCTTTCAAATTCAGAGGATGTTTGTTTTGATTTTAGTTTTTTGTCCATAATGGCTAGGACCACCGCCCTGTGCAAACCGATGGTCCTGGGACTACTTCCCTGGCTAGGTGGTGGTTCTATAACTACCACCCTATGTAGGGCAGTGGTCCTATTACTTAAAAGATAGAACCTCCATTTCATTGTTTTCCTTCTTTGTGTTGATTGTTTCTGATGAAGTAGAGTTATTTTGGATCCCTATGGATCAATAAGTTTATTTTCAAATTTGGGAAGGAAAAATCCAACAAGGAAGCAAATATGGAAAGCATTAAGTGACTAGAAGATGGAAGGAAAGGTGATTTCTACTCCTAATTTTGATCAACTTTTTCTAGAGGACTATTCAAGTACATCTGATCATTATGGATCAAGTACTCCGAGTAATAATTTTCTTACTCTAGTTTTTGAAGGTCCTTCATTCAATAGTAATCAAGTTATTATTCATTTCCCTCCTTTGTTGACTAGAGATAATAGAGTATTTTGTGAAATTGAGTCATTGAAGGATCTATAATTTGAAGATTTTAGTTCATTACCTCAAAGACCAAATGTCCCCAACCTTTTTAATCCTTCTCTAGTAACATTTCCAGTTAATAACATGATCAAACCTCTTCCTAGACCCCCCTTTTTTGTGAATGTGTACATGCCTATAGATTTCCAGGGTATAGCGGGTTATCCTAATGCAGTCCCATGTGAGTTAAGAAATAGATTTCTTAAATTCCAGGGTGATAATGCTATTAGTGGTGACCAACACCTCAGGATCTTTTCTAATACCATGGAAGATTTCGATATTGAGCATGAAGATGTATATGTAAAGTTGTTTATACATAGTCTAGAAGGATATTCCTGAGATTCATACAATTCACTACAAGATAACTCTATTGACTCATGGACATAGATGAAAAATGCATTTAAATCACAGTATGGTGATAAAATTAATCTAAGGTTCCTCACAAAGTTTGAGAACATAAAAAATAATCCTAATGAACTTGACTAGGATTTTAATTCCATATTGAGCAAGACCTTGACCATATTTCCTATAAATTTGAGTCCAAGTGATGATTCATGCCTAATAAAATATTTAGATACTTTTGATAAAAAGGAAACCTATTACTTAAGGGATAAAAATCCTAGGTCCCTCAGGAAAGCCTTTTTATTACTGTGTAAATAGAAAATAATATTAAGGTAACTAGAAATCCTCCTAAAATTGAGGGAATCAAGTTGATCAACCCAAAAAATCCTGGAAAGTAAAGTACTAGATGTGGAAGAGGTGGTCAAAAATATAATAGAAGTAGTAAAGGAAATTTCATATAAACTTGATAGAGCATAGAAAGGGCTAGGTCAAAGTTCTCAATCCCAACACCAACCTCAAGGGAAAAATAGATTTGGAAATCATCCTAGGGGTAACAAAAAAAATGATGATAGAGGGAAGGGACCCATGGGGTCAGGAAATAAACAACAACCACCAAGGGAAAACAAGTTGGTTCCTGATCCATTAAGTACTAGTGTATCTATGGTAGAGGAGGATCATGTTATTGAGTGGTGTGATAATTAATTTCTACCACACTCTACATGTGATATCAATGTGGAAAGTGAAGAGGTTGATGATGATGTCACCTTTCGTGATGTACACATGATGGAATTTTATGATGGTCCAAAAAAAGGAGCTGCCTCTACTAGATTGTTGAGTGCTAGGACCATGGAATGTTTTTGGGATTGCATACACTAGGTATCATCTATCCCTTCTACTAGTAGTCTTGATGTTGATATGGTTCATGAATTTGAGTTACCTAACCATGACTTTGAATATTTGAGGGCATTAATGATCAAAAAATATGATGGTGGTATTCCTTATGAGGAGGATAGGTAGCTCCTAAAGAATGCAGTAGTGACCCAATAAATAGAATATAATATGAGAACCAAGACAACCAATTTTCAAAGGACTAGGGCCATTGCCTAAACCAAAAAATCCTCTCCTCACCAATATCCTCAAGGCTTCCCCCAAGAAATATTTTCCGAACAAAGTCCCAGTTATTGCTAACAAATATGATCCCTCTACCTCTGCTCAATCTATAAATAACCTCATACCACCAGAAAAAGTAATCACCCTACCTCCTAGTGTAGTCTTACCTAAGTATACCCCTTGTGATATTGCTCAAATTTTGAGTTAGATCAAGGTTACCGTACCATTTTTTTAGTTTCTTAGGATTCATGAGCATAGAAGAAGAGCATTCAAATACTTAGGATTCAAAGAGGAGTATGTGGACATAGGTAATGATGTTAACAATGTGTATCTTCCACCTATTATTATATAATTAGGAGTGCCCCAAGAAATGGAAAGTATTGGGGAATCACCTAAGATATATTTAGACACTTATTTGGTAGAGTCTCAACTTGATGTGGATCCATTTTTTACTACTTTGATCATCAAAGATAAACTTGTCCACAACTGTATGTTTGATTCAGGAGCTTCATGTAATGTAATGCCTCTTGAAGTTATGAATGAATTAGAAATCAAAGTGACAACAACTTTTGGAAAATTCCAAGCCATGGATTCAAGAGAGGTGTCAATGATAGGATATGTAAAAGGTTTAGTAGTGCAGTTGGTAGCTTATCCTGGTAAGTACTTGACTATGAATGTGGTCATTGTTGATTTCCCTACTAAATGGGGTATGTTGTTGTTTAGAAAAGGGGCTGTAAGTGTTGGAGGAAGTGTAAAAATTGGCATGTCATATGCCACCATACTTGTGGAAGGAAATTTGGTGAAGTTGTATGGAGAAAAGAAAATTCTACACTTGATTAAGGACCCAAACAATACTTCCTAAGAAGTGTTTTTATTGATGTGGATGCTGATAATTTTGTTGGATATGCAGACTTCAAAGACCACAACATAAATGAGGGTCCATTCTTAGAACAAGTTTGTGCCCCTTAGAATATGATGTTTGATGGAGCATGCTCTAATATGGGTAATGGGGCTGGTGTAGTGCTTATATCCCCCAAAAAGAAACATTCAATTTTTCATTCAAGCTAAAATTTAAATGCACCAATAATATTACAAAATATGAAGCACTACTCATAGGCTTGAGAATTGCATGGAGGTACAGAATAAAGGATATAATTGTATAAGGGGATTCTGATTTAGTGGTAAATTAAGTCAAAAAATGTATGCAACAAAGAACTAAAGAATGAAGCAGTATAAACATGCAGTGTGGGAATTCATTGAGATGTTTGAATCCTTCAATATCTTGTACCATGATAGGGCTCAAAATGTTATAGCTGATAAATTGGTAGTTCTTTCATCTCAATTTGATAATTCCACAATTTCTACTTACTATAACTATGATGTAGAGGTGATGTCAAGACAGCATCTATGCCTCATTATTTAAATCATTGGCAATAGTTTGATGATGATGCCCAAGTGCGAGAGGTTATTTCAAATTAAATGGGAATTTACATATCAATACATGGATTTGGAGCCAATGGTTTCAAAATGTGATGGAAAAGAAACTTTATTTGGAAAAGACATAATTCAGTTGAAAACCAACATAATTTCCATGGGGTTGGTTGCCTTGGAATCTAATTTTGACAACACATATAGGGGGTCCATAGGCATATCTATACTTCAAGGAATGTTGAGGAGTATAATTTGGGAACTAAGGAGAATCCCAGGAAGGTGTGGTTAGGATGCAATCTAAGCAAAGAAGAGAAGCAATCATATGTGAAATTATTGACAAAATATCAGGATTGTTTGGTATGGTCTTAATCAGAACTAAATGCTTATAGAGAAGACTTTTTCCAACATGAAATACCCTTAGAGCCTAACACTAAGCCAATAAGGAAAAAGAAGAGGCCTATTAACCCTCTTCTTTCACTTAATATGCAATAATATTTGATAAAGTTGAGGGATGGAGGAATAATATAGCCCACAAGATACTCTTCATGGGTGGCCAATCTTGTACTAGTGAGAAATAAAAATGGAGATATAAGGATTTGTGTGGATTTTAGAAATCTGAATAAGGCCTAAATCAAAAACAATTATCCATTGCATAATATGGATAACATGTTACAATTGGTAATAGGATCTGAATTTCTCTCAACTCTGGATGGCTTCTCGGGATATAATCAGGTGGTGGCGAAATAATAAAAAAGGTTTAAAATTGCTTTCACCACCCCATGGGGAACATATGTGTACGTGAGAATGTCATTTGGATTAATGAATATTGGGGATAATTTTTAAAGAGCCATTGATGTATTTTTTTCAAGTTACATTAATGATTTTATTGTTGTGTATCAAAATGATGTAACTATGTTTTCCAAGAAGAGAAGTGACGACTTAAGCCATGTGGAGAAAATGTTAGTAAGATGTAGAGAGTTTGGGATCTCATTAAATCCTAACAAATTTCACTATGATGTTCAAAAGGAAAAACTACTAGGGTATATAATATCTAAATAGGGGGTCATGATAGATCCTAAACTATTAGAAGCCATTGGTCAAGTTCCCAGACCCACGTCAAAAAGGGTATCAAATACTTCTCTGGTAGATCAATTTCATTAGGAGGTTTATTTTAAACTTTTTTAAATAAGCATCCCTATTACTAGCATGCTTAAGAAAGATCATGTTATCAAATGAGAAGAAGAGACTATCTAAGATTTTAATGGGATCAAGGAAGCATTAAAGAATACCCTTATTCTAGCTAGCGCAGATTATAAGAAAATATTCCAGATATTTTCTTTTTCCTCTGAGAACATAATTGCTTTCCGTATTGTTGCAGAAGGATGATGAAGGGAATGAGAGACCTATTGCCTTTTTTTAGAAAATATTTTCAAGGAGCTAAACTAAAATACACCATCGTGGAAAAACAAGATTTTACACTTGTTCGGGAAACTAAAATTTGCAGGCCATATATATTGAGTTCAAAGATTATAGCTTATGTCCCTCATACAATGGTAAAGGACATCCTGTCTAAGATGGAAATATCCAAAAAAGGTTTTGGTGGGTAAGAAAATTACAAGAGTATGATATGGACATACAAACTACTAAACTGGTTAGGGGTTTGGGCCTTGCAAAATTAATGGCAGAAAGTAACTTGCAAGTGATGGAGATCAATGAAGTTGAAGAAGGAAATGTGGATATCTAAGACAAGATGATTAATTCCACATGGTATAAGGATGTCATATTTTACCTCAAGAATTTGGACTGTTCAAAACTTCTAGACAAGAATCATAGGAAACTTAAATTGACATCCCAAAAATATGTTATAATTGACTATGGGTTGGCTTAGAAGAACCCAAAAGGGATCCTATTGAGGTGCATCACATAAGAAGAAGCTCCCAATCTTATTACAAAATTTCATGGGGAAGTATGTGGAGGTCACTTTTTTGGAAGAGTGACTACTCATAAGATTTTAAGAGCAAGTTATTGGTGGCCCACACTATTTAAATATTTAGCTTTGTTAGTCAGAAGATGTGAGAGTTGTCAAAGATTATCTAGGAGGTTGAAGGCCTCATGTGCTTTACCTTTACAACCAGTATCAATGGAATCCCCTTTTAAGCAATGGGGATGGACTTTATTGGGGAAATTTCAGACTCTTCAAGTGTAGGACACAAGTGGATATTAGTGGCTATAAATTATTTCACTAAGTGGGTTGAATCCATTCCTACCAAGAAGGAAAATCATTAGGTAGTTATGGACTTCATTTTAAACAATATCATCTATAGATTTGGAGTTCCTACAAAGATAGTAGCTGATAACACCATGAGTTTTAGAGAAAAACCTTTAACAACTATGTGCCAACAATATGGTATAAATTTGACTTATGCTTCCAATTATAACCCTCAAGGAAATGGCCAAGTTGAGTCTAGCAATAAAAATTGCTCAAAATACTCATGAGGACATTGGAAGTAAACAAAAGAAAATGGGGTGAACAACTCAAGTTTTCTCTATGGGAAGACAAAGTTAGTACCAAATGAGTTATTGGGAAGAGTCCTTTTGAATTGGTTTATGGTTTTCAAGCCCTTTTCCCCCTTCATATGCAGCTATCATCTTATAAATTCATTCAAAAACTTGAGGATGAGGGAGAAGTAAACCCCTATGAAGCTAGAATCAAACTAGATACTAGAATTATATGAAGAGAGAAGGGAATCCCACTAGAGACACCTTAAGTTTAGGGAAAGACTCAAGAAAATATTTGATAGAAAGGTGACTCATAGAGCCTTCAATATTGGGGATCTCATTTTATTCTGGGATATTAGGTGCAAGGACAAAGAAAAGTATGGAAAATTTGATGCCATGTGGATGGGTCCCTACTCTATTGATATAAGGATCGGTGAACACACCTTCTTCTTGAATGACTTGGAGGGAGACTTGTTGGATTTTCTCTGTCAATGGAAGGAACCTCAAACAATTTATGGATTAGACATATGTGATCAGGTATGAAACTTTGTATAGTGTAAAATTTTGTTGTTTTTTTGTTTTTGTTTCCCTTTCCATTTTTAGTGGTCTACAATGACCAGTTGCTCTGGTATCTTGGTATATTTTTGAGAAGTACGGTTGATCTATTAGACCTTGTACATGTTTTTTAAATGACTTTGTTTCCCAATGGATTAAGGCACTTGGTCTATGTGACATTTTATTCATATGGTTCTTGTGGCACCCGTGGGGGGTGCTCATCCCCAAGTCAGAGCTAATGTTAGTGCCTATTTTGATCTCACCCTCCTATCCTAAGTGTTCCTTCAAAAATTTCCATGACTGGTTTGTCAAAATCAAAAACACGTATGCTTGAAGAATGCAATCCCTTTGAATACAAGAAAATATCGTGTTTTAGTCATGAATCCAATATAAATCCTATTTTTTGGTCGATGAATGTGATAACCATGTTGTCCTTGAGTGGTCCATGTGAAAAATCTATCGATTTATCATATTAAACCAATAAAATCCCATATATATATATATATCTATTAGAGTGGGAAATTAGGTTGATAATACACTTTTGCATCAATAAGCCGATGGAGTGCAAAATGAAAAGAAATGTCCAAGGCTCACCAGGGACATGTGTTTTATTCTCAGAAAAAGTCAAGAGGTGGGGTTTCTCATCAAATCTACAAACTTGTTGTTGTTTGAAAAGTAATGCAAAAATGCAAAAAGACTCCTTGATCCAAAAATCCCCAAATCAAGCCATGCGGATGGTCCAAATTCAAATGAAAGAAGTAGATTGGATGATCGAGATGTGGCACATTTATGGATACCACCATTCATGCTTTTTTGCATGAATCAAGGAAGATTTTTGAAAAGTTTTCAAACATTTTGAATTGTTACCATTGCATGTGAAGATCTAGATGCCCTAGCCACGAGAATTTGTGAAGGAAAGAAGGAAAATTGACTACAAAATGGTGGAATTGAGATAAAATATTTTGAAACATGATTGTGGAAGCATAATTCACAGAGTGTGTAGAAAACACTTGGTAAGTCATGTTGTATCCTTGTACTCTTGTTAATTAATTTGTGAATTTTGAATCAATTAGGGGAAACGAGTTGAAAGTAGAAAAATGAAGAGTTTGGATTTAGGTTTTCAAGTTTCTTCTAGTATCACCAATGACCTAGATAATGTAACAAATACAAATTTATTGGACGCAGATTTGGGGGATTTTTGGGGAGACTTTGTGCCCAGAGTAGAAGCCAATGGATGACAACAATCAATGTCAACCATATTGCTTTGGAAACTATTTTCCCACCTTCAATCCATGCTCCTAAATTAGTCTAGTTGTGCGCTGAAAAATTATGACCCCAAGTGATCCAAAACCAAGGGGTTTCAAACTTAAGGAATAGATTAACAAATGTGCCAAATGAATTGCAAAACAACTATCTCTGAAAAGAGATGTAAATTACTCAAAAACTTCAAATACATCAATTATCTCTACCAAGAGATGTCTATCCCTTTTCTGGTTACATATGCATTTATAATAATTTTATAAATACGAAAGGGCACCTAGAAAGATGTGGAAGGTCACTAGTCTCGAGGGAGATGAGGTGTTTCATCTTCCAAGACTTACATGTGCACTAATTTTGCGAAACATACTATTTTTAGAATTTACTATTTTTAGACAACACTACAAAAATCACAATTTGGGCCCCTTAAACATGGATTTCGGGGGTCAAACATTGCCAAACAAAGTTTTGCACCTTCTCATCACATTCTACACATTCCAAGCTTTCCGTTGCCTTTTGAATGGAGTCAATCGGAGGTACGGTGCAAAAGTTATGGTCTCTGGAAGTTGCGCCACTAGAATTGCTGCCTGGATCACCAAGAAAATGGAAGTGTTAGATGGAAGTGGTGAAAGGGTCATTAATTTAAAACTTGATGCTTTAATACCATATTGGGGTTACCACAAGTAAATAAACCAATAGTTGTAACTGTTAAAAATACATAGAAAATTTATAATGTAAAACATGATGAATATGCCTAGGTATTGGATCCGCAATGGATAAAGGAAAGAAAATCATTCACCAAGAGGATTCCTAAGAAATCAACCCGATCCTTGTTCATCGAGGAGGTTGAAGATATTATTTTTGTTAGCCAGAATGGATGGGTCCAACAACTTGTAGGAATGGATGTTCCCTTTTATTTGGGGTATTTTGGAAAAGAAAGGAAATTTCTGTTGGGGAAGTCTTATATCAGCTTCAATTCATGCCCAGTTGATGACAATTGCAATAAATATTAGAGAAGGTAATACAACTGACATCTAGTTCTCAATGATGTCTTATTTCATTTACAATATTGCATGTTTTAAGTCATTCCTAGGTCTTCCACTAAAATCTAGCTTTGAAACCCATAGAGTTTATGATGTATACACACAATTAAGGTTGGAAAATTGGAAGGGGAATGTCTGACAAGTAAATGATGCCTTCATTGCCCCAATTTCCTATCTTTTCAAGCCTGAATGGGAGAAATATAGACTATCTGCTAAGGAAAGGGCTATGATTTTAGAATATGGTTGTCTTTTTATCCAATACAGGTTTTTACATATCTTAGAGTGAGTGGATTTGAAGGGAGGCCTTACAAATTACCAAGGTATGTTTATGATAAGTGGGTTCTAATGGAGATTTCAAGGAAGATTGTCCCTGTGCATAATAAACTATCAAGTCATAAAAAAAATGTAAAATTTCCTCTCCAATTTGAGAGATATTCTTGTCAAACAGTGGAAAAAGCTAGGATGATGGATGGGGAAATGGAGAAATTCCAAATGGGTAAGTTTACTCCAAGGCCTAACTTTGATATTTGATGGGTTGTTACTTTTGGTGAGCATGAGCCTCATTTCAAGGATTATTGGATGAACTATGTTGATGAAGAAGAGGTTAGGAAAAGGGATTTCTCCAAGATGACCTTGAGAAAATAATTGACTTCAAAATTGTTATGATTCCCCAAGGAATAGAGGATGACCCAAATGTGGTAAGACAATTTTATCTTGAACAAAATTTAGAATCAAAATCAATTAATCTTGTAGATTAGAACAAAAAGGAATCAGATAATCCCCACCAAATAATTATTGATGTCATGAGAAGAACTTTAACCTAGTTAGTTAGAAAGGGTATTGATTTTTCTTTACAAAATACAAGAGTATTGAAGGAGTTTAGGGACCTGAATGCTTTGAAAGAGGACCTCCCTCCTTTGAGAGAGGGAGCTGATACTATGGACCCTTTGAATGGTCAAGCCCCTCAATTACCCAGAACCCACCACAGAAATAATTGATGAATGGATTGTTGTAAAGAGTAAAACTGGAACATCAAAGACTGATTTAGTTCAAAAGGCAGAAGATATGATTTTATGGGAAATGCAAGATGCCCCTATCACTACAGTAGTGCCATTGCAATCAAAAGGAACTGGTGTAACCAAGCCAAGGACTCCTATAGTGACAATACCAAGGACATAAAGCACATCTAAGAAGATGAGGGGATATTTTCCTAATGTTGATCCATCTCTTATAGTTCAGAATGCTAAAGGAAGAGAGGGTCCAGAACTCAAACACTTTGAAAGGGCATCAAAAATCCCAAAGTGATATTTCCTTTGGTGAGGGATGTTGGTATTTCAACTGGAGAAGGTGAGCATAATGAAAGGAAGCATAAGAAGAAGGATCCCGAGGTAATTAACCCTCCTATCTTGACTGAAACTCAAAAAAATGTTGTTACTAAATTAGCCCATCAAACCATGCCATCACAAGATCCTAAAGGTATTCATTATGATATTTTTAAACCAACACCTATTGTGGATCCATCTACATTTCCAACTAGAATAGTTGCAGGGATGATTCAAGGTGCCCAAATATCTAGCCAATCAGGTGGTGTTGCAACAAGTCAAATACAAAAAGAGCCAATTATAGTGCAATATGATATCAAGGTAGAGTTACCACAAAGGAAACCACAAAATTAGATTGAAATAATTAGTGTGGAGGAACTTAGGGATAGTCCATACTTTGAGATTGAGGATGTCGAAGTGAATTTCATATAAAAGAAGATATAAGTGTATCTTTTGAGGATATAAAGGTGTCGATATTGGTCAACATCTAAACATTTAAATGGGGGCCTAACCTCAAAGTACCCAAATTGAAAATATATCCCATCATGTGAAGGGAAAGGAAATCATTAAAGCAACTAGAATCATCTACCCTATATGTCACTCTCATTACAAGTCAACCATCTAAAAGTGTAGAGAAAACACAAGAAAGTGAATAAGTTCAAACTACACTGGCCCCGGAGAAAAGCACAACTAAAGTTATGAAAGATACAAGTACCCCTATCGAGGGTAGTGTTGTAGTAATTACAAAGGTTAATGATGAAATAAAATATCAAGGTTTGATTTCCCAACCTCAATCAGTAGATCAACAAGAATAAGACCTGCAAAACAAAAGAAGGTGATGGAAAATACCAGATGGAGGTGTCTGATACAAAGCCACTTTTGGAAAGTGTCATAAAGAATAAGTATCAAATTGAAATTCCAAGCCCCAATAAAGAATCTCCAAAATAAATAGAGAAAGTAGTTGTTGCCCCATCAAAAGATTCAGAGGAAGAAATAAGAAAGAAGGCCACTACTACAAAATATTTAACAAAAAGTGTAAGTGTGGTGGTTACCCCTGTTGAGAGCTTGAAGGAAACAATAAGTCCACCTATTGGTCCAATGGAAAGTAAGGGTCAAGAGGAGAAATTAGTGACTGATAAAAAATTGGAGAACATCAAACAACCTCAAACCCTAGACCAAAGTGAAGGACAACCAGAAATGGAGGCATCTGATAGCACAAAGTAGATAGTAAGAGTGGATGTGCCACATATAAAAACACCAATACCTCATAATAATCAAGAAGCATCCACAACAATGGTATTATTTTCCCAAACTAGAAACATCACACCAACAAGAGTAAAAGTTGGTAATTCTCCCATGGTTGGCTGGTAAGGAGGATTTCTTCAAGAGAAAGAAAAAGGAAAAGAGGTTGTCTAAGGAGGAGCCTTAGAAATTACCAGTATTGATTTCCCAAAACACATAAAGGATTCAAAGAAGGAAAAAGTTATAACTTGAACACATATTGATAGGAAAGGGTTTAAAACTATGGAAATTACAACTCCTCACCCAAGGATCTCAAAAGATAAAATTACAATCAGTGACTATGACATCAAGAAGATCCAGTTGGGAAGACCTATAAGGGAAATCCTTAAGCAAGACATAGCAATAGTAGTTGAGGGTCTTTTCCAAATATTTGATGAAGATAAGGTAAGAAAAAATCAATTAAAATACCAAGTGAAAGATTTAACTTCATTCTTGTAGTAGTTAGTGGGGACATTAGGGGATCAAGAAACTTCTAATGTTATCACCCCGCAGGTTATGGGAATCATAGAAAAGGCTACTAAAAAGGTCAAGGCTATTGATAGCTGGACTGATGTAGCCTAGAATTTACCATGAACAACCCAGGCATGTTAGCACATCACCCAGCCTGAGTTGAGTGCTCACCCAAAGTGTGCAAAGGTACCAAGCCCCTCCTTATAGTTGTTTGTACATGATGCAAACATGATGAAGATGTAATGTGTTCATATCCATAAACAACATACATATTCCATAGAGCATATTCCAGATCTAGATCTAAAAGAATAATTAATTAAGTGATAGATATAACGAATTCATTCATTCATGTTTAACACCATTATTCACCCAACACACTCCATTATATTAAAACACAATAAACACAAAAGCTTCTTACAATAAGTAGTATCACAAGTTTATGTGCACATTAGTTCTGGCAACATAACTCCACAATATCTCATACATAACACTCTCTTCTAATCTACAAAAATTACTACATATTTATAAGGGTGGGGAATTTCCCTTCACCACTTACAAACTTGGAAAAGTAGGTCGCATGCTGAAAATATTCATACGCCTTTACAATAACATTCACACACACAAGTGTGATAATAATAGGTCTCTTATAGTTAACTGGAAGTAATAATTCCATTATTAATTCGAACTCATGCATGGAGATTTAGTATATGCTCTTCCAAAAATAACATTTGTGTGTCACAAAAGTATCCATCTCATTGTGTGCTTTGTACACTATCTCCAAAATAGCTCGTAACCATAAAAATGTCTAATTCCCAATTCAATCTATCTTTGGCATGTGCTTCCTTCCCTATCCTTCTGTGCCTTCAAATATGCCTTGCTACCACAACCGAATCTTCTGTGCACCTTCTCCTTAGTGTCATAGTTTTTCTTCTCAAAATTACCCCACACTAAACTGCATTTCCACCCAAGATGTAACATCCTCATTTTATACTTTAGAACAAGTCAATTTTTTTTTTTTTTTGATAATTGCATACTGGTTCTAAATACATAATTTAGAACTCACAATTCAATAACCATTCATATAACAGACAACCATATGCAGCTGTAATGACTCGGAGTACCTCCGATCTATTCATTCCATGACTCGCAATCTACCGATCTATTCATGAGTAATAAGAGTCTGTGTTTTTTTATTTAACACATTACTCTTGCGGTTCTCTTCCCTAATCTGGGATTCAGAATGCTCTGTCCAAGGAATCTAACTGAATAATTGTTACTATTATTCATCGGCATCTCATCCCTTAGACTAGGTGAATTAGGACAACGCAATCAGCAGCTTGCGATACTTTGGCCAAAGATTTGAAACATACTGTTCATGTCTCGTATTCCTTAACGGCATACTCGCAATCTGAATACGCCCTTCACCCCATTCATATGTTATATAGAATGTCTTATACTGACTACTGTCAGTCCTTCCTTTCACAACTGAATCACTCGGAGGCAGATTAACAAGGTGATAATGTTATATGGATGCCCACGAGGATTAGGGATATGATGACATACTAGTTCAACCTTGCAGTTCAACCAGTGTGTCATGATACCCCGAATCTCCTAGGCAGCCTTATAACATGACCACGTTCTTAATCGGTCACGTGGTAACTCGTGCGAAATCAAGTGTAAATCTTAGCGATCAATGCAAAGGGTGTCGCCATAAGTCATCTCGCATTATTGTAACTTCAAGAAGATCCTAATCTTCTCGAAGGTGCAACTCTGCAGCTGACTTATGTCGTCAACCTTTAAATCCACCTCGAAAAGATCTACTCGAATCGCGTTACGCACTAGGGTTTAAATTACTTTTAAAGACTTTTCCCTAAGGTTAGCCTTTCCAAATCCCTGGATTCTTCGTCTTAAGACGACCCTCCTCTATAAAAACCCATTACATGGTAGAGGTATTACGGTCAGTTCTCATCAAGGAGTCATTAGAATACACTTGTTTCTAAAGCAACAGAATCGGACAATATCTCATAACCTTTGCTTGAGATTGCCTTCTGAACTCCATTTGTTTGCATATCAGTTCTCTTAACTGAATTTATATCATACTTTTTAGTATAAAGATATAAATGATTAAGAATCCAATTTAATATTGTCCTCATACTTAGGACTAGGGATTAGTAATTTAATCCACTTGTTTAGCGTTCTCTTTTAGGCTCATTTTTAACCTATCTTCTAGAAAGACAATTATTTAAATCCAATATTGCTTTTGCTAGAACAAATTAGAACTACTAAACACTCATAAGAATTCAATCTCATTTACTTGCAAGCTTTCATTGTCAATCACAAAAGCATCCATATTATACAATGATAACAATGCCCCTTCGTTACATAAACCGAAGAAGGTCAACTTTCAGAAATAGAATACAACACATAAGTATCAAACACTTATTTCCATTCCTTTCAAAACTATACAATTACATTTTATGCAACAACATACTTGATATAATGCTAACGGAAAAGAAACATCTTTTCCCATATAGTACATCTATAAAATCAAGCTGTAATTCATTATAAATCAAATAAACAATCTGATCAGCTTGTCAGATCTGCATTGCTTTTACCTCTTACGGTAACCATCTGCAAAAATAGTCAACATGAGTCAGTTCAATGAACTGAGCATGATAAGCACTAACTTTTAAAACAATTGCAATCCATCAATTGTTTTCATTAAACACCCTGTTTAAATGAGATCAAATATTCACATAAGTAAACATAATCAGACTATGCCCTTGTAATACAAAATGATTACAAATATGTAACTCTATCATTGTTACAAAATAGTCTTAATCACTTTCTAATATTTCATCAAATATTAAGAAACAAGGAACGAATGTACACAAACAATCATTGAATCCAAAATCACAACATTGGTCAGATTGTTTCATTCTTCCAAAAAGGAAATAACATAACAATTCGGATTCCACCAATATGTTACAAAACAATTTCCCACTGTTAGACAAATATCAACAAATATTAAATAAAGGAAGAGAAAGAACCAATCCATTCATACTTCCTTTCACATAAATTCATCACTGTACCATCTTCTCCTATGAAAACATTTATCCAGTATATAAATGAACAAGTTAGACAAGCCGCAAGCAAGATCGCTGTTCTAAATCAAGAAATAGAAACACAGCAAAACTCCTGTACAGCAACTAACACATCAACAATTCATGTATCAACCCTAAGCCCAATGCTAGTTCCTTTTACACAGTAAGGCTTTGACACAAGTTGAAAACAAGAAACTACAAGCGTATCGCTGTAAACAACAACCTTATTGCATCAAGCAATTTGAGGTTTCCTAGAGACTATGCTATGTTGACCACACAGTATTTCCAAATCATGCTCAGTCAAATCGACTGATTAAATGGAAAAGAACATAGCATACTTATTCTTGCTCACCAAAATCGGATCAAGTAAAAGAAGGAATACAACCAATCGATCCTTACCTTGGCGCATGCAAGTCTTAGTGTGGTATTCGCGACTTACCCAAACAAGGTCAGAACACGAAACAGTCATCCATACTCAAGGATCTCAAATAGTGACAAAGACAGTGTCCAATGTCAAGTTCAGAAAGAGACAGAAGTACCAGCTACCTTTCCAGAATTCCAAATGATTCAAACGGAGGTAACAATTCAAGCAAATGCATATGAATTCATACTGATATTCATCAACGAAGCATAACAAGAATCAGACAAACAAATTAATCTCTGATTTCACACCAAGAACCCGACTGAACTCTGCCAATCTTTTTACACAAATTTGTACAGGTCGAAGACGTAAATGTTCACCTAAGATTCTGTACCACAAAACCCATGCAACACAAGAGTAATTCCCGAAAATAACAGAGGTCTATTACGTGTTATTCCTTCAAGTCGCAGGTTCAACAATCACCAACTATTTAAATATATTCAACTTGAATAAGATTCAAATATAAAACATACAATCGACTCCTCATAGTCGTTCAGATTACAACGATTGTAAATATATACATATATATGCACACGCTGTATACTGTTAACGGGTTTATACCCATAACCGCTGAACCCTACAGCAGCGTACTATGAAATTGGTGATGAATCCTTCTATGCCAGCTATGGCAAACATTCAGAATAAAAACAAGTGTAAGCAAATCGAATACCCCTTTCAAAGCAAAGAAATCAACTGAGCCGCTTCGAAACTTTCGAACAGTTTACACAAAGAAATGCAAATGCATACCTAGGAAGTCTATATCCTTTATTCATTCAAATAACGGTGATCAAAAGACCTGTTTCTTCTTACCAGGCTTCCACGAAAATCAATTCACAAAACTTATGGATGAATCTACATTCTCAGCAATAGATAGCAATATACGATTCAATCATGGACTCCACTGAGTCGATAAAATAAAGTACAGATGTATCTATATTATACACAGTTAACAAGTAATCCTCGTTACCACAATAACAAGGAAAACAACTTCCGCTAGGTCGTATAGACTACGGTAACACAATAGTTACCTGATCCTAGCAAAAATTAGAAGACAAATTAAAACCCAAAAAGTATCATTATACACTGTCAACAAAAACCACGACAGAGTTCCCAAAGAAGCAATAATACTGATCAATCTTACAGTATCCATCAAAATCATTCCATACAGCTTTCCACACAAGCAAAAAACAATACCACAAATCAACAACATACAGTGGTCTATTCTCAACACAAGTATATTCTTTGGGCTCACGCCAAACAGGCCGAGCATTCATGCTCTTTACATATAAATATCTCATATATTTAAACCAGAAAGAATACACAAAGGAATAGAGCCACAATTCGATTTTAACAAACACCCATCTAGAGGAAATTGAAAAATCGAACTTAAGAGATACAAAGACCAAAATTTAAACAAGATCTCCATAGAAAATCCTTTATTTTCTCAAAACATTTGAACAGAGTTGTTCTAATGAAATCACTTGAAAGACAAAGAAGATATTTAAAGGTTAGGGCCTAACATGCCTGTATTTTTGATCAAATTTCCGAAGCAGACCACTGGAAGAGCTCAAACTTCCTTTTCTTTTTCCAAGATAAAGCGACCAACAAAATTTCGCTGTCTCCATCACATATATATCTTCCATGATAGAGAAAAGAGCCAGAGAAATTCATTCTTGCCCTGCAACTCAAGGAGAACTGGTGCGAAGAACCAGTAAACAAGCAGAGAGAGAGAGAAGACCGAAAATCGCGACAAACCAAAAAAACCTTCAACTTCCCATTTGCATGCCTTCTCGCGAGTTCCGAGCTCGTCTCCCTAGAACATTGAATTCCATTAAACCAACTTTCCCGCTTAAACTCAACTTCCACCGACCGCCGAATCAAGCGGCAGTCCAACTACAACTCATGCTCATTTCCAAACTTAGCAAATTGCCACGTCTGCACAGGTTAGCCGCCGCTTAAGCCTCCGCCATGACCTGTCCCTCATCCTTATCCCTAACATTAATTGCCATAGAAAACACCGCCCATGGTTCGCACCCCTCCATAGGCCCCTTTACATCCTCCTCAATAGTTAGGTTAGTATCTTAGGTTAGAATTTAGGGTAATACCCATACTAACCAATTTACACATAGATACTAACTTAGGATATTAACACATAGCCTAGGTCTAGGTTAGCTTAACAATAATCTAACCCCTAGGTTAGGTTTTAGTTTTTAGGTTACTAACCATTAATAATTCCAGTTAGGTATAACATTTTATATGCCAAGAAAAGACCTAAAATCATGCATCTCCGAACAGGATTTACTCCTATACAGCCGTTAGGCTACAGGAATATACATGACAGAATTATTACTTGGTCCACGTCCGAGACCTTCCAGATATACCTCCATATCGGGAACCAATTCATTTCTCAAGATCAGCCTGAGTCATACTCCTGACCAGCTTAATAAATGCTTCCATACCTTGCAACCTGTTCAAGGTCTGTGATCTAATTTATCACAAACAGATTTAAAGCATTACTTGGATCAATTCCACTGATCCAAGTCTAGATATTATAGATGAATATCTCTATAATTCATTCCGTGATCAGATTAATATTCAGACACAAAATGAAATAAATAAAAGAGTCTAATCATATTCTGACTCAGTCAAGATCTGCAATCTGCAAGAAATTCAATACATATCAAGCATGATTTCTGAATCGAGGAACACATCCTTTTACAAGAAATCACATATCAACACTTGAATGCTTAGGAGAAAGTAACAACAGTTCAGGGTGTTACATGCTTCCCTCCTAAAAAGATTCATCGTCCCGATGAATTACATATTAAATTAACCTTCAGGTCAATCAATTTATTAGTACACAAACAATGTGACTACTTCCATATTAAATAGTTTCAGAAATCAATGTCACAACACATTTATTCAACCTGAATAAAGTCTGCCTTAATCTGGCTTTCATAAATACTTAAAAACAATCAGTTCATAAAAGTATATCTTTGTCAACAGTTTTCATTCTGTTGCAAAAAGAGAAGGAAAAGCAATTTTCATCTCTTCCAGATTTTCCCAAGTTGCACTTTCTTCGCTAAACTGGTCCCACTGGACCTTACATTGCTGTATATCATGATTTCTTAAATGCAATTGGCGAGTTTCCAGCACTCGTGTGGGTTTAACCACGATTATTCCTGGGTCTTGGACCTGCAAGGAATTCCAATTTAAAACATGTGACAGATCTGAAACGTATTTCTTAAGCAAAGAAATATGGAAAACATCATGCATGCGAGATAAAGCAGGTGGCAATGCTAAACGATAAGCTACAGGATTGATTATTTCGACAATTTTGAAAGGTCCCACAAATCGTGGTGACAACTTGGCAGCCTTGCCAAAAGTTATAGAACTCTTTCTGGGTTTAACACGCAGAAAACCTTATCACCAAGCTCAAACTTTCTATCAACCCGCTTAAGGTCAGCATAGCTCTTCTGTCTATCCGCTGCTTCCTTTAATCGTTCACGAATCAGCTTAACTTGCTGTTCCATCTCTGTGAGAATCTCTGGTCCAATTACCACTCTATCCTCAACACTGTCCCAACTAACAGGGGTTCTGCACTTTCTTCCATAAAGTGCTTCAAATGGTGCCATCTTAAGAGATGAGTGATAAGTGTTGTTGTATGCGAACTCAACTAATGGAAGATATTCTTCCCATTTATACTGTTGATCCATGCAATACATTCGCAACATGTCCTCCAACACTTGATTTACCCTCTCGCCTTCCCATCCGCTTCTCGGATGATATGCGTAATCAAGTTTAGTTTAGTTCCTAGGGCTGCGTTAAGCGTTTGCCAAAACCTTGACGTCATTCTAGGATCCCTGTCAGATATAATCAATTCTGGTACACCATGCAATCTGAAAATTTCGTGTACGAACCTCTTGGCCAAAGACCGGTGAATCATCCTTTAGATTTCCAAATGATGAAATGAGCTACCTTAGTCGGTTTATCCACAACTACCAGATAACATCATGCTTATTCCCGGACATAGGTAGTCCTTGTACAAAATCCATGGTTATTACTTGCCATTTGTACTGCGGTGGTATGCTATGAGGATATAATGTCCAAAGAGGTGCATATGCTCTCGCCTTCACCCGCCGACATTCCGTGCAATGAGTCACAAAATTTATCACATCCTTTTTCATACCTTTCCGTATATTGTCATTGCTTTTCAAATCAGCTAGCATTTTTGTGATACCTGGGTGTCCAGAGAAAGGTGAATTATGAAATTCAACTAACAACTTCTTTCTCAAATCATTCAGCACAGGTACATATACCCTATTTTCATAACGCAAGATTCCTTCATTATCAAAATGAAAACCTTCATACCTTTTATCTTTAGGTTCTCATGCAGCCAGCTTTTTTTTACTTGCTGAAAATATGCATCCGATTCTCGAGGCACTTTTACCTCATCTTTAAACCGAGTTCTCAATGTTATAAGAGCAGTAAATGTGCCTCCTACGACTTAGAGCATCAGCTACTCTATTCTCCTTCCCTTTGATATAGCTGATATCAAAGTCATATTGTGATAAAAATTCTAACCACCTTCTTTGTCCTGGCATTCGATTGGGGCTGAGTAAAAATATATTTCAGTCCCAAGTGATCAGGCCAACTCAAAAGGTTTCCCAAGTAAATAGTGTCTCCAGACTTGAAGCGCATGCATGAACAATGGCAAAGAAGTTCCAAATCATGAGGGGCATAATTCAGCTCATGTAACTTAAGTTTTCTACTTTCATAAGCTATGACCTGATCATTTTGTAACAAAACACCTCCAAGGCCTTCCCCGAAGCATCCGTTACAACAAAAAATTCCCATTAGGTCCTGGGCATGCCAATATAGGTGCAGAAGTCAACCGGTCTTTCGACTTTTGAAAGCCGCTTCGCACTTGTCATTCCACATGAATTTCTTATCCTTCTTCTCGCAATGAAGTTATTGGTGCAAATACCTTAGAAAAATCCTTTACAAATTTTCTATAGTAACCAAAGCAGACCCATGAAGCTTCTTACTTCATGCACATTCTTTGTGCAGCCACTCGCTTATTGCCACTATTTTTGAAGGATCTACAACGATTCCTTCTTTACTTATGACATGACCCAAATAGTGAACTTCTGAATCAAAGAAAGAACATTTGGATAACTTACCATACAACTTCCTCTTTCTCAAAATTCCCAAAACTATCTTCAAATGCTCATTGTGCTCCTCAACACTTTTAGAATAAATGAGAATATCGTCCAAGAATACAAGTACAAACTTGTCCGTATTCTTGAAAAATATTGTTCATTAAATTCATAAAGGCTGCGGGTGCATTAGTTAACCCAAAGGGTAGAATCAGAATTCATAATGTCCGTACCTTGTTCGGAAAGTCGTTTTATGAATATCTTCCTCTTTAATCCTTAACTGATGATAACCAGATCAAAGGTCTATCTTAGAATAAACCGCTGCTCCACGCATCTGATCAAACAGATCATCGATCCTAGGAAGTGGATATCGGTTCTTGATTGTTGCTTTGTTCAACATCCGATAATCAATACATAGCCTTAGTGTTCCATCCTTCTTTTTCACAAATATCACAGGTGCTCCCCAAGGTGAAACACTTGGTCTAATCAATCCTTTAGACAAAAGCTCTTGAATCGTGCCTTAAGCTCGACTAACTCAGTAGTAGTCATCCGATAAGGCGCCTTGGAAATAGGTTCGGCCTCTGGTTTGATTTCAATGGTAAAATCAAATTCTCTCTTGGGTGGTAACCCCGTAATTCCTCGGAAAACATCCCCGAAACTTTGTAATAAAGGAATTTGCTTCATGTAATCACCATCTTCTTCTGAAGACTCAGATATCTTTACTACATAAAGAGTACATCCTTTATTCTTAGCCTTTTTAAGCTGCATAGCTGACAGTTTTCTAACTGAAATTTCCCGTTTCACACCTTGAATCTCTCTTGATTCCAACTGATCATCTAAACATTTTATGTTCTTTTCATAGCAATCTACCTTTGCTTTATGGTCAGCTAACCAATTGACACCAATAATAATGTCATACGATCCCAAAGGTGTAACATAGAGATCAACTTCCGTGGAGAAATTAGGTAAATCAAGGACTGCTCCAAAGAGACACATACTCACTGTATGAACAGAATTATTACCATACTCTACACTCCAAGATTTATCCATTTTCCCAACTTTTCTTTTAAGTTTAGAAGCAAGTTTATTAGAAATAAAACATTCAAAAGAGCTCTGTATCAAAAAGAATAGTGACAGGTATGCCGAATAACTTACCCGGAACTTCTATAGGTGTTGCTTGCTTTTCAGCTTGCTTGTCAGCTACTGCAGCATGTATCTTATGCTGCTGATTACGATCATCCTTCTTCAAAGGACATTGATTTGCGTAATGATCTTTACCACAAGTGTAGCAGCCTCCTACAGGTCCCTTCTTAGGCTCAGCATTACCTCCAGCCTTGAAATTGTCACGCTGTCCTCCATAGGGCTTCTGCCCATTGTTATAATTTTTAACAAAATTATCCCTTACATTTCCAGCAGGCTTATTTACTGCTGCTTTCTTATTGTTATCTCCTGGAAACTTACTCTTGTTTCCAAACTTTTTCCATGGTCCTTTTCTGGGTGCAAGAGAGGTTGAAGAAGGGTTTGCAGTCTTCTTCCGCACTTCCTCCTTATGAGCAGAAATAGCCTTTAATTTCTGTTCTTGCCTTATGGCCTTTTCAACAACTCCTTCCATAGTGGTTGGACTGTGAACATCGACCTCTCCCCCTATCACAGGATTCAATCCCATGATGAATTTTCGTATCCTGAACTTTTCGTCAGTTTGATACTGTGGTACATACTTGAGGAGTTTTGTAAACCGCTCCCAAAGATTCGCCACTGTTAGCTTCCCTTGAGCTAAGTTCTGAATTCTGTCATTTTCTGATCATAGAAAAGTTGTGGCAGCCACCGTTGCCTAAAATAGCCTTTAAATTGATCCCAAGTAATATTGGTCTCATCAATGTTTAGCTCAGCTTTTCGGCTATCCCACCACGAAGACGCTTCGTGAGAAAGCTGATAGGCTCCCCAAATAGCTTTGGTTTCCTCTGAGAAGTTCCTTATTGCAAAGTACTTCTCCATTTCACCGAGCCGCCTCACCTCCATCTCCTAATGTGGTGCCATCATACTTAGGTGGACTTATCCTTTTATATCATTAGTGAGTTCTCACGCTAATCTGCCTTTTTGTTTTCTCGGTTGGACCGACAGTGCATTCACGCATTAACATCAACACCCATTTCGGGTTGTCTCGTGAGGTTGCTGATTATTATTATCACCTTCTTCATCCTCCTCATTTCCCATCACCTGTTGTTCAAGTACAGCTAAGCGATCTCTTGTGTCCAACAGGCAGGCAAGCAAGATCTCATCAAGTTTTTGGGTTGTTGCCGCTCCTCCTTCAGTGTGGAGCATTACTCGCAACGCTCCCCTTGTTCTAACCATTTTCTCGCTATAAGAAAATTCAGTGTTTTATCGATTATGGACTCAATAGGTCCAAGAGCTGCAACCTTCACTTCTCCGATACCAAGATGTAACATCCTCATTTTATACTTTAGAACAAGTCAATTTTTTTTTTTTTTTTTTTTTTTTGATAATTGTATACCGGTTCTAAATACATAATTTAGAACTCACAATTCAATAACCATTCATATAATGTATAACCATATGCAAACAGTAATGACTCCTGAGTACCTCCGATCTATTCATTCCATGACTCGGTAATCTACCGATCTATTCATGAGTAATAAGAGTCGGTGTTTTTATTTAACACATTACTCTTGCGGTTCTCTTCCCTAACTGGGATTCGTAATGCTCATCCAAGGAATCTAACTCAATAATTGTTACTATTATTCATCGGCATCTCATCCCTTAGACTAGGTGAATTAGGACAACGCAATCAGCAGCTTGCATGATACTTTGGCCAAAGATTTGAAACATATCTGTTTCATGTCTCGTATTCCTTAACGGCATACTCTTAACTGAATACGCCCTTCACCCCATTCATATGTTATATAGAATGT
Organism: Taxus wallichiana var. yunnanensis; assembly: GCA_018340775.1. Lineage (NCBI taxonomy): Eukaryota > Viridiplantae > Streptophyta > Pinopsida > Cupressales > Taxaceae > Taxus > Taxus wallichiana. The sequence goes on from CM031244.1 coordinate 166,361,430, forward strand.
CTTATACCGACTACTCACAACTTCTTCCTTTCACAATCGAATCACTCGGAGGCAGATTAACAAGGTGATAATGTTATATGGATGACCACGAGGATTAGGGATATGATGACATACCGGTTCAACCTTGCGCTTCAACCAAGGTGTCATGATACCGAATCTCCTAGGCAGCCTTATAACATGACCACGTTCTTAATCGGTCCTGTGGTAACTCGTGTGAAATCAAGTGTAAATCTTAGCGATCAATGCAAAGGGTGTCGCCATAAGTCATCTCGCATTATTGTAACTTCAAGAAGATCCTAATCTTCTCTGAGGTACAACTCTCAGCAGATTGACTTATGTCGTCAACCTTTAAATCCGCCTCGAAAAGATCTACTCAACAATGCGTTACGCACTTGAGTTTAAATTACTTTTAAAGACTTTTCCCTAAGGTTAGCCTTTCCAAATCCCTGGATTCTTCGTCTTAAGACGACCCTCCTCTATAAAACCCATTACATGGTAGAGGTATTACGGTCAGTTCTCATCAAGGAGTCATTAGAATACACCTGATTCTAAAACAACAGAATGGGACAATATCTCATAACCTTTGCTAGAGATTGCCGTCTGAACTCCATTTGATTGTATATCAGTTCTCTTAACTGAATTTATATCATACTTTTTAGTATAAAGATATAAATGATTAAGAATCCAATTTAATATTGTCCTGTCATACTTAGGACTAGGGATTAGTAATTTAATCCACTTGTTTAGCGTTCTCTTTTAGGCTCATTTTTAACCTATCTTCTAGAAAGACAATTATTTAAATCCAATATTGCTTTTGCTAGAACAAATTAGAACTACTAAACACTCATAAGAATTCAATCTCATTTACTTGCAAGCTTTCATTGTCAATCACAAAAGCATCCATATTATACAATGATAACAATGCCCCTTCGTTACATAAACCGAAGAAGGTCAACTTTCAGAAATAGAATACAACACATAAGTATCAAACACTTATTTCCATTCCTTTCAAAACTATACAATTACATTTTATGCAACAGCATACTTGATATAATGCTAACGGAAAAGAAACATCTTTTCTCATATAGTACATCTATAAAATCAAGCAGTAATTCATTATAAATCAAATAAACAATCTGATCACTTTGTCGATTGCATTGCTTTTACCTCTTACGGTAACCATCTCGCAAAAATAGTCAACATGAGTCACCAATGAACCGAGCATGATAAGCACTAACTTTTAAAACAATTGCAATCCATCAATTGTTTTCATTAAACACCCTGTTTAAATGAGATCGATATTCACATAAGTAAACATAATCAGACTATGCCCTTGTAATACAAAATGATTACAAATATGTAACTCTATCATTGTTACAAAATAGTCTTAATCACTTTCTAATATTTCATCAAATATTAAGAAACAAGGAACGAATGTACACAAACAATCATTGAATCCAAAATCACAACATTGGTCAGATTGTTTCATTCTTCCAAAAAGGAAATAACATAACAATTCGGGATTCCACCAATATGTTACAAAACAATTTCCCACTGTTAGACAAATATCAACAAATATTAAATAAAGGAAGAGAAAGAACCAATCCATTCATACTTCCTTTCACATAAATTCATCACTGTACCGTCTTCTCCTATGAAAACATTTATCCAGTATATAAATGAACAAGTTAGACAAGCCGCAAGCAAGATCGCTGTTCTAAATCAAGAAATAGAAACACAACAAAACTCCTGTACAGCAACTAACACATCAACAATTCATGTATCAACCCTAAGCCCAATGCTAGTTCCTTTTACACAGTAAGGCTTTGACACAAGTTGAAAACAAGAAACTACAAGCGTATCGCTGAAAACAACAACCTTATTGCATCAAGCAATTTGAGGTTTCCTAGAGACTATGCTATGTTGACCACACAGTATTTCCAAATCATGCTCAGTCAAATCGGACTGATTAAATGGAAAAGAACATAGCATACTTATTCTTGCTCAGTCAAAATCGGACTGAAGTAAAAGAAGGGAATACAACCAATCGATCCTTACCTTGGCGCATGCAAGTCTTAGTGTGGTATTCGCGACTTACCCAAACAAGGTCAGAACACGAAACAGTCATCCATACTCAAGGATCTCAAATAGTGACAAAGACAAAGGTCCAATGTCAAGTTCAAAAAGAGACAAAGTACCAGCTACCTTTCCAGAATTCCAAATGATTCAAACGGAGGTAACAATTCAAGCAAATGCATATGAATTCATACTGATATTCATCAACGAAGCATAACAAGAATCAGACAAACAAATTAATCTCTGATTTCACACCAAGAACCCGAACTCTCGCCAATATTTTTACACAAATTTGTACAGTCAAGACGTAAATGTTCACCTAAGATTCTCGTACCACAAAACCCATGCAACACAAGAGAATTCCCAAAAATAACAGAGGTCTATTACGTGTTATTCCTTCAAGTCGCAGTTTCAACAATCACCAACTATTTAAATATATTCAACTTGAATAAGATTCAAATATAAAACATACAATCGACTCCTCATAGTCGCTCGATTACAAACGATTGTAAATATATACATATATATGCACACGCCGTATATCGTTAACGGGTTTATACCCATAACCGCTGAACCCTACAAAGAACGTACTATGAAATTGGTGATGAATCCTTCTATGCCAGCTATGGCAAACATTCGTAATAAAACAAGTGTAAGCAAATCAATACCCCTTTCAAAGCAAAGAAATCAATCGAGCCGCTTCAAACTTTCAACAGCTTTACACAAAGAAATGCAAATGCATACCTAGGAAGTCTATATCCTTTATTCATTCAAATAACGGTGATCAAAAGACCTGCTTTCTTCTTACCAAAGCTTCCACGAAAATCAATTCACAAAACTTATGGATGAATCTACATTCTCAAAGAATAGATAGCAATATACGATTCAATCATGGACTCCACTCGAGTCGATAAAATAAAGTATGTATGTATCTATATTATACACAAATAACAAGTAATCCCGCTTACCACAATAACAAGGAAAACAACTTCCGCTAGGTCGTATAGACTACGGTAACACAACAGCTTACTGATCCTAGCAAAAATTAGAAGACAAATAAAAACCCAAAAGTATCATTATACACTCACAACAAAACCACGACAAGTTCCCAAAGAAGCAATAATACTCGATCAATCTTACAAGATTCATCAAAATCATTCCATACAGCTTTCCACAACAAGAAACAAATGACCACAAATCAACAACATACAAAGGGTGGTCTATTCTCAACACAAGTATATTCTTTGGGCTCACGCCAAACAAAGCCGAGCATTCATGCTCTTTACATATAAATATCTCATATATTTAAACCAAAGAATACACAAAGGAATAGAGCCACAATTCGATTTTAACAAACACCCATCTAGAGGAAATTGAAAAATCGAACTTAAGAGATACAAGACTAAAATTTAAACAAGATCTCCATAGAAAATCCTTTATTTTCTCAAAACATTTGAACAGAGTTGTTCTAATGAAATCACTTGAAAGACAGCAAGAAATTTAAAGGTTAGGGCCTAACATGCCTGTATTTTTGATCAAATTTCCGAAGCGCACTACTTTGGAAGAGCTCAAACTTCCTTTTCTTTTCCTCGATAAAGCGACCAACAAAATTTCGCTGTCTCCATCACATATATATCTTCCATGACAGAGAAAAGAGCCAGAGAAATTCATTCTTGCCATGCAACTCAAGGAGAACTGGTGCGAAGAACCAGTAAACAAGCAGAGAGAGAGAGAAGACCGAAAATCGCGACAAACCAAACAAACCTTCAACTTCCCGTTTGCATGCCTTCTCGCGAGTTCCGAGCTCGTCTCCCTAGAACATTGAATGCCATTAAACCAACTTTCCCGCTTAAACTCAACTTCCACCGACCGCCAGAATTGGCGACAGTCCAACTACAACTCATGCTCATTTCCAAACTTAGCAAATTGCCACGTCTGCACAGGTTAGCCGCCGCTTAAGCCTCCGCCATGACCTGTCCCTCATCCTTATCCCCAGCATTAATTGCCATAGAAAACGCCGCCCATGGTTCGCACCCCTCCATAGGCCCCTTTACATCCTCCTCAATAGTTAGGTTAGTATCTTAGGTTAGAATTTAGGGTAATACCCATACTAACCAATTTACACATAGATACTAACTTAGGATATTAACACATAGCCTAGGTCTAGGTTAGCTTAACAATAATCTAACCCCTAGGTTAGGTTTTAGTTTTTAGGTTACTAACCATTAATAATTCCAGTTAGGTATAACATTTTATATGCCAAGAAAAGACCTAAAATCATGCATCTCCGAACAGGATTTACTCCTATACAAAAGTAGGCTACAGGAATATACATGACAGAATTATTACTTGGTCCACGTCCGAGACCTTCCAGATATACCTCCATATCGGGAACCAATTCATTTCTCAAGATCAGCCTGAGTCATACTCCTGACCAGCTTAATAAATGCTTCCATACCTTGCAACCTGTTCAAGGTCTGTGATCTAATTTATCACAAACAGATTTAAAGCATTACTTGGATCAATTCCACTGATCCAAGTCTAGATATTATAGATGAATATCTCTATATATTCATTCATTCCGTGATCAAGCATGATTAATATTCGACACAAAATGAAATAAATAAAAGAGTCTAATCATATTCTCTCCACTACCAAGATCAACTATGGAATTCTTCAAGAAATTTTCAATCATCTATATCACAGTAGCGATGTTATTTAATCGAGGAACACATCCTTTAACAAGAAATCACATATTTTGTGCAGCATTCTAAGCTCATCTAGCCTTTCCTTATGTGGTTGTTGTGCTAAAGGCAGTATTACTTTCGGGACATGGTTGCCAATTTATTCCACCATACTAAGAAGGTCTCATTATTTTTCTTCTCCAAGTCCTTTTATCCTTGTAGATGCACTATTTTTGTAACTATTTCCTTGTTATCTTCTCGTAGTTCTCTAATAGTGGAAACCTTATTTATGTTCCTCCGCACCAATTATGTTGATACCTTAACTAAGTAATTTCTTACCTACTCATCGAACATGAGAGTGGGATTTATAGTCATGTGCCTACACTATAACACATTCTTCATTCTTTCAGACACACATGGATCCTCACATACATCAAAATCAGGCTCATCCATGTGAGTTTGCATAGAACATGACAACTATTTCCTCGCACACGTAGTGGCCATGTCTAGGTCCATAAACTCCCATCCATGTGACCTCTTAAGGGAAATTATGCTCTGGTAACGGGTGTGAACTATTTTACTTATGTCCTTAGCATAGCCCATACTCATTACAACATACTCCCCACTTACTCTCTTTGTTCTTGCCCCCTAGGAATTTGAGCACCAAGATTTGGATTCAGATCTTTGATGTTCTAATAAATATCATGTTATATTTATTTTACCAACTTTACTCCCTCTTCTTCATCCTTTAGATCTTTATCCTTGGGTTCCTCCACATATTTTGGTTGTACAGGAGTGTCATGCACACTTTCTTTAGACTCCTCCACCTCCTCATTCAACTTTAGCTTTCTCATTTTCTTCTCAACTACCTCTTTCGAGGAGAGAGAGAGAGTCATGGTGATCTCCTCATAGGATGTGGGGTTCCCACACCTTGGGTCCTTTTTCTTCTGAATACCCTTTTAAAGCGACACTCTCCATGGACTACTTATACGTCCAAGTTTTCATCTTCTTCATGTACCTATGGTGGAGTACCCATGTGCTGAGTCTCCATTCTGTCTATGGGCTGCCTTCGGCCTCTATGATCTAAGTCACCAATATCTTCACCTTCCTCCTCATCATCTACTTCTATATCTTCTATGGGCTTTGGGGCTGGCACGTTCCCCACTGTATGATTTCCCTTAGGTGGCCCTGGGAGCACGAAATCATCCTCCACATACTTGTTATTCTAAAACTTGGGATTAAGTAGAAGGTATAAAAGCTTTGCTCTAATGTCACCAATTTCCAATATTATAGGATTCATGCTTATAACATCTGAAATGAGCCTCTCAACATAGGCATTCTGGCTTGGATATACACATGTCTTCCTTAGAGTGTGGTAGTCACACGGTCTATGTTTTCTACAATAAAAATTAGGTGACGCGCATCAGAAAAATGGTGGACTGATACCTAGAAGTAGTGCGTTGTGAAGGCATACTAAAATTTTCACCATGGGCTCCATGTCCCATCCCTCATAGCAAACCACGTGATGCAGAAGTACTGGTACACTGAGAACTTCATTACCTTATAAAATACCAAAGGTAGGTCCTTGGGGATGCACCACTCCTCTTGAAATGCCATGTGGATTCGATCATACCACATCTATACCCTCTATTTAAATGACCCACTCATTGACCCTTCATATAAATACTTGTAAAACCTTTCTGCAAGGGACTTGTTTTCCATGGGATATTCCTAAATCTTGTTCTTTGGCCAATTAGGCACTCTAATTTCCATAAATACTAAATAATGTAAGATAGCACCAAAACTAAGTGTATCACCTATTCACACTTCCTCAATAATGGTTTCTAAAATGTAGCCTGCTATGTTATAGACTACTCCCTGAGATATTTTCCTCATGATATGGAGCCATATGGTATTTACTTATGACCATCTCTCTTGATCATTTAAGTTGATCACTAGATGTGTAGTTGCCTGTACCACTGGGTACTTCTTAAATTTATCAATGGCCATTCCGCATGGACCTTTTTAATACCCTAACTCCTTCTATGTCTCCATGATTGTTTCTTTATCAGTCAGGTCACTAGCCAAGTCTACCCTTGTGCCTTTTAATCATATCAATGTCAAATCAGGGCTGATGTGATTCTTACTCTTCATCCAAAAAAATAGAAAAAGTCCTCATGGACTCTGCTCATCAACCACTAATATAAAGGTTCATACTTGCCAAAATATGAGAGCTCATACAACTGATAGAATCTTACCTATTTCAAAAATTTATCTCCAGCGCCATCATACATTGGCATATCCTCCATCATGCACTTGTTGGTCTTTGTACTCAACAATGCATCTAATTATTTCTTGTTGTCAGATGTGCGGTGGTTGTTGTCACTTATCTTACACTTATGGATGTGGGAATCTCATTCTTTTCCAATTATCACACCCTCTAGATACTACATCTCTAAGAAATTACTCTCGGAGAAATTTCAACTTCTGTTTCTACTTTCTTCTTTCCTTTGCACCTACTGACATGTGCTTTCTTTGGTCTTTGTAGACACCAAATTTGTGTCTTACGACCCCTTGTGACCCGCATCTCATCTTGCAATCTAACCTCATCACCTAAACCTTACACAATTATTTATTAATTACCTTGTAATTGATAAATCCTCATCACCTGCTACACCTTACCTCATTTTGCCACCTCATCATGACCTAGCCCTAACCTAAACTAACCTAATTAAGACCTATAACTTGGTCACATCTACACCCATGACTAAGGACCCCTTTCTCGCACCCAAAACCGACCTTCTAGTCACTTGACCAAGCCCGCAACTAATCTCTCGGGAGAAAAGCAGGGAAGGTGGGCTATTTTACTAAAAATAGCCTACTTTTTCCTTACCGATGCAGGTTCTACTCATTGCCGTCGGTTACGTAACCGCCATCGGTTCCCTGTAAATGGTCTCCCCAAACCAAAAACAAAGGATGGGAATTTCATTTTGGATGAGGGTGGAAGGATTTTAGGAATCAAGAGAGATCATTTGGGAGCGAAAAAGAGAGTCCAGAATCTTCACTTGACCGAGCGAGAGGCAGTGGAGAAACCGAGAAGAGTTTGCGTGCAAAGGAGATCAACTTACATCTTCGTCAAAACCAGTAAGTCACATCTTGCATGTCCTCTGTTATAACATTTCTTATGCTTTTTGAATCACAGTCCTCATAAATCCATTCCTGAATCCACTACCCAGCGTGCCATTGCATCTAACTATCATTCTTTTACCTCTCATCACCTCATTTCCTAATATCACCCATAAAACTAGCCTTATAAACAACATAGCTACCCTACAGCACAACCACCCCACAAAACAACCAACCTACAGATCCTAAACCCTACCGACATCGGTTAACAAGAACTCGGTATCGGTTATCCTGACTACAACCAGAAACCAGCCTTTCCCTACCCGTTTCAACAAAATAATTTAATTGATATTTTACAGTCTTTTGTGTTGATTCATATCGGCAGGGGAACTGACCACCTTCGAAAGGAAGTTTTATATTTCACAGGGCCCAAGGCGAGTTCCCTCATTTATTGTCTAATCAAAATCATGTGGTCTTGTGTTCTTATTTGTAGGTAGTCCTTCCAAGACAAAAAGGAGTTCTTCGCGAGTCAACTTTGATCTTTCTCTACGATACGCGCACACCATCTTGACGTTCAACGGTATTCCTCCTAGCACTAACCTTATCTGTTTCTAAAAGGAATGAAACATTACGAGTGAAACATTTTGGCACGCACAAGTGGGACCCATTTTGGGTTCTTTCTTTCTTGCTTGCTTTCATATAGGGAGCATACTTGCTGTTTTCTTCTTCTAAAAGATATTCACAAGGTTTTGTATTATTTTGATAAAAGAACTTGCTTTGCTTTTACATCTCGCATTAGTGAAAGTCATCTCTTTTGCTTCATCGAATATCATTTTCGATTTGGGTTTAAAACACGTGCATTGCATTATTGCTTGTTGTTTTCAATTCTAGTGAACATAGATTAAGTAACAGGTCGTACACGTGGGGGTGATATCCACGGTATTGACAAGAAATTAATCTTACTTTCACTACACAACACATACCGAATCACTCCACAATTAACACAACAGCTCAAACATCCCCCCTTTTCCACGGTATTCCTCCACCCGATTGAGGTAACCTTATAAGCCAAAACAACTTGACATTTCCCCTAAGTCTTTTGTTTAGGATTGACATCGTTCCGCGTCTAAAGGCATAAGCCCACAATAATTAAAATTAACCCTAGGGTTAGTCTCTGGATTTGCGTGTGCATCTTGCTTGTTTTTAGTTCTGTTTTCTTTCTCATACCCTGTCTTCTGTGATCAATAATTGGACAAGTATACTAAACGTTGTTAAAAATCAAATTAGCAGCCTTTTATATCTTGTTAGCCCAGACTTCTTACACCGACATCGGTTACCTGACCGGCGTCGGCTATAGTATAACCGACATCGGTTACGAGACCGATATCGGTTACTGTCTTTCCCAATTCCTGACAAACCAGCAACCTACCAATTTCACCAGTCTGAGTTTGTTTCTGTTCCTGACAGATTGAAACCCTACTGTGAACTCCTGTCCATGGTTGTTATCACTCGAAAGCAAGCCGCCACCATGGTTTCACATGCTTGCTCTATTTCTTTGCCTGAATCACCCCCTTCACATTCTGTGGGGAATCCTATGGATACCAGCGAGGTTCCTAAAATTCCTGTGGGAGATAAGGACTTTGCCAAGTTTCTGGATGCTAATTCTAGCGCTGTACAATACTATTTGTCTCATACCCCTGACCGTACGCCTGATGGTCAGCTCCTTGTTGGTATGCCTATTAGTATAGCTACTCATTTAGCTCCCACTCCACCTGATAACACCACCTTGCTTCCTGCATCTCTAGCCCCGTCTCCCAATCCGACGGCTTTAGAGGTTCATATGACTCAGATTGGCTTTCCGTTGGTTAATCTTGGACCCCACATATCATTACCGCCGACTGCCCCTACCTCATCTCTCTTGCAGACTGCTCCGTTCATGACTTGCTCTCTGCCACCTATCCACACTAGCTTTCCTTCTCAAGCTCCGCCTACCTTTTCTTTCCCATACACGTATCCAGTGACCTCAACATCTTATATGGGACATCCCTATTCGGTCGCCTCAACATATTCATCCTCCATACCTTATCAACACTTAACCCCACCATTGTCCAGCGGAGGCCCTTGGCCCAATTTGCCTCCATTTACCACAATCGCACCATCATCTCATCCAACCACGGATTTCATTAAACAAATGATGGACAAAATGCAAAACCTAGAGGCTTCTGTTTCAGGAAGTCGTAGCACCTTGACATACGAGCAAGTTTGTCGGGAGCCTATTCACCCGTCTGTCCCCCTTCATTCGTATCCTCCTCAATGGGAATTACCAAAATTTACCCGTTTTAATAGTAAAGAGGACCCTCAACAACACTTGCGATCATTTAGACATGCTTGTTATTTGATTGCTCATGATGATGCCTTGTTACTCCGCACCTTTCCCATGTCCTTATCAGGACCCACCTTGGAGTGGTACAGTGCTTTAACCCAGCACTCAATCTTCTCTTTTAACCAACTAGCCCAATCTTTCTTGGATCATTTCTCCATTAACATTGCCAAGAAAGTATCTATCACTGACCTTTATGCCATCCGATAATTCGAAGACGAATCTATCGCAGATTTCATTGGACGATGGCGGGGCCTTATCAACCAACTTACATATGCCTTGCCTCAGGTTGAACTTATCAAACTTTTTATGCGGGCATGTGCTAAGCACATTTCTCCTACTCTTCAAATTCAAACTTTCCGCACATTTGATGAGGCCTTTACCATGGCTCGGAAACTAGAAATTCGAGCCTTAGAAGAAGAGAAATTGCGGTTGCGCAACAAAAACCCCAATTTCCGAACTCCAGATTCCACCAACAAACCTAACACCACCAATCCTCACCCATCGACCGCTTCGAAATCAAAAGGGGCCGTGCACGCGGTGATGGTCAAATCCCAACCACCGTCTAATACCCCGCCAAAAACCACTTATAAGTATAAAGCAGAACCCATCAACTACACTCCCTTGGGAGAAACATATGGTGTGATATTGGAAAAATTGCTCAAAGCAGGAGCCATTACCTTACCTCCTGTTAAACCTCACTCCGGGTTTGATTCTACCCGCGCTATACCTTCCTGGTACAAAGAAAATGACTTCTGTAACTTTCACCGCGTAAAAGGACATAGTCATGAAAACTGCAAAATGTTGAAAAACATAGTGCAGGAAATGGTTGACGCAGGTGATATAACCCTCGATAATCCTAATGCCCCTGCCAACCGAAATTTGAAAATCTTCAACAAACCATTCCCAAATCACTCGTCCAACAGTAACGTAAACCAGGATATCTTAGCCGAGGAGAGTGTTCATGAGATCCATGCAGTCTTCGACTCCCAGCCAAAAGCCTCTATCGAGAAAATTTTGAATCAAGCCTCTCCACTAACACAGGAGCCCGAACCTCCTTTACCACCATCAAGCCAAAGCGAAATCGTTCCTTTACCCATAAAGGAGTTAACTGCCCAGACTTCTCTTCCCATCAATGAGTCTTCTTATACCACTTCCCTACAAGACTGCGAACAGATGTTATCTAATCTATCTATTTCCCAAGCTTCTCCTTCTACCGCTCTTGCTGCACAAGAGGAAGGTACGCCACTCCTTTTGACATCCTTAGACGAGAAATCTCTTGCACCGACATCACCAAATTCTTTAACCATGACAGATCCTCTCGAACATGCCCTCTTACCTATTAGTTCTTCATCGCCTAAATCTTTTCAAAGACCAGTCGACCTCTTAACATCTATTGATACAGTGCCTCATCTACCCCCTGTATCATACCCACAGTGGATTGGAATCACAACCCACCTTTCTTCCATACAAAATTTACAATTCACACAAGACTGTCATTCTCCGGAGGATAGGCGAATCACGTAGGAACGTTTGAGTACCCCTATTCTACTCAAATGCGGATGACCGATCCAGACACCTCTACCATATACCTAAGTGTTTACGAAACTCAAAATGCCTATGTCCTCATTCTCATCCCCCGTATCTATACCAAGTAGCCTATCCACCTCTATTAACCTAACCAAATCTTCCCCTACACTTGGGACCTCACCAATGCCCAGTCTAACGCACCCGCCTAAGCGACTTGATTTATCCAAAAATAAAGCCGCCCCACCACCTAGGAGACAAACTCAATCCGCCTCTATCACAATCAAAACCATCATCGTCACACCTACCTTCCATATTGGGACCTCATCCCTCCACCTTGCATCAATATATCATACCTCCTGCGTTTTCTTCAAAACAACCTACGCCTTCTACACCTATACAGAGATCAAAGGGTATATCAACATTGTCACCCCACATATCCTGTCCACCCATCAACCCTAAATGAACTCCATCATCAAAGGATTTATTTTCTGTCACTCCCCTTTCTCCGTGGTTGTTTCCCGCTACCACGTCATCTGTAGCCTCATCATCTAACCAGCTGAACGTAGCTCCTGCGCCAAAGAAACCACGTTTAGTGAAAACCACATGTCAACACCCCTTGGCTAAACCACCACCCGTCACAGAACCAACCACGCCCAAACATTACCGAAACCCGCCTGAACCAATACCCTCATCCTCCTCCGATTTTGACCCACTCAAAGGATCTTACGCCAAAATCCTTGCTATGTTGGTGGAGAATGCGACCATTTCTCTACCCCCACTTAGACCTTATGACCCGTCTAAACCTCGGCCTATAGGTTACGATGAGTCTAAAATCTGCGCTTATCACCGCACACCCGGACATGATGTGGAGGGATGCAAAGCTTTAAAAACCATCCTTCGTCGAGTCACTCTCCCGGATAGAAAGGTTAAGAAAAACAACTTACGAAGGAGAGACCTTTAGCTTCCATTCCCTCTCTACCCATCTATCCCCGCCTCACCAAGATCTATCATTATTACAACCCCACCTCTTGAAGACCATGATTTATCCCAACCATCTTCTTCATCTCAGGTCTACGAGATTAATATGATTAGTGTTGCTACTCGAGCACAGAAAAACAACGAGACAGCAAAAGAAAGCACACATGCGTCCTCTCTTTCTCCATCCAGCATCCCGATTGCACCACCACCCAAAGTGGTTATTCGTGGACCCGCTTACCCCGTCTCTAATGGAGTTTCCCATCGAGCCATGATCAAACAGCTTCACCAATCGCCCGTAAAAATGACACTATATGATCTCATTCAGACTTCTGAATCTCATCAACAAGCTCTCGTTGAAATTCTTCAAGGGATCAAGGTCTTACCTAATGAAACCCTTCCTGTTGCCTCCATTCTAACACCCAATCACGTTGCTTCTCTCACCAAACAACCCACTGCCCCAACCACTTCTGTACAACAACAAGCTGCGGCAGTCAGTTTCTCTGAAGATGAAATTGTTGACTTTGGTACAGAAGATCCTGACCCTGCCCTTTTCATCTCAGCTTACGTCCGGGACATTCGGGTACGTCGTGTTATGATTGACGGGGGCACTAGCCTAAACATCATCTCTTCAAAAGCCTTCCAACAAATGAATATCCCTTCTAGCTACATGTGTGCCAATCCCATCATGTTGCGGTCATTCAATGATGCTATTACCTCTACCTTAGGCACCGTGATCCTCAACATTCGGGTAGGACCACGTACTTTACCCGAACTCTTCTATGTCCTTGAAGGAGAGTTCCAATATAACATATTGCTAGGTCACCCTTGGATCCGGGCTATGGGATACGTTCCCTCAACATTACATAGATGCATAAAATTTGAGTACGAGGGAAGTCCTACACCGTAAAAGATGATCCTCCCCATTTAAAACCTACAATATGTTATACCACCCTAACGATGTGCTTATACCAATCCAGAGACACCCATACATTCAACCCAACCATCCTCTTGAATGTACCTCAACCATCCACCTCAACCACTTTACGCCTTGGTGTGAAACCACATGTCATAAAACCACTTCCCTTCCCATGCAGCTAACATCCCAACCGCGGACCCCTTAGTAGATGTTTTTCAACGCCTTATGCTTTGGGGAGTATCACCTATATAATGTTAGTTCTTTCCATACCCCACGGGATACGGACGAGTACATGCACATCCTACCTATGACTATCGTGTGGGGAAGTAATCTCTTACGGACCACCCCATTGCCGCACCACCTACCTAACGTATGGAGGTGTTGACGCATCCTCCATTACCCCGAACCCCCTCTTGGTGTGGTTCCCTTCCAATCCGATTTTCAATACTTGACAAATCGTCGTTTATCCCTCACCTTCTTGACTCATTTGTGCTTGGAAGGCTTTGGTTTTGGTCTTTATGAACAAGGCCGACATACACTCATTCCCAGTGACTACATGCAAACACAATGATCGCGGTGGTCTTGGTTTCCTAAAACACCTACACGGAGGAACCTCATGTCGGTTGTCTTCTAGAAGACAACGGCGTCACCCTACCGAACCATCATCACCCATTTTGCCTTCGTCACCCACAGAGTCAATAGATCCCGAATCTATCCCTCCTAACTTTTTTTTTCATAAATGCTATCTTCCTAGGTCCTCTCAATTATCAACGCGATAATGAGGACCCCTCTTCTATCCCCCTTCTGTATCCAGACATGATCGAAGAGGATTCACCTTCGATTAATGTTGTTGAGTGCCAGGATGATGACTCCATCCTCACTTACCTTGGGGTGGACGACTCCTATATTCAACGCACCTTACCATCTGAAACTCAAACCATGTTGAATGAATCGACTATAGAAATCAACATCCACATGGAGGAGGATCCTCACATTGTGAAGATCGGACAATCCCTTAACACATCAGAACAAGCCGCCTTTACTACCTTTCTCCGTACCCACAACCAAGCTTTCGCTTGGTCCTATGCGGACATGCCAAGAATTGATCCTACCATTGCCATCCATAACATCACTCTAAACCCTGATTCCAAGCCAATTAAACAAAAATTGAGAAAAATGCATCCACGCATTGCTCTCTTGGTCAAAGAGGAGCTTCAACGACTCCTTTCTATTTCTTTCATTCTGTGTATTGACTATCCTCAATGGATTTCTAACATCGTACCTGTCACTAAAGCGGCGGGGGGACTTCAGATATGCATGGATTTCTGGGATCTTAACCTCGCTTGCCCTAAGGATGACTTCCCCCTGCCTAGCATTGACCAACTTGTAGATCTCACTGCAGGCCATGAGATGCTCTCTCTCATGGATGGTTT
This sequence comes from Taxus wallichiana var. yunnanensis, assembly GCA_018340775.1. Classification (NCBI taxonomy): domain Eukaryota; kingdom Viridiplantae; phylum Streptophyta; class Pinopsida; order Cupressales; family Taxaceae; genus Taxus; species Taxus wallichiana. Next base: position 166,376,553 of record CM031244.1, read on the forward strand.
CTCGGGATATAACCAAATTTTGGTTGCCCCCGCCGATCAACATAAAACTACCTTCATAACTCCTTGGGGAACCTTCTGTTACCGTGTAATGCCATTTGGCCTTAAGAATGCTGGTGCAACCTATCAGTGGGCTATGACCTACATTTTTCATGACATTATGCACACTATCCTTGAAGATTACGTCGACGATCTTCTTGGCAAATCTAAACATCGTAGTGAACATCTCGATGTTTTAACCATTATTTTGATACTTTGTTACAATATTATGTCTTCCTTGACCAAAGAAATGTGTCTTTGGTGTCCTTTTGGGAAAATTCTTGGCTTTATCATCTCTTTGCGTGGCATCGAGGTCGACCCATCTAAAGTCAAAGCTATCCTAGAAATGCCCCCACTACCAATCTCGAACAATTGCGTAGTTTACAAGGTAAGCTCGATCTATCCGACGTTTCATCTCCCAACTCTCGGATCGATGTCAACCTTTTCATCACCTTCTTAAAAAGGACATTGATTTTCAATGGAGCGAAGAGTGCCACCTAGCCTTTGAAGCTCTCAAAACTTATCTCTTAGCCACCGTGCTTATCCCACCTCGGGACGGCCGCCCTTTCTACCTTTACCTTTCCGCCATGCCCGACCACGCCTTTGTAGGGGCCATGCTTGCACATCATGACTCAGAGAATCGAGAACAAGCCGTTTATTATATAAGTCATACTTTGGTGGACTATGAGACTAGGTATACACATGTAGAAAAGTTATGCCTAGCCCTATCATTCGTGGCTACCAAACTTCGACACTACCTTCGAATCACAAAAATTTTGTCATCACCAACACGGACCCCATCCATTACATGTATGCCAAACCTCATCTAAACCAATGCATCGCCGCGGATGGCTCATGCTCCTCGCCGACCTCGACCTTGAGTTTGTCCACGGAAATCAATCAAAGGACAAACTCTTGCGACTCAACTTGCGGAGGCCCCTTTACAGGGAACAATTTACCAATTTTACATTCCCAGACGAACTCATCGCTACTCTTTCCCTCAAGGAGGAGTCGTATCCAATGATCCTCTTCTTGATGGATCCAAATGCCACCGTGGTGGAGGAGCCAGCGTTGTTCTCATTCCTCTCGGCCCGAGCCCATGCCTCTTTCATTCCGACTTGATTTCCCTTGCACTAATAATACAGTGGAATACGAGGCCCTTGTTACTGGTCTCAGTTGCGTTACACTTAGGTATCAAATCTATCAATATTTTTGGCGACTCTCGATTGGTAGTCAATCAAGTTATGGGCATCTACCAATGTAAAAATGAGGAACTTCAAAAGTACAAACACTACGTGGACTCACTTCTAGCCTTATTTACTCACTATTCTATCCAAACCATTCCCCGCTCCACTAACAAATTTGCAGATACTATGGCTTACTTAGCCTCACAAATTCCAGCTTCATCAACTGACTCTGAATTATTCATCTTGGTCCAACAACTTTTTGCCCCATCCTACTCAACCCCGGTGGTTTGTATGATAAATACGTGTGTAACTCAAACTCGCGAGATACTTGGTATCACCAATTCCATGACTACCTTCTGACCTCTATTCTCCCTTCGACCTTACTAGTCTTGTGAATGCGCTTTTCTTAAACACATTTCTCATTATGTAGTTATGGGGGACTCCTTTATAAATGTGGCTTTGATGACATCCTCCTTGATGTCTCACCAAGCGTGGAGGTCACCCATACCATCCAACAGGTCCATGACGGTATCTGTGGCGGACATTTTAGTGGCCTTGCCATGGCCAAGCGAATCCTTCGCCTAGGTTATTATTGGCCTACTCTCAATAACGATTGCTACGAATATGTTAAGCGTTGTGTTATGTGTCAACAACACGCCAACCTTCAACATACTCCTAGCCACCCCCTACAGGTCGCCCGAGATCTTTGGCCTTTCTCACAATGGGGTTTAGACCTTATTGGTGAGATTCACCCGTCCTCTTCGCAACGTCACCGATGGATTATCACAGCAACCGAATATTACACAAAATGGGTGGAGGCTATTCCACTCATTTCAACCAAAAAAGAAAAAATTGTAGAGTTCATTAACCACCACATTATCTGTCGTTTTGGTGTTCCTCATCGCCTGATAACAGATAATGGAAAATCTTTCAAAAATAAGTTATTGCAAGACCTTTGTGACAACTTTGGTATTAAACTTAGCTTCTCATCACCCTACTATCCACAAGCAAATGGACAAGCCGAATCCTCTAATAAAACCCTAACCAAAATCCTCATGAAAGTTGTCAATGAGTCTGGAAGAAATTGGCACGATCACATCCCCTTTGCCCTTTGGGCTTATCGTACTAGCATTCGTACCTCTACTAATGCTACACCTTTTTCTTTGGTATATGGTGCAGGGCTGTCTTGCCTCTCAAAATACAAATACCCTCCCTCAGAATATCTCTTCACGATATTCTCACCAATGATGATTTCCGCCAAGAGCGGTTAGCCCAATTGGAGCTTCTTGACGAACGTCATCTTACAGCTCTCGATCACCTTCAAATCTACCAAAAATGTATCAAGCGTGCTTATGATAAGCGACTTCATGAGCGTACCTTTAAGGTTGGTGATCTTGTCCTCAAAGAGAATCAACATGTAACCAAACAAGAAAAGAGCAAACGTGGAAAATTTTCTCCTAATTGGATTGGGCCTTATATAATCACTCACACTTATGGATCAGGCACTTATCGTTTAGCTTCGCTTAATGGTAAACCTGAGCCTGAACCCCTTAATGCCTTGCATCTTCGACCATTCTACTGTTGAATTTAGTGTTATATCACTTCTTATCTACCTACTGCTCGTCCCTTGAGCTCATTTACCGCTACATACACTTTGTTTCCTACATCTCCAAATAAAATCAAGCTCACTTCTCACCTCCCCTCAATGATGCCTTCCCCTTTTTAGTCTAGTCCATGACTTTAAAGTCTTAAAATAACACCTTCTTATGGGATTTTCTTGATTCAAACTTCCTACCAAACTAGATGCTTCATGCCAAAAGAACATCTAGCTATCTAAATTATATATAGACTGCTCCCTTGAAGGACAGCTATATGCCAAATTATTGCTGCTATTATATATAGACTACTCCCCCGAAGGACAACTATGCACTAAAATCATATCTGCTACTATAAATAGACTGCTCCCTCGAAGGACAGCTATACACAGTCAGCCTTTATCAGAAGCTTCTCGCATGGATCAGCTTTGTGAAGACCTCAAGAATAGCACAATCAATATCCCTTGTAGACTTCCCGCATCGATCAGTCTATATTCAGTAAAATAAAAGCCTCATTCAAAAGAACTTTTTGGGTCATGGACTTGTCTATTTAGGGTAGGTTCTCTTTCGTCAGAACACTCACTTTGTAATAAGTTCTCCGTACCTCAACTATACCATTCACCTCACCTCACCATTTGTTTCAACTCAAGGGACGTGACGTACACCTGATATGTTGTGATCATACAACTCTTTTCACCTATTGACTTCTCGTCTATGCACCGGTACCTAGGGCTTCAAGTTCGTTCTATGTTGTGTGGTTTGTTTTGCTCTGTTCACCTGCGGAGCACTCTTTCCTCTTTGCCTTGCATCTAGGATTGTGTGTTGATCTTAATCAGGACATGATTCCCTACCACTTGGGTAGGCTAACTTTCGCTTCCCTTATACCTTTTACAACATCACCAATTCATTACCAACACCATCAACCTTACCTTACCAATATTACTATCAATACTTTTACCAACCAACCAATCGCCTAACCATACCTAAATTTCCTGAATTCACCTCTCCCTGGTCCTAAGGGAGAACTACATCGGTCTGAGGCCCTTCCTTGCTTTGTGCAATGGGCTATGTAGGCAGCACTTAGGAGACATGGGGTCTCCCAAGGTTAGCTCGACCATCCCCTACCATAACCTATCATGTGTAGTAAATATAAACATTTTTTGTGTATTTCTATTTCATCACATTCCTCTTTATCCTTTTTTCAAAACACCGAAAATCAAAACACAAACATTCTTATTATTATCGTAACTCAAATCAACATACATATTCAGCTTTATTTAGATGTTAAACACATACATCTTCTCTATCATCGACACGCAGGTTGGCATCCTTATTTATTCTTATACCTTGCTAACATTTACTTAGACCCTCACGCTTCATCCCGACCCAGGAGATGATCGTGATCGTCGACGCCTCTCGCCGAGGCCTCTCTGTCCTCAAAGGTACCGTGGCTATTGGTACCACCACTTGATATGCCAATCTCTCCTGTAACATATGAATACGCCCTCTCGCATGGAGGAATCCAGCCTCTAGTCTCTCCGCCCGTGACTCATGCAACCGCTAACAATCCTCTTGCCTCATTCACCTATGTTTGGAGCTGCTGAACTAAACTCTGCAGACGATCTCTCTCCGTTGTAATCACAGCTATGTCAGGGTGATCACGTACACCTTGTATCTCTACTACCCACCATAACCTATAGGCCTCTGTCGTTCTGCATCCATTACAACTGCGATCGGCTGCTTATCTCCTCTGGCCCTTACGGAGGTGTTGGCCGGGGAGGTGAGAATCTTTGCCTCGGTGTCGATCCTCATATATGGTCTATAAGCTGCGGTATGTCTTGCACCAATCAAATTGTTTCACTTACGCGATCTATAGGAATCCTCTCATACTCACTGGCTGTGCCTGTGATACACCTTAATCGCTCTACACCCCTCAAATCCTCGGCTATATTCTCTTTTTACCATATAGTTCCCGTAAGGCCTCCAACCGATATCAGCAATCGTCACCCTCTCCCATACACACTGTAATACTCAATGTCACCCATCACGGCTGAGATCTTGCCGCTTGCCATGCGGACCCATCGTCCCGAATCCCACCTCGTACTCCAGGTCTCTCTGTTGGATGGATCGGCCTCTTGGTCACACACAAACAATGTGCTCATAGGCCCAGCGAGTGTAATAAGTATGAACAATCCAATGTCGTCTGTGATTTCACCTACTGAGCCCATAAACCCCTGTATAACTCCGCCAAATATGCAGTGCCCATGCAAAAGTCACGTTCCTTTCTATCATCTCCCGGATAACACACATCAATGCCTTTGGAAATCTTCCCCCTTCTACTCTCGGTAATGCATAATATACTACCGCTATCATTAATATCACTTTGCTAACCTTGTCTCCTCGGGGTGTCTTTGCATACATTATCCCATATGTGAATGACAAACCTTGTTGTGTCAAATCTCGCACGTATGGACCAAATCTTTGTTGTTATCGCTCTCTCGCGCCGTGCTAGGTAATGCACGATATCTTGGTTTTCTGTAATAGGGAGCCTCAAAATACGAGAACACATCTTCGATGTTCTTGTCATCTCCTGATTGCGAGATAGAGCGTATTCTTCTCTGGATTCCATCTTTCATCAACGCTGCAACATAGCATGGTTACGTGCGATTCATGAATAATAAGCGGATTCCACTTAACCCCAAATAATTTATCAATGTCCATTCCACTGGTTTTACATCCGCTCGGATTAAGTGATAACACTCGCGCACACTATCATTCATCCTCAACCACCTCTGCTGCATACATCAAAACAACAAACAACCATTCAATCCACCAAATCCCTAAGGGTTTTCTCACATTCTCAGGACTTCCTACGGCAAGAACCAGGTATCGTTCTGACTAACCCGATGCAGGTTGAGTAACCGATACCGGTTATCCCTAACCGATATCGGTCACTGTTACCTTCATACAGCCTACCTAAATACACCACCTACGACAATAATTTGAGCGTTTATTCCTTTCTGTACATACAAACATACCTGAAACCCCTGATTACCTACCCCGTAACACTCACCTCATCTATAACCCTTGCTATCATGTTTTCTTTCTCATATCTACCCACTTAATCTCCCTCCTCCTATTCACAAAACATGCAAAAATCAAATCACAACCAAAACGTTTACCTCTTGGGTTGCAGCAGCTTGCGGTGGCACTTGTCTTCCCTCTCGTCCCTGCCTGCTGGATGCTTCTCCTCATTCTGTCATGATCACCACTCTTTTCAAATTCACCTTTCTACCGTCTGAATCTCAGATCACATTCACTTTCCCTGTCTCTTTTCTTATCACCTAAATCTCTCATGCAATACCCTGTCTCTTTTCTCCTTATCACTCAAATCTCTCATTCAAATACCTGTCCCAGTCGTCAAAAAGTGTCGCGTTCGCGTATTTAACTTCTTGCATGGCTCTCAAAATTAGAACTTAAGTTGCCACCCTAGCTTTTCTATTTTTAGAAAGCTCATCCCTAAATAACAGTATCGGTTATGTGACCGATATCGGTCTATCACTCCGACATCGGTTCCTAACCGATATCGGTTACACACACACTGCCTTTTGAAACATGGTTCTTTTCTTCATTTTTACCTAATTTTTGTCACGCTCGCCTCTTTTCCCGCATCTCATCACCATTATCCATATTTTTCCGTCCACCACACATATCATTACAATTTCATTAACATCATCTATTTTACAAAAACAAACAAGCCATCAATTAAGGATACCAAAAAAGAAAAAAAGAAAAAAAAACTATCTATCTATACATCATTTGGATCCAACTCATCAGATACATATATAACAATGTCCCAAAACCAGCACCAAAACATGCAACATTTCATCATATAACATGTCATCCATATATACGTGCAAAAGACATCAACATCATCCATATATCAACATGTCCATTAAACTCATCATACATTCTATATCACAAAACCATTGATGAAATACTTAAAAACATTTTAAACACTACATGTGGATCAAAACATCATCTCTATATATATATACAAGTTTCAAATATACAATGTGCCCTGCATCGGGGCCTCTGTGATCTCATCATCCAACAAAGCCGGCACGCAGGCCGCAATAACTATCAAACATCTCGACTCGGCTCGCAGGCCGGTCCCTCATATCAAAAATATACTCAGCTCACAGGCCGGTATCAACTGTACAACCCGTACTCGGCTCGTAGGCCGGTCTATAATGAATCAATAAATGAATAAATGTAGGCACGCAGGCCTCTATCAACACAACCGGTTCGCAGACCGGTGCCCATGTCCAATATACAAATGTGCAGGGACCCCTCAGCTCTCTCCACCTCCCTCTGCCTGTCTGCCTGCTGGTCCCTGTCCTGCCTCCCGCCTCCTACCTATAACAGACACACCGGCTATGGCTGCACCTCCCTGCGATCTCTGACTATGCGAGGTCTCTACTCGGTGTGCCGCATATGGCTGATACTCAGCTCCGGTACTATCAAGAACATCCTGATAGTACCGGGCCTCCGCTCTCGCCTCCATATATCTGTCCCGTGCCACCGTAGGTACTGGGGCTGGTCCCCGGACTCCTACTGCCAGTACCCCCTGTGCCTGGGGCTGTGGTGTGCACACGCTTTGGTGGTGGTATGCACTCTTTGGTGTGCACAGGTGGCAATTTTGTGGCTGTGCATTCTTTGGTGGTGGTGCTGTTCCTATGCCTATACTGTGCTGGGCTAGCTGCCCCTGTAGGACACCTATCTGTGCCTGTGCAGCAGCCAACTGCCCCTGTAATAGCTGCACCTGGCCCCTGAGCTGATCTCGCTCTGCTATCACTGCAGCCAAGTCTGGCTGTGCCGGCGGTGCTATCCTAGCTGCTCTCTGACCAGCCCACCAAACCATGAATGCCCCAGTACACCCAGCATCATCTACACCATCACCTGCTGGCCTCTCAGCAACCCAATCTGGGTCCAAGGGCTGTGGTGCAGGCAGTGGGGCCTCTACATCATCCCTCCTATACTGAGGGAAGGGAGGTGGCTCGTCCTGTCGCAGCCCCATCTGCCTGCGTACCCTCTCTAGGGGTATCCTCTCGTACTCTCCCGGCCTCCGTCCTGCTATCCAGAATGTGTACTGGATCAGGCGCAACTGTAAGCGGGCTCCTCTGCGAGGGTGATGACCTCTGTAAGGTCTCCATACAATATCTACCGCTGTCAGGCCCTCTAACAAATGTCTATAATAGGCGACATCCCACCCTGCAAGCACTGCTCGTGGCTGCCCCACGACCCCCAACCACCTCTGAAAGCCGTATCTGTATATGACCTGTGGCCCTGGCTGCTGAGGTAACCCTACTGGTCTGATGCATATGATGTGCTCATATGCCCAACAGTGAAGTAAAAATGTAGAGCAAATCCCAAATCGCCTCATCCGGCGATAGCCCCATAGCTCCCTGTATAACTGCACCAGGTATACTGGTGCCCAAGCGTAATAGGTGTGCTCCTCCACCATCTCAAGCAACACCCCCATCAATGCACGTGGAAAGCGGCCTCCCTCTGAGTCCGGGAGGGCAAAGCAGGTGATCCCAATCATCATCAGCACGGCAAGCCGTGTCTCATGTCGGTGCGCACGGTACATATCACCATACCCGATACTCGCGCTGTGATAGGTAAGTAGCGCGGCTGCATCTCCAAAAACCTGTAGGATGTTGTCCATGGCCGTCTCAGAATCTACCTGGAAGACTGCCTCTCCCTCGATCGGCAGTCGAAGGATGCGATACACATCCTCCAATGTGATAGTCATCTCCCCAGTCGGGAGATGGAACACATTGGTCGCCGGATCCCATCTCTCGATGAGGGCAACCATCAAACTATGATCTCTGTCGATCGCTCTATATCGCTGGACTCCGCCGAGTCCCACCTCACGCATGATAGCCCAATGCGCTGCGGACACATGTGGTCGCATCCGCACCAACAGCGGAGGCATCTCCGGCCCCGTATCATCACCGCGCGTGCTGCAAAACCCACCCACTACATTAGCCCTACTCTTCATCACGATATCTACCTATACCCCCTTTTATCCCCCCGACCACACCCCAACTCTCTAACACCCCCCTCTAGCCACCTATCTTCTCCACTATCCCCCTCCCTCTTCCCAACCCAAAACCCAACCCAAACCCATACCAACCCAAGCCCAACCCATAACCCACCCAAACCCACACAAACCCCAAACCCATACCAACCCAAGCCCAACCCACACAAACCCCAAAAGCCATACCCAACCCAAGCCCAACCCATAACCCACCCAAACCCACACAAACCCCAAACCCATACCAACCCAAGCCCAACCCACACAAACCCCAAAACCCATACCCAACCCAAGCCCAACCCATAACCCACCCAAACCCACACAAACCCCAAAACCCATACCCACCCCAAGCCCAACCCATAACCCACCCATACCAACCCAAGCCCAACCCATAACCCACCCAAACCCACACAAACCCCAAACCCCAAAACCACCCCACCGACGCCGGCCGATATACGACCGGCGCCGGTCAGCAACAAAACACCCTGCCCCTGGAATTTGCGACCGATGTCGGTCGCCGCTTAAGCAACGACATCGGTCACTATAAACACGCGGAACCGAACCCGATCGGCCCCCAAACCTTTTTTTGCCTATTACTACCCTTTTACCCATTGAAAAGCCCTACAAACCTACCCACCCTACCGTTTTCGCCTAACTACCCTACCTACCCTCTCTATTTTCCAAACAACTTCCATTTATTCATTATTTTATCAAAAACTTGGATTCCTACCCAAAACCCCAAATTTAGCATAACGCAATAAAATGAACACAATGAGGGGTTTCGAACCTACCCGTACGATGACACGTCATCGTGGTGGGATGGGTGGTGGTGGTCCAGTGGTCCACCCCTCCTGCTCCTCCCTGGTGGGCCATGGCTCCAAATGTCCTCTTCGGGTCCTCGGCCAATCAACTCACCTCCTCCTCACTCGGGCCCACTAACAACTCACTCCTCCCAGGTCAAATAACGCCACCTCACGTAACAAATGCTCCAATCTCCACTCTCCACGTCGACAATTCAAATTGTCTTCCAAATTGTAAAAGTAACAATGACAGAAGCCGTATTTTTCTTTTTATAGGTTTTTAACATAGAACCGACACTACCAATCGACTCGTGCCCTAAGAAACCGGCATCGGTTATCTAACCGTGCACGGTCATAGCTAACCGATATCGGTTTTGTCTTTATTCACCCAACTTTACGCCCTATTTACTAATCGCCCTTTCTCCCAACATCGCCTATATCCACCTTTGTTGAACACCATTTGATCACCTATCCGGCCCGACCCAAGGCCTCAACCTACCTATCCGGCCCGACCCAAGGCCGCCACCCAACAATTTGGCCCGACCCAAGGCCTCAACCTACCTATCCGGCCCGACCCAAGGCCTCGCCCTAACAATTTGGCCCGACCCAAGGCCTCGCCCTAACTATCCGGCCCGACCCAAGGCCTCGCCCTACCCATTTGGCCCGACCCAAGGCCTCGCCCTAACCATTTGGCCCGACCCAAGGCCTCACCCTACCCTTCCGGCCTGACCCAAGGCCACAACCCAACAACTTGGCCCGACCCAAGGCCGTACCACTTCGATACCTCACCCAACATCAACAACATATACTTTTATCCACCCATCATGTAGCCTTTTGTTCCATCAAGCTCACCTGTTCATGTTTTAGCATGATTAGGGTCCTTGACTTGATCTGTTGACCAACTTTGCCTAGACTTAGACCGTGACGTTTATCTCAACCAAACCAACCATTTGCATGTGGCGAACATGCCTAAACGTTCCTGTACCTTACCTGTTATATACCCTGGAGCTACTTCCTATGCCTTGGATACCAGGATTATATCACCCTTGTTTGGATAAACTATCGACCTTTGCCTATACATTGCTGGTTTGCTCGTCAAATCATGTACCCTAGTCGTACTATTGCATTTCAACATGCGTCTGCTTCCTTGGACCTACCCCACCACCTTACCATCCCCTCTACACCATTTACCCTTTATCAACCCTATCCCTGATTTCCCGTTCACTCAATCTGTGATAGATTTGAGGGGGATTACCTATACCCTTAACAGGGGAAACCACTTCATATTATTGTCCGCGCAGCTCTACAAAACAAGCTACACGACAATAAGGGGCTAATGTAGACACCAAATTTGTGTCTTACGACCCCTTGTGACCCGCATCTCATCTTGCAATCTAACCTCATCACCTAAACCTTACACAATTATTTATTAATTACCTTGTAATTGATAAATCCACATCACCTTACCTACCACCTCATTTTGCCACCTCATCATGACCTAGCCCTAACCCTAAACTAACCTAATTAAGACCTATAACTTGGTCCACATCTACACCCATGACTAAGGACCCCTTTCTCACACCCAAAACCGACCTTCTAGTCACTTGACCAAGCCCGCAACTAATCTCTCGGGAGAAAAGCAGGGAAGGTGGGCTATTTTACTAAAAATAGCCTACTTTTTCCTTACCGATGCCGGTTCCTACTCGACCACCGTCGGTTACGTAACCACCATCGGTTCCCTATAAATGGTCTCCCCAAACCAAAAACAAAGGATGGGAATTTCATTTTGAATCAGGGTGGAAGGATTTTAGGAATCAAGAGAGATCATTTGGGAGCGAAAAAGAGAGTCCAGATCTTCACTTGACCAAGCAGAGACGAGTGGAGAAACCAGAAGAGTTTGCAGCAAAGGAGATCAACTTGCATCTTCGTCAAAAACCATAAGTCACATCTTGCATGTCCTCTCGTTATAACATTTCTTATGCTTTTGAATCACAAATCCTCATAAATCCATTCCTGAATCCACTACCCAAATAAGGCATGCCATTACATCTAACTATCATTCTTTTACCTCTCATCACGTCATTTCCTAATATCACCGATAAAACTAGCCTTACAAACAACATAGCTACCCCTACAAAGACAACCACCCCACAAAACCTACAGATCCTAAACCCTACCAACCTACAGATCTACGAATTCCAGTGCCATCATAAAAATCCACCTTTTCACTGTCTATAATGAGAAAACTCAAAACCTATCTCAAATCTACATGCCCTAGATCCTCCTCAACGCTTCTACTTCACTCAAACCCTTCACCAATGGGGACACAAGCATCTTCACGTAACATTATGCTCTCCATGTTTGGTTTTAAAACTTTCCACACCTTAACATGACTTACACAACTCGTTTGCACTTAGCTCTCTCAAATACTTGTGATTACAAAGGTAAAAATGAACCCGCATCACGTCCTTATATAGATTTTCAAAAATTTAGTGCATTTATTTCTCCTTTAAACATTGTATTTCCCCTTGAAGGTCTCTAGGTACCTCCATGGTCTCCTAATAAACCTCCTTCTAGTGTGCAGGACCTAGGTATCTTGCATACAAAATGTCCTCCTTAACGATGGTTGGCTTTTGTGGTAACACCTCTCTAGCATGCACAACTTCAACACATGTAGTAATATTTACAAGAAATACCTCAAGTTATGGTTCCAACTTTGGCATCCACTGATTTTCCACAGCGTGTTGTATCCTAACCATCCTTGTGCATTTTTTCTCCTATTTATTCTACTTGCTAAGATGCTCATATAGATCTCGAGCATTCCTCATAGCTATGATTCTTCCCACATAAAGAACATGTAATATTATGAGGACATTCACACCTATAGTGGTTAGGTGATCTGCATGTAAAGCATGTTCCACGAGGGAATTCGCCTCATCCACCACCACGACCTTGACCTCTGAATCTACCACAGTATCCTCAATCTCCATCATAACGCCCCTCATTTCGATCATAATACACTTGATTGTGATTCTGATCATGATGCTCACCTTTACCCTTAGATTTATTTGATACTCATATCTGTCACACACCAATATCTATAGCATCATGGATCTAACCAATCAACCTTCAGTCTTATGTATCGTGAGTTGTGGACTAGACAATATTACAATAACAAGATACATTCTTCCTTATCATGCATTGTAATAATGGTTCAGGTGACATATCTCACACTCTAACAATAATGAATGTACTATTCTACGGAACAACTATCTTTGGTGTTCCTATACACTTCACAGTCTATACACCAAATCCCAGTGCACGTCTCATGTGCCAAATTCACCAATAGTTTCTCCAACTACTTTTCCATGACTATAATCTATGCTTCTAAGAATGGGCTGACTCTAGTGTATATACTTCCAACTACCTCAACATATAAAGCTACTTCAAGGGTTTCGTGTGGATTAGTGTATGTATTATGTGATAGAGCCCTTCTAAAAGGTGTGATCAAACCTCCAATAAACCATTGCGCATGCAAAATTGCATGTATATCATAAGAAAGCTTAGATAAAAGTGTTTTAAAATGTGCATCATACTCCTCGACACTTTCAATAGTACTTTGTTTAATATCCTTAAGTGTGCTTATACACTTCTACTAAATTCAAGGATATAAAACTCTTTAAGGAATGCATATTTGAATGCTACATAATCTACACAAGTTTGACCAAGGTCAAACTCCTTGTACCAACTATGTGCACATCCCTACAATGTAGTTACAAATTGACTTGCCTTGCCCTCAGAAGTCACGATCCCTTTTGCACGCCATAGTATCTCACACATGTGCACATGTTCAACAACATGTTCTATGCCCATATACTCTTGAAGCCGAAGAGACATCTCCATGTAAATATTTTGGGGTTGGTCTAGACCCTACCCACCTAATCCAAACCCCTGTGTTTCCTTTACCTCTAGAACCACCAGATCCACTAGAACTAGAGCCACCTACACCTCGTGATCCTCCACCCATATCCAGAAGTGGACCAAAAGATGTACTTCCCTATGTCCCAATAGTAGTAATGTACTAAACTCCTACAGTCTATGTGGTCATACTACTCCTATAAGTGAGCCCTAAATTATGTGAAGATGATGCACCTGAAAAGGTACCTCCAAACAATAATGAAGAAATTTTCCTTGTCATCGATGTACTTGCTATGTGACTTACTCCTGCTTCTCTACTTCCCAAATTAGCTTGCTGACTATTGGATGTACTAAGTATTTGAAAAACGAGCACAAGGGCTAGGTTACCAGTTAGATTCAGATGCGTGCCTGCAGCCTAGGTCATCTATGTTGGCACACTCCTATGTGAGGCTGAATAGGGTTCCCTTTCATGGTTTTCCAAATAGGGAGTTCCTGATGTTCTAGTTCCATGCCTTGTACGTGAGCTCCAAATCCTTCGTGAGCCATATCTCTCCTCAACTCCATCTGCTCTACAATGTCACACTACTTCTCTATATCCCTCTTGTGTGCCTAATTGTACTTAAGCTACCTTTCTTCTCTATGTCTTTCTTCCGCTAGGTCCACTATATTTCACAAAACCTGCTCCTTCCCCCATGCGTGGTGGGGTTTAGCTGGCCATCGGATTTTCCTCTAAATTCAGGGTTACCATCAAGATCTTAATTACCAGTGGAATTCCTTGCAAGTAAGTTCCCCTAGGATACCGTAAAAATTGGAACTCATCTACCTCTGGGTAAGAATAAGTAAAAATAGACTATTCCAGGATATAGCTATTCAAAACACCATGAAACCAAGTATCCACAACACATGTACAAATTAGATTAACGTCATATAAGGCCTGAAATTATCCCTTTGTCCAGAAAAGTGTGTGATACCTCTAGTTTCACTTAGACGCATAAACAACTAATAACTCGTACAGTTCTACGAGGAAAATAGAAAATAATCTCTCATACAGATAGTCATACAGGTTCTTTTCCACCCACACACATGTGTCAAATTCAGATCCAACAATGAATCTCTGTGCATACTCTTCTTCTAGATATTTTATCCACTCCTCAACACTTTATATGGTAAACCGATACATCTTCATCATGAACCATCCTGAAAACAATTAGAAAAGAGGTCCCGACAATGAAACCAATGATGCAACCTATAATTTAATATGCACAACCAAGGTGCATTGGCACATCACCCAGCCTGATATGAGTGCTCGCCCGAAGTGCAAAAAGGTACCAAGCCCCTCCTTACGCTTTCTTTTACAAGATGTAAACATGATGAAGATATAATGTATTCATATCCACAAACAACATAAATATTCTATAGAGCATATTCCATATCTAGATCTAAAATAATATTGAATTAAGTGATAGATATAACAAAGTAAACCATGTAAGAACTAGTTTCATTCATGTTTAACACCATTATTCACCCAACACACTTCATTATATTAAAACACAATAAACACATAAGATTCTTACAATAAGTAGTCTCATAAGTTTATGTGCACATCAGTTATGACAACATAACTCCATAATAGCTCATATACATCAATCTCTTCTAATCTACATAGATTATTACATATTTATAAGGGTGGGTACTTTCCCTTCACCACTTACGCACTTGTAAAAATAGGTCGCATGCTGAAAATAGTCATGCTCCTTTACAATAACATACACACATGCAAGTGTGCTAATAATAGTTCTCTTAGAGTTAAATGGTAGTAGTAATTCCATTATTAATTTGAACTCATGCATGGGGATTTAGTAGATGCTCTTCCCAAAATAGTATTTTTGTGTCGCACAAGTCTTCATCTCGTTGTGTTCTTTGTACACTATCTCTAAAAATAGCCCGTGACCATGAAAATGGCTAAGTCCCGATTCAATCTGTCTTTCACATGTGCTTCCTTCCCTATCCTTTTTCTCCTTCAAATATGCCTTGCTACCACACATGAATATTATTTGAACCTTCTCCTTAGTGTCATACTTTGTCTGCTAAATAGGGACATTAGGGGAAAATCAAGAAACTACTACTGCTATCACTCCAGAGGTTATGGGAAGCATAGAAAAGGATACCAAAAAGGTCAAGGTTGTTGATAGCTATATTGAAGACTTATTTGAAAGAGGGAAGAATATTTTTGAGAAGGAAAAAAGAGGTATGGAGAACTTACCACCAAGCTCAGTGATATTAATGATTTAATTAAACAATGTGAAAATGAGCTATTCTACTTTGAAGGGATTCTTCCCAAGTTAAACATTATCAACTAGCTTGATGAGAATATAGTTGAAAATAGGGAATCATGCCACTGAATAAAATGGGAACTCAATATTCTATGGAATATTTTTCCAAAATTAGGATAGAGGTTGTGAATCAGGTCAAATAAAATATAGAGGTAGAAAAATAGTGGATTGAGGAAAATCTTTGACACCATAAACATGAGATTAGAGGACATGGTATTTGATAAACACAAAACTAGCTATGGTTACTTGAAGATTGATTTTCTAGTCCAATCCTTTGAAAAATACATCCATGTGAAGAACTATTCATATGATGTTATTAAGAGGTTGGTTTCTATGGAGGACACAATTGGAGAGTTGAAAATAAATTCAAGGGAATATAAGAGAAGAATGGACAAGGAGAATTTAATATTCCACACCACAGATGCCCAAATAAAAATGATATGAGGATGTTATTATAGACATATGATGCATACAAGGAAAGACAACCAGATAAAGAAGAATATGACAAAGATGTAGATTTGACCATGTTGACTAGTGAGAAATCTTAGGATTTTTTTCTTAATAACTCTCATCTTTTCATAATTGATACTCTTGTTTTATAATAGTTGAACATTACTTTGAATTGTTAATTTCAAGTATGAATGTAACATGATACAATATAATAGAATTTTATGTTTCTTTAATAGAATTCTAAATCTATTATGAAGCATGTGAGTTATTATAATAGTTTGAATTTTTGTATTGATGAAAAAGAAAAATGGTGTTCTATAGGGCGCCACCATGGAAAAGTTACATACATTCTTTTGAATTACATCAAAAATAAACTAGAGAAAAATACACCTAATCATCTTCCACTACCACAAAATCCTCACTAAAAGGAGGAATTTTTTTAGAAGCCTATTCTTCCTTACAACAAACTACTCTAACCCAATAACCATCTGTGCAAATAGAACTTCCCCTTGTTAAGGTGTGAGACATCCCCATAGCCATGAGCTTCTAAATATTCATCCTAGGTCCATCCAAGATACTCATCAATTCCATTTTCTTCTAATAAGAAGAGACCCAATCTAGGAGATCCAAGCCACCTTTGAGAAATGCTTTCTTCCCTTTTTCTTTGTAGACAGAGGGGTGATCAGAACAATTGACATGGATGGAAGTGCAAGTATAGTGGTCCTTGAACTTTTTGAGTGGGAGGTTGAGAATTAGACTCACCATTGTATATTTTCATAGCTACAAGTGGATCTTCAGGTTGTTGCGATGGCATGGGTTCTGCTGACTCTTTCTCTAAGAGGAGATACATTTCTATAGCTCATTCACTCAATGGTAAAGACCAAACACCTTATCATAGCACATAGGAATTTGAAGGAATTTTCTTCAAAACAAACTCTTCATTACATATAAAGGGGCAATTATAGTCAGTGCTTCCCATCACAGCATGCCTCCTATGAAGCCATAATTAGTTTAGTTCTTTTGGAGATTTATGGTTTTCCCACTCTAAGAGGTGGAAGAAAATTTTTTGGAAAGAAGAGAAGACATGATTGATTTTTATCAATCTCCAAAGAAGATAAACTCAAACATCTTGAGATGTTAATGGTCCACTTTCATCTCATGGGTCTATAATGTCGAATAACATCCTCAAAAATTCCTCATCGGGGCCTGTCAAGTCGAAGATTTGATTCAAATATTCAAATGAAACCTCCTTCAAAATGGTTTCCACAATCACCCTTTCCATTTTCAAGAACAATTAACTTGACCAAAGCTTCCCACACTTGAATATGAAGAAAGTATGCACATTTTCAAAGGAAGTGGGTCAAATTTATAGTAAAATTGAAGTAGGTGAGTTGAGTTAAAAAAATCATAGAAATTAAATCACTGAAGATTTACTGTTATATCCACATGGAGGAGGTAAAGATGAAAAAATGGAAATCATTTGAAGAGAAAGGTAATTAAGTCTAAAATTATGTTACACATGAAGGAGTGTTCAAATTGAAAGGATTTGATAATTATTGTGCATGTTTCAAAGATGACCCTTGAACATAAAGATTGATAGATGTCACATTAGAATATTTGGGGATGTTCAAAAGGTTTCCAAGAAAATTCTTTCCACTAACCTAAAAATAAATAATTAAACAAATGATACCACAAGGGTCACATGGCATCCTAGTCATTCTAGGAGAGTCTCATGGAATTTTCTAGACCAAATTCTTGATCGTTTTGGTTTCGATGATTCTTTTCGGAGTCTGGTTAAGGCCTTTATTTCTAATGCCTAGTTCTCTATTCTTATGAATGGAACCCCTTTTGGTTTCTTCCCCAGTTCCCAATGATTAAGGCAAGGGGATCCCCTTTCCCCCTTTCTTTTCATAATCCTAGTAGAAGCTCTCACCTGAAGACTCAATGTGGAAACTAGTAATGAATTCATCAAAGGGATATCACCGGAGAGGGGTATGGATAATGTGTCTCATCAACATTTTTTTATGACACTATTATGGTGGGTGAAGCATCCATTTCTGAAGTAAAAAAGTTTAAAGTCCTTTTAGATGATTACATGGAGGTTTCAGGTTAGTTGGTGAACTATAGAAAATGTTCTCTTTTTTCCTGAACACTTTGGAAAGTAGATGCAAGAAGATTGTGGGGATTTTAGGTTGTGCCTATAAACCCTTCCCTACCTTATATTTAGATATTCCCCTTGGAGATAAAAGACCTTACTATGAACAATGGAACTTTCTTATCGAAAGATTCCAAAAGAAGTTTGCAGGGTGGAAAGAAAATATGCTATCTCAGGCCGGGAAAATCACCTTACTCATAAGCTCACTTCAAAGTCTCTCGATGTATGTTATGTATCTCTACCAATTCTTGGGGATAATATCAAAAAAAATTGAAAATAACTAAAAAATGTTCTTATGGAGTGGCATTGAAAGAAATGAAAGGATCCTGCTGGTGGCTTGGAATAGATTATGTAAACCTAAAATGATAGGGAGACTCTGAATTAGAGACTGGACTAAAGTGATTAAATATATTTTGTAAAAAATTAGATGGAGGCTAAGAAAATAAAATGGAGTATGGATAAGAATTATAAGGAAAAAATACTAGGTGGATGTTAATGAAAAAAGGTGGAGCTTCAAACAGGCATCTTTCAATAGGTCAAGTGTTTAAAAAGCTATTAATTGGGCTAAGGATCTTATTGCTAAGGCTAGTAGGTGGAAAATAGGGAAAGGAAATGAAATTTGTTTCTGAACTGATAAATGGGCTAGAAACTTCACTCTTAAAGACAAATTTCCCCAAATCTTGAAATTTCTTGAAGAAAAATATGGGGAAAAAAAAACAATTATATGGAAACTCAAGAAAGCTTTCAGTTTTGGAAACACATAGAATTAGACAGGCAGAAATTTAAAGCACACATGGTTAATCTCAATTTTTTAAAAAAACTATGTGTCTTCTAATAACAAGGAACAAGATGGAATTGTGTGGTATAGAGAACAAAATGGTAACTTCTCAGTTAAATCTGCCTATACGTTATTCTTTGAAGAGGTAACTAGAGAGGAAGATCTTATTGCTGGAATGGTTTGGAACAAGAATATAACCCCTAAAGTCAATGTTTTCAGTTGGCTAATGATGATAAATAGGATTCTTACTATGGATAACCTTACAAAACATGGATTTCATATGGTCAATAGATGCATTCCATGTGAATAGAACTTGGAAATAATGAATCACATGTTCGTAGATTGTCCCTTTGCTTCCCATATTATGTCTCATATCCTGGGTATGTTTTTGGTCAAGTGGGTTAATCCCAAGGATATCCAATCTTCCTGGAACCAATGGAAATTTCCTTTCAATAGTCAAGTAATGAAAAATATATGGATTATGAGCCCTGGTCATTCATGGTGGGAAATTTGGAAAGAAAGAAATAGGAGGATTTTCAATAAAAAGAAAATTCCTAATAGGTTGATTATTAACAAGTGTTTGCAGGCTGTTAGAAATTATTTTTCTATCCTTAAGAATAAATAAGTGGAAGTCTTAGACTGTGAACAACATATCATAGAAAAAAATGGAACTTAACTTGCGATCCTCCTCCTACAAAGAGTAATCCTAGAGTTGGGGTTAAGTGGATTCCTCTGTGTGAAGGTGTTATCAAACTAAACTTTTATGGTGTTGTTAAAGGGAATCCAAGAAAGGAAGGAGGAGGAGGTGTTTTTTGAGATAATAAAGGGAGGTTTCTCATTTTTATTTATTTAGTTTGGGTATACAATCTAACCATGTTGCAGAGGCTGCAGCGATGTTCTAGGGAGTGAAGATAACTGAAGAGAAAGGGTAAAAAAATTCTTGTGGAAGGTGAATCTTTGAACATAATTTCATGTATGAGGGGGGGTTCTAGTTCTACCTCTACCTCTATAAAATATTTCATTAAGAATGATAAGAATAAATTGTCCTCCTTTGATGAGACATTTTTCCATCATGTTTACCATGAAGGAAACAAACTTGGTGATGTAATGGAAAATAAGGGGGTGAAAGCTAAGGTGTTAAAGGTGGTCGAGGAACTATGTTTTTTTGAAGCCAACTTCATAGATATCTTGTATTAAGAGTGCAAACCTAACAACATTTCTTCTAATGAGGATAGAAAAAGGTAATAATTCCCTCTAGGTAACGCACTATGATTTTATGAATCTTGAACTCGTGCAAACCTTTATTTCCTATCATGTAAAAGTTTGGGAGTTATTTTGATTCATCTCTCCAAGTGTTCCGAAGGGAGCCAAAATAAGGGCATAATTTTTCTCAATAGGAAGAAGAGTAACTCAAGCAATATGGGCAAAGTTTTAGTTATAACTAAACTGAGTAAGATCCCGACAATGTCCAAAGAAGAAAAGGAGCTTCTCGACATAGCTTTTTTGTTAAAATTATTCAAAATATTTGATGGGTATGATAAAACCTTAAGAAAAGTGGTCACGAGAACTTGGAAGGATGGTCATGTTAGGGTAAAAAAAATTCTTTCACTTTCTCTCTGAATTTCATTGCTAAAATATCTAGTTTTCCTCCGGAAGGCAAAAGTTCTTTCAATCCCAAATCAGAATACAACCAGAGATTGATTGCTTCATGCAAGGTAAGGGGATGCCTAAAATTCTCCATAATGGTTATGCAAGAGGGGATCTACCCCATCCTTTCAATGAAATTTCTTAGCTTATCATGGCATACATTACCCTTGAAGGGCATTATAAATTCATTTATGGGTATCATTTTCCCATGTTGAATCATGTTAAGAATTACAGACCCTTTAATTTCCCCAAATTTTTGTTCCTTTTCTAGAAAAATCAGTCACTCAGGTCAAGAAAGGCATTTTATCCCTACCTCTACATCAAGGCCTCATCAAATCCATGATCAAGTTAGGTACCCCACTCATTGGAAAAATGAAATATTTGGGGCTTATGCTAAATGGACTTCTACCAGTGTCATGGGGAAAACTAAGAATTTGGATGCTGAGGGTGATCATGCTAGTAGGGAGGATGTGTGGAAGTCGGTGGAGAAAAGAACCAGATCTCATTAGGCCAAGGAAAGCATTAAGAAGCAACATCAGGAGAGTGGTGCTTCTGAACCTTGGGAGAATTTGGAGGTTAGATCAGACTCAGGGGAGCAACATGCAGATGACTTGGGTCATGCTGATTTGGGTGAAAACATGATGTGGATGCTTTCCAAGAGCAAATTAGTGAAGAGAAGGTGTTCGAGAATGACCATGAATCCTCTGAGGGAATAAGATCTAAAAAACTGAGGAAGCCATTGAAAGTTTGCATGATCTTAAAACTACCCATAAGAAATTGTTTAATGGCTAGGATACTGCGGTGAAATCCAATGTTTTCATGTGGGAGTTCAAGAATTACAGGTTAGACACTGATATCAACAAACACAAGATAAACATGGTGATAATTGATTTGAGGGAGCTATAGGAAAATGTTTACAATATCACTTCTATTGTTCTTAGTGAACAACTTAAAAATGCCAATGAAAGATGGCTGACCATGGAGAATGATATGTTGAAGATGAAGGGGATTATTCTTCAGATCAAGAGATGTTCACATCCTAAATGTCAAAATTATTATCCGCCATCTTAAACTACTTGCTGAGATGATCCACTCCATGGAAATTGCGAAGAACAAAGAAAAAGAAGGGTCTAGTCCAAAAGTGGAGATAGTTGAACTGGATTACAAATTCTGGAAATCAACTATTACTAGTCTGGTTAAGGAATGGAATGGATGCATGCACATGGTGGGTGAAATGATCAATTAATGATGGTGATTTATTTTTTGGTGGATGTTTTTTTATGTATTTTTGGTCTTGCTTGTTAGTTCCTTTTCTTTTGCTATTAGTTATTATGTTATAGGCCTTTAGGATTTTATTTTCTGGAGTTGTTTCTTTGTGTGGATCTATGGCTATGAGAGGGTTTCAATGGAAATCCCCTTGACCCTTCTCTATTGTTCTGGAAAAATATGTATGGGGTACGTCCCCCTAAACCCTTCTTTACCTATTATCAAAAACAATTCTAAAAGAGTGGAAAAATACAAATAATTTCTAATTCCTCTACATGACATCACAAAATTAGAGTATTTTCAAAGGAATGATAGTAGATCATATTGTGTGCCAAAAAGAGGAATATTATTTTGAAGATTCACATTTTTGGGGGGAAGAGGAAAAGGTAAGAGAGAGAGAGAGAATCATATATATACGAGAGAAATGTGCTTGTATCGGGGGGTTAATTTTTTTTCTAAATTCTTAGAGAAAACATACTAAAACCGATTGTACATTTCTTGAAGAACTTGAATTAAATTGAGATACCTGTGAGTTACTTCATTCTTTTCCAAAATTTATCATGCCAAGATGATTGTAATTTTATAATCATTAGAAAGCATTGAGGCTATAGGAATTATGGCCCCTTGGTGAGGAATTTGAATTTCTTGGAATTAACCTTGTGTTTTCTCTTGATCAATGTTGTCTTTGTTCCTAAGGTAAAATAATTTGAATCAAATACTTTCTTTACCTATTACAATATTATGTTGATAGTTTATTTTAATTACACTAGATCTTGTCTTAATTAGTGGCGTTTTGGAAACTTCAATTACACAGTAGAAAGAGCTTTCCTTTTGTGGTGTGATAAATAATTTTAAATTCATATTTCGTCTATTTGGTTGAGAAGTTATTAGTAAGATTTTGAGTGTATCTTGAGCGTAGTTGAGTAGGAACTATTAGTGTTTTATTGATATTTAGAACGAGATTTTGTATTTAAATTATCAAAGGTTATGTGAATTATTGTACTCTTGGGCTTCCAAGAGTGCATACATTCTAGTTAAAGGGATGCTTCTGGTTGTGTGATGTATTCCTCCTACCTTGGGGAAATTTCCAAACATTTGTAAGGTTTAATTAAGAAACTTGTATAGACAATTTTATCCTAGTTTAATCTCCAATTCATACACAAAAATTAGAACCTATAACTGTTAAATCCTTCTGAATTACCCATGTTTTCCCTGCCTATAAACATTTTCCAAGGGAATTTTCCATTTCTACTCTCCCTTTCTATAAATATGTAGAAATAAGATAAAATTAAAATTGTCTAGAGTAACATGAGTACTATTTTGAAATAAATATGAATTATTTAGTGTGACAAATCATGAGAGTTAAATTATGCTTGCGTTGACTGTGTTTATTCAAGATTACCCTCTATATTTCCAAGAGAAAGCTTAGAGACTACAATTTCATCCACCTTTCTCAAAATTACAGGTTACAAAATGGGTCCTCTCACCCTCATTAAAGGAAGAACCTAAAGTATGAGGGAAGGTAATCCCCTTTTTTAGTGTAATCCAATCTTTCCCAAGTCAAGTCTTAAAGAGTCTGGTAGACATGTCCTTGACTACAAATGACTAAATCTTCAGTCTGTCTTTCTCTAAGAATCCAACTCAATTTTTCATTACTGTTTGGCTCTCAAGGTGGTGCATAACTAAATACCAAAAAAATGATGAAAGTTTCAAATGTAAAGTTTGAGGTGGAGAATATTTACAGAAATAAAAAATTTTAACCATGGAAACTCAAATCACGTGATGTCTGGTGCAACAAGGGCTGCATAAAGCCTTGGATGGAAAGGTAAAGAAACATGTAGGGATGGATGATGATGACTGGAAAGAGTTGGATACAAAATCTCTGTGAAATATGGTTATTTTTAGTAGGTGTGGCTATCTTCAACATACATAGAGAAAAGAAAACGATAGTCTTATGAACCAGATTAGAAAGTCTTTAAATGAGGAAATCTATAACTAAATCATATTTAATTGAAGAAGAAAATGTACACATTATTGGAATGCGTGTTCTTGTGTGTTGTTGTTGATGTAAAAATTACAAGTACATTAATGAAAAAGGATGATGTTTTAGAGTGTAAGAGGATACTTTGAGTCATGATGACATGTGAAGACAAGAAGTGATATGGTTGTAAGAGTGGCAATAGTGAATGTTACTTGGTCTAGATAGCCTAAATAGGAGGCCTAGTCAGCAGGATGGATTATTATGATAAAATGAAGGCATGAGGAAATTGGATGAGAATGGTCAAGGCATGGAGAACATGTTATCAAATTCTTAAGATAATCATGCAAGTTTTAGAGTACAAGTACATGTTGTGACGATGATTTATGGGTCTAACCTAGACCTATTTCTTGAGCATGTATAAAGGCAAGTCACATTAAGTTAAGTATGTAAATTCATTCATATGTGGTGTCATACATTGGTTTGGTGGTAGTTCACTTGGTTGTGGCCTAAACTACGCAAAAAACTAAGTCCTAGTCACCTAGATGAGATTGGGTGAAGTGTTGTAGAGTAAACCATGGAAAGATAATGATTGAAGATGATGAAAAAATGTTTCCAAAAGGTGTGGAAATTTTTTTAGGTCTAGGCATGAAGAAATTTGAAAATTATGAGGTTTTGAGAAAATCAAGGTAAAGAAGGTGTGTTCCCCTGCTCAATATTAGAGAAACCATCTTGGTTCACTTGTGTAAAGTCTACATGGTACCCTGAGCCTTTTAGGGATGTTTAGTTATGGATTTAATAAGATCTTAGAGTTGTAATGAAGTTAAATGAGGGTCTATGTGTTATGAACGAATGTTAAGAAGGTAAGTTGGTCAAAAAACCTCGTTAAACCCTAGATAATGAGTGAAGGAGGAAATATTATTGGTATGAGATAAAAATGCATTAGATAATCAAATGTGATTATTAGAGGATGTAGAGGAATCTCCAAAATTTTGGATGGTGGTGGTATGGAGTCTTGACTGTAGGTGGAGCCCACTCAAATCTACTTGTGTCCATGAAAGTTTATTTTTCTCTTAGATTTCCCACTTGACCTATGAACTAAATTAGTTTTACGAGTATATGGAGAGATTAAATACATTTTTTAGGTGATTTTAGGTATTGTAGAAGTCATTTTATGGTATGAACAAATCCAAATATGAAGACTACATTTTAGGCCTAGAGGGGAGTTTGTATCAGGCTTGAAGGAATAAGGTATTTGGGCATGTATGACCTAATTTGATGAGTCTAATGGCCTAGGAGGTGTTTTAAACATACAATGTGAGATTATTAATTCTTTTTTTGAGCTCTATAGGTCAGTTTTTATGGAATGGTTGAGGTCACAAGTTTACCTACGTGACAAGGTTTCAAGACAATTTGGGTTCCTTGATGAAACTGCTTTGAAAGAACAATATATTGGCTTAGTTGATGATGCCTATCCTTTAGAGAGTTATTATGGGTTAATTTTTTTCATATTCCATGCATTTAAAATCCTTTAAGGTGTATATTTAGGTGTGAGAAGGTCCTACTTCAAAGACTGGTTTCTAGGTAGTTCAAGTTATTTGAAGGTAAAAGTTATTCTGAAGGCTTTGTGGGTTGAGTCATGATGTCTAACACGGTTTTAAGTGTTCCTTGGATAATTTTATTTACAATGAGTTTTTTCATTCCATGGTTGAGGTATTCTATGAGAGCTAGGTATTCATCTTTGAATATTGGTCTGCTGAAGGTGCTCATATTGAGTAGGAACAATCCTACTTGGTGGTGAGATGGAGAAAGTGAATAATGTAGAAGTTTATAAGCCTATCGAAGATGTTGAGAGGATGTATTTCATATTTTTGGATCATTTTGAGGCATGATGAATATCCTTTGTGTGCTTATATTCCATGGAGTTCTCGGTGAAGGTGGATTTAGTCTTCTTGGCCTAGTTGTGCATGATAGGGTGTTTTGGTCCATTTCCGACCTATATGGGTATTTCATGTGAATTTATATGAGTTTGTAGGTTTTTTTATGTTGTTATGAACAAATTTAATTTTCATGGCTGACATAGTAGTGTTTTATAATAAGATTCATGTATTTAAGTGAGTGTATTTGATAATTATTGCCTAGTTCTGAGAAAGAGGAAAGTGTGAGCCTAGAGAGAGTGTAAAAGTGGTTTGATGAAATAAATATAGAGATTAAATAATTTACAAAGCATTGAGGGGAGTTAAGAAGCTATCATGCAAGATAAATAGACCTAATCAGCCTTTGAATAAGAAATATTGAGAAAAGTAGGAGAGAGTGTGTTTGAAGAGGGTTTTGAGAAAGTGGAGCTGAAATTGTTATCACTATTAGTTGTACTAGAAAAAATACATTAATGGTCTTCGTATTCAGGTGGTTTAGTTGGTTCTTGATCACCTTAGAGGTTTTATCATCCTTATAGGGTTGTTGCCTTGCTAAATATGGTTTTATGCTCCTTTTGGGTTTGGTGCCTCACTAAAAACATATTGTGTGATGTGACATATTCATGAAAGTATTTTGGTTTGAGTAATATAATCAAAATTTCTTTTGTATTTTCTTCTCCTTGATGGTTTTCCACTTATATTTTTTGTCTTGTGTACTCTCTCATTATTGCATATGGTTGATCATGCTTAATGTGCTCTTAATTGTTAATGAATGTTGATGTGATGATTTCAATGGTAAATGAAACTTAAAGGAGTTAAGTAAAGGTTTTTGAAGGAATTATTCACCCCCTCATATCAGTCCATTGTGCTTCCAAAAATTGGTATCAGATCAGGTCCTTTGAATAATTTTAATCCCTTTAAAGAGATCCTTTGAAGAAATAAAATTTCAAGTCATCATAGTGGTACTTCTACCAACAAATATCCCTTGTTTGATGGATCAAACTATACCTTTTGGAGCATTAGGATGACGAATCATATCATGTCCTTAGGGTTTGATATTTGGAATTATATGATAGATGGATATAGTGCTCCTTAGACTCCTCCAACTAGTACTGCAGACAAGAAGGAAAGTAATGAAAAATCCTAGGAAGTGAATGCAATCATGTGTGGACTAGAAAAATAATAACTTGTGAAGATCATGTAGTGTATAATAGCTAAAGCTATGTGGGAGAAAATTTAGGTCATCTAAGAAGAATATTGTAAGGTAAGGATGAAAAAGATCCAAACTTTCATAAATTAGTTTGTAAGGCCTAAAGATAAGAGATGAAGAATCTATTAGTACATATCTACTCATAGTTGATCAAGTTGTCAACTTCATGAGAGGTTTAGGTGAAGAAGTGAAAGAGGAAGTAGTGGTGTAAAATCTACTGAGATCCATCACTCCCATGTTTGATCCAAAAGTGTCTGGTATTTAGGAAGCTAAGGATTTTAAGGTCATGTTGATGGATGAACTACATGGTATCTTGACTGCATATGAATTGAGGAACATTAATTCCAAACCAATCAAGAATGAAATTTCTTTCAATACAGAGATGAAGATAAAGGATGATGATGTTGTTCCCAAGATTGATGATGATTAATTAATTGCTATGTTTGCTAGAAGACTAAAACCTAGCTAAGGTAAGTATAAAGCTAAATTTACCTTTAAATGTGTAAATTATGGAGAAGTAGGTAATTTTTCCATCAAGAACCCTCATAAGATCAAGGATGAAATTTATTAAGAGCATGATGAGGATTTGTAGCACCCACTTGTGTGGGATCAAAACATAAAGCCAAAATACCAAGGTAATTTTTTTTTTTGACTTTCATTTATTGAAACAACTAAGTGATATCACATAGGATCACAAGAGGTTATTCCACATCAAAAAAGATGACCACATCCAAATGAAGAACATGCAAACTAAATGATGGCACCCAAAGCACTACAAGCCACACTAACATAACAACAAGCACATAACCACTACCCAACCATAACATGACCATCACGAGTATGCACCTTCCACATTATCACATTTTCATAACTATAACATAATTATACTCATATTTGAATTAGTTACAATTATGCAATGGTTATGTGTTTTTGGAAAATATTAAGTTAGTTTTTGAAATAGTTATACTTTTTAGCTTTCCTTATGATTTCTAGGCTATATCTCTTTTACTTCATTTAACACTTAACTTGTGTTTGTTCCAACTAAGCTAGTTTTCTTATCTAATCACAAAATAGATTATATAACTCGATGGTTACTTTGAAGTAACTTGACATTTACACAAAAAATATTTATCAAGATGTAATTAATTTCCATGTTAATTAATAAGACATAGCCCAACACCCCAAGGGTACCTTACGCCCAGACTAGTGAAAAAACCAAAACATGAATATTGTAATTCACTTTTCCCCTTTTTGATTATTTGAAAATTTAACATACTTGTTTAAACCTTAAATTTTGATCATGAAACATGGCTCATTCATTGAATAAAACAAGTTTTCCCATTATTACATTTTTTTTCACCTATGTTGCATTCCATTAATCCCATTTTCTTTAAGCTCATATTAAGAATGCTAGCCAACTCAACATAATTCAAAGTGTAAGAGAAATTCATCTCGATCATTCCAAAATTCATTACATCTACTCTTGTTCTTATTACATTTTCATTCTTTTTATTTTGTGACAGGTTGGCATTGTTTTAGAAGAACTACGAATCATAAAGCACTACTTCTTCACTTAGTGAAACAAGATTCCAAGGGTGTTATCCCATATAAGGCACATGATTTAGTTACTTAAATAACTCAATTATTTTAAATACACTTCACATGTTAGGAATTTAATATAATATAAGGAGTTCAAATTCCTTCGATGACCCTATCTAAATTGTTGGATAATTGTACACTAAGGGTGATTTACCAATGATCCTCATAGGAGTTACAATACTTAAAGACATCTTTGACACTCAAGGGGTCTACCCCCTACTACGAGGAAAAAATTAGAGGAATAAATATCCTTATCTTACAACACTCGCACAACCTAAGATACGTAGTTATTACTTACCAAAGTTACACTTCTATTGTGAAGAGCTTAAGGGGTTCAACCTCAATAGTTTCATGTGCAGGAAATTGGGTCATAACTTTTACTCGAGTCCATTAAATCAATTAATGAGATCATTTGAGTGTGAAAGCATGTGAATTATACTCACCAAACTTAGGCTACCCACAAGAGTACAAGGACCATACACACACAAAATAAATAACTTGTTCATGAGGAGGTCAGGACTACAACCTCTAGGAATAATAATAGTTTTCCCTCCCAAAGTGAGACGGTACATGTAGGGTAGTCGTTTCCTCCCACAAAAGTACCCAGTGATAGAAATGTTATAATGAGGATTGACCAAAGAAAAAAACAAGAAAACAACATTTGATAGTTTTAATACTTTTCTTAGCACTATAGAGGTTTCAACGGTTAGCAAGAATCGACTAAGAGTGAGGGTAAGTTAAAAGGGTTATATAATCATTTCATTTAGATAGCTAAGGTAAGGTAAATTTCATCCAATATTATATATTTAAAATATATAAGAGATAATTAACATCAAAAATGATTTTTCTATCAACTCTAAATCACATTACAATGCACCATTCTAACTATGAATAAAATTTAACACAAGCATGGAATAACTACTTATACTTGATTCCAACATAAACATGGAAGAATAGGAGGATCAATAAGAATTTCTTCAAAGAGAACAATCTAGACCCTAATGTTGTAGCATACATGAATCTATATAAGGAACTTAGAGTTACTCTTAAGGTGTATAAAAATATATGAATTAGTGACTTTTATACTACTGTGTTCTCAGTGTAATCGCTATTTTTGAGCTGTTGTTTTGTTGTTGTTTGTTTGTTATCTGACTTCTTATAGGAAGTTGGCCCCTTCCTTAGTACTCCTATAGTTTTATCTATATTTTTGGATTTTAGTTGGGGTGTGGCCCCTTGTTTCAAAAAACCACATTGTACTTTCATGTTAATCTTGGTTGTTGAGCATTTTTGGTTGTACTCCAGGGTATGGTCCCTTCCAAACCATTTACCTATGATAAAATAACTACTTATACTTTATTTTCATTTTATCATTTCAAAATTATAATAATTACAATTATTCAACAATACAATACATCTCAACATTTTGTGTATTTTACAAATTAAATACAATTGTAACGCCAAATTCCTTCATTTATATTATTGTTCGTGCTACCTGCAACTTGCAACAACCATTAGATCATGAGTCAGCGACAACTACTCGGCATGAAATTGAACTACAATCAATAATTATTTAAATTTTCAAATTTTTCTAATCATTAATGAAACTATAATTATTACACTTCAAAGGAGAGTGATATGATAGAATTGCCATTTAATTTCATTTTCGAGGCTAAGGAGAGAGATAGAGTGAGAAGAAGGAAAAATAACATTTTCCACAAGAAGTTTCTTAATAAGAAAACAACATAAGAACGTTTCCTACATTCATGTGATCATGTTTACAAGTTTTATCTATCGTTATTTTTCTATGATAAGTTCATAAGACGGTTTTCACCTATTAGTTGCAAGTTTCCAAAAACATCAAATTTAGACTAGTTTCTCAAAAAGAAGCATTCAAAAACCATCTTCGAGACTCAAAAAACCATGGAAACAAATTCCTCCATATTCCCCAATATATAGGGAAACACTCGAAGTTGATGAAACCATAAACTAACAAATCAGATTACAAAGGCACTCGTCTCTAGAGATATAGATCGTAATTGCACTCAAACAACCTTGTTTCCCAACGACCGGAGACCTATAAAACCTATCAAGAAAAATAACTTGTGGGAAAATTTTCTCCAAACTGAGGGTTTTTAGAAATTTTCTTATATAAATATTAGATGTGTGTGGAATTCAACATCTATTTATACACTCAGGGCCAAAATGGTAGGTCAAAACCAAACTACATTTTTAAATT
Organism: Taxus wallichiana var. yunnanensis; assembly: GCA_018340775.1. NCBI lineage: Eukaryota > Viridiplantae > Streptophyta > Pinopsida > Cupressales > Taxaceae > Taxus > Taxus wallichiana. The sequence continues at coordinate 166,407,760 of CM031244.1, forward strand.
TCAGCACATGTTTAAGGCTGTGAACTAGCCTCTTGGGCCCCTAGACACATTATGAAACAAGGTAAAATTGACATCCAAGGAACAAATCAAGGTTCAGTTGAACACTCCACATGACTAGGTACCCAGTTAAAGTTTTCTTTTCTCATTTTGAGTTTTATAGAGGTGATTTGCACCTCCATGAAAATAAGTTTTATTAACATTACAAAAATTGACAAAAAGTAGTTTTAATTTGTTTACCGTTTATCCTTCCAATCCCATGGTTTCCATATCCAAAATGGTATCATATTTTATCCATCCATCTTAAGTGGTAAAAGAGAGTAGTGTTTTCATTCATGGTTAATGGTCTTGATGCATACAAACAAAGGTGTAATTTTCTATACTATAACACATCCCATTTAATTCACCTAAACATTATTTTTCTTTAAATCTATTTACAATTCCCTTAAAATTATGAAAACTAGGAATGTTAAAACATGCAAGGATAGAGTATTATGACCATGCTTGAATCTCAAACCAAGGTACGCGAGACTCTAAGTGGTCCACAATCACGGTTCATGAGACCATGCCATTGCAAAATATTTTATTTAAATAGTTCACTCGCATTGATCATGCTTCCCATTTTTTTTAAACATCACTACCAGCGTATGAACACCCATATCATTAGGTAAAAAAATGATCATACACTTTTGATGTTGTTTGATACCATAGACAGACCCCCAACCCCAAAAAATGTGGCCAACCATAATTTCAGACAACATGAAGCCTCCACCTTTTACATCTTAACAAACATTTCTCATGCCTCTAGGACGTAATTTTCAGCGCACTTGCAACACAACCCTTATTATTAAAATCCACTCCAAGCTGATATGATTTCATGGAAGTCTACCCCCTAATTAAAGACTCTATTGTGGCATAGATAAGGGAGGAACCAACTAAGGTTGTGGAGTAGGATTTAAAATTTCCTAATTGCAATTGCTTTGAAAGTTCCAAATCTTTTTCAGTAAACCCATTTAGAGCATACCCAACAATCAACACAATCCACAAGACAATTTATCTTTAAGGAATTTTAGCAAAAAAATTACATGACTTGTGCTGCCCAAAATAGAGAATGTTTCCACATTTTCTGAAATAATTATCTCAATCCTTACAAAGGGATCATCTTATATTCTTTATATTATTCCAATTTTCCTAGCTGACCCCCCTCTAGGTGTATGCTTCCACAAACGCATCCAAATTTACTCGGGCACTAGCAAATAAATAACTAATGGCAAAATCCCTTCTTTAAAATTCCATTGTACCTCCCGATTCATTTTCAAATATCCTACGACATGGCGCATGCATGCCACAGTTTATATAATGTGGTTTTACATCTATTAATCTCTAGTTGTATGGAAGTTTACATTCCATTTCAACAAACCATTTTTTGCAACATGTCATTGTCAACACAGTCCAAGGCATTTTAAATGACCAAAAATAAAACAATTTTTTAGGCATAATTCTAAGAAAACCACATGTCCTGCAAGAGAGCTCTCATGTGACATATAATGATAGGATTAAGGAAAATTTAAAATTGATCAAACTATAGACTTGTTTGATGAACTCTGAAACATAAGAAAATTTGCATGAGGGCACCCATATAGTATACACCTTGAAATTATGGCATCTCATGAGGTCAAAAATTTTCATACAAATCTATCAGGGCACTTCTGGGAGTTTGTGTGGCCTCTTCAATAAACCAATTTTGGGAATATCCTAGAAATCATTTTTTTTCTCATGCACACCTTTCCTAGAGGCATTAACCCACCGTTTGCATATCCAAACTATTCTTCCATGTTTTGCAAACATAATTACAATGGCACAAGAAAACACTACACTATCTGAAAAAAGGGAGGCTCCTTCTCCATCACGTTTCCTCTACACCTCCATGCCTCAAAACTCTCACAACAAAAATTATTCCATAATAAATGTTTTTTTTTCACCAACTACCTTTTGTTTTTATTTTTATTTGTTTACTCACATATTTTCATTTAAGATTAGTAGTATTATTATTTTCATTATTTTAATAATGATAAATATTATATAAATAAAGTGAAATTATTATTTATAAATGTACTTCCCATCCAATTTCACGAGGAATCTTCCCAAACACCACCGAGGTGGTATTAACCAGGGTTACATAGAGACTTATCTTCTACCAAAATAAAGCATCTTGGAGGTTTGCATTTTAGCATTTTCTTAAATATAGATATTTTTACTCTTGACCTTAAAGGAGCAATGCGATACGAAGATAGGTCTCTATAAAATTACCTTTATCCCTCATCAAAATCTAATAATTCAAATATTGAAAATGTAGTACTATTTCCTTTACACTCCATTAGATTGTTTCCTTTTATGAATTCTTCATATCATAAGCATGACACAAAAACAACGAACTCACTTCTACTAAGGAATGACTTGAGCCCATGCAACTACAATCGAGAAGGTGGTAAAGGGAGGGGCATTACATCTTCCCCCTTATAAATTCATCATCCATGTTGTGACACACTCTAGGTATAAAACGAGATGAAGAAACATAGAAACTCAACAATAAAATATGATTAGCGAATATGGATACATTGTCTATAACTCAACCATCAACAAGTTTTTGCATATTTTAAAATTTCTTGAATTTCTTAATTTTTGAGAAGATTGGCATTACTCATTATTTTATTACCCAAATTATCCTTTCCTTAATACCTTTTCCTAGTTTCCAAGCTCAAAAAGACTTCGTTGCTCAATAGTTCAAATCCATAGTGGTTTCAAATCCAAATCTTGATTATCATTTTGAAACATATTCACATGTGTTTTTTCATAAGGGTATTTACCATTTATTATTTGTGTTAATTGTCCAATTTACTTGTTTATTGTTCATAATGTTATCACTTGTTAATGATTTTAATGTTCAAGGTTTCAATAGATTTCCAAAATAGTTGACCTCACAATGTCACACAAGGTACGAATCATATTACGAATGACCCACAAAACACATTATTAACACATTTTCACTAGTTAATCACATCACAAGACCACTAACTCCACCATAGAAAGAAAACAAGTAGTCCAGATAACATATAATTTCAATAATTATGCTTGAGGTATAAATCCAACACACACATGTGACTAACAACAATGAATTATCAAATTGATACATATACAACTGGTATTACATGAATCAAAACCACTTTTGTACCCACACAATGCCAAGCCAAGATCCAATAGTACATAACAACGAAGAGGAGCGTCAAGCCTCCATCATAACATGACTCATAGGAGTAACTCATGAAACATAACTACCATCTCCATATGCCTCCCACATCTCAATACACCTCCCAATAGAAAAGAATCATAGTATCAAAATAAAGTCGGGTCACTCACCATAGAGCCCCATCACCTTATTTATCCATGTTGGCTCACTCACCATAGATCCCCATTTCTTCATTTCTCCATATCAGGTCACTCACCAAGAGTCCCATCACTTTATCTCTTGGTTTAATGAGGTTGAGTCACCCTATGGACCTAGGCACATAGAGCCCCGTCACCTCCACCCAAGTGGCATAGTAACTTGTAGCTCAATAATACAAAACCACATGACCCCCTTGGGGTGTATCCCCATACAACAAATTAGGTCCATAGGTCCAACCATTCTATGGAAAATCCCATGACCATATTCCATCACATCACAACATTAAAACCAACACAACAGTCTGATTCAAATGCCAAGCAGAAACAAAACCCAAGCCTTGGGCTAGGCTAGAAATTTTTTAAACTCAAGGAAATTTTCAAACTAAGGAAAATAAATGGCTAAATAGCCACATAATGCAAGGGCCTCATGTTAGCTAAAAATCAAGTTAAATGACAAAAATGTAGGAATACATCGATAAAGAAAATTTCTGTCCTTAAAAGGAAGAGACAAAGATCAATTTATGAATAAAATACTGGCATTGAAAGATCAAAATACGATCACTATGTGGCCCTTTCATGACCACAAATGGGGCTCTTATCTAGTTGCTGAAACTTAGATATCAAACATCAGCTCACAAAAATACACATAACCAGAATAATTATATCTCCATATATCTCCAAATAACACAAATGAGGATCCACATAGTCAATATCACATAGGATTGTTTGATGGAAGACCCAAATAATAGAGATCAAAGATACTAGTTTACATAATCATGAGCCTAAGGTGGTGTATATTCAAAATATACTAAGCAGGCTCAAGGTATACCAAATGGATAGAAGTTGGTTTTTAGTCTACATGAGACTCCACTTTAAAACTTGTGCTTGGCTCAAGGTTACAACCACCTAGTCTAAAACCTCTCTCTCCACACATACACTTCAAGATGCTACTCATAGGGCTCAGTAGTGTAGGGTACATAGTATAGCACATAACAATGTTATGATCACATTGATGATCCACGCATAATAACCATAGCATTTTACTCATAGTAAAATTTATGAAGGTATCCATCATAATATACTACGGCTTTACGACACGTACATTTCTACATAATGCACCAAGAGTGAAAGTACTATACATTAGGGGTCATTAAATCACCATATGTCCCCTAATTCACGATTTGGATTTATCACATATCAATATGAGTACATATATATCACGAACATAAGGATTTCACATCATGTCATACATTCCAATATAACGTACTATGGTAACATAATGCCATAGTAGAATACATCACAGTGGGAATTTTCATGAAATAACATATTTCAATACAAACTAAATTACCATGCAACATGTTGGTCCACATAAACAATACCACTATAACATGAAAGATCACAACACTTACGTGGTGCATAAAAAAAATTCCTTCACACACAAGGTGACATTACACATGAATTTAACATTAGATTCACAGGAGAGGGAGAAATAACTCCCATAGATAAACACATCAATATCATAACAAGTCCACACCAAGGGGTAAACATAATAGGTGCATTCACATAATCACAAGTACCACATTTGTCACATCACCATGAAATAACACAATACTCTTCCAAATTCTCCACCATCATGCATAATCCTTCACAACCCAAAATTTCATAGAGGTTCAAGAGTATGAACCTTCACTCTGATACTAGTTGTAGTTCTCACCCATGTGGGATGTAAACATAAGGCCAAAATACTAGGGTAATTTTTTTTTACTTTCATTTACTAAAAAAACTAAGTGACATCGCATATGATCACAAGAGGTTGTTCCATATCACAAAATATGACCAAACCCAAATGAAGAAAATGTGAATTAAATGATGGCAACCAAAGCACTACAAGCCACACTAGCATAACAACAAGAACATAACCACTACCCAACCGCAACATGACCATCAAGAGTATACACCATCCACATTATCACATTTTCATAACTACAAGTTAACTATACTCATATTTGAATTAGTTATAATCATGCAATGGTTATGTGTTTTTGGAAAATATTAAGTTAGTTGCTAAAATAGTTGTACTTATATAGTTTTCCTTATTATTTTTAGGCTACATCTATTTTACTTCATTTAACACTTAGCTTGTGTTTGTTCCAACTAAGCTAGTTCATTTATATAATCACAAAATAGATGATATAACTAGATGGTTACTTTGAAGTAACTTGAGATTTACACAAAAAAAATTTATTAAGATATAATCAATTTCCATGGTAATTAATAAGACATATCCCAACACCTCAAGGGTACCATATGCCTACAGTAGTGACACAACCAAAAAGTGAATAATTTAATTCACTTTTCCCCTTTTTGATTATTTGATCATTTAACATGCTTGTTTAAACCTTAATTATGATCATGAAACATGGATCATTCATTGAATAAAACAATTTTTCCCATTATTAAAAATTTGGTCACCTATGGTGCATTCCATTAGTCCCATTTTCTTTAAGTTCATATTAATCATGTCAGCCAAATCAACATAGTTCAAAGTGTAAGAAAAATTCATCTCAATCATTCCAAAATTCATTAAATCTACTCTTGTTCTTACTACATTTTCATTCTTTTTCTTTTGTCTCAGGTTGGCATCATTTTAGAAGAACTATGAATCATAAAGAACTATTTCTTCACTTAGTGAAACAATATTTCAAGGGTGTTATCCCATATAAGGCACATCATTTACTTACTTAAATAACTCAAGTATTTTAAATATAATTCACACGTGAGGTATTCAATATAATATAAGGATTTTAAATTCCTTCGATGACCCTGTTATTTTAAAATCCACAGATGAGAAGATTCCTACATTTTCAAAGCCTATCCAGAGCCGCATCTTCATCAAATAGGAGGGACTTAATCAAAACACAAAAAAAGACTAGAAGATGCGGATGCTACCAAGTGTCAAGAAGGAGCAACTTTAGAAGTCAAAGGAGGTGACAAAGTCTCAAAATCTCGCTGGTATGACACGTAGAGCCAACAAAGGAGAAGGAGAATGAGCCCGTAGATGGTACCAAGTGTCCACCCAACAATTTCCCAAGAGCCTTAAATGAAAGCATAGTATTAAGGATGTGCGAATCTTCCACATGGATCTTGCAGCAAATGGAATCCATCTTCAAAGCAAACCATAAAGATGAAAAGCTTTCCGTCACGTATAAGTGTTTCACCTTTTTCTTAGATTGTTTTTTTGAAGTATTGACGAAACAGATAGGGTAACGGGAATAAAAGGAATACCTGTTCAAATATTGATTGATGGGTTATTGCACGCGTATGACTTCTAAATCCACAATTGATCATGAGAGCTTCCTTTTGGCTAGGAGGAACTACCTGTAATAAAAAAAAGACCACTAGAAGGAATTAAACAATATGGGCAGTGAACTACCTAACATATGCTAGATCCGGGAAGTATGATACTTCCTAGATGGTTGTCAGTCCACTGTTTTAAACAATTCAATGCTGTAAACAAAGTAAATCCTATTGTTATTTTAAAATGATTTAGGTATCTCACTTAAAAGCACAATAAGAAATAAATCTAATCTAACAGGCTACGCTAGAATAAAATACAAAGGTCAAATGATTAGCTCTAGGTCTCTGCAGGCCTGATAAAGGTCTTGGGTAGGTCACAGGTGAATGAGGGTGAGATAAAATTAGGTGGGTAAGCCTCTGTTTAGGGATTTGTAGGCAAACACAGATGCGGTGTCAGTCAGGGGTGACCGACTACAATTATGTATAACCGGTGCCGATTACTATGAGATCTGGAAATGTCACAGAATAGGTTTTTGGTCTCTTTTGTGATTGAACAAAGGATTTTGGTTGGTTAGGATTAGGTATTGGGTGACTGGAGTAGGATTTTGTGAGGTTTTAATGGGTATACAGAGGAGAAAATGTAGAGAAGGTCAATAGAGAGAGATAAATAATGGATGATAAAATGATGATGAAATGAAATAACCAGGAAAGCATGATGTTGTACCTACTTAGATTTCATTCCTGAAGGCCTGTGTGTGAGGGATGGAGGTGCTGATGATGGGTTTGAAGGTTGCAAGTGATCACCAACTAAAGAAAATATTCCGCATGGGCTACATGTACACTCCTATTTGCTTGGATAGATCAGATCATGGCTGGGATGGCTATGCAAGAGAAGATGTTCAATCTTCTTCCTTGGATGCGAGTTTTTACTCGAATTTTCTCCTCGATGTGTTCTTTCTCATTGGATGTGAGTTTTTACTGGAATTTTCTCTCTGAAGATGTGTTATCTCTCTGAGATGTGTTCTTTCTCATCAAATTTCTCCCAATGTTTTCCAACCTTGAGAATAAGGTAGTTTAGGGGTTAAAAGGGGTAACCATCGGTGGTTCGACTTAACCGGCAATGGTTAGGGGTAACCGACGTCGATCAGGGTGAGATTTCCTAAGTTTACTAAACTAGGGAGATCCTCCTGATTTTATTGGATCTTGTGTCATTATCCCGTGGATTAGACTGGGAGCCTCTTGTGAGAATGTTGGGATGTGGTTAGAGGGAATGTAGGCCTTGATTTTTAGGGTTTGGGTAAGTCTTAGTTAGTTATGGGAACTTGCTAAAAATAGGTCTTAGGTTGAGTTGGATTAGTGAGGTGTCTAAGTGAACTACATGTGGGGATATTATTTAAATAAGATATTTAAATAATAAATATAGTGAGGGTAATGCATTAATTTAATTAAATTAATTAAATTAATATTAGTGGGGTGAAGGGGGTCATGGCTAGGTAAATGTAATGAAGGGTGCTTATATGTCAAGGGAAAAAGTGGAGTGTGACCTAATTTTAGTGTCTACATTTTGCCCCTTTTTGTTGCGTAGCTTGTACTGGTAAGTGATGCTAACAAAAATAAGATGTGGTTACCCCATGTGTGGGTGGAGGTGATCCCCTTCAAACTAGGAACCGATGAGGTAGCAAGATGAAGCAGTGAGTGGTTTGATAAAATGTAAATGCGAGGAAAAGGCAAGTGGAGTACAGGGAAAAAGGGTGAAAGGTCGACATGGTAAATCTAGGTAATGGGTCAAGATCATAGGTAATGTGACAAATCAAAACACACACACACGTATAAACTGCAAAGACGCTACCGGATTGAAGAACAGGAAACCTCTACATCATATAAGGTCGATAAGTTTATCCAAACAAGGTTGAAGTGAATCTGGTATCCAAGGTATAGGATATGGTCAGGAAACACAACATAGGTTAGGTTCAGGAACATTTTAGGTACGTTCCAAAGACACCAAAGGTAGGGTCGGGATAAACTATCCCGGCAATAGGCTAGGTAAGGTCATTAGGTCAATCAACACAGGTAACAGTGCCACAAGGTATAGCGAACACATGAGGTCATTAGTCACTAGCAATGGTCCAGGCCCAAATATTTAGGTCACGACATAGGTAAGGCCAAGGTAGGGGTAAAATAATGAGTCCCAAAAGGAGGAAAAATGGAGGTAGGAAGTGACGAGTTTAGGAAAGGTAAGGTAATGGGATGGGTAAAGGTTGGATGGGGTAAAGGAGCAAGGTAAAGGGTGGGGTAAAATGACAAAGTAAGGGCAATGTGTAGGTAAGGGTTACCAATGGTGGTCATGGATAACCGATGGAGGTATAGGAAAACTGATGATGGTGAGGTAGGGCACGAGACTGATGCCGGTCGAGGGGAACCGACGTTGCGGGTTTTGTATAAAAACAAAAAAATCCACATTTTTATTATTCATTTGGTATTTGCGAATTAAGAAAATGATAAAAAAGAGAGAAAAGAGTGAAAAGTGTCCAGATAAAAGGGGATAGTGAGCGGGCAGTGTGAATTGATGGTGGTTGGGTTGGTGAGTAGTGGGTCCACGGGATCAAGGTGAGAGAGTTGATTGGTTGGAGGGTGTGAGTAGATATTTGGTGATGGTAGAGGCAAGAGAGGGATCAAGTGGACCACCGCCACATCAGCCAGATGTGCCACCGAGACGACGGCAATGTGATGAGGTAAGCACCTAACTCTATAGTGTTAATTAGATAGAGTAGAGGTTGTGATAGTTGTTATTTGTAGGTTTTTGTGGGTTTTTTGTATTTTGTGGGTGGGAAAAAGTTAAATCAGGTATGGGGGAATAACGGGAAAAAAAGAGGGTGGGAGGGTATTAAATTGTAAAGGTGGGGTGGGTAGGGATCTAAGGGGATTTTAGGTCATAATAGGTGGGGTAAAAGGGGCAGGGGGGATGTTTATTGAAAAAGGTGGGGTTTGGGAAGTCGCGGATTTTTCCGCGATAGTGACCGACATCGGTCAAGCTTGGCTGACATTGGTTGGGTAGAACCGGGATCGGTCACCAAATAGGTGATGATGCCGGTTACATGGTAACCATGGTCGGTAAAGAGGAATTGGTATCGGTCACCAAATAGGTGACTGATGCTGGTTTAAGGGTGATTAGAGTCGGTTAGGATGAACCGGCACTGGTCAGGATTTTAGGCACAAGGGTCCAAGAGGGATGTGGGCTAGGTAGTGGAGATGGGTAAAGTAAAAATAGGGTGGAGGGTAATGATAATTGGTGAATATGGTCATGGTAAATGTAGATTAATGTTGTGCTTGGATTGGATGCAGGGGAGATCGTAGTTACATATGCGGGACAAGATTTCACATTCATCGTGACATCACAAGCACAGCTTAGTGAACCCCTTGGAGCTACAACATGTGGAGGTAGGGGGATTGAGTGGTATTCGGTGGTACCAACATTCATTCGGAATCCTAGTTTGATGGTTGTGCTCATCGATAGATAGGACTCCACGACCAACACGTTCCACCTTCCGACGGGTGAGATGACTATTACCCTGGAGGACGTGTTCCAAATTTTGTGATTACCCATATTGAGGGCCCAAGTGTAATCTATCTCCTCCGAGGCCTCAAAGGAGCTGATCGGGAAATTTTTTTCCAAGGGGGTAGTGGAGCTGAGAGTCCATAACACTAATTTGAGCTATGGAAAGATGTACCTAGCCCATCCGGATGAGACGAGGCTAGTGGTTTTATTGATGGAGGCAGTGTGCTACTATACAATGCCAGATGTAGAGTGTTGATGTTTTCCTTGATCACTGATGGGGGTTCTCCATGATATGATGGTGCATGAGACACACTTTTCTTGGGCACAAACATTTTTGGTGCAGCTATACAGAGAGCTTTAGGCGTATGGGCAGTTGTGTAGGTTTGGCTTGTGTTGTACATTTATACTACACTGCTGGGCCAATGAACACATAGTCTGTGTTCAACCTATAGGGATTCCCTAAGTAGATGCATTTCCTATGAGATGTGTGTGGTTGGGATATAGGAGATGGGTGTCAGTTACAAGAGAGTGAAGGTCGGATAGACCGACATATGATGTGGTCCATTTTCGGTAGTTGTTAGAGGGGTTGTCAGAGTGGACATTATCTGGAGGCCATATGTGGGATTCCCATCATATATGCACATACATGAGGAGGTAGCTGAGCTCCAGCTAGAGAGGTGGATATAGGGTCATTGTGTCGGGGAGGATGAGATGATCCCGGTAGACAGGGTCTGACGGTTCGGGATTATATAGGACATTCCTCCATCCTTCCCACAGTATCAGAGAGATGACATGGAGAGGCCTCTACCTCTACCACAACCTATAGTACCTACAGGAGAGGAGGAGCAGCCAGTGGATTGGTAGATTGATGACGTGGGATGCACAAATAGGTATAAGCAATGGTGGGTGGCTCAGTTATGAGCCATACCACCTAGAGCGAGGTAGCCTGACTTAGCTACTGTTATAGTGCATAGAGATGCCCTACAGGGAAGGTAGTGATGTTGATTACGTAGATAGGTATACTATAGACATAGCTAAAGGGGTCAGAGGTAGAGGTAGCAGAGCTATGAGTACAGTGGCTAGTCTCTGAGGCCCAGATGGTGGAGGGAGAGGGTGGAGGAGATGGAGATAGAGATGGTCAGGTGGTAGCCTTACTGGCTTAGGTGGCAGGTTTACAGGGCCAGTTGGCCACATCCCAGACATAGATTGGGGCATTATAGGCCCGATACAAGCACATGGGTAGTGGAACCACCATAGGAATAGGGATAGGGGACCACCACAGGCACAGGGAGCTAGTCCTAGCTCACAGGCTGGTGCAGGGAAAGTACAGGGGCCGAGACCTATGGGAATACCATAGACCATGCCTATATCTAGGTTACGGGATGCCCTAGGTGAGGTGAGATATTATCAGGACCATCTCATGGCCATTGGGATATACTTCCTATCCTACGGAGAGTACAAAACAGCAGGTGTCCAGTGAGAGGACAAGATCCCACACACATAGTGTGGAGAGCACAAGAGGTCAGCGAGTGCTAAGGCTTGATTAGGGAGAGGCCAGAAGTACATGGCGACCAAAGCTAGGAGATGTGCCAGCAGGGACACAAGAGGTCGAGGGTGCATGTGACACAAAGATGGAGGACATCCGGTGAGATGTCTGATATGTGGCCACCCAATTTTTGATGTATACTAGTGATTATTTGATATATATGCTAGCCTGCGTGCCGAAGATAGTTATATTTTTGATCACATACTGGCCTGTGTGCCAAAGATAATGAGGATGTACAAGTGATTTTTATATATTTTGAGCATATACCGCCTGTGTGTCTGAAGATTTTTATATTGATTCATTCATTCTTTTTGTATATATGAGACTGGCATGCGTGCCGATGACATTTTGTATTGTATATTGGCCTATGATCCGAAATTTTTTAGATGATGGCCATGATGAGATAGGTATGTATTTTTAGATACACATTTATTGATTTATATGATGAGATTTGTGGTATTTTTGATGAATTAATAAGTTTATGAGATATTAGATGTATGGCTTGTGTTAGAGGAGATATGGATTTATTACTTTAATGTGGTTTGAAATTAAGTGAGTTAGGCATGATGGAGTTAAGTCAGTTTAGGCATGGATGGATTTAGGTTTTAGGCATAGATTGTGTCAAGTTATAGGAATGTTTTGAGTCAGGTTTGGTAGGCATGGATTGAGTCAGGTTATAGACATGGTTGAGTCAGGTTGGTTTAGGCATGGATTGAGTCGGGTTATAGGCATGGTTGAGTCAAGTTGGTTTAGGCATGGATTGAGTCGGGTTATAGCCATGGATTATGTCAAGTTATAGGCATGGATCGAGTTAGGTTGGTTTATGATTCATTATTGTTTGCAACGAATGATATTATAGGTAATATGTGAAATGTTGTATAATCTATGCATAGTGATGATAGAGGGATGGTAGGTGTAATAAATGTACGTTGTGGTAAGGAACTTGTTATGTATGTGGCTTAATTTCTAATTTTGTTAGAAAAGGGGAGCTAAGTGAAATGTGATGTAAATTGTGAGTTAGGCATGGTTGATGAATTGTTTTAGGGTAGAGAATGGCCGAGCTAACCTCCAAGGGCCCCATGCCCTTAGAGTTCTACCTACATAGTCCCGGTGAAAAGGGGACCTCAGGGTGATGTAGTTCTCCCATGAGCTAGGGAAGAATATGAAAATGAGTTGGTAGGTTTTTGGGCATGTTATGGGTTTAGGTTTAATAGGTGTGGGTAGATTATAGATAAAAGGATGTAGGTGAAGGTGATTATGGTGAAAGGGGAGGACTACCTCAAAGGTAAGTGTCAAGTACCAATTCCAATAATCAAAATGTAAACAAAGATGGTTAAAATATAAGAGGGGGCAATAAAGCCACCTGTTTGGGTAGGATCATACCGAGTAGGTCATACCTTGGAGGGGGTGATGAACACAAGACCCGAAAGGCATTGAATAAGTAATTGTTCTACGATGAAGGTAGTCACAGGATCACCAAATGTCTAAATTCCAAGATGTCCCTTGAGGTGATTAAGGAAATGAGAGTGGAAATGGTAAGGTGGGTAAAAGGTATTTAATTTTATAATTTGGGAGTGACAAGTGTTTTGGGAAAGAGGTCTGAGGTCACAATGGGCAGGTCCATGACTAAAAAGTTTTGTGTTGAGATAAACTGATCGATGCGAGAAGTCTATATGGGATAAATAATATGGTACTCCTTGAGGTCTTCGTGAAGCTTATTGATGCAAGAAGCTTCAGTTTCTCTTGTATTGGTTTTTTTTTGAAAGATTCACATAGCTGTCCTTCGAGGAGCAAGTCTATTTATAGCAGCAATTGTGTTGAGAGGAAGATGTCATTTTGAGGGAGTCATCTTTTTATTAGAATTTTGACTCAAGGAGTTTGATCCCATGTGAGGTCTTTGAAATCATGGACAAGACCAAGGTGGAGGATAGGACTCTTGTTCAAAAGGCAAGGTGGAATGACCATGGGATCTCATCTAAAGGTAGATGAAAAGTATCCATGAGAATCCTACTATGTGCAGTGTCGTGGTACACATATTCAAGAGAAGATAACAAGTGACGGAACTCACATGATTCTTGTTTAATCATTAGGGTGGTGTATGGAGTGGATATCACTTAAGGGATGAGCATGTAAAGAGACAAAGGGTGAGGTATGACAATGATTCAAAAATAGAATGGTTGAATATGTAATGCATTAAGGGGATTAGGTTCGGCTTTACCCTCAAGTGAGAATAAATGATAGGCACCTGATCCATAGGTATGAGTTACGATGTATGGTCCAAGCCAATTAGGAGTGAATTTTCCCCATTTACTTTTTTCTACTTTGGTTACGTGTTGATTTTATTTCAAGACAAGGTCACCGACTTGGAAGGTTCGTTCATGAACATGTTTGTCATAAGCAAGTTTGATATGTTATTGGTAAACTTGAAGGTGATCCAGGTGCATTAAGACAACATTCATCTAATAACTCTAGTTGTGCTAAGCGATCCTGATGAAAGTCATCATCAGTAAGCATGTCATGGAGAGAAATGTGGAGTGAGGGGATCTAGACTTCAAGTCACATAATAGCCTCTGTACCATAGACCAGTGAAAAGGGTGTGGCCATAGTGGAAGTGTGAATACTAGTATGGTATGCCCATAGGGAAAAAGGAATGTGCGCATGCCAATCTTTCCCAGTATTGTCAACCACTTTCATGAGAATTTTGTTGAGTGTTTTGTTAGTGGATTCATCTTGGCCATTGGTTTATGGGTAATAAGGTGATGAGAAACTAAGCTGAATGCCAAAGGAATCGCAAAGTTTTTGCAGTGTTTTGTTTTTGAATTATTTTCCATTGTCAGTGATGAGGTGATGAGGGACACCAAAATGGCAAATGATGTGATGGTTAATGAACTCACATATTTTATCGGCTTTCCTGGAGATGAGTTGTATGGTTTCCACCCATTTTGTGTAGTATTTGGTAGCAGTAATGATCCATTGATGGCATTGGGAAGAATGATGATTGATTTCTCTGACAAGATCCAAACCCCATTGAGAGAAGCAACAAAGGTCACGAGCGACCTTTAAAGCATGACTGGGTGTATGATGAAGGTTGGAATGTTGTTGGCATTTCACGTAACATTTGACATAGTTTCAATAATCATGGTTAAGGGTCAGCCAGTAATAGCCTAAGCGAAGAATGTGCTTAGCAACAGCAAGGAAACTAAAGTGACCTCCACATATGCCATCATGAACCTCCTTGATGGTATAAGGGATTTCAAAACTTGTGAGGCATCGTAAGAGAATACCATCAAAGTTGCGTTTATAGAGGAGTCCCCCCAGAATAATGAAATGAGAGACCTTTTTATGGAAGGTGTGTTGTCCATTACAGGTGAGATCAAGAGGTAAGATGGAGAGAGAAAGGTAGTTGGAGTATTGTTTATACTGAAGGTCACTCGAGTCAGGGGTGTCATTTATGATCAAGTAAACATCGTGAGGTAAATAAGAAGGTGAATGGAGGCATTGTATGGTGAAAAATATTTTTGAATCGGTAGGGGAAGTGGGTATTTGGGAAGCTAAGCAGGCCATGGTATTTGCAAATTTTTTGGTTAAACGTGTGATGGTTTTGTTATGTTTGTGGAGCCTATTTTAATGTTAGAGTTTGGTACACCTTCTATGTGTTACACTCAGATATTTTTATGGTTTTGTTATGTTTGTGGATAAAATTTTCATGGGTGGTTTATTAACCCATGGGTAATGGGTAACCGTTATGGACTATTTTTGGGCCCATGGTTTTTCGGTACCCAATTTTTTGTAAAACCACCTCTTCAGTTACCCATAGGTTTATGGGACGGTTTTTTACCCATTTTTTTGATACCCATGGTTTTCTAAAACTACCTAAGTAGTTGTCTATTTATATGGTTTTATACATATGATAGATGGATGAAATGCATAGCAGATGTGCTTTGAATTCGGGTGTGAATTCTGTAGAGTTTGTTGAGCATATCTCCAAATGGATCTGGGTATTGTATTGAGAGATTGGTGGCTTGTAATAAAATCTGAACAAGTGATTCTTGGTAGGCATGGATTGAGTCAGGTTATAGGCATGGTTGAGTCATGTTGGTTTAGGCATGGATTTAGTCAGGTTATAGGCATGGTTGAGTCAAGTTGGTTTAGGCATGGATTGAGTCAGGTTATAGCCATGGATTATGTCAAGTTATAGGCATAGATCGAGTCAGGTTGGTTTATGATTCATTATTGTTTGCAATGAATGATATTATAGGTCATATGTGAAATGTTGTATAATCTATGCATAGTGATGATAGAGGGATGGTAGGTGTAATAAATGTATATTGTGGTAAGCAACTTGTTATGTATGTGGCTTAATTTCTAATTTTGTTAGAAAAGGGGAACTAAGTGAAATGTGATGTAAATAGTGAGTTAGGAATGGTTGATGAATTGTTTTAGGGTAGAGAATGGCCGAGCTAACCTCCAAGGCCCCCATTCCCTCAGAGTGCTACCTACATAGTCCCGGTGAAAAGGGGACCTCAAGGTGATGTAGTTCTCCCATGAGCTAGGGAAGAATATGAAAATGAGTTGGTAGGTTTTGGGCATGTTGTGGGTTTAGGTTTAATAGATGTGGGTAGATTATAGATAAAAGAATGTAGGTGAAGGTGATTATGGTGAAAGGGAGGATTACCTCAAAGGTAAGTGTCGAGTACCAAGTCCTCGTAATCAAATTGTAAACAAAGATGGTTAAAAGATAAGAGGGGGCAATAAAGCCACTGATTGGGTAGGATCATACCGAGTAGATCATACCTTGGAGGGTTGATGAACACAAGACCTAAAAGGCATTGAATGATTAAGTGTTATACGATGAAGGTAGTCACAGGATCACTAAATGTCAAAATTTGAAGATGTCCCTTGAGGTGATTGAGGAAATGAGAGTGGAAATAGTAAGGTGGGTGGAAGGTAGTTAATTTTATAATTTAGGAGTGACTGGTCTTTGGGCAAAGAGGTTTGAGGTCACAATGGGCAGGTCCATGACTAAAAAGTTTTGTGTTGAGATAAACTAATTGATGCAGTAAGTCTATATGGATAAATAATATGGTACTCCTTGAGGTCTTCATGAAGCCGATTGATGCAAGAAGCTTCGGTTTCTCTCGTATTGGTTTTTTTTAAAGCTTCACATAGCTTTCCTTTGAGGGAGGAGTCTATTTATAGCAGCAATTTTGTTGAGAGGAAGATGTCCTTTTGAGTGAGTCATATTTTTATTAGAAGTTTGACTTAAGGAGTTTGGTCCCATGTGAGGTCTTTGAAATCATGGACAAGACCAAGGTGGAGGATAGGACTCTTGTTCAAAAGGCAAGGTGGAATGACCATGGGATCTCATCTAAAGGTAGACAAAAAGTATCCATGAGAATCCTACTATGTGCAGTGCCATGGTACACATATTCGAGAGAAGATAACAAGTGACAGGAAATCACATGATTCTTGTTTAATCATTAGGGTGGTGTATGGAGTGGATAGTGCTCAAGGGAAGATCCTATAAAGAGACAAAGGGTGAGGTAGGACAATGATTCAACAATAGAATGGTCAAAGATGTGATGCGTTAAGGGGCTTAGGTTCAGGTTTACCCTCAAGTGATGATAAATGATAGGCACCCGATACATAGGTATGAGTTATGATGTATGGTCCAAGCCAATTAGGAGCGAGTTTTCCATGTTTACTTTTTTCTACTTTGGTTATGTGTTGATTTTCTTTCAAGACAAGGTCACCGACTTGAAAGGTTCATTCATGAAAATGTTTTTCATAAGCACGTTTGATACGTTATTGGTACACTTGAAGGTGATCTAGTGCATTAAGACAACGTTCTTCTAATAACTCTAGTTGTGCTAAGTAGTCCTGATGAAATTCATCATCAGTAAGCATGTCATGGAGAGAAATGCGGAGTGAGGATATCTGGACTTCAAGTGGCAGAATAGCCTCTGTACCATAGACCAGTGAAAAGGGTGTGGCCACAGTGGAAGTGTGAATACTAGTGCGGTATGCCCATATGGAAAAAGGAATGTGAGCATGCCAATCTTTCCCAGTATTGTCAACCACTTTCATGAGAATTTTGTTGAGAGTTTTGTTAGTGGATTCAGCTTGGCCGTATGTTTATGGGTAATAAGGTGATGAGAAACTAAGTTGAATGCCAAAGGCATCGCAAAGTTTTTGCAGTGTTTTGTTTTTGAATTGTTTTCCATTGTCAGTGATGAGGTGATGAGGGACACCAAAGTAGAAAATGATGTGATGGTTAATGAACTCACATATTTTCTCAGCTTTCATGGAGATGATTGGTATGGCTTCCACCCATTTTGTGTAGTATTTGGTAGTAGTAATGATCCATTGATGGCGTTGGGAAGAATGAGGATTTATTTCTATGACAAGATCCAAACCCCATTGAGAGAAGGGAAAAAGGTCACGAGTGACCTGTAAAGCATGACTGGGTGTATGATGAAGGTTGGAATGTTGTTGTCATTTCACGTAACGTTTGACATAGTCACAACACTCATGGTTAAGGGTCACCAAGAATAGCCTAAGTGAAGAATATGCTTAGAATAAAGAAGGCCACTAAATTGACCTCCACATATGCCATCATGAACCTCCTTAATGGTATAAGGTATTTCATTATGAGGCATTATAAGAGAATACCATCAAAGCTACATTTATAGAGGATTCCCCCAAAATAATGAAATGAGAGACCTTTTTAAGAAAGGCGTGTTATCTGTTACGGTGAGATCGGGAGGTAATATGGAGAGAGAAAGGTAGTCGGAGTATTATTTATACCAAAGGTCACTCGATTCAGGGGTGTTGTTGCGATCGAGTAAACATCATGAGGTAAATAAGAAGGTGAATGGAGGCATTGTATGGTGAAAAATATTTTGGAATCGGCAGGGGAAGTGGGTATTTGGGAAGCTATGCAAGCCATGGTGTCCACAATGTTTTTGGTTAAACGTGGGATGGTTTTGTTATGTTTGTGGAGCCTATTTTCATGTTAAAGTTTGGTACACCTTCTATGTGTTACACTTGGATATTTTTACTATTTTGTTATGTTTGTGGAGCAAATTTTCATGGGTGGTTTACTAACCCATGGGTAATGGGTAACCATTATGGGTTGTTTTTGGACCCATGGTTTTTACAAACCCACATTTTTGTAAAACCACCTCTTGAGCTACCCATAGGTTTATGGGACAGATTTTTGCCCATTGTTTTGATACCCATGGTTTCGTAAAACTACTTAAGCAGTTGTCTATTTGTATGGTTTTATGCATATGATAGATGGATGAAATGCATAGCAGATGTGCTTTGAATTCGGGTGTGAATTCTGTAGAGTTTGTTGAGCATAGCTCCAAATGGATCCAAGTATTGTATTGAGAGATTGGTGGCTTGTAATAAAATATGAGCAAGTGATTCTTGGTGGATGTAGCCCAAATTGGGTGAACCATGTTAAATACTATCTCTTTGTGTTGTGTTATTTTATTATGCACTTTTATTTGAGATATGTAATATTTTTTGCATATTAGTTTCTACTGTTGTGATTCTATGAGGGATTTTTCTACATATTTTATCTCTTATTACCTAACAATTGGTATTAGAGCTTGGTTTGGTTTGCTGAAGTGTTGAATCACAGGGAAAGTTTTTAGCTTGAGTGGGAGCTATGGTAGATGATGGAAGATCTAGGGTTGATAAATTCAATGCACAGAATTTCAGTCTTTGGAAATGCAGATGGAAGATTACCTTTGTCAGAAGGATCTTTATACTCCATTGTCTAAGAAGGTGAACAAACCCTCGAGCATGAAAGATGCAGAATGGGATTTGCTCGATAGGAAGGCACTTGGGACAATCTGGCTATGTCTTTCATCTTTGATATTATTTAATGTTTCAAAGGAAAAGACTACAAAATATCTAATGGATGCATTAGGGAAGTTGTATGAAAAACCCTTTGCCTCTAACAAGATATTTTTAATGAGAAAGTTGTTTAATATGAAGATGTTTGAGAATAGTTCAGTAGCATATCATTTAAATGATTTCAATATGGTTGTGAATATGCTAGCTTCAGTTACAATAGAATTTGATGAAGAAGTTAGGACTTTATTAATTTTGTGCTCTTTACCTGAAATTTTGAATAGCACAGTAATGGCGATGAAGCAATTCAGATTCTAGCTAACTCGAAGTTAAAGTTTGAAGATGTTGTAGGGGTGATTCTAAGTGAGGAAATGTGAAGAAAAAGCTCTGGGGAATCCTCTACTTCAGGGAATGCTTTGATAGTGGAAACTAGAGGGAGACAAGAATAGAGGAAATCATGGAAAATAGAAATATCGAGCAAGGTCAAAATCCAAGAGCAAGATTGTATGTTGGAATTGTGGAAAGTCTGGGAACGCAAAGAAGGACTGTTGGGAGCTTCGAGATAAGAAGAAACAATAGGAAGAAAACAAGAAGGAAAATGTGGCATCGAGTAATGTATGTCAGGATGCTTTGATTCTTTCTTTACATAATATTACTGAATCTTGGGTTTTAGATTCAAGGGCTTCTTTTCATGCTACTCCACATAGGCATTATTTTTTTGATTATGTTCGAGGGGATTTTGGGCATGTTTTTCTTGGTGATGATGAGCCATGCAGTATAGTTTGAAAAGGTTCTATTTAGGTTAAGATGCAGAATGGGAATACATAGCTATTGAAGGATGTCAGACATGTACCTACATTAAGGATAAATTTGATATCTGCGGGGCAATTGGGAAGTGATGGCTGTCTTATATGATATTTATAGCTGACTCTTGGAAGGTTACCAAGGGTTCTCTTGTGGTGGAAAGAGGTAAGAAGGTTGGAACCTTGTATTTATCCACTGATAGTACTAATTATTGTAATCTTGTGGCTTTAGATGTAGATACAACATTATGGTACTATAGGCTCAGTCATATGAGCCATAAGGGCATAGACATCATAAAGAAGAATTTTCCTGGATATACAGAAACAAGTTTAGATTTCTGTGAGAACTGCATATATGAGAAATAGAAGTGAGTAAGGTTTCTCAAGGTTGGACCTATGAAGAAAGAGAGTAAGTTAGAGCTGGTACATTCTGATGTGTGGGGGCCAGCTCAAGTATCATCTCTTAGGGGTTCAAGTTATTATGTTACTTTTATTGATGATGCAACAAGGAAAGTTTGGGTTTATTGTATTAGAAACAAATCTGATGTATTTGATACTTTTGTTAAATGGAAAGCCTTGGTAGAGAATGAAACAGGTCTTAAGTTAAAATGTCTTAGGTCAGATAATGGAGGGGAGTATTACAACAATGAATTTGATGATTATTGTTCTAAGAATGGAATCCGTAGGCAAAAGACGGTTCCAGGAACCCTACAGCAGAATGGGGTGTCAGAAAGGATGAACAAAACAATAATGGAACATGCTAGGAGCATGAGGATACATGCAAGACTACCTCTTTATTTTTGGGCAGAAGCGGTGAGCACAGCGGTGTACTGGATAAATAGAGGAACCTCAAGTGCCTTGGATGGAGGTATACCTGAGGAGGCTTGGTATGATAAGAAAGTTGATTACTCATTTCTTAGAGTCTTTGGATGTGAGGTGTTTGTTCATATTGATAAGGATGATAGGACCAAGCTAGAGGATAAATCAGAAAAATGCACTTTTATTGGTTATGGTGGTGATGACTTTGGATTTAAATGTTGGAGTATTAAGGACAAGAAAATCATTCGGTCTAGGGATGTGGTCTTTAATGAGAAAGTCATGTATAAGCAAAAGTTGCAGGAAAACAGGGAAGAATCCAAGAAATAATATGTAGTGGTAGAGGATCTTCCAGATGGGACAGTGACCCATGAATCAGTTCAGGAACCTACTCAACAAGAACCCCAAACTCCTACAGTGATGAGGTCTTCTAGGGTAAGAAAAGAACTTGAACATTTTTCTCCTTCTCTTTATTATTTATTACTCATTGATAGTGGAGAGCCAGAGAGCTTTGATGAAGCAATGCAGGTAGATACCAGTAATAAGTGGGAGCAAGCCATGGATGAGGAGCATAAGTCTCTCATGGAGAACCAAACTTGGGATTTGGTGAAGCTAACGGAAGGCAAAAGAGCATTGTAAAACAAGTGGGTGTACATAGTTAAAGACGTAGGAGGAAAGAAAAGATATAAGTCTCGGTTGGTGGTCAAGGGGTTTGCACAGAAACAAGGTATAGATTTTGATGAGATTTTCTCTCCTGTAGTAAAAATGACTTCTATCAGAATTGTTCTTGGAATAGTGGCAGTAGAAGGCTTACACTTAGAATAGTTAGATGTAAAGACTGCATTTCTCCATGGTGATTTGAAGGAGGAGCTATATATGCAATAGCCAAAAGGATATGAAGTCAAAGGTAAAGAGGAGATGGTGTGCAAATTGAAGAAGAGCTTGTATGGCCTGAAACAAGCTCTACGTCAATGGTATAAGAAGTTTGATAGATTCATGATGGAGCAAGGTTATATTAGATGTCATTCTGACCATTATGTGTATACAAAGAAATTTGAGGATGGAAGTTATATTATTTTGTGTTTGTATGATAATGACATGTTGGTTGCAGGTAAAAACATGCAGGAAATAAAAGTACTCAAGAAATAGCTAAGTGAATCCTTTGATATGAAGGATTTGGGGGTAGCCGACAAAATCCTTGGTATGCGGATAACTCGGGATAGGAAGGAACGAAAGATGACTTTATCTCAGGAAGAGTACATTAAGAAGGTATTGGATATGTTTAACATGTAGGATGCTAAACCAGTTGGGACTCCTTTGGTAGGCCATTTTAAGTTATCAAAGGAGCAGTGTCCCAAGACAAAGAAGGAAAGAAACCAAATGTCCAAGGTACCTTACTCATCAGCAGTTGATAGTTTGATGTATGCTATGGTGTGCACTAGGAATGATATTGCCCATGCAATGGGAGCTGTGAGTAGATTTATGAGTGATCTAGGTAAAGAGAATTGGCAAGCAGTAAAGTGGATCCTTCAGTTTTTGAGAGGGACCATGGGGACAATTTTGTGCTACATTGGATCAGACACCACTTTACGTGGTTATGTAGATTCAGACATAGCTGGAGATGTAGACAGCAAGAGGAGCACAAAAGGTTATATTTACACTGTAGGTGGGACAGCAGTGAGCTGGATTTCACGACTACAGAAGCTGGTGGCTTTATCAACCATGGAGGCTAAGTATGTTGCTGCCATAGAGGCAAGCAAAGAGATGATTTGGTTACAACAATTACTTGAGGAGTTGGGGCATAAGAAGGAGGAATGTAAGCTGCATAGTGATAGTCAGAGTGCTATACACCTAGCTAAGAACTCTGCTTTCCACTCCTAGATGAAGCGTATACAGTTGGGATATCACTTCATCAGGACAGCTTTGGAGGAAGATAAGTTAAATTTGGAGAAGATTCATACCAGTCAGAATCCTTCAGACATGATGACCAAGATGGTCACAAGGGATAAACTAAAGCTATGTTCAGCTTTGGTTGGCCTTCGTGGATGACAATGAAGGGTTGATAAGATTGCTCAGTGTAAATCAATCTCCAATTGGGAGATTGTTATGTTTGTGGAGCCTGTTTTCATGTTAGAGTTTGGTACACCTTCTATGTGTTACACTCGGATATTTTTACGGTGGTCCCGCTCACCGGTGAGTGGGTCAAGGGGGTTCATGGGTGAAGCCCCCGAAGCAAATTTTCATGGGTGGTTTATTAACCCATGGGTAATGGGTAACCGTTATGGGTTGTTTTTGGGCCCATGGTTTTTCGGTACCCATTATTTTATAAAACTACCTCCTCGGCTACCCATAGGTTTATGGGATGATTTTTTCCCATTGTTTTATACCCATGGTTTTGTAAAACTACTTAAGAAGTTGTCTATTTATATGGTTTTATGGATATGATAGATGGATGAAATGCAAAATAGATGTGCTTTAAATTCGGGTGTGAATTATGTAGAGTTTGTTGAGCATAGCTCCAAATGGATCTAGGTATTGTATTCGAGAGATTGGTGGCTTGTAATAAAATATGAGCAAGTGATGCTTGGTGGACGTAGCCCAAATTGGGTGAACCATGTTAAATATTGTCTCTCTGTGTTGTGTTATTTTATTCTACACTTTTTTTTAGATATGTAATATTTTACGCATATTAGTTTCTACTGTTGTGATTCTGTGAGGGATTTTTCCACATATTTTACCTCTTATTACCTAACAAGTTTGAAGGGTGTAACGATCAAAGGTGGTCAAAAGTATGTCTACATGATGTTTATACTTTTGAAGTATCTCATTACGACATTGGTACATACCATTGACTTGGTTTACAACCAATTGTGAATCACCAAAGATGTGGATTGATTTGACAACTAGGGCATATGTGGCATGGAGACCTAGTACAAGCACTTCGTACTTAGCAATATTGTTGGTACATTCAAAGTATAGTTTTAAAGACAAAGGCATGGGTTCTCCATCCAGAGGAATGAGGATAACACTAGACCCGTCCCCACGCTGACACTTGGAAGCATCGAATAATAGTTTCATTTGGTAAGGGGGTTCATCCATGGAAAGAGTAGCAATTGACTCATCGGGAAAGTCAAAATTAGAGGGTTAATCCCCAAAAATAGGTGTGTCAGCCAGTTGGTTGGTGATAGCCTAGCCCTTGATGGACTTTTGGTGAATTAATTTGAGGTCAAGATCAACTAAAAGCATAATCCATCGCGCACCGCATTGATTTTGATAAGGTTTGGCATACATGAAGTGTAAGGGATCGGTGTTGGTCATGACATAGGTTTTTTGGTTGAGTAGGTAATGGCGGAGTTTGGTGGCAATGAAAAATAAGGCTAAGCAAAGCTTTTCTGGATGGTTATATCAAGTTTCATAGTCCAAAAGAGTATGGCTTATGTAATAAACCACCTGCTCCCTGTGTTGTTCATTGTGATGAATGAGCATAGCTCCCAAGGAATGATCGAGTAGCTAATATGTATAGGTAAAAAGGTTGATCTTATTTAGGTTGAATGATTATAGGTGGTTGGTGAAGGTATTGTTCTAGGGCCTCAAAAGCTTTGTGACAGTCATCATCCCATTTAAAGGAGACATCCTTCCTAAGCAGATGATGAAATGTTTGACACCGATTAGATAATTATGAAATGAAATAGCGAATGGATTGTAATTTACCTTGTAGGATACGGAGTTGTTTAAGGTTAGTGGGTAGAGGAATTTCCAGAATGGCCTTGACTTTATCAGGGTCAACTTCCATACCATGGAGGGAAACAATAAATCCCAGGAGCTTTCCTGAGATAACCATAAAGATGCACTTTTTAGGTTGAAGGAAGACACAATATTTAATGAGGTAGTCAAAGATGGTTTCAAGGATGGCGAGGTGCTCGTAATGATGTTTATATTTGGCTAAGAGATCATCCACGTAATCTTCCAATATGTGATGCATGATATCATGGAAGATGTAAGTCATAACATGTTGATATGTAGCACCAACGTTTTTAAGGCCAAAAGGCATGACTCGATAGAAAAAGGTTCCCTAAGGGGTAATGAATGCGGTCTTGTGCTGATCTTCTAGGGAAAGAAAAATTTGGTTATAACCTGAGAAGCCATCCATGAGTGAGAGCATCTCGTGACCAGCGGTGAGGTCAACCAGTTGATCAATACCGGGCAAGGGAAAGTCATCTTTCGGGTAGGCTAGGTTGAGGTTACGGAAGTACATATAAATGCAGAGTCCCCTGTTGCTTTAATAACATGGACAATGTTAGAAATCTAACAAGGATAATCAATGGGTAAGATGAAGGAAACCAAAAGAAGGCATTAAAGTTCTTCTTTGACAAGAAGAGCAATGCGAGGGTGCATTTTCCTCAGCTTTTTTTTTATAGGTTTGGCATTAGGAACGGTTACGATATTGTGGACCACTATGGTGGGGTCAATACTGGGCATATCTATGTAAGACCAAGAGAAAGTGTGGTTATGATCTTGGAGAAAAGAAGTGATGGCTTCTTTTTCAGCAGCATCTAAAGATTGTTGGATCTTTAGGATGTGCGGGTCATCCTAAGTACGAATGTTGATCTCGATAGTCAATTCATTCAACATGGTTTTTGTCTCAGAGGGTAATGACTAATGAATATATGATTCTTATGCACCAAGGTAGGTGACTATGGATTCATCATCTTGACATTAAACGATGTTAATTGTAGGTGTGTCATCATCGATCATCTCAAGATATAGGAATGGGAGAGTGGAAGGGGCCTCGCCTTCGCATTGATAAGTCAAAGGCCCGAAGGTAATGGTGTTTATGAAAAAAAAAAATTAGGGGGGATAGATTCAGGATCCATCGACTCTGTCGGTGAGGGTGGTGATGAAGGTAGAGTGGGTGAAGGTAGTGATGAAGATGAAGGTGGAGGAGGGCTAAGGTCTTCAATGAGTTCAATGCGGCTTGTTTGGTAGGAGGTTTGGGGAATCCAATACCAATACGGTCATTATGTTTGCGGGTAGTACATGGAATAACGGTATGGTGGCCTTGCTCATAAAATCAAAAACCAAAACCCTTCCATGCACAATGGTGTAGGAAGGTGTGGGATAAATGGTGATTGGTAAGTGATTAGAAATCAACAGAAAATGGGTGGGGTTGTGATGGTGGTTCAGGTGTGTAAGTGGTAGTATCTATTCCCCCATAGGTGATACTAATATGAATATGAGGATGACCATAAAGGAGGAATTCTCCTATACGGTGATCACAGCGAGGGTGTTGGTGAAGGCTTCCATACTCGTGCGGAGTAAGGAATGTGTTGACACTATATAGGTGGTACTCTCCCAAAGTGAGGCATTGAAAAACACCTTCCAAGGGATTAGTGGTTGGTATGTAGGTAGCTGGTATGGATGATGTGTCGAGGTCAATGCAGAGGTGGAGTTAATGGATTGGGAAGCTAATGGGTCAGCCGTGGAGGTTATAGTAGCGGTAGGAATGGAGGAGGTATGTGCGGTGAAAGCAACGGTTATACTGGTAGGCGGAGGTGTAGGTGAAGCGGTATTGGTCGCGGAGGTAGACGTCTTGACAGGTATGAGCACATCATTGGGTTGGTAAAGCATGTTGCATGTTTTGAAAGGTGATGGGTCAGCTTGGATGGTATAAGTGTGTCCTTCATGTTCAAACTTTACACAACGATGCAAAGTGGAAGGAACGCAACCCATGACACAAATCCAGGGTCTACCAAGCAACAAGTTATATTGGAATTCCCCCTCCAAAACATAAAACAATTCTAGAATAGTGTGGGGGCCCACATGAACGTGAAGGATGACAATGCCTAGTGTGGAGGTGATAGCATCATTGAATGAACGCAACATGACCGGATGTTTATGCATGCAATTATCAGGTATGTGCATTTGAGAAAATGCATGGGATGAAATGATGTTAATGCTAGCACCTCCATCAATCATCACATGGTGTACCCGTATGTCATCAATGTGGACAGAGATGAAGAGGGTGGGTTTGGGTCATCATTTTGGTGTGGCATGATCTCCTCCTATGAGAAGCTAAGGGAGGCTACTTGGTGAACAAGGTGAGGTGAGGATGAAGGTGGTAATTTGGTGAGAGAGGCTACATGATGGGGTGTGATAATGGAGGCTACGGGTTTAGGGTCATTGTGTAAAACCTCAATAGATTAAAGAACCTCCATGGGGGCTTGATAATGGGATTTCAAGGTTTGGATGAGGTCATATAAGGACATTTTGAGGGGAGATTGGTGTAATTGTTTAAGCATGGTGCAATGTGTGACGCCATTAGAAATGGGGTACATGGGGCCACAAATAGTTATTTTAGGTATGGGTGTAGATGGTATGTTGGGTATAGGATTGGTTGGTGGGTTAGTTGCCTTTTTTTTCTGCCCTTCTATGCACATGTAGTGACGTGTATCATGTTGATTTGAGGGAAGTTGGAAAATAGAGAAGGTGTAGGGTGAGTGGTATAACGACACGATGGGAAAAAACCTACCAGAGGAGAAAAACCCTATGAGGTCATCTGGGTGCAATGACATTTGGGTGGTGGCATGGCAAGTTCTCTGATGTGAACCATGTTAATTTCAAATCTTGAGGGTGGCTCTAGGAGTGGTGAGGGTGGAGGTTGTGGTTGTTGAGTGGGCAATGTGGGAATGGGTGTCGGTGAAGCAGGATCCTCGTCGAGAAGGTTGTCATTGTCAAAGTTCGTTTCTAGTGGACACAATTGGATAAAGACGGTTTTCAAGGCCTTACAGTTCTCCACATCATGTCCTGGCACATGATGGTATGCATAAATTTTAGTATCATCAAATCCTTTTAGCTTGGGTTTGAGGGGTTTGTAAGGTCAGAGTGGTGGTAATGTGATAACAAAAGTCTCGAGGAGGTTGGTTAAAATTTTAGCGTAGAACTCTGCTAGTGGATCACAATGGGAAGTGAATGTGGGTTTGGGTGTAGGTGTGGTTGATTGTCAAGGAACTATTTTTATAAGAGTAGGAATGGGTCAAGCTATGGGTTTAGGTGCCGGTGTGGTTTGCGGTATCAGTCAGTTTTTTTCGGGTAGGGGTACAGTAGATGGATGGATAGGAGGGTATGGGGTTGTTTTGACTACCTTGTTGTGGGGTTTTGTTTTTGGGTTACACCTTCTTAGGTAAAGGTGATGTGGGTGTACAAGGTCTAGAAGGAAAAGTAGATGGAGGAAGAGGGCGAGTTACCCATGGGGATAACAAGGGTGTTGTGAAGGTAGATGATGCGGGTCGTACTTGGGGTGTGAGGGATAATGATTGAAGTGTAGTGGGTAGTGAAGCAATATCTGAAGGTATTGGAGGTATTGGTGGTAAAGAGACTACAGGTGTGGGTATAAGTCATGTTATGTGCCTAGGTACGTTAGAGGTTTGTGAGGAAGGAATGGGTTGTTGTGTTATTGGTTTATGGATGGGTGCAGGGTGCTTAACCATGTTGGGCTGCTGAGGTCTTAAGGTAGATGAGACAAGTGTGGGTGTGATTGGTGTGGCTGGGGTATGAGGTCGATGAGTTGGTTTCTTTAGTTTGGGTGTCAGCGTAGGTGTGGTTTTGATGTTGGAGGATGTAGATAAATCTAGTTTAATAGGTGGATGAGTAAGGCTGGTGGTCGGGGTGACCCCTAAAGTGGTAATAGGTTTAGTTGAGGCAAATGTTGTGGGTGCGGGTTTGGGTTTATATGTAGGTCACGTTATGGGTAAGGGTGTGGTGTGAGTGCTAATGTGTATCGTTGAAGGGGTTGCGATAACAGTGGTTTTATTTGGTTTGATGGGTCGCAATGTGTTTGGATAGATAGTGGAGGTATCAGCAAGGGATCTCTACATCTGTGTTGAGACAGGGAGTAAGAGGTACCCCCATAATAAATCCCTATCCACATAATATAAGTGATCGACCAAACATGAGAATGACACGTCTGTGGGTGGAGTTGGTGAGGAACTAATGGGAATTCCCATAAAAAGTGTCTTAGACATAGGGAATTGGCCAGCTTCAGCTTTCATGGGTAAGAGAGCCGAAAGTAGGTCTGTTGGATTTTGGGTAGCTGATGGAGAATGCTCGCCAAGAGGAAAAGGTATCTCAACTGGGTCTATGATGGGTGGAGGATATGATGGGAGCTCCTTTATAAGTGGATGAATAGATAGGTGCTCCTCTGTGGGTGGAGGAGGTAATGGGTGCTCCTCTATAAGTGGAGGAGGTAATGGGTGCTCCTCTGTGGGTGGAGGAGGTAATGGGAGCTCCTCTATGGGTGGAGGAGGTACTGTAGGTAAAGGTTATCTAAGTGGTGAAGTTAGGGGTGAGATGGTCTCAATGTTAGTGGAAGACCCCTCTGTAGGTGATGAAGGAGATGAAAGGTGTTCCTCTGTTGGTGAAGGAATAGTGGAGGTTGGTTCTAATGTGGAAGGAGGATTTTGAGCTAGGATTTCCTCTATGGAAGGGATGTGAGGTAATTGAGAGGTGACAGGTATCTCGTAAAGATAGCGTGAACCTCATGGGTATGGGTATCGTGAGTTGATGTCTCACCGGTTTGATTGGATGAAGGGGCATAGTTGGGAAATGGTTTTTTGAAGATTTGTAGATTTTGGTTGGGGGTGGCATTGGGATTATCCACAGTTAACTCACCTTTCTCGAGCATTTCTTGGACAATATTCTTGAAAATGATGTATTTGTCATCACTATGACCCTTTACTTGATGATAGTTACAGAAATCATATTCTTTATACCATGCGGGTATGGGGCGAGCAGGGTCAAAACCAGTATGTGGTTTTATAGGTGGAAGGGTGATGGCTCTAGCTTTGATAAGATTTTCTAAGACATAAGAGTAAGGTTCCCCAATTGGGGTATATTTTCGCTGCTCTTGTCTGAATCGAAAAGTCTAGATAGGTGAGAGATTAGATGAGGGTGTAGCCTGATTCGATGGATGAGTTGGGCTGGCCTTGAGTACCACTACGTTAGCGGTGCCCTTAGCTTTTGAATAATTGGTTTGTGGTTTGGAAGAGGAAGAGGTATCATTCGACTTGAATGTCAAATTCTTATTACGTAATTGGATTTTCTTCTCTTCGATGTCCCGAATCTCTAACTTTCATGCCATGGTGAATGCCTCATTGAATGTTCAGAAGGTTTGGACCTGTAAGGTCGGGGAGATATATCTAGCGCAAGCTCATGTGAAGATCTCGATGAGTTCATTTTGTGGCAGCTAGAAGGTAAGTTGATTGATTAGGTTATGCCAGTGAGTGATAAAATCTATGATAGATTCGTCCTCATACTGATGCATGGAATATAGATTGGTCATGGTAACCTTCTTGATTATTTCGATAGAGAAATGATCCAAGAATTCTTGGGCTACCTGATGGAATGAGAATATAGAGTGTTTAGGTAACCCACTATACTAGTCTAACGCAGGTCCAGTGAGGGACATGGGAAAATTTCTCAAAAGCAAGGAATCATCATGAGCGATTAGATAACACCCATGTTTGAACGATTGCAAATGTTGTTGTGTGTATTCTTTGCTATTGAAACAATTGAAATTAGGAATTTCCCAATGTACAGGGTGTTGGTATCTAGATTTAATATCCTTCACAACTTGAACAGCATCATGAACTTACACAAGACACTCAAGGATAGATAGATGGTTTGTATGTCATTTGTATCTAGGGAGCACACCTATCTGCTTGTTTGCATCCAAGATTTGAGGGAGTGGATAGCACCTTCATAAGGGTTTTGATCTAACCCTCACTATTTTAGGTTGTGCCTATCAACCAAGGTAAGAGAACCTATATTGCAGCCCCTATATGGTAAGGAGATGGAGATATCCTTGTGTTTTGCATTATGACATGAAAGAGGCCTTGTGAAAACATGATCAAGTATCCATTATCCAAACTCAAAGGATTTTTCACTACTAAATGATGGAAATGTTCTCAAAACAAGGCTAGGGCTACTAAAGACATGATAAAACCCTGATATGCTTTGTGCATTTTTGTGAAAGGATTGAGTTCTTTTGTGGACACACAATGCAAATGTAGGGGTAGTATAGGTAGGATGAGTTAGTTTAAATGATATTCTGATGGGAGAATTTTGGACAAGACAAGATAAGGAATTACCCACTTCTTTGGGAAGCTTTGCAAAAGAATTGCAACACCTAAACAACAGAGATGTTTCAATGAGTTTGAAGTACTCTTTCAACTAGGATGTGTGCACAAATGGAGGCCCAAATCTGCACTATTCCACACAAACTTTGATAACCTACCACAAAGGCTTGAAGCAAAATATCAATGAAGCATTTAGAAACCCTTGTTAGATCATGACTTAAGGTACACCCAAAAGTTTACAAACACCCTCAATTTACAAGGAAGGTAAGATGAATTTAAATCTTTCTATCTTCACTCGAATGAATTCTCTTCTGAATGGAAGATTACAGATGCCTTCAAACCCTCTACAAGAAATGAGACCATGTATGACCAACAAAGATCCTAAACACAAGATTGCAACATGAGCATGAAACACAAATTGAAAACATACTGAAATACAAGTGTATGCAAGCTTTGCCAAGAGATAAAACCAATTAATCCATAAATTTTGCTCAAATAAACTAGCAAGGGAATGTTATTAAGACAATATCAAAGATTTTTATGGATTTACAGGTGAAACTAACTCAACATGATGAACATTTGATGCAAAAAGGAAACAAAAATGGATCTCAGGTAGTTTCTCCAAAAGAAAATGGACTTCTTCCAATTTTCCTCCTGAAAATTTTTCTCTCTTTCTCCAAAAATCCCAACAGACTTTACAAAATGCCTCCAAACTACATAATATACCCTATGCCAACTTGGATCCTTGCATCCCAAGCAAAGAATATTCTCAAGGGATCAAATTTGTTACAAAACTCTTATCCATTTCATGAAAATGACATCAAACTGTAAAACAACTCGTAAAATGCCAAAGATGCACAAATATTTTAAAATATTGCATGGATTCAGATCCTTATCCATCCCAGGGTCATGTTTTTGGCATTTAGACATGTCAGCATGCTTTTGCAATCATTTTTCACCTTTTACTTCATCACTTTTAACCCTGCAACTTTAATTTTTTACCTTTCACATTTTTTCACGGGCCTAGGGAAAAATTTCATCAAAAAATATCATAGAAACTGAAATAGCTCAAATGAATGATGCCATTACACTCAGAAGGCTGAGGGGATGCAGATTCATATAAAATTTCATGTGATTTGGTGCAAAAATGATGATTCCAAGTTCTTTGGAGCTCCAATGGCGGCAAGAAACGAAGAACACTCAGCAACCATTGATTAAATCAATTTTAAATCTCAGCCCTCCATCTGTCTTGATGAGTTTCGACAAGTAGGCTCAAAAATATCTTCTTTGAATTCTAGATAAGGTTGGAACATGTCCAAATACCATTGGACAGAGCCTAAAACCTTAAAAATTCTTTTTGAACCTTTTCTGACCTCGGGAAAATTTTGAAAATTTTCCCTGCATGCCCCCTGGACACGCCACATGTCCTCCCGTGGGCCCCCACCAAAACCGCGGGCCAATTTGATGAATTTTTTCACCTTTTTGAGAAAAGGAAAATTTTCTCAAAATTCTCCATGGCCCAAACACCCACTCCATCTTCTGCCACACATGGCGTCTCTCCCATTCGATGGACCAACCCTCCAAATTTACCTTGAACCATCATGACAACGCAAAACCTTTGTGGGCCCGCACTCTCCCTTTTGCCCTTTGAAATGTGCCATGTGTCGCCCCCTGATTGGATGTGGGGCACACCTCCAAATTTTCCATGGATCAATTTTTTACTTTGAGACTCTTCACTAAAATTTTGCAAAATTTTCAACTTCCTTTCCACGCTCCAAACCTCTACCAAATTTAGGAAACATGTCCTATTTTCATTGGACGTGGGCCTAATCTTCATTTTTTACTGTTTATACCAAGGTCAAAAAATTCACAAAATTTACTTTGACCCCCATTCCCATTTCTCCTCCCGAACATGCATCTCCTTCCTACTCATCATGCAGGGCTCTTGGGCCAAATTTGTACTTTGACATTTTCAGATTAAAAACTTCAAAATCTTCAAATCCCCCGCCCTCCCATGCTGATTCATCTAAACATGTGTCCACCTGCAATTGGGTGAGGGATTTCGGGCTCAATATTTCCTTTGGCATTTTGAAGCCAAAAAATTCAAATTTTCCGACTCTTCACCTCTCTACTTGATCTCCCTGTTCCACGTGTCACCTTACCATTCGCTGTGGGCCTTCGGAAAAAAATTGATTTTAAGAAATTTTCCAAAATGGAAGAAAATTTCCTAAGTGCGGCCCACCACCCACCGATCCATCAACCAATCAAATTGTGCCACATAGGCACATCATTCAATGAATGCTGAAGTGCAGGTGCGGTAAAAAAATTTTTTCCTTTCTTAAAATTTCAAAAAGTGACAAGTTATAACTTTTTTTCCCGACCACACCCGGCCAATATAAACTTGCCACATTAGCATAAAGGCTACAATTATAAATTTGACGGGTAGAACACACACTTTACTATCAATACATCAAAAATGTAGAATATGCCCTAGAAATTGAAAATTTTGACAAGGAGGGTAGATTTCTTCATCTCAAACCAATTGAATCATTTTTTGACATCATTTGCGACCTTGGGATTGGGGAAATATTTGCAAATTTAGGATTTGATCAATTTCAAGTTCTTTGCATGATTTGGCAATGGAAAAAATGACACAACCTTTACAAATGAAGAAATTAGGGCACAAATGGGGGAAAACATGAATTTTGTTTCAGATCAGGGAAAAATAATAACAAATTAGGCACTTTCGAAGGTATTTAATTGGGGAATACGAACTGTAGACCACGAAATCAGAAAATGAAACATTTGTGAGAAAATTGGTCATGAAAAATCAAGCCACATTTTGAAAACTTAATAATGGGACCAACATAGGGTATGAATAGATAGGAATGGATGGGTGAATAGGCTCGTTACAAATCTCGTCATAGGTGAGAGTGTTGTGGGAGCTGGAAACTGATGCCTCCAATGTTTGCATCTTTTCCAACATCAATTTAATCAGGTCATTGGTGGGATTTGATGATTGGATGCCTCCTGTAGCATGAGGAGGTTGGTTTTGGGTGTATAACAGGGGTGGCACTACAGTGTATGGGGCTGCCATGTAGGGTGGTGGAGAAGAAGGTAGTGAAATAGGGGGTACATACCAAGAATGAATAATGGATGAAACAGGAGGTTGTTGGTAGAATGTATATGGGGGTGGAAGGTTCATGCTAACCCTAGTAGTAATAAGGGCTAATGATTATGGAATGGAAAGAACCACATTCTGAAATGGGGTAGGGGTCATTGACACTGGAGGTGGGAATGTAGCTATAGGTATGTATGAGACATTAGGGGCGATGAGGTTTTGTTTGGGGTAGCCGTTGAGGGTACGGTGGATGTAATGGGTGCCACAAAGGTAACAGACATGACAGTCATAGCAGGTATAGAACCTAACTATGAAACAACTAGGGGTATGGTGGATGTAGGTAGCACAGAACCAGATGGGGCCAATGCAGAAGTGGGTGCAAGAGTCGAGGGGATAGATACGGGCATGCCGTATATATCAACTGACCTAAGGCGTCTCGAGTGGACGAGTGGGAAAGATAAAACTATAAGGCAACAGGGTTCTGGTTAAGGAGTCGTGTGAACTCCTCATCTCTGGTAGTGATAGTAGTAGAATGGATGGGATCCATGGCTGGTGATAAAATAGAAGGTGGTGAAGGACTAGGTGGGAGTGGTTGACAACTGGTGTGAAATACGAGGGTGTTTGCTTATCTTCGGGTTAGCACCATGTGAACTAGTACTCTTGATTAGGTCGGGTTGCTTCTCTGTAGATTATAGAGAGAACAATAGGAATAGGTGAATTTGGTGATAAAAAGTGGATGAAGTACCAACTAGTGGCTGGAATGTGAAACAAGATAACTAATGATGGTTAGGGAAAACTGATGTCGGTCAAGGGTAACCATTGCCAGTCACTGTAGAAAATGGACAGTAAGTAAACAAGGCAGAAGGTAAAATCTGACAGGTATGCCAAATCTAAAGATGTTTAAAACATCAATGGGAATAATGACAGTGACAGAGACTGTGAAAAGTGGAAGAAAGTGAAGTAAAATGTCCTTTTGAGTAGGTTAGAAAAAGGACTTGGAACCGACGTCGGTTGGGTATAATCGATGGCGGTCGAGAGTAACGGCAATAATTACTGATGAAATTGAAATAGTGATGAAAGAAAGTGGTTGTGAATTAAAATCTGATGTAGAATCAGACCTAGAATTCTAGGAATGATGATGATATGGCCCAGACACACTCAGTGAAGCCGGAATACACTAGCTATGATAAGGAGTGTGCAAGGATGAACAAAAAAGTGACGAATGTGATCTCTCACCTCAAAACGCAAGCCAAGCAAAAACACTAAGAAAATGTGATCCTAGGAGTGCCTTTTCTATTATGTTTGTTTAGCTTATGCTATTTAGGGACTGACACATGAATTGTGAAATAGAGTTTTTGGTGAGGATGGCTTCCTACAAATAAGGAGATCTAAAAGGTGAGGTTTCAGGTATGTTATGGTGGGGGCGGGCTTCACTCTGAAGTATGACTCAACAGAGCGTGAGTTGGGTGCCCACTGTGACGTGATCGTGTGATCACCTATAGCTTCTTCTAGGTAGGATGTTGTTTAAGAATGTATGTATTTTTAATTTTTGTGTGGTTTGGTAAGACTTAGAGAAAGAGAGAAGCATAGAAGTGATTTTCTATGATTTGTTTATCAACCATCAGCTAGTCATGACTTCCAGCGTATAGGTTTCCCTCAATTAATGTGAGCTAATGCAATAAATCAAAATGGAATGCACTTGTTTTTAAACCCAAATAAAAAATGTGAAATTGGATGACACAATAAGATGAAGAGGAAGCAGGGATAATTTTAGTGGCGAATATTCGTAATATGGCGAAAATTTCATTTTAGGAAAATTTGAAAAGGTGAATTATTCGGAGTGGGTCGGTGTCCTGTTTGCCTAAAATATATAGTATATTTTTTTTGGGGGGTCGGCTTCGCCTTCATTTGAAAACATCTCCTATAAAAACCTAGCTGATTCACTGGTAGTATACCTCAAGTAGCTTAACAAATTACCAATACTGTGAAATTTGAACTCGCATACCCTTAAGCACCAGAGATTCAGATTACTGTTAGCCTGTGATTGTTGACGCGCGACAAATGCAGTGTTGACACGCGTGACAAGGGCATTGTTGACGTGTGACAATAGTTGTACTGACGCATGACAGAGGAAGTGTTGACGTGTGACTTGGGCAAAGAAGTTGCGCGTGATAGAGGAAGTGTTGACACGTGACATAGGAAGTGTTGATGTGTGACAGAGGAAGTGTTGATGCGTGACTTGGGCAGTGTTGACGTGCGACACTATATTCAGACAGTGGATGCGCGACAAGAAATGGGTTGTTGACGCGTGACAAGTGCAGAGTTGACATGTGACAAAGACCTCAGACAGGGACGCGTGACAAGACCTCAGACACTTGGACAGAGTCGCTACTTGGTTCTTTTGCTGACGTAGGACTCTTTTTAGAATAATGGAAGGTGCCAGCTCAAAGAATACGAATAACCTAAAAGTAAGTAAGAAATCTCAGAAATCACTCTTCAAGTATTTTGGAAACTCTGTGGATACAGATATTGTAAATACCAATCATATAGATGCCACCACAAAGAATCAGAATACTGACTGTGTGGAAGGTATTATTGAGGTGGACATGCATTCTGCACAGTATCAAAGTCAAACAAATGAAACCTACGATAATATGCCAGATCTTGAAGATATTGTTCCTGTTGGGGTGCAACCAGAAGTGCAGCTAGATATCACAGATACAAACACTCAGCAAAATGGAAGACAAAAATCAAAATCAAACTCCGGTCCAAGAAAGAGGAAACCAGGTGATTGTGATATTGCTCAAAATTCTACTCAAAAAAGTAAAGCATTGAAAATGAACAAGAATATGTGGACCATTGGCAGGACATACAAGTTTGATTGGGTAGCTAAATTTCCATTTATTGAACCTGTACAATCATCTAATTCTGAAGAAATCCCATCTGAATGTACATGTACAATATGTACGTGGAAATTGGGAAAGCAACAAAAATGCAAATGAAGCTGGACACTATAGAAAAACATTATTTAATCATGTATGTGAGGCGGATGGCCAAAAAATCAAAACACATAGGTGGAAAACTAAAAAAGAATGCATGCATGTTAGATACGCAGTGGAATATGAGGAAGAGCAGAAAAAACACATACATCTGTTGGAAAAGGGAGGAATGATCACATCGCATATTGGTAAGATGAAAGAAACAAATCTACATGCAAAATTCATACAATTCTCTACTCTTTTTCAAATACTAAAAAAAGGAAGAGCGATTTCGTATTTCCTCGATTTCAAAGTTTTGTATCAATTTAACGGAATGCTTGAATGTACCTCGACTCATTGGTCTGAAAGTAGTAGTGGATGGGAAATGGTAAAATGCCTCTTGATGATAGAGAAGGAAGATTTGAAAGAGAATGTAAAAAAAGAAAACTTTATCTCTCTTTCAATTGATGAAGTGACAACAGTCGACAACACCACATGGGTATGTATCCACATCTATACTTTAGAAAATCATATAAGGACACCTCATCATTGGGTGTTATGAAAATGGTTGAAAATTGAAATGCCGAAAACCTATATAAAATAGTTGTTTCTCATTTGAAAGATGTTGCTGGAATGACTGATTATGAAATTGCTACGAAGTTGGTATGCGTTGGAGCAGATGGTGCATCTATTATGCAGGGTCACCGAACAAGGCTCATGTTAGATTCCAAACAACAGTGGCCCCATATATGCTACCAATTCACTATATGGCTCACAGAATGAATTTAGCATATAAAATGGTAAGCAACCACAAAAATGTTGCTAAATTAGAAGACCTTATAAGAGAAATTCATGTCTATATGTCAAGTAGCCCAAAGCATTTTCTCGAGTTCCAAAAATTTGCAATTGGAATTACAGATAGCAAAAACTTCTGAAGGATGTGGAGACTAGATGGATCTCTTTGTATGAACCTACATGCAGAGTTCATGAGGAGTATCCTTCATTGGTTGGTTTCATACACAAATACCGTCATGAAGTTGATAGGGCAAGGGACTTGTTGTTCCATTTAACTGATTTGGAGACATTGCTTACATTGGTTGGTATTCTTCCAATGTTAAAGGAGATCAATACACTGATGAAGCATGCACAGGGTAGATTAATCTATATTGTGGATTTTATACGGATGAGAAAAATGGTATGTCAAAGTCTTGATATATTGTACTGTTCCCATGATAGTTTTGATGCACCTGTTTTTGAAAATTGGAAAGATTTATTAGATCTTAAAAATCCTAACACCTTTTTGAGATTTAATATCCACGATCACCTCTGCATCACTATTAATGGGAGGGAAATACCAATGCACATTTTGCAAAAACGTCAAGATATTACAGGATCGAACGAGAAGATGTTCCCATGACACGTAATTTGTTTAAGTCTATTATAGTTGAAACAATAATAAAGCTTAAAAAAATTTCAGAAACCTTGTCATCAGAAATTAGGGAACGTTTCAAAGATAAAATTCTGGAAGCCATGGGTGTGATGAATCCTAATTTTTGGAATACTGAAGGTGGTCAAGACTTTGTCAGAAAGCATTTCCATAAATCAATGGGTATAATAATGGAACAATTTACAAAGACGTCAGAGCTCAAGGGTATGGAAATCAAAGGTATACTGAATGCCAATTTATTAAAGTTTTAGTCAACAAATTTTGCAACAACAATGAGGAACCAATATAAGAATTTAGATCAACCCTCTAAAAGTGGTGCTATTACAAGGCTGTGGCGAGGAATCTATCAAAGTTCTATCTTACAAGAAGATATCAGTGAATATTTCAGATTATATGAGTTATGCCAAACAATGATTTTGGGGTCTGTGGAGGATGAAAGGGTTTTCAGTGCATTGTCATTTATAAAATCAAAACTGAGAAACAGGTTGGATAAAAATCTAGAAAGTTGCATGAGGTGTTATGTTTCTCGATACTCCATCGAAACCTTTCCGTTTGACAGAGCAATTGTGCACTAGAATTCCCTTTACGAAAGAAGAGGTGTGAATAATACAGCTACAAGTAAAAATATTCCCAACCTTGAGAGTGTAATTGGCTCTTCGTCACATTCTACAGAAGACAACATCGAGTTTGATGAAGTTGTTGATAATGGATTGTTTCAACTTTAAATAGGTATCTTCTTTATCTATCTTTTATCTTTATCATTAAAGATGTTACAGGTCTATATACTAAAAATGTCAAGTAATTCACCCATCTATCTACTAATCCATTTCTCGTGTTGGGTTTTTTTAAAACACAGATCTAGCTCATTACCAAAGGGCGGTGATGATTTCAACTTTAAGGAGGTATCTTTTTCCCCTTAATCTTATTATTTGTTACTATTCATTTTTTTCAGCTCTGGTTATCATTAAAGATGTTACAGGTCTATGTATTTACATTTAGTTAAATACAATCTTTTTATTTTTTGAAAACGTGGGTTGACATCCGTCTCGAGGAAGCTGTTACTTCTCGAGACTAACAATGTCAGGCAACTCACCCATCTATCTACTAATCCATTTTTTGTGTTGAATTTTTTTAAGACAAAGATCTAGCACATTACCGGTGATGATTTCAATTTTAAATAGGTATCTTCTTCAACATAATCTTATTGTTTGTTACTTTACATTTTTTCAGCTCTTGTTATCATTAAAGATGTTACAGGTCTAATTCTATATATTTACATTTATTTAAAGATATTGTTGGTCTATATATTTAAAGATGTTGCTGGCACTTCTCAGGACTGACAATGTCAGGAAACTCACCCCTCTATCTACAATGTCAGGTAAAACAAACCCTGTCATATACGCAAGATTTCACAGCAATCTAATACGCTTACCCTTGATGATTTCACAGCAATCTAATATGCAAGAGGTAAGCTAAACCCTATCATATTTGCAATTATGTTTAATTTCTTACCAGTGATGATTCTTTCTTGATTTCTTAGAATTATATATATCATATCATAAAATTCCTCATCATCCATATATATCATATCATCACCATATCATTATCATATCCTGAGTCCTGACACTACAATTATTATTAACACAATTCTATTCATTCTAATGTCATCTATATCCATTATAACACATTCCATTTATTTATCATCTTTATCCATTCTAATGACATTATGATCATATCGTTACAAGTATAGAGAATAATTATCTTAAAATAAGTTCAAAAGTCTAGAGAAGAAGAATTACTATACTTGATGATAAATCTACATCCACATTAAATTGATCATCATCCATATATATCATATCATTATCGTCATTCATCGTCTTTCATCATCATCTATCATTAATTATCAATTATCATCATTCATCATCTACGTCCACATACAATTCATGACAATGCAAGTAAACAAGAAACATACATATAATTCATGATAATCACCATCTAATGCAATTAAAATTAAAGATTGTATATAAATCCATATAATTAAATTCAAATACCATAGTACATACTCAATAGTAGAAGTTTTCAAATTCAATATTTAAAGTTTCCTCAATAATAAAAGTTTCTAGTTTTC
Source organism: Taxus wallichiana var. yunnanensis (assembly GCA_018340775.1). Classification (NCBI taxonomy): domain Eukaryota; kingdom Viridiplantae; phylum Streptophyta; class Pinopsida; order Cupressales; family Taxaceae; genus Taxus; species Taxus wallichiana. Next base: position 166,448,892 of record CM031244.1, read on the forward strand.
AAAACCCTCTTTTTCTTTATCCAATTCTACTCCTCTACTCTCTTCCCCAACGGCTTCTTCCACTATGGCTGTACCTCTTTCCCCAACACCAAAAATAACCCCTGAACTTATAAGATCTTCTGCAGCACTGTCCAGATTTTTAAAAATTCTTTCTTCTTGATTTGTCGCATCTCCATGCGACAACAAATTTGGATCAGCTGCAGCGTATAAACTATCTCGTTGCCAATAATTTTCATAACGACTAATAATCTCATTGATAAGAACCTTAGCCCTTCTCTCCCATTCTATAAGCTGATTGATATGAGGAAGAATAAACTCACTGACATGGGATTGACAATCATAACCAATTAAGTTCTCCAAAGGAAAAGGTGGCAACTGTTAACTTGTTAGTGTTGAAATGAATATCATTTTAATTCAGATTTCATTTCACCTTGCTCCCCTGGCCTAACTACCTCAAATTGTCTCAGCCAATTTTTTCTGGCCTCTATCTTCTTCCTACTGAAGGCCAGCTCAATTGCATCTCCATCTTTCTCATCAACCCACACAAAATCTTTTTTGTGCTTGTCCAGATCTATGAAATACTCTTGATGATTTCATAAAGACGTTACCCTTGATGATTTCACAACAATCTAATACGCAAGAGGTAAGCTAAACCCTATCATATTTGCAATTATGTTTAATTTCTTGCCAATGATGATTCTTTCTTGATTTCTTAGAATTATATTTAATTTATTTTTTATATGTGCAAAATCCTTTGATATATTTTTTTAACTGTGGGATAAACAATACATTATACAATTTTAAATATAAGTCCACATAAAATTCCTCATCATCCATATATATCATATCATCACCATATCATTATCATATCCTGACTCCTGACACTACAATTATTATTAACACAATTATTTATCTAATTTAAATTTATTAAAACAATTCAGTTTTTTTAAAATAATTCATAATCATATCATTACAATTCTATTCGTTCTAATGTCATATATATCCATTCTAATCATTAATGTCATCTATATCCATTATAACACATTCCATTTATTTATCATCTATATCCATTCTAGAGAAGAAGAATTACAAAAGTCTAGAGAAGAAGAATTACTGTGCTTGATGATAAATCTACGTCCACATTAAATTGATCATCATCCATATATATCATATCATTATCATCATTCATCGTCTTTCAGCATCATCTATCATTAATTATCAATTATTATCATTCATCATCTACGTCCACATACAATTCATGACAATGCAAGTAAACAAGAAACATACATATAATTCATGATAATCACCATCTAATGCAATTAAAATTAAAGACTGTATATAAATCCATATAATTAAATTAAAATACCATAGTACATACTCAAGATTAGAAGTTTTCAAATTCAATATTTAAAGTTTCCTCAATAATAAAAGTTTCTAGTTTTCAAAACCCTCTTTTTCTTTATCCAATTCTACTCCTCTGCTCTCTTCCCCAACGGCTTCTTCCACTGTGGTTGTACCTCTTTCCCCAACACCAGAAATAACCCCTGAACTTATAAGATCTTCTGCAGCACTGTCCAGATTTTTTAAAATTCTTTCTTCTTGATTTGTCGCATCTCCATGCGACAGCAAATTTGGATCAGCTGCTGCTTTAGCTTTGAATAATATGTCAGGGTCGAAACCATGCTCTTTAATTATCCGCTTTAGTGTATTGTTTTGTTTGTTAACCAAAACAATATTTTGCTTCAAATTTTTGTCATGGATAAGTTGTTCTTTGTTGTTTCCAAGTGAACTTGCAAAACCTTCGCCTGACTCTTCAAATTTTCATATTTCAACTGCACAAAAAGAGTAATGTCAATTCAAAATATTACTAAAAAATGAAAATTTCAAATTAACAAGAATGATTGTTTGAATGTAATAGTACTTACAACCGCTCTATCTCTTTCGGCATTTGCAATTGCTACCAAATCCTTTTCCTTGGACCATTTGTTAAAATATGCCTGGGCCTTGGCACTAATATTTTCCAATTTGTTTAATGCCTTATCTAAAATGTCATCTTTATAGTTGTTGTTATACGTGATAGTCCCACTTCTTACTTGGGTAAGTAAGGAATCCATCTTCGCAGGTTGATTCTAGACTGCAGCGTATAAACTATCCCATTGCCAATAATTTTCATAACGACTAATAATCTCATTGATAAGAACTTTAGCCCTTCTCTCCCATTCTATAAGCTGTTTGATATGAGGAAGAATAAACTCACTGACATGGGATTGACAATCATAACCAATTAAGTTCTCCAAAGGAAAAGGTGGCAACTGTTCACTATCTGAATCTGATGAAGACGATCTTGCTGGAGAAGTATGGGGGCTTTCACCAAGATCAACTACTGCTTGTTTCTACCTTTGGGTGGGCTGATCCTGTTTGTGAAAAAATTAATCAAGATTTAGATAAATAAATTTAAATCAAAATGTAATTCAAAATTGTAAAGCATATTTAAATTGAAATTTGAAGTATACCTGCTGGCCTTGAATCATCTTGCGGGTATCGAAAAAACCAGTTGGGTCATTGCTATCAATGCCCAAATAATCTTCATCTAAATTTATATTGTTCAAAACAGATATGCCCATTGCACTGGGCAAGCCACCAAGTGAGAGAGTTGGAATTCGAAAGGAGGAGGCAATGTTTAGTGTCCCACTAGGGGCCGGAGCAAAAGGCATGCGTTTACCAATGTTCTTTTTCACTGTTCCTCTGGTTGGCATTTTAAAAATTATTGGTTGAGTGGGTGTCGGTGCCGCGGTTTGATCAGGACTGACATGTGCTGAAAAGTACAAGAAAAAAATGAAAAAATAGGAAAACAATTCATAAAGTCAAATTTTTTGAAATTAAACGTACTATCGAAGAGTTGTACCTTGTTGTCGAGGGGTTGTTTTTCTCGGTGCTACGGGTGGCCTTGTAGGAGTTGTACTCGGTGTCTGTTCAGAAGATATGAATGCATGCGACTGTATGGAGTGAGTTGGGGAAGAAGGTTGAGTTTGTGAAACAGGTGTATGTTCCAAAGTCCCTGCAATTCATCAATATTAAATGTTGTCAATTCATTTGGTTAAAATTTAAATTGAAAAATAAATATGCAACTTTGGAATTTGTAAATAATATATGAGAAGGTATTACTTCTCTGGCATTTAACGAGTTCAAACTATTGAGGGTTTGGAGAGGAGTGAGCTTCCATTTCAGATTGGGAGTCCCCCGAAGCCTCAGCGTGTTGTTGGCCTCTTCCTCTCGATAATGCCTTTTTTCGGGGAAGGGCTTCAAGATATCTTCTCTGCAAAACATTAAAATTTAAGTTTTAATAACTGTGCACTGTAATGTCGAAAATTGAAATACAATTACAAACTAAATAGTTTATACCTGTTGATCTTCAAACGGAATTGACAACTTCATCAACTCCTCATCAGTGCAAGTAGGAATTTTTTTATCTTTTAAATTTAAAAGTGCCTCATAATAAAGGCCGAGGAGATAGTTTGTTGAATAAATGAAAGGTTTTTCTGAAAGTTTTGAATTTGTTATGTCAGTTCTTATTTTTTTGGATAGATATGTGCACCAATCAAATTTTTGTTTTGAGATAGTGGCAACAATGTATGCAATGGCCCAATTTGGTATATCAGTTTGGCGACCCTGCAAAACAATTCTGGATTGAAAAAATGAAATAAGTGCAGTAAGAAAGTGGTGTGCAATTGATTGTGTATCCACACCACACCTGGATTTATTGACATGGGCTACAAATGTGAAAGAGTGAAAATTACTATAAATTTATAACAACAAATTGTATCAGAATAAAAAATAGAAATAAAAATATGAATTAAAACGAATTATACTTACAATCAACATGGAAACCAAAAGTTGATTCGAGAAATTTCTTGTCTTCTTCCACAAGTGTTTCCTTGGTTGTAACAATTGGTAAATTTTTGAACAGAAGGCCCGTAAACCGATGGATGTCATTTTCTTCGATACTGAATAGGAACATTTGGCCATCATTCAGAGTCACATAAAAAATGCCGTCCTCTGAATTGTTGGATGACAGAAGGTAATTCAAAATATCCGGATCTGTTTCGAAATGGGGCATATTAACGAGCCCTGTAAATTCACACGCATCCATCAAATCTTTATATTCTGAAGACATCTTTGAAACAATATGGATGTGAGGGCATAAGGGATTCCTGTAGTTGATCTTGGAAATTGATTGAATTGGATTCTCTTGATTTTTTTCATGAACTTGCAGTTGGAAAGCATGTGAAGTCGACATTATAGTTGTACTTGCGTCTTTGAAAATGATTGAGACCTACAAAAATTCAAGAGCGGGAGGGTGAAAACAAGAAAATGACCGGTTGAAGGGTATTTATAGGCTAAATCAGGCGTCAATGGCTTCAATTGACGCGTGTCAAAGGTCTTAGCTGACGCATGCGTGACAATAGTCCTAGTTGTCACGCGTCAATAGGATCCAGTGACGCGCATCAATAACAGCCACCAACGCGCATCAAGAGGGCCGCGATTCGTGCGTTAAGAGGACCCGATGACAGTGTCGTATAGAGCCATGCTGGCGCGTGTCAATGTGAGCCAGTGACCCGCGTCAATTGGATCCAGTGACGCACATCAATGGAGCCAGTGGCATGCGTCAATGGAGCCAGTGACACACGTCAATTAGAGCCAGTGACGCACGTTAATTGGAGTCAGTGACGCACGTCAATTGGAGCCAGTGACGCGCGTCAATTAGATCCAATGACACGTGTCAATTAGAGCCAGTGACGTGTGTCAATTGAGCAATGACGTGCATCACTGGAACCGATGACGCGCGCATCAATTGGAGCCAGTGACGCGCATCAATTGGAGCCAGTGACGCGCATCAATTGGAGCCAGTGACACGCGTCAAGAGTGATTATTGACATCTTGTTGTCGCACGTCAATGATGGAGCCATGAAAAAAATAGGCAAAATTTTTGTTTTGGAATACTGTCAAATTTGCCTTTTGCTGAAACTGGTTCTGGGATATTCACCAAGTATTTTCCACCTACAATTTTATAGAGGTGTCTTAAAATGAACCCTAAGAGGAAGAGGGATACTCTTTCACTACAATGTAGAACACATGAAGAAATGATTCGTTCTAATTACACCAAAAGAAAAGTTTCCTTTAGAGCAAATAGAAAGGAGAGGTGGATTACCAGGGAAGAAAATTAATGTGTACACTTTTTAGAAGGGAAACAAACACAATTTTTTATAGGAATCAATGAAATGCAAGGAACCCCAGATGGGTCCCACCAGGCATGCCAAAATGTTTCACCTTTTCCTTAGATTGTTTCTTTGAAGTATTGACGAAACAGATAGGGTAACGGGTGTAGGAGGAATACCTGTTCAAATGTTGATTGATGGCTTGTTACATGCATATGACTTCCAAATCCACAACTAATCATGAGAGCATCCTTTTGGTTGGGAGGAACTACTTGTAATAAAAACAAGACCACCAGAAGTAATTAAGCAATGTGGGTAGTGAATTGCCTAGCGTATGCTAGATCTGGGAAGTATGATACTTCCTAGATGGTTGTCATTCCACTGTTTTAAACAATTCAATGTTGTAAAAAAATTATATCCTATTGTTATTTTAAAATGATTTAGGTATCTCACTTAAAATCACAATAAGAAATAGATCTAATCTAACAGGCTAAGCTAGAATAGAATCCAAAGGTCAAATGATTGGCTCTAGGTCTCTGCAGGCCTGATAAAGGTCTCAGGTAGGTCATAGGTGAATGAGGGTGAGATTTAATTAGGTGGGTAGGTCTCTGTTTAGGGCTGTGTGAGCAAACACAGAGACCGGTGTCTGTCAGGGGTGATCGACTGCAGTTATGTATAACCGGTACCGGTTACTGTGAGATCTAGAAATGTCACAAAACAAGTTTTGGTCTCCTTTGTGATTGCACAAAGGATTTTAGTTGGTTGGGACAAGGTATTAGGTGACTAGAGTAGGATTTTGTGAGGTTTTAATGGGTATATAGAGGTGAAAATATAGATAAGGTCAATAGGGAGCAAGATAAACAATGGATGATAAGATGATGATGAAATGAAATAACCAAGAAAGTATGATGTTGTACTTACTTGGATTCTGTTCCTGAAGGCCTGTGTGTGAGGGATGGAGGTACTGATGATGGGTTTGAAGGTTGTAAGTGATCACCAACTGAAGAAAATCTTCTTACATGGGCTGCATGTACACTCCTCTTTGCTTGGATAGATCAGATCATGGCTGGGATGGCTGTGTAGGAGAAGATGTTCAATCTTCTTCCTTGGATGTGAGTTTTTGCTGGAATTTTCTCTCAAAAGATGTGTTATCTCTCTCAGATGTGTTATTTCTCATCAAATTTCTCCTAACATTTTCCAACCTTGAGAATAAGGTAGTTTAGGGGTTAAAAGGGGTAACCGATGGCAGTTCGGCTTAATCGGCGACGGTTAGGGGTAACCAATGTCGGTCAAGGCGGGATTTCCTAGGTTTATTAAACTAGGGAGATCCTCTTTATTTTCTTGGATATCATGTCATTATCCTATGGATTAGACTGGGAGCCTCTTGTGAGCATGCGGGGATGTGGTTAGAGGGAATGTAGGCATTGATTTTTAGGGTTTGGGTAAGTCTTAGTTAGTTATGGGAACTTGCTAAAAATAGGTCTAGGTTGAGTTGGCTTGGTGAGGTGTCTAAGTGAACTGCATGTGGGGATATTATTTAAATAAGATATTTAAATAATAAATATAGTCAGGGTAATGAATTAATTTAATTAAATTAATATTAGTGGGGTGAAGGGGGTCATGACTAGGTAAATGTAATAAAGGGTGCTTATATGTCGAGGGACAAAAGGGGAGTGTGACCTAATTTTAGTGTCTATAATAAGTGATTTTAGGTCTGATCTATAAGATTTAATGCTCGAGGACTTTTTTAAAAAAATATTGGAGGCAAAGGGTCATTTCATTATAGAATATGCATCATTTGAATCAATTGGCTGAGAACCAATGCATAAAGGTTCGAAATATCTTGTTATGTAATAAATAGACAAAAGAGTTTCTTCTCAAAAGGAGAGTCCATCTCAAGGGATTCGGTTGTAGGACAATTAAGATGCATTAAATGGGCATGGCTCTCACTTTTCCAAAGGGGTCAAATTATGATAAAGATTTGAGAAAATCTGTTTATGTCACTTCATATCATTTATCATAATTAAGGGGAAGATGGGAATGAGTTTGAAAGTTCTCTCTTACCTCCTCCTAACCCTATAAATTGTAATGGAGATGCGATGAAAAATATAGGGATTTTTAGTTAAGTACTAGGAGAGTAAAATATATTCTTCTCTTTCAAATTTTCTCTTCTGTAAAAGGCAGAGATCTTGGAATTCTAGCCTTCTTCCTGGGTTTTGTAATAGAAATATCACCTCTTTCTAATGTAATAATATGTACAACTATTGGAGTAATATATATGCCTTGTGGTGTTTTTTCTATTCATCATTTCGCATACCTTTATTGTCTCTGATCACCTTTATTTTCACATAGAAACTATGTATCTCTCAATGGTGTTACGATCCTCAAATTGTGCTTAATTAGTTTAAGTTAGTGTTCTGTGTGCCATTTTTTGACCTATGGTGAATTTTTTCCACCCTTCTTATGTTATTCACCATTTCCCTTCTCAGCCAGTAGCAGACTTGATTAATTTTTCTAGCGAGCTTGTTTGGTGCATGGCCATAGCTTGTTTTACATTTTGTTTTAATTCTTCTCACCCCTATCTTCCCCAAAGAGAAGATATATCTTCTTTAAATTATGGAAATCTCCTTAGGGAGCACCTCCCACTAACCTAAGGATTCCCATGACTCTAACGGCTCTATCCACCAAGGATGGTCGTCAACGGTTTTCTTGGCATGCCCGGTAGGGCAATTTAGAGTGATATTTTATTATGGCATCAACTCAATCAGTTATTGATATAAATCAAGCTTCAATTAAGATAGTTATAAAGCACATCGAGAAAATCCACATGGTCCAACAAATTTTGGGCCCCTAGAATGTTGGCTAAGTACAAAAGGCATGTATATGCACAGGTCCTAGTTGAAGAGAGGTGTACAAGGACAAAGTGTGTAGGGCAGGGTTTAAGAAAAGGGTTTAAGGAAGCTCATGGTGTGCGCAGACAAAACCAAGGGTTTGGGATTTATCCAAATTGGGAATTTGGGATAAAACATGTGAAAAGCATGACCCAACTGCACATGGTGTATGGATAAGGTGCTAGCCTGGCGACAAGTTGGCCCAAGAAGGAGCATGCCTGCGGAAGAAGCTTCTAGAACCACATCATGGTGAAAAGTGGAAAGTTCAGGCCTAGGAGAGCATGCTCACATGGAGGAACACATTTAGACACTTAGCATCAGATATGAGGGCGCTGGAGGATGAGTTGGCAGCCCAGAGAGACTATAAATACTAGCAACTGTAGAGTAAACAAGGAGAGAACAAAAATAGGAAAAGTTCTATAGAAATAATGTAAGAACTCTATTAGTGGGTAATGGAATTTGGGAGAGAATGCATAATGGGTATGGGGATTACAAGTTTTTATTTGATAGCCTAGCTATATTAGTCCAATTGAAAAGCATGACTGTGGTCTATTTCTCTGTGACATTCTGTAATGGCTCCATGGATGTAATGAGGTTACCAGTTATATGAATATGAATATCAATGATTCTAATGCATACATCTTTCTCATAGGTTCTCTTTCATTTATGTTTATGCTAAGTATGGATTCTTATATACTTCTTTCTGTTATGGTGCAAGTTATATAATATGTTAAGTGCTTTCTGTCTATAATGACTACAAGGATCTAGAGGCCATTCTGAGCTCTATGGTTCTTGAATGTCTTAAATCTATTTAAATCTCTTAAACACAAATCATAGATGATGATATTTCCCACTAAACTCACATAAAAGAGAGACTTGGCATCTGCGCATGCCTCAAGTGAGCACCCAGTATCCACTGGGTGATAGGCTAACGTACATGGGGTACCTTTCTTTTGTGATAAGGGTAAAAATAACTACATCTTGGTTCCATTTCCGGGAACTCTTTTCAAAGTTGTAGTGGGAAATAACATACAACATGACTTTTGTAGTGAGTAATGATAGAATGGTTAACTTTAAAAAGTGTCCAGTCATGGAGGATGAATTTGCTTAGTGATTCAGTACTAGACCTAGGTTTGATGCACGTAAATGGGTAGAAGAGAACCTCTACCATGATTTATATGGAACATTTTTTTGTTGTTTCCCAGTAGAGATGTATGAATTGCTCTCAGTGTATGTGTCTAGATCAAGTTGGCATTATGGATGATACATGTGGACCCAAGAAGATTACCAGAGGCTGTAAGATGTATATCTGATGTAGACTCATTATGTGGATCATTGGTGGAAATGAGTACTGGATAGCTACACTCTGGAGTATGCCATTTCCACATATTCTTGTCTGAGGTTGCCGAGTTTGAGTTTCTATGGGAGCCTAGAGGATCATTTCTACATGTTATCCCTCTAGAAATGAAGATCCTAGTTATTACTTTGGGTTTAGAGGCATTTCCAATGGCTAGCTAGACCATTCTAAGCGTTGGGCGAGGGAGCTAGGGTGGAGGAAGATGGTAGATATTATGATAGAGAAGGAAAGGGAGGAGAGATGGATCAAGTATAGTGAAGCATGTGAAAGGGAGATTGCTAGATGATGTGAGGTTGCAAGTGTGATGGATCTATAGAGTCAGACATTGCGGGAAGGAGTCGAGGTTCATGTGGAGGATGTGGAACCTAAGCAGTCTATGCTACCCCATCTTGGCAAGCGCATAAAAGAGACCCCTTCGGCTTCTGGTGAGATTTCATCATGTGGAGAAAGAAGAGTTGTTGGCACGTATCTGAACCCACCCAGTGACCAAACCCTGGCACTTGGTTTTCTAGAACCAAGAAGGAGTATCATTTACCTAGTTTATATCAGTGGAAGTGATAGATCTGTGCCTAGGAGGTACAATTTTTCAATTCCCACTTCTATGGTTACACATATTCTAGTATTTAGAGGATTCTTTGGAAAAGGAGCTAGTATACAAGCCTTCGGTATCACATCTGGGAGTGGTGCGGGGTATAATAGTGGTAGTGAGGCACTATCACAGACCATCAACGCACAGTTCAGTGGAGCCATGGGGACACTTGGCATGACTACTATAGGACCTGGTGGGTTAAGGGGCACTGGACCTAGTGGACCTAGTGGTTTTGTGGATCTGGTGGCTTAGGAGGAAAAGGACTTGGTAGACTTGGTGGATCTGGAAGCGAAGGAAACACTAGAGGGAACCAAGGCTATGGCTCAGGAGGACAAGGGCCCCAACCACTAACTAAAGTCTTCTTTGAGATGTCGTTACACTTTCCAGATTATAGAGGTATTGAGGATGTTGTTGAACATGTTCACAAGTGTGAACTGCTATGGCATGCAAAGGGTATCATAACCCTAGAGTAGAAGGCTAGTTAGTTTGAAACCACGTTGCAAGGGCACACACATAACTGGTATAGGATATATGACCCTCATCAAATAGTGGTGGATTATACTGCTTTAAAGAATGCATTCTTGGCAAAATTCCACATCCTTGAATTTGAATAGAAGAGCATCAACACTTTGAAGGAGATTCAACAAGGAATGGAAGAGAGTGTGCGAGAGTATGACATACACTTTAAAACAATCTTGTCTAAATTATCATATGATATTCACCCCTCACAACATGTTAAGTGGTTTGTTGGAGGATTGATCACACCCTTTAGAAGGGATTTATCTCATAAAACTTTCACAGACCTGCATGAAGCATTGGAAACTACACTGTATGCCAAGGTTATTGGTAGTATTGATACTAGTGTTAGCCCGTTCCTGGAGGCTTAGATTACTGCTATGGCTAAGCAGCTAGAAAATTTGTCTGCAAACTCAGCCCATGAGACTCGCAGTGGTTTATGGTGTACATATTGTGAAGTAGAGGGGCATGTTAAGGATAATTTCCCTGGAGGATGGTACGTGCCATGACATTAGATTGTGAAATTTATCATGGGGACCATGATGCAAGTAGATTCCCCTTATTACAACGTGCAATCAAGAAGAATGTGTCTTGCTACTATAAGATATGTACCTCTACAACTAATGATACTAAGGACTGTAGTCTCATTGATCAGATCCATGAGGCCATTGATCATGGGGTGCACCAAACTAGCATTTCCAGTAGTTCCAAGGGTGATGATTACCGTTATAAGGAGCACACATATGGAGGAACACACAGAAGGGGTTTTCGAGGAGGATTTTGTGGTCTTGGTAACCATGTGGGAGGAAGGACCGAGTTCCCACGTGGAACCTGTTTCAATTGTGGGTCTGCAGAGCATTACAAATGAGAGTCCCCATACCTGTTATAGTGCTCATGGTGTGGAAAGAAGCACAAGAATAAGGAGTTTCGGAGTTGTTTGGCCACATGAATCAGTTGCACCAAAAGACAAGGGTGCTGTAATGGTCAGCATTAAAAAGGCAGACACACAGTGGATGCCAGGTAACACTGGATGTAGGTTTGGAACTAGTTTTGGTAACAACAAGATCAAAAGCCCTATGTAAACAAGAGATACCAAGGCAAAAGAACCTAGTTTCAATGGAGGGAGTAGTTCATAGAAAGTACTCAGACCCTGTGTGTCAAAAGGAGGTATATCAAGACACCATGGATGTCATTTGGAGTTTACAAGGGATATCTAGTGTCTAAAGGAGAATGCCAGGAGGGAGGAACAAGGAAGAAGAATCGAGGCACCAAGGATGACCTAGATGAGGTGAAGGAAGTTGTAAAGTACTAAGGCAAGAGAATATTATTCCCTTGTTAGGATCATGGTTGAGAGAGAAGGTACCATGCTCCGGAGGAGAGCACGAGAGGAAGGTCTTGCATGTAGACCTTCCCCCTCACAACCTTGACTATGAAAAGGAGATCACATTGAATGCAGTTGTAGATTGATGGCTCCTTAGTAATATCCTCATTGAAATAGGTACGGAGGTCAATTTTCTAACTCTGGATGCATGGCATTAGATGGGAAGACCTACATTACAGCCATCTTCAAATGTTCTTTATATGGCAAACAAGAGTAAGGAAATGCCCATCGGTGTCCTAAAGGATGCAACTATCACTATCCAGGGAGCTAAGTTTACTGGGGACTTCTAAGTCTTGGCACTTGCCGAGGTAGAAAATTTTCCAACACTCCTTAGGCACCCATGGTGTTACAAGAACAATGCGGACCTTCATTTCAACAAAGGGTACATTAGCTTTGAAAATAAGGAGTAGGAAATTATACCCCTGGATGATGGGAAGTCGATGCCCTATACTGAACCCCTGGGAGAAGAAGTTTTGGACAAGATATATGTGCGCTCAATTAGGGAGCCAGAGATAATACATCCTAGCAATGGAGTTATATAGTTTGAGGATGCTCAGTTAGTAAGTGACACCACCGGCCTAACATGTGATAATTGGGTGCATGGGACTTATTTTTTCATCAGATAGAAGTTGAGAGGATCAGTAACAAACTTAAAAAATGTGCACATGGTCCAGTGCCTAGGAGCAAGAAAATTACCAAAGTATTCAGGAGGGGCCTTCCCTGAGATATTTTTACAGGAGATGGAAGCTCAATGGAAGGAGAAAAAGGAACAGAGAGGGATGTTAAGTTATGTCCTACTCGACATAGTAGCATGGTGGTGGGATACACATCAAGAGAGCCTTTTGGAATGGCACAAGGTGAGAATTTCTCTCTCTATCATATTTTCTATAAGTAGCATGCCCACTATCATCAAGGACTACCATGGTAAGGATCCCGCCTCTTTCCATATCTAGGATTGTGAGAGGATCTAGAGAGAAGGCACAAAAGCTTTACCACCATCCCTTTGGGTACACAAGTTTTATTCTACACTACAGGGTCACATTCGCTCATGGTACATACATTCTGAGACATGCCGCCAAATAAGAAATTGGCAAGAGCTAGCAGTTGACCTCATTCAAACATTTGAATATCGAAGTACCAAGCCATCAGTTGATAAGGCATTGTAAGTTGTTAAGAACCTTATCATGGGGGATAGTGCCATGGCAGAATATAAGCTGTTAGAACTACTAGGTAAACTAGGTTTGGAGGTGCACTTTGAAGAAGAAGTAGAAGAAACAAAAGAGTTACAGTTTGAGCATGCGTGTTTGGAAAAGGAGAAAGGGAAGTTGGTATATGTGATTGATGGGGAGGAAGTAGAAAGGTCAGATGTTAGCCATCTTGTAGGGACGCGTGAGGTAGTGGACAGTGCTGGTACTTGTGCGCATACCCACCATGAGCCCTTAAAGACAAAGAAGGTTAACATCAGATTAGAAGAGAAACTAAGGAGGCTATCATTGGTGAATACTGGTTGGAAAACAAAGTCTCTAAAGTCATAGATCTGTTGTGTGAATTTTAGGATTTATTCCCACGCAGGTACCATGAGCTCAAAGGCATCCACCATTCCTTGGGGGAGATGATGATAAATTTGAATGATGTTGCACACTTGGTCAGGAAGAGACCCTCCTGAATGAATCCTAATTTACATGTAAGGGTTAAGGAGGAGATAGAAAAAATGATAGCTTTTGGGATCATTGAGTAAGTTAAAGAATTGGAATGGATAAGTCCGAGGGTAATCAACATCAAGAAGGATAGATGGATTAGGATCTGCGTGGATTATAGGGAGCTGAATGTAGTTTGTGTCATCGATCCTTTTCCAACCCCCTTCACTGAATATATTTTGGAAGGATTCTCTAGGCACAAAATCTATTCCTTTACAGATGGATTTCGGGGTACCACCGAATCCGGATTACAAAGGAAGACCAGGAGAAGACAGCTTTCGCCACTGAGTGGGGAAGTTTTGTATACATAGTCATGCCCTTTTTTTTGAAGAATGTGCCTACTATTTTTTTATACATAGTGGTGTAAGCATTCCAGGACTTCATCCATAAGTTTTTTCAGGTCTATTTAAATGATTGGATAGTGTATGGACTAGTAAAAGACCATTGTGACAATTTGAGGTTAATGTTTGAGAGGTGTAGGAAGTTGAGGATATCCCTCAACATTAAGAAGTGTGTATTTGCTACACCCTTTGGGACTTTATTAGGGAACATCATATGCAAGGAGGGTTTCCTAGTGGATCCTTCCAAGGTTGTAGTTATTGTAAGATTTGGGGAACCTACTAGCTAAAACGTAGTACGCAGATTTCTTGGGCATATAGGTTATTACAGAAAATTCATCAAGGGGTATGCCAAGATAGCCGCACCTCTAGAAGAATTACTCAGACATAAAAGTGCCTTCCATTGGGGAGAGGCACAGCAGAAGGCATTTGACACATTAAAAAATAGGCTTATCACCGCACCTATATTACATTTTCCCTCTTGGGACAAGCCCTTCCATGTTCATGTAGATGCCTCAGGAACCGCCATTGGAGTAGTGCTTGTGCAACCAAGTGAAGGTATTTTTGATCACCCTCTATGTTTTGTAAGAAGGAAGTTGACACCAATAGAGTAGAATTACACAACGACTTAGCACAAAGCATTTTCAATGATCTATGCACTTTTCAAATTCAGGTAGTATCTGCTAGAAAAACCTTTGTATTTTACACCAACCACATGGCATTAAAGTATTTGGTGAACAAGAATGTTATACAAGGGCGCATATGTCGGTGGGTATTGTTATTTCAAGAGTTTGAGTTCACGGTAGTAGTGAAACTTGGGAAAAGTAATTGTGGGCTTGATCATCTGTCAAGAATTGATTCAGGGTGGATGCACAAAGTATTGAGTAGACAATACCAGATGCACAACTGTTTAGGTTGTGGCATGTGCCCTCAGATTTGGAGGAGATTACAGTATTTTTAAAGGAAGGTGTGGCACTAGAAGGAATGAAGGCATTAGAGAAGAAGCATCTTGCTATACACGCCACACCCTACATTTTGATCAGTTGAGACTTATACAAGTTGGGACATGATGAAGTTTTATGCAGGTGTGTATTAGAGCATGAGCACCTCACCATTATGGAGGAAGCACATAGAGGAAGTGCGGGTGGGCATAATATAGGTGACGCCACCGTACGAAAGATATTAATGGCAAGATTGTGATGGGAAACCCTGTATAAGTATTTTAAAGACTATTGTAAAGCGTGTGACCATTGTCAGTGCATTGGCAAGCTAGAAAAGAGATAAAATGCCTTTGCACCCTATACCTAGCGTGAAACCTTTTGAGAAGTGGGTAATAGACTTTGTAGGCCCTATTGCACTAGCGGTGCGTAGGAATGGGTCATGTTATGTCATAACTTACACAGACTATTTGACAAGGTGGGAAGAGGAAGCTCCAACTAAAGATTGCATAGCAAGCCACAACGACAAGATTTTTGTGGGAGAACATTATCACAAGGTATGGATGCCCTTTAAGTTTAACCAACGATAGGGGTAAACATTTCTTAAATGAGACCATGAGGATCCTGTTAGCAGAGTTCATGGTAGCTCATCACAAGACTACCCCTTATCACCCACAAGTAAATGGAACCACAGAGGTGTTTAACAAAATACTAGGTTGTAACCTGACCAAAATTTGTGATGTCAAAAGACAAGATTGGGATGATAAGGTATCAGCTGTGCTATGGGGTTACAAGAAAAATTATAAAAGGTTGAACAAATCCACACCATTTCAATTGGTGTTTAGCATGGAAGCCATTCTTCTAGTTGAAATCATGTTACCTTCTCTGTGAATATCACATGGGGGAGGGTTAGATGATGAGCAAGTGCTGGAAGAGAGAATTGATGAGTTAATTAAGTTGGATGAGAGACGATAACTCACCAGGTGGAGTAAGACAACAGAGAAAGCAAAGAAAAAAGCATGGCATGATTGCCACATCAAAAAAAAGAAGTTTAATGTTAGGTAAATGGTCTTACTATATGATTCTAAGTTTCTGCGCCATCCTAGGAAGTTGAAAGTCCATTGGTTAGGTCCCTACACAATCTCATACATCCTTGATTTAGGCATGTGCCAGTTAAAAGCACTTGGATGGAACAAAATTACCTGGACACTTCAATGGGAGTAGGCTGAAGCCCTACTATAAATAAGTCTTCTTGGTGTTTGTAAATAAGGTAGTTTTTCCAGTTAGTTAGAATTTTCCTTTATGCATTTCTTTTCTCATGTTTCCCTTTCACGTTGTTGTTTTGTTTTGCGCCTTGGGCACTGGTAACCTTATTACTAATTTTTGAGAATTATTGAGTGCACAAAAGACCGTGCATCGTTTTAGTGTGGGGTGGAGTAACATGAAGGAGAGCATGGTTAAAATTCTAATGAATTTTTGGTTGAAAAACCCAGTTGAATGGCCCTGTTGAAAGAGGTGCTTGGAAAGAAAAGATGGAAAAAGGATGGTTGGTGCCAAGATAAAAGCTACTTTCAGATCCCATGTACAAAGAAGGGAAAAGTGCATAAGTAACACGAGGTAGGTGAGAGAAAAAATCAGGACAGAAGAAGTGCCTTTGGTGTTGGGTACACGCATGCAAGAGTCTCCCGTCATGTTGGATTGGTTGCACACCAAAAGGTTAGAGATTTTTTCACATAGGTTTTGGCGTATGAGGGAAAGCGCTGAAGTTGAGATTTATTTGAAAAATATACATTAAATGTTAAAAGTATAGTGGTAGGTGAAGGAGCACTTAATGCTTAAAAATATAAAACTATAAATAAAGGGGTTAGGGCACTTCATTATTCACTTTGTGTATAAAGAGAAAGAAGCACTTTTTGCACCTTTGCAAACTAGGGCTTCCAAAAAAATGATCCATGTGAAGAAACGTTTGGAGAAATTGAAGTGTGAGTAACTAGTTTGGATTTGTGAACCAGGAGGAAAGGATTTCATAGGTGTAGGAAAAGTGGGAGAAGGTGCCATCTTGTGAAAGGAGTATCCTAGTTAGGGTTTGAAGAACTAGGGCATGGGGTTAAGGAACTTTCTTCACAAGTTCGAGATCTAAGGTTGGAGAGAGTGGAAGAACAGAGTAACACAGAGTGATTGAAGTAGACCTAGAGAATGGCACCCAAGAAACCAGTTAGCACACCCAAGAAGGGAAAGGGAAAGAGAAAGGGTAAGCAACAAGAAACTGACGCACACACAATGAGGAGGGGTATGCAAAAATGCAGTACCCAAATGGAGTGTTGTTAGGTAAGGAGTGGGAGTCCCATCTGAGGAACATGTCTGTAAATGAATACAATCATCAGACAAGCACAATTGAGAAGGAGATGGTGTTAGAGTTAGTGCACCCAACAAAAAAAGGATACTAGAGGGTTTTCCCATTTATAATGATGATGTGAATGTTAAGTTGGAGAAGGCAGGGTTATTACAACTCTTTGAGTTGCCCTACTTCGGGAAACCTGAGCACTTATATCAATGGAAGATGTCACGTGTCCATGAGGACTACTTCCACTTCATGGGGTGCAAGATGTGCATAACCCCTTAGCTTATTTCACATTTCACAGGCCTCATCTATGAAGGAGAAGGTTTGGAGGATGACTTGATTGACAAAGAAGCGATTAAGGAAACTATCGTTGCTTATGCATACAAGAAAGGGTCAAGGTATTATGATGTTGCAGACATTAAGGATCTGGTAATGAATATGGCCACACACTTGGTGTCAAATTTAAATGGCCAAGAGAGATGGACCCAGGTTAATAAGCCATGGTTGAATGTTTGCAAGAAAATTTTAGAGGGCACCATCTACAACTTATCTCGCATTCATCGTGGATGAGATTATCAGCTACGTGAAGGAAGGTGATAGGATCCTTTTTGGCAATGTCCTATTAACCATCATATTTTTGGAGTTCAGGCACCAAATGCATCAGACAAGTTCATGTGGGAGTACCCTACTGAATACCCCTCACCCGCAAAGAGGTTTGAAAAATATGCTTGTGACACCATGACAACTATGCACAAGGCACGCTTGGAAAAATGGTATACGTGCCTAAGGAATGCGTTCGAGGTAGAATGGAGAATTCCCAAACAACTACTAGCAGCCACTAGGGGAGAAGTGGAATTTTCTATGTACCAGCATTTCTTCTTGGGTAGATTCAAATTGTCAAATGAGACATGGAGCCCATGGTGCAAGCTCCCCTTTTCCTTCACAGCTCAATACTTCCAAGTGGGAGTAAACAAGTTCAGGGAGTCCAAGAATTTTAAGCTAGACCTTGGTAATATAGACCAAGACCATAGGGAAATGCACAAAGGGTTGGTGTACCCTAACAAGTGTGCGTACATGGAGCGGTACGTGTCACATGAAGTTCAAATGACAAGGCCCATGACTTTACCCATTGTAGATGGATCCATGGCGCGTATATACATCCACATAAGACCCAAGTCTAAGAAGGTCACATATATGGAGAATGAAGTATCTATACCTTAAGATCCAACTAGTAGGAAGAGACTCACGCCCAAATGGGAAGAAAAAGAGCTAGAAAAGAAAATACCAAGTTTGGTGAAGACACAGGAAATAAATTCCCCCAGGACAAGTGCCAGAACTAGTATGTACACACAAAAGAAGAATCCCATAGTAAAAGAGAAGACTCCAGAGCTAGAAAATCCATCAGATAAGGAGTCATCAAGAGAGGAAGAAATGAAATCACCTACACTAGAATCTCTGGTTAGGAAGAAGCAAAGGGTAGAAGAAGAGACCATCTCGAAGGGACTGAGAGTTTGGACAAGTACATAAGAGAAAAATATGAGAGTGAAGAGGATGAGAGTGGAGAAGAAGTAAGTGGGGAAGAGGACCCCGGGAAGGATCGAGGACCACCCATCTTCAATATACATGATTCAGAGGAGGAAGGTGGAGAAGAAGAACAAGGGTTCTAGTTCATATGGCGGAAGGATAGCTAGGTAGGAGAAGGTGCCTGGACATGGGAAAAGATGAGGAAGCTAGCGTGCAGAAGCAAGAGTCTCCAAGTTCTGCACATAAACAGACAACCAAGGTGGCAGAAGGAGAAGAAACCAAGAACATTGAGACCATGGTGGAGAACAAATTGGAACACAATGTTGAGCCAGTGTTGAACAAGGAGAAGAATAAGAGCGTAGAAGAGGAACACGGCAACACTAGATGCCCCATTTTGACTGTAAGTATACCTAAGGGTATGCGCATGAGAGGAAGGCACACAAAGGGGGAGAGGCTGGAGATGGGTTATATTTATGACCCCAAGAAAGTGTTCTATGTGTTGTTCCATAGTACCATTCCTGTAGAGGATCTTGTAGAAATGTCATCTTTTGACAAGGAAACTGCATATCCATGGACAAGGAAGATGCTCTCATGGGCTATAGAGTTCCACCTTGATGAACCAAAGTTTGAGTTAAGCCATGGGGAAATAATAACATTGTCAGGACCAAGAGGAGACAACCTAGTGGTGGATACCCAATAGCTCTAGAATGAACAACTATGCAATGCACTAAACAAAGTCTCCATTGAGATCGAGGCTAGAATCTTTGGGTATAATGATAGGGTCAGAGATTTGGAAGGGGA
Organism: Taxus wallichiana var. yunnanensis; assembly: GCA_018340775.1. NCBI lineage: Eukaryota > Viridiplantae > Streptophyta > Pinopsida > Cupressales > Taxaceae > Taxus > Taxus wallichiana. Next base: position 166,468,481 of record CM031244.1, read on the forward strand.
GCTAAAGAAGAAAGAGGAAGAGCTACCTGATATGATAAAGGAGTTAATCCAGGAGAAGTTGATTAGCGCCCAGTGGCAGTTTGAATTGAAGGATGAAAAGGATAATGTATGCGTTGTGTACAAGAAGGTGGAATCCATCAATGAGGCTATAGTATTAAAGCATCCGGACCTAGCATCACCCACGCAGAAGTATGGATCAGCCTTGGGATGCCTGGAGGATTTAACAAGGATCCTCACCATGGAAAGATATCCGCTAGCCTTGAAGTCTGTAGAATAAGGTGTCGCACACATAGAGAAAGAGGATAAGTTGAAGATTATAGGGCTCATCACATAACACAACAAGGTTCTTGCTGATGTAAAGGATGCTTCCCAAACTGTTAAGGCCACATACAACAATTGTTTGATAGAGATAAAGTGGCAGTGCCTTGGTTGCCACTCATGAAGTAGAACTCAAGGAGTTCCAGGAGAAGAACAAGGGAAATAGGGTGGAAAGGGATAAAATCCTTGCCAAGGTCGAGAGGAAATATGAAGCCATTAAAACCTTAAGGGGTTCAATCAAAAACTAGTTGAAGGAACTATATCTGCATATTACACAAGAATGGATGCATTGGAGGATATAGGCAAGGAGTTGGAGAAAATCACTGATACCATGAGCATGCAAGGAGATGGAATAAATTTTGGGGAGGTGAACGCCCTCGTCGGTGACCTCTGTCAAAGAGCACAGGAAGAAGTTAATGCCTGGAACAAGTTAGAGGGTGATTTGCAAAAGGATTTTCCTAGATTTTTGCAATGATTCCTTCACTCTCCCATTCTTTCTTCTTCCCCCATTCTTTCATCCCCTTATTATTGTTCCAAGGTGTAAACCTGTTGTATTCTTTATTTAACTAGAGAAGTGTTCTCGTAGATGGAGAATAGGTGTAGTTTGGGGTGATATTAGGCCCCTACAATGTTGGATAAGTATAAAAGGCACATATGTGCACTGGTCCTAGTTAAAGAGAGGTGCACAAGAACAAAGCGCATAGGGTGGGGTTTAAAAAAAGGGTTTAAGGAAGTGCGTGGCACGTGTGGCGCGTGCAAAAACAACCAAGGGTTCATGACTTAGCCAAATTGGGCATTCAGGACAAAACACATGAAAAGCATGACCCAACTACACATGTTGTGTGGATAAGGTGCCAGCCTGACAATAGGTTGGCCCAAGAAGGAACATGCCTATAGTAGAAGCTTCTAGAAGCACATCATGATGAAAAGTGGAAAAATCATGCCTGGGAGAGCATGCTTGCATGGAGGACCACATTCATACTCTTGGCATCATATCTGATGGTACTAGAGGATGAGTTGGTAGCCCAGAGAGGCTATAAATACTAGCACCTACAGAGTAAACAAGCGAGAGAACAAAAGAGGGTGGAGCTCTACAGAAATACTTTAAGAACTCTGTTAGTGGATAATGGTATTTGGGAGAGAATGTATAATGGGTATGGGGATTGTAAGTTTTTCTTTGATAGCCTAGCTACATTAGTCCAAATGAAAAGCATGACTACGGTCTATTTCTCTATGACATTCTGTAATGGCTCCATAGATGTAATGAGGTTACTAGTTATATGAATATGAATATAAATGATTCTAATGCATACGTATTTCTCATAGGTTCTCTTTCATTTATGTTTATGCTAAGTATGGATGCTTGTATACTTCTTTCTGTTATGGTGCAAGTTATATAATCATTAAGTGCTTTCTGTCTATAATGACTGCAAGGATCTAGAGGCCGTTTTGAGCTCTATGGTTCTTGAATGTCTTAACTCCATTTAAATCTCTTAAGCACAAATCATAGATGATGATATTTCCCACTAAACTCACATAAAAGAGAGACTCGGCACCCGTGCATGCCTCGGGTGAGTGCCCAACATCCATTGGGTGATAGGCCGACACACATGGGGTACCTTTCTTTTGTGATAAGGGTAAAAATGACTACACAAATCATTACAAAGGTCCGCAGAGATCCCTATCATCCATTTTCATTCATATTTGTTTCCACGCTTCTCATTTCTCTTCATCCTATGAGGTTGTGCAACCATGACTTCATTAGCACCAAGGGATTTCCCTCTTGTCCATTTCCAAGCCACCCATTCCACCCTTTCCCTTTCTTCGATCAGCTATACTACTCACAACAACAAGAAATGGCTCTAAATCAAAAAGAAGAGGAGAATATGGTGAGAAGTGATATGAACTTGGGAAGTTCGTGTCACCAGATGAGAAGAAAAAAGTTTGTGAAAGTTACCATTGTTTTCCTCCCCACAAAGTAGTTCCCCTGAAAAAATCCTTATCAATAGGATTCATTCTATAAAATGAAGCCACACATGATGGAGAATTTATAGATTCAAAATCCATCACATCAAAGCATAAAGCTTTGACAAAGGAGGAAGAGGATAATATCGAGTGCTTATCAGATTTGAGGGGATGGCTTGATGAGGAAGAGCTTGTGGAGATAACACTCTTCACTTATTCATCGACTCCACAACAAAGGAAGCCTTCACACACAACAACTCCCCTTGGAATGATCCTAAGACTCTAGAAGAAAGTATTATTGAGATATTTTTTCTTTTAATCAAAGAGCTTGGATTCACCAGGAAGTTGCTAGAAATGGAGAAGGAGAAGATAGGGATGCCACCCATCAAAGAGGTCTGCAAGGAAGATCTGTTCCAAAATATACAATCCAGAGCCATGGGTAGGATCAGAGAATCAGACCAAATCTCACTGGAGAATGGTCCTCCTCAAGAACAAGGAAAAATTTCATGCCTGTCATGCTCACTACAGGGCATGAGGATGATTTTCAAAACCCCTAGGGTCAGCCACAACACCTCCAACCAAAATATGAACAAGAGGAGGTATGCATAATGTTCATTGATACCAAGGGTGGAAGAGTGAAGGTTAATTTTTCACTCTTACTACAGGTCATGTCACTAGCCAAATTGATTGCATGGCCACATTTTATAAGGAAGGGAAGCTATTTTTCCTTTCTTGTTTTAGGTTTCGTTTAGCATGCATCAAACCAGTTAGACTAGGAGTAGGAGTAGATTTTCTTTCAATAGAATAAGTTCTTACGCACACTCTACATGACTCATTTGAGACATGTATGTTTTGTCTTTTGTATAGGCCCACGCTTATATTACTCTATTAGGAAGGCACTAGATCTGATGAAGACTCCGGATCAATTGAGAATCAATAGTAAAGTTGAGGAGGTTGCAAACTTCACTCCAAGAAAATATAGAGAAACTAAAATCAGCCAAAGGTTTCCATTGGCCATATTTTAAATTTTATACTCTCAGAAAAAATAAAAACTACTGAGTTTCAATATGAGAGTGGGAAGGAGCTAGAGTTAAGAAGCAATTATGAATACTCCACAAAAATCTTAAAGGGCCATAGGATCCAATTCGGAGTAGCTTTGAAATGTAGTACCAGACCAATTTGATAGTGGGAGATCATGGTTTCTTTTCATTTAGCAGGCTAATGGTCCCAGTGGGTAGCTAAACTATTATTTTCAAATCCATAGACGAGAATATTCCTTCCATTTTGAAGCATATTCAGAGTTGCATCTTCACTGAGCAGAAGGGACTTAATCAAAATAGAAATAAAGACTAGAAGTTGTGGATGCTCACAAGTTTCAAGAAGGTGCAAATTTAGAAGTCAAAGGAGGTGACGAAGTCTCAAAATCCCACATGACTGACACATAGAGCCAACGAAGGAGTAAGACAACAAGCCTACAGACGGTGCCAAGTATCCACCTACTGCTTTCCCGAGATCCTTAACGGAAAGTAGAGTCTTAAGGATGTGCGGACCTTCCACGTGGATCTTGTAGCAAATGGACTCCATCTTCAAAGAAGGCCATAAAGATGACAAGCCATACGTCACATATACGTGATTTTGGGTTTGATATGTAAGATTTAATGCTCGCTCCATTTTTTAAAAAATGGAGGCAAAGGGTCATTTCATTACAAAATAAGTGTCATTTGAATCAAGAGTTCAGGAACCAATACATAAAGGATTGAAATATCTGGTTATGTAATAAATAGACAAAAGAGTTTCTTCTCAAAAGTTGAGTCTATCTCAAGGGAGTCGGTTGCAGGATAATTAAGATGCATTAAATGGGTATGGCTCTCATTTTTTTGAAGGGGTCAAATTGTGAGAAATATTTGAGGAAATTTGTTTCTTTCATTTCATATCCTTTATCATAATTAAGGGATAGATATAAAGGAGTTTGAAATTTTTCTCTTACCTCCTCCTCACCCTATAAATTGTAATGGATATTTGATGAAAAATATAGAGATTTTTAGTTAGGTGCTAGGAGAGTAAAATCTTTTCTTCTCTGTCGAAGTTTCTCTTCTCTAAAAGGTAGAGATCTTGGAATTATAGCCTTCTTCCTCGGTTTTTTAATAGGAATATTTCCTCTTTCTAATGTAATATTGTACACAACTATTGGAGGAATTTAAAAAAAATAAGAGGAAAAGGGTCATTTCATTACAAAATACGCGTCATTTGAATCAAGAGGCCGGGAACCAATGCACAAAGGGTCGAAATATCTGGTTATGTAATAAATAGACAAAATATTTTCTTCTCAAAAGGAGAGTCTATCTCAAGGGATTCTGTTGCAGGATAATTAAGATGCATTAAATGGGCATGGCTCTCACTTTTTCGAAGGGGTCAAATTGTGAGAAATATTTGAGGAAATATGTTTCTGTCACTTCATATCATTTATCATAATTAAGGGGCAGATGTGAAGGATTTTGAAATTTTTCTCTTACCTCCTCCTCACCCTATAAATTTTAATTGAGATTCGATGAAAAATATAGATATTTTTAGTTAGGTGTTAGGAGAGTAAAATATTTTCTTCTCTGTCGCAAGTTTCTCTTCTATAAAAGGAAGAGATCTTAGAATTCTAACCTTCTTCCTGGTTTTGTAATAGCAATATTTCCTCTTTCTAATGTAATATTGTGCACAACTATTGGAGGAATTTAAAAAAAAAAAGAGGAAAAGGGTCATTTCATTACAAAATATGTGGTGTTTAAATCAAGGGGCCGAGAACCAATGCATAAAGGGTCAAAATATCTAGTTATGTAATAAATAGAAAAAGAGTTTCTTCTCAAAAGGCGAGTCCATCTCAAGGGAGTCAGTTGTAGGATAATTAAGATGCATTAAATGGGCATGGCTCTCACTTTTTCAAGGGGTCAAATTTTGAGAAAGATTTGAGGAAATCTGTTTTTGTCACTTCCTATCATTTATCATAATTAAGGGGTAGATGTGAAGGAGTTTGAAAGTTTTCTCTTACCTCGTCCTCACCCTATAAATTTTAATGGAGATTCGATGAAAAATATAGAGATTTTTAGTTAGGTGCTAGGAGAGTAAAATATTTTATTCTTTGTCAAGTTTCTCTTCTATAAAAGGAAGAGATCTTGGAATTCTAGCCTTCTTCCTGGGTTTTGTAGTAGAAATATTTCCTCTTTCTAATGTAATACTATGCACAACTATTGGAGTAATATATATGCCTTGTGGTGTTTTTTCTTTTCATCATTTCACATAGCTTTATTGTCTTTGATCGCCTTTATTTTCATGTAGAAACTATGCATCTCTCAATGTTGTTACTATCCTCAAAGTTTTGCTTAAGTAGTTTGAGGTAGTGTTTTGTGTGAAATTTTCTGACCTATGGTGCATTTTTTCCACCTTTCTTCAGTTATTCACCATTTCCCTTCTCAGAAATTACAAGACTCGATTACATTTTCTAGAGATCTTTTTCAGCGTATTGCCATAACTTGTTTTACATTTTATTTTATTTCTTCTCACCCCTATCCCTCCCACATAGAAGAGACAACTTCTTTTAAATATGGAGGTCTCCTTAGGGATCACATCCCACTAACCTAAGTATTCCCATGACTTAAATGGCTCTATCCGCTAAGGATGGACTTCAACAAACCCTATCTGATGTTTTGATAAGTGTACACTAAGGGTAATTTACCAATTATCCTAGTGGGAGTTACAATACTTAAAGACATCACTAAAAGTCAAGGGGTATACCCAATACTATGAGGAAAAACTAAGAGGAATCAAATATCCATATCTCACAATACTCACACAACCTAAGATACTTAGATATTACTTACCAAGGTTACACTTCTATTGTGAAGAGCTTAAGGGGTTCAAACTCAAAAGTTTCATGTGCGTAAAAACTGGGTCATAAGTTTTACTCAAATCCATTAAATCCCTTGATGAGATCATTTGAGTATGAAATCATGCTAATTATATTCACCAAACTTAGGATACCCACAAGATTACAAGGACCATACGCACATAAAATAAATAACTTGTTCTTGAGGAGGTTAGGACTATAACCTCTAGGAATAACAATCATTTTCCCTCCCAAAGTGAGAGGTTACATGTATGGTATTCATTTCCTCCCACAATATTACCCAAGTTATGGAAACGGTATAATGAGGATTGACCAAAGAACAAAACAAGAAAATAACATGTGATAGTTTTAATGCTTTTTTCTTAGCACTATAGAGGTGTTAAGACTTAACAAGACTCAACTAAGAGTGAGGGTAATTTAAAAGGGTTATATACTTGTTTCATTTAGGTAGCTAAGTTAAGGTAAGTTTCATCTAATATTCTAATTATTTAAAATATATAAGAGAGAATTAACATATAAAATGTTTTTTCTATCAACTCTAAATCACATTGCAACACACCATTATAACTAGGAATAAAAATTAACACACGCATGCAATAACTACTTATACTTGATTTTAATTTTCTCTTTTCAAAATTATAATAATTACAATTATTTAACAATACAATACATCTCAACATTTTATGCATTTTACAAATTAAGTACAACTGTAACTTGAAATTCCTTCATTTATCTTACTTGTCATGCTACATGCAACCTACGCAATAGCCATTAGAGCATGGGTCAGTGATAACCACTGGCATGGCATCAAACTACAATCAAGCATGATTTACATTTTAAAAGTTTCCTAATCATTAATGAAACTATAATTATTATGCTTCACAGGACGGTAAGATAATAGAATTGCCATTTCATTAAATTTTCGAAGCTAAGGAGAGAGATAGAGAGAGGAGAGAGAAAAAACCATTTTTCTACAAGCAGTTTCTTAACAAGAAAATGACATAAGAAAGTTTCCTACAATCATGTGATCATGTTTACAAGGTTTCTCTATCGTTATTTTTCTTGGATAAGTTCATATGATGATTTTCACCAATTAGTCGCAAGTTTCCAAAAACATCAAATTTAGACTAGTTGCTCGAAAATCAATGTTCAAAAACCATCTTCGAGATGCAACAAACCATGGAAAAAAATTCCTCCCTAATCCCCAATACACAAGGAAACACTCAGCACCGAGGGAACCATAAATTGACAAACCGAATTACAAAGGCATTCATCTCTCTAGAGCTACCGATCATAATTTTAATCAAGTGGCCTTATCACCCAACAAATGGAGGTGTATAAAAACTATCGGAAAAATAACTTATGGGAAAATTTTCACCAAAATGAGGGTTTTTTATAAAATTTATAATATAGAAATATTAGAGGTATGTGGAAGCCAAAATCTATATTGACACCCAGGGCTAAAACGGAGGGTCAGAACAAAAGCTACATTTTTTTAATTTCAGAACATGTTTAAGGCTATGAACTAGCCTATTGGGCCCCTAGACACGTTACAAAAAGAGGTAAATTTGACATCCAAGAAAAAAATCAAGGTTCAGTTGAACACTCCACATGAATCGGTACCCAACTAAAGTTTTATTTTCTCATTTTGAGTTTTATAGGGGTGTTTTGCATCTCCATGAAAACAAGTTTTAATAACATTACACAAAGTTGAAAAAAGTAGTTTTAATTTGTTTACTTTTAATCTTGCCAATTTCATGGTTTCCATATCCAAATTGGTATCATATTTTATCCATACATATTACGTGGTAAAGGAGATTAGTGTTTTCATTCATGGTTAATGGTCTTGATGCATACCAACAGAGGTGAAAATTCGATATACTATAACCCATCCCATTTAATTCACCTAAACATTATTTTTATTAAAATTTATTTACAATTCCCTTACAATTAAGAAAACTTGAAATGTTAAAATATGCAAGGATAGAGTAAGATGACCATGCTTGAATCTTGAACCATGGTACACAAGACTCCAAACATTCCACAATCACGGTCCATGACACCATGCCATTGCAAAGGATTTTTGTCAAATAGTTCGCTAGCATTGATCACGCTTCCCATTTTTTTCAAACATCACTACCAAAGATACCAACATCGATATCCTTAGGTACAAAAATACTATCATGCACTTTTGATTTTGCTCACTATCATGGATAGACCCCCAACCATAGTAAATGAAACCAACCATAATTTCAAACAACATGAAGCCTTCTCCTTTTGCATCCTGACAAACTTTTCTCATGCCTCCACGATGTACTTTCTAGGGCACTTGCAACATAACACTTATAAATAAAATCCACTCCAAGTTTCTATTAGAACGCCTCTTCCATGAATGATATCTTGACCAACTTCTTTAATTAAAATTTTCAAACGTAGATATATGATTTTTGTTCGGAGATAGCTTACTCTCTTGACTAATTGATCATGTTTGTTGTTGATTAAATGGTTTATATTCTAATATTTCTAAATTCAAACTATATCAAAATTATACTAATGTTGGATTTTGTTCATATGCTCACTATGATGAGCTTTGTGGTATAATCTATATAAACTAGGTGAATTGAGGTAAATTCAGTCCTAAGGACTATCTGGTAAGATACTTAAGTTACATTATTTAATGTGAACTATGGTTTATTCACTGCTAATAAAGGGATGGTCATACCTTGGATAAATTTCAGTGATCCAAGGCATGCCTTCGATTGATAAGTGGTACGATCATTTTATTAAGTCTAATTGACTTTATCTTGTTGCAAACATGTCATCTTAACCAGGAACAAAGGAAGAGATGCCACTTGAGAACCTAGAAGCATCTAGTGAATGTAATATTTCAGTGAGATCTGATCACTTTGTGATGTTTGTGTATGTTAGTAATGTTCATGTTAAATGTTTTAAGTTAATACATGTTAGTAGTGACCTAACTGAAACTACACTAAGGTGATAATTATTATTTTGAGAACCTAACTTTTCTTAAGACATTTTATCCTAGTCTATGATGGGATGTATTTTTGGGAAGGGGATTCTAATTCCTAAACTACCTAGAGGAACTCATTAATATCCAAAGCTAAGGTATACATTACTTAAAGAAGGGACCTAAGACCTAAACCTACTAGGGACTTAAACCTAACGTAAACTTTTACTTTGGTTATATAAACCTTGAAGGTTTGAGTGTGGTTTACTGGGTGCAACCCAAATTGTACTAAGGAAATTAAATCACATTAATAAGATCCTGCACTATTCTTAGAGGAAGCCAAGAAATACTTGGCAGGCACTAAAATCCAGTTGGCTAGTTAGAATATTAAGCATGTTTATCAATTGTTAGTTGTTGTAAGAGTTATCTGGCAGTTGAAAGATCTATTGGAGGACTATAAAACCATCTTGGAATTTATAGAACTCAAAAAAGTGGAAAAATCACCTTGGGAAACTCCGAGATGGAATGGAGGAAAAGGAATACGTTTGTTTTGATCGTTCATTTTGTTTGTTCGAGCTCAATGGATTTTCTATTGTTTTCCCATTTTTTGAACTGATAGTTTGCTTTGGTTACATTCTTAAATTTTCCATTACATGTCGAAATAATGGAGAAAATCTATTGTTGAATCTATAAAAGAAAATGGGGAGAAAGAGTATTGGGTTTCTGAGGATTCGGGTGTAAATGTTTTGTGTATTTTTTTGCAAAATCTTGATGAGAAACTAAGAGAGCTTGAAAACATTTCACATGAGCACTACCAGGCATGATAGGCTCTAACCCATTAAGATATTTTCTATGTTTATCAATCTCATGAAAATAACTCTTCTCATTTTTTGATATTTCTTTTGAGTTGATCTTTGTGGTTGGAAACTATGGTTGTTTGTATCTTACTAGTTTTTCTTTTTAAAAGCTCTTTGAAAACCAAGTTTGGGTTGTGTGGAACCATAATGTTTCTTATTTGTAACTATTATACTATGGGAACATATGAGATTTAGTTGTGGATGATTTTGTTTATAAGTATTGATCTTTGAATAGGGTTTATTATGTGATTTTGTGTTTACCTTACTTCTAAATGCATTTATTAAGGGTTCTTATCATCTCCTTAGCATAGATGATTAAGGTCATTCTAACGACTCTGTTGCATAAAGGCATTAAGATTGTTGCTTATTGTTTTATTTAGGACTATTGAAATCCTTTTGGTTTCTGGAAATGAGTTGATTCTGGGTCAATACACTTTCCGTTATATGAATCATTAAGCAAAGTGATTTGTTATTTCCCTTGAACGTTCTCTTTGTTGCAGGTATATTTTTCGGTCTTCTTGACCATACTTTCTATAGTTCATTTTTTGAGCTTAAGGGAGTAATAAATATTTAAAACCCTACGCAGGTGTGATTTTTAGATTGATTATTTGATTCATTCCTTATGGAATGGAAATCATTTGATTATTAGACTGAACTTAGTCTCTTCTATTATTTATTAACTGATTCTTGTTTTGAGGACTACCCTTTTTAAGGGATGGCTTAAATCTAGGTTGATATATTGCAGGGAATGAAATCCTTGAAATATTTGTGTTGTACCTATTTGAGAAATCTATTTCCACCATTTTTGGTTGAGTAGTATGGTATTTACTCGAAAATTAATTCTAAGATTTATTATTCTCGGTTATAGTTTGATCCTTGTCGACCTCTGAGTCGATATTAATTCTGGTACGATGTTTTTGTAACTTGAACTTAAAATGGAGTCAGTTTATTCTATATTTAGAGGACTATAGATTTATCCCCTACTTCTTGAAGAGGTTGAATTTCCTATTTAAATCATCTTCTGTAACTTAAATATCTCTATGCACCGTCTAGTCTGAATTCTATGAATGACGTGATCGATAAATTGTTGAAAATTTACTTAGAGGAAGTCCACTATAATTTATGGTGTACCAGTCCTGATTCAGTCATGATTCAAGTTTAGTTAATGAAAATTTACTTGATAGTTTCTGATTTCTTGTTTGATGAATATTATATTGTATTCAATTTATTTGATTTCCTAATTGAATAAGTAGTAATCATTAATCTCTGTGAAGAGAACTTGGTTGATAGGTAAGAAATGGAAATACCTTTATTGTTATGATAAATTACATGGAATTTTTAATCCGACCCTTGACTATTGTGATAGTTAATGAATGGATAATTTTGGTATTTATTACAGTTCCCATTTTAGATAGAAATGTTTCATTGGTATATTAGGTGGCCCGACTCTTAGGCAATGTCTTGTTTCCTACTTTAAATGATTTCAATATCATTACCTTAAAGTATGAAGTAAATTTGTGATAGAAAAAATTATTGTAAAGTGGATGGAGTTTTGAATTTCAATCATGTAATATTTATGATTACCTGATTGAAATCCAAAACACTTTTCATGTTGTTTGACTATATGTCCAATGTTTTAACTTGAATGATTTCTAAAATTTTGTCATATTAGGGAAAAAGAATCATAAAAGGGTTTATGTGACTTATTTTCCTAACTTTGCATTGTGACATTTTTGCATGCTTTTAAAAGTTATTAGAGATTGGGAACTTAGAAATTTTCATTAAATAGAAGGATTCCTTTCATGAAATTGATAGATAGTAGCATGATGTTCTAATGTGTTAGTTCTTATCATGCTTAGTTCTCATGAACTAACACATGCTAACAATGTGTAGATGGATTTCATGAAAAGTGAAAGGAGAAAGACTTATAGAAAGTTGCATTTGTTTTACTTGATGATGTTCAATTATTTTGGATATTCAAAAGTGTTAAAGTTATGAAATGATTCTGTTATGAGTCATGAAGGCCTAGTGTCATTATACTCTGTAATTGTTGAAAAATGATATTATTTTATGATTGAAATGTTTATGAAATACTTATAGATATTTGAGTAAATCAAATTCTGCCTTGTCAAATTGATTTGTTGTTTGGTTAAGATTTGTAAGATAAATGTATTTAGTTATATTCTATGATGATTTGATATGTAAATCTATGTCAAAGTATATATGACATAATAGATAACTTTGGGTTATGAGCAGAATAAGTGGGGAACTATTTTATGGAGTCCTTATTCTAAAGTTATAATAGTAAACTACTTAAATTATAATTCGATATAATTTACTTACTAAGACTTGAGAGGATAATGTATTACCAACATTACAATTATTCCTTATCAGAGTTGAACCAAATGAATGTTTTTTGAACTAGTAAATGAATCTATAAGATCCTAAGTGGATAAAGAAGGAACTTAAGTATCTTAATTAAAATGGAAAAAGATATAACCTTTATCATATGTTGATGATTATATCTAAACCTTGTTGGATATTAAATATATTTACTTATGAATCAACACTTGACATAGTGAAAGATTAATAAAGATATAGTTATGATCCTAACTTATATTGATAAGTTGAATCTATAATGTTGAAAAGGAAAGTGATTTATTTAAAGCATGAACCAATAAATGGAAAAGAGAGAAGATAATAGGAATATGATAAGGAAGGGAAATTAATGATAAGGAAATCATTAAATCAATCTAATGAATTATACAATATGTGTATTATTAGACAAGCTTAATAAAGAAAACTTGATGAAGTTTTTCTTACTTATATCAGATTGAATTATAAGGATAAATGAACAAATGGTTAATTAATAATGAGTTCTTTAACATGAATGCAAAATTGATCTACATACCCACAATTGGTGCAAGGGTGCATTACGATACCTTTCTTAAAGGATTTATCATTCAAACTTAGATGATCCCCTAGATACAATTCATTATGTAAATTAAACTAATTAACAAGATGATGGATAATTTAATTGGTAACTCATTAAGTATGTCAATTCCATTAAAGTAACTTAGTGGGATGTTGTAGTATAGTTGTTGGTGCACAATACCCATTTAATGATGAAAGTCATTAGGTGGATATTGTGAAGTAGCCACTATAACTCAATATCCCACTGAGATCCACTAACTCAACTTTCATAAGTGGAATTTCAGTTCACATTTTTACTCTAAATAGAAATAGGCATATAGTCAAGTGTTTTCATCAACTTATGTTGACCTAGGGTGAATAAACACACCCGAATCAACGTAAGTCAATTTGAGTATGTCTACTTATCCTTAGTCACCAAAATTGAATTGATACACTAGTTTATGTGAGCTATACCTATTTAGTGTGAAAATTTGACTTAGAATTGGTTGACAGAAGTCAAGGAAGACTAATCTAGATAACAGTTTGAGTGGGGTGAAATACATATTCCTTTTGACGAGTATGTCGTCTAGGAATGTAAACATGGTAAACATGTTTAAAACTTTTTCCAAAGTATCAAAAACTACTGGTTGTGTTGTCTTATGTCACCTGGTCTAAGGTTGTGATATTTTAGATGAGTATCAGTAACAAATACTCAGATAGGATTCTTAGATAGTAACACTTGAATGACCCATAAAGGGTAAAGAAACCAAAGTATACTTTGTATACATAAAGAACAAGTAAACATGAGAGATCGGTTTAATACTTGAGTCATGAAATGAGATATCGGTAGAACACCGAGTCATTACAAATTTGCATATGGTTTTCTGTTATGTGATGGATTAGCAAAGGAATGTGTGTTCTAAATTATGTAAATTTAGAACAGAGAACATTATGTTAAAAAAATTCCCATGTTTTCTAAGTCATAAATGAGGATGTTACATCTATGATTTGATGGACATCTACCCCCTATTTGATAACTTTATTATAGCGCAGATAAGGGAGAAATTGACTAAGGTTGTGGAGTGGGCTTTAAAACTGCCCAATTGTAATTGCTTTGAAACTTCTAAATCTTGTTCAATGAACCCATTTAGAGCATACCAAACAATCAACATAGTCCACAAGACCATTTCTCTTTAAGGCATTTTACCAAACAAATCACATCACTTGTGTTGCCCAAAATAGATAATTCTTCCACAATTTCTAACAAAATTATCTCAATCCTTGTGCATGGATCAACTTATATTATTTTCATTGTTCCAATTTTCCCATCCTATGCTTCCCCAATTGCATCCAAATTTACTTAGGTGCTAGTAAAAAAACAACCACTAACAAAATCCCTTCTTTTAAATGCTAACACACCTCTCAATTACATTTCAAATCTCTTGACATGGCACAGGTAGGCCAAGCTTGAGATAATGTGGTTTTACACCTATTAATCTCCGATTGTAGGGAAGTTTCCATTTCATTTTCAACAAACCATTTTTTGCAGCATCTTGTTGTCAACATAGTCCAAGGTATTTTAAATGACAAAAATTTTATGCAAATATAATAACCATAACAGTAAAGGAGAACACATTTTTTTGGCATAATTCTAAGATAAACACATGTCCTACGAGAGCTCTCATACGATGTATAATGAGAGGATTAATGAAAATTTAAAATTGATCAAACTATATACTTGTTTGACGCACTCTGAAACATAAGAAAATTTTCATGAGGGATCCCATATAGCATACACCTTGCAATTATGGTGTCTCATGAGGTCAAAAATTTACATACAAATTTATCAGATTTCTTGTTGGGAGTTTGTGTGGCCTCTTCAACAAACCAATTTAGGGCATATCCTACAAATCATTTTTTTCCCACACACACCTTTCTTGGAGGCATTAACCCACCGTTTGCATATCCAAACTATGATTCCATGTTTTACAAACATAATTACAATGACACAAGAAAACACTACAATGTCTTTCAAAAAGGAGGCTCCTTCTCCATCATGTTTCCTCTGCACCGCCATACCTTAAAAATCTCACAACAAAATCTATTCCATAATAAAGATGTATTGTTTTCTCCAAAGTTACTTACTCTTTTTATTTTTATTTGTTTACTCACATATTTTCATTTAAGATTAGTAGTATTATTATTTTCATTAATTTAATAATGATAAATATTATACAAATAAAGTGACACTGCGTTATTTATGAATACACTTCTCATACAATTTCATGAGGACTCTTCATAAACACCACAGAGGTGGTATTATCCAGAGTTGCATGGAGACTTGTCTTCTACCAAAATAAAGTGTCTCACAAGTTTTCATTTTAGTGTTTTCTTAAATATAGATATTTTTACTCTTGACCTTAAAGGAGTAATATGATATGAAGATAGGTCTCTATATAATTACCTTTATCCCTCATCAATGTCTAATAATTCAAATATTGAAAATTTAGTACTATTTCATTTACACTCCATTAAATTATTTCCTTTTATGAATTCTTAATATCATAAGAATTATGCAAATATAACAAATTCACTCCTACCAAAGGTTGAATCGATCCCACAAAACTACAATCGAGGGGGTGGTAAAGGCAGGGGTATTATAGGATCATGAGAAAATCACAGGTATGAAAAGTGAAAAAGAAGTTGAAGAGGTTTAAAAACAATAAGAAAAGTCCATAAAGAGCTTCTATTGAAAGAAAGAGAGTTGTTCATATGAGGTAAGTAGATGTGATGATTTTTATGACTCGAGTCTCAATCTAAGCATGAATAGGTAGGTGATGAGGTATTTTTCATGGCCAAGGGTTTTATGAGGTCTATGAGTGATGGTTCCATACTGTTTAGTGACTCTATGCACTCTAAGAAAGAAGAGGAAGGAGATGACATAACACCTAAGCTAATGTGTGTTCAAATGGAGCTAAGACTTATGAAAATAATGTCAATAAGATGAGAGAAAAATTCAAAAGAGTATGAAGGAGAAATCCATGACCATGAGGAGAAACATTGGTCTGAGATAGGTAAGCTAGACAAAACTTTCAAAAGGTTAGAAATGTAGACGGTTTCCATGACCTGAAGCTTGCAATCAAAAAAATAAGAATGTGTTAATATTGAAGAAGAGATGATCCTTCTAAGGGTAGAGATATCTGAGGTAATTAAAAGTGCATTGACATTTCAGAAGTTTGAAAAGAGCTCCAATGATCTCAATGATCTATTCAAAAGTCATAGATCTATTAGAGACAAGAATATTTTGGGGTTCAAAGAAGACCTCAAAGTAAAATAAGTGATTCACGATGACACTCTATCAAGGAAGGAGAATTAAGGTTTAAACACCAAAGAGGAAAAAAAGGAGAGAAATTTCAAAGACAATGTGAAGACAAAGTCTGTTAAGCATCCTAATGCTTCGAGGTATGAATAATTATTTAATGAATATTGTAATACTTGCAATGGATTTGGACATAGAGAAAAGGAATTTAGGAGGTTTGTCTAAGATGATCACCCATGGAGGGATACTAGAGATGAGCATACAAATAATATCATTTGTTATAATTGTCATGAGGAAGGTCATATTATTAGGTACTTCCTATATGAACCATCAAGTCAGAATTGGGAGCATGAATGACCTAGGGGAAAGAGTGAAGTTGTGTGATTCAACTACAATAGTGTTGGACATGTTTCTAGAGAGTTTTTGGTCCTTAAAGGTAATTAAAGAGATTTAAGACCCACAAAATGTAGGAATGAGGAAAGGAAAGATATGGGAGCCAAGAGAAAACAATGGTAATCTACCTAAGGAAGCTGTTGAAGCAAAATAATAAGGTTATTATGTTGTAGACTATAAGAAAGAATGAAAAGGTGTGTCATAGGTGTCTAAGAGGGCATGTGAACTCCTCAAAACTTTTTCTAGACTCCTTATGAATAAGGATTTCTCTACTACGATTCTTAGAGACATTCGCCATCTGTATGAATCATGGTGTTAAGGGAAAGCTTGAATCTTTGGAAGTTTGATACTGTAGTAGTGTATTCATTGTGTCAAGGTATGTTCCTTGTGTTTTTAAAGGTCTCCAATTTATCTTGAAGATGTTTTACGAACTATCATGTTACAAGATTATTGGATCCATGAAGAAGAGAGTCATTTTATATGATGACTTGATCATACCATCATAGGCAGGGTGTATTGGTGCATTCCTAGTATGGGTGTGAGTTTACTAGGTCTACATGTTGTGTCATTGGTTCTTAAATCATGTTCTGAGATGTCTCAAGAGTGTTTATGCATCATGGAAAAAGTATGGAGAAGTAAAAAGTAGGATTAAGCTTGTGAAAACCAAAAAGGTAAGTTCTTCAGGTTGATGAGAATGGTTATAGGTCTATATATGGATGCCTAGGCCTTTAGTGGTGTCTTTAACAAGAGTGTAGGGTGTAAAAATGGTTTACAAGGCTATATAGGCCTAGAATGAAGAGTTGTATTATGATGGACTACATAAAGTAGGTATCTAAGGTGTTAAAAATGATATCTTGGAAGATTTGTTGATATTTGTAAGTATAGTTGCGGGGGAGAAATTCATGTGATCAACAAGTTGAGAAGACATGAAAAGAAGGCAATGAACATTGAAAAGTTACTTTAGATATATGGTGTTGATGTTGACCCATCTCTATGACATGTGTGCAAGATATGTTCTTTTATTTTTACACATTTAGTTAAACGTTGATGATATCTTGTCAGGGGAACAATAATTTGATGTTTCATATGTTCAGTATACTTCTTTAGCAAGGATAAGTTTGGTATTTTTGGTATGAAGAGGTACTTTAGAGACTGTGGTCCCAAAATATGATAGTATTCTATGTATAGCAATGTTATGTCTATTTATGCTATCTTCATCTAAGATTGATATGAGGAGTTAGGCATGATTTATTTTTCTTAGAATCAATATTTCTTGCCATGTGTTTGTACTATGATATGTTTCTACCCAAGGAGAGATACAATGGTCTTATGAAGCCAAAAAAAAAAGGAAGGCAAACATGACTATGAGCTTGTTTATTGTCTTTGGTTGATGTTTCTAACCAAGAGGTGATCTCTATATGATGATAAATATACTATGTGCTATAGGTACGTGCTTTATCATTAATGTAAAAAGGGGGAGAAGTAATAGGTTTTTTTCCATCAATGAAAAAAGGGGAGATTGTTGGCATATGTGTCCTTGTGTTGTTATTGATGTAAAAAGTGCAAATACATTACTGATAAAGGAGGATGTTTTGGAGTGTAAGAGGATGCTTAGAGTGATGATGACATGTGAAGACAAGAAGTGACATGGATGTAAGAGTGGAAATAGTGCAAGTTGTTTAGTCTAGATAGCCTAGATATGAGGCCTAGTTAGCAGGAAGGCTTGGTATGATGGAAAAAGGCATGGGAAAACTGGATGAGAAGAGTCAAGGTATGGAGCACATGTTGGAAAAGTGTTGAGACACTCATGTGAGTTTCAAAGTGTAGGTCATGTTATGAGCATGATTTTTACGCCTAACCTAGACCTAGTTCTTGAGCATGGAGGCTTAATAAAGAATAGTGATATTTTAAAGAGGATGATGAGATTATAAAATCATGTAGAAATTTGATTCACATTAATTTAAGTATGTAAATGCATTCAGAAGTGGTGTCATGCATTGGTTTGGTGGTAGTTCACTTGTGTGTGGCCTAAATTAGGAAAAACCCTAAGTCTTTCTAGTCACCCAGATGATATAGGGTGAAGTGTTTAGAGTGAACCAGGGAAAGATGGTGATTGGAGATGGTACATAGAGGTTTCTTATAGGTGTGAACAAATTTTTAGGTCTAGGCATGAAGAAATTTGTAAGTTGAGGTTTGAGAAAAGCTGAGCTCAAGAAGGCATGTTTCTTAACTCGATATGAGAGAAATAATCTTGGTTGGCACATGTAAAGTATTCATAGGACCTTGATACTTTTAGGTATCTTGAGGAATGGAGTTATGAATATCTCAGTGTTAGAAGTAAGTTAAATGGGGGTCTATACTTTATGAACAAATGTTAAGAAGGTAAGTTGGTCAAAAACCCTAGTTAAACCCTACATCATGAGTGATGGAGGAAATATTATTGGTATGAGCTTAAAATTCATTGGATCATCAAATGTTATGATTGGAGGATGGATAGGACTCTCCCATATTTCATATGGTGGTAGTTTGGAGAGTTGACTATAGATGGAGCCCACTCAAATCTTCTTGTTGTCATAAAATTTTATTTCTCTCTCAGTTTTTCCACTTGACATATGAACTAAATTGGTGTTATGAGTATATTAAGAGATTAGATACATGCTGGAGGTTATTTTATACATTGGATAATTCATTTGATGGTCTACACAAATACAAATAAGAAGAGTGGTTTTTAGGCGTAGAGGGTAGCTTGTAGTAGTCTTGGAGGAAGAAGGTTCTTGGGCATATATGGCCTAATTTTATGAGTCTAATGGATCGGGAGGTGCTTTAAAAATCCAATGTGACATGATGCATGCTTTTTTTGAGATATCTAGGTAATTTTTGGTGGCATGGTTGAGGTCACAAGTTGACCTACTTGATAGGTTTGCAAGACAGTTTGTGTTCCTTAATGAAATTGGTATGAAATACCAATATATTAGCTTAGTTGATGATACATATAATTTGGAGAGTGATGAGGGGTTAAATTTTTACTATTACATGCATTTATTATTCTTGAAGGTATCTATTTAGGTGTGAGAAGGTCCTACTTCTAAGACTAGTTTCTAGGAAGTTCAAGTTGCTTGAAGGAAATGTTGTTCTGATGGCTTTGTGGGTTGAGTCATGATGTATAAAATGGTTTTAAGTGTTCCTTGGAAAAATTTATTTCCAAGTAGTGTTTTTATGCCATGTTTGAGGTATATTGTGAGATCTAGGTCTTCCTTTTAAAGACTATTCTATTGAGGGTGCCTAGATTGAGTAGGAAACAATCCTACTTGGTGGTGACATGGAGAAAGTGAATGATTTAGAATTTTCTGAGCCTATGAGATATTTTTAAAATATTTATTTGACATGTGTGGATCCTTTATAGGCATTATTAATCTTATTTATGTTCTTGGAGTCCATCGAGTGCTCAGTGAAGGTGGATTTAGTGTTCTTAGCCTAGTTGTGCATGATAGAGTGTCTTGGTCCATTGCCGACCTATACGAGTCTTTCATGTGAATTTATATGAGTGTATATGTTTTTTTGATGTTTTATGACCGAAATTAATTTTCATGGCCAACCTAGTAGTGTTTTAGAATAAGATTCATGTATTTAAGTGAGTATATTTGATCATTATGGACTAGTTGTGAGAAAGAGGAAAGTGCGAGCCTAGAGAGAGTGTGAAAGAGGTTTTAGGGAATAAAGATAGAGATGAAATAAGGTATGAATAATTTACGGGAGTTGAGAATCTAGTGTGAAAGATAAATAGACCTAATCATCCTTTGAAGAAGAAATATTGAGCGAAGTAGGAGAGAGTGTCTTGTACGAAGGTTTTGAGAGAGTGGAGCTAAAATTGTGATAACTGTCAGATGTAGCAACAACAATACATTAGTGGTCTTCATTTTTAGGTGGTTGAGTTGGTTATTGATAACCTTATGGGTTGTATCCTCCTTTTAGGGCTATTTCCTTGATAAATAGGGGTTGGTGCTCTTTGTGGGGTCAGTTACTCACTAAACAAATCTTATGTGATGTGTAATATTCATGAAATTCTTTTGGTTTGAGTAATATAATAAAAAAATTAGTGGGTTTTCTTCCCCTCGATGGTTTCCTACTTATATTTGGTGTCTTGTGTACTCTCTCATTCTTACATATGGTTGATCATGCTTAATATTATCTTAATGGTTAAAGAATGTTGATGCAATACTTTAAACGGTATAAAAAACTTAAAGGAATTAAGTAAAGGTTTTTGTAGGATTGATTCACCCCCTCAGTCCATTGTTCTTCCAACATAGAATATGAGGTTCTCTTCAACATAGATGGAGAAAAGACATTATCAGGCTTATGTACTAGATTAGAAAGTCTTTAAACAATGAAATCTATAACCAAATCATATTTACCTGAAGAGGCAAATGTATACATTGTGAATGAAAGAAGGTATTAAAATTATTAATCATTTAAACATTTTTAATACTCTGTTATGCCAATTGACTATTATTGGGGTGAAAGTGGAGGATGAAGACAAAACAATTACCTTCTTATGTAATTTACTGGATTCTTTGGATCATATAGTAAATTCTATTGGTTTTAGTAATTCTAATGACCTTGACTATGATTATATTGTGGGAGAATTGTTGGTTGAGGAAATGAGAATAAAATATATTGGAGAGACCTCTACACATGAAGCAATGTTTTCTAGAGTCAAATATAAATAAATATGTAAAATCTCTAGAGGAACATCTAGATGTAATTCACAAGGAGGGAAGAGTAAGGAAAGGTGATAGCACTATAGAATAACATGACATCTTAAGAAGGATTTTTATAAGAGGAAAGAATTAGAAAATAATGAAGATGACACCAAGGAATTAAATAAAGTTGAAACAAGTGAAGGTATGAATAATTAATTTTATCTACTTGTAATAGTTCCTCTTAGCACCATGAATGGTTGTTGGATTCTAGTGCTATACATCACATGTTTCCACATATAGGTTGGTTTTATTCTTATCAAACTCTTTATGGTAGTTTTGTTCTTTTCGAAATATTGTTTCTTGTAAAACTAAAGGGATTAGTTGCTTCAAGATACAAATACTTGATGGTATAGTGAGGAATCTAACAAAAGTAATACATGTACAAGAAACATAAAGAAATTTAATTTCCTTGAGTGAATTAGATTTTAAGGGTTATAAGTTCATAGGTTAAGGTGGATCTCTAAAGGTTGGGAACCTTTACATATTTTAAGGGAAAAAGTATATCAGTCAAACAATTATAGTATCTAAAAAAATATTCTTCCCTTTAATGGCATCTACGTTTCGGGCACATGAGAAAGAAAGGATTAAAGTTATTTAAGGATTGTGCGTTACTCCCTAGTTTAAAGTTTCAGGAATTCAATTTCTATAAGAACTATGTTTTTGGGAAACATTGTAGACAAAAATTTAAAGCTATAAGTCATATAAGTAAAGGTATTCTTGATTATATTCATTGTGATATTTGGGGTCCAACACATTTAATTTCATATGGAGGAATGTTGCATTTTATTACTTTTACAGATGATTACTCCAAGAAAGAATGGGTCTACTTTCTTAAAAGAAAATATGAAAAATTTAGTACATTTAAGAAATTTAGAGCTTTGGTTGAAAATCACACCTGAAGGTTTATCAAATGTGTAAGAATAGATAATGGAGGTGATTTCATGTCCTTAGATTTTCATAACTGTTAGAAGGAAGATGGGATTAAAAGGCATAAAACCACTAGCTACACTCCACAAAAAATGGGGTTATTGAACGCATGAATATGACTCTTTTAGAGAGAGCAAGGATTATGCTCAACAATGTAAATTTGGATAAACTTTTATGGGAAAAATACATTTTTACAACTTGTTATCTAATAAATTTCTTGCCATCTGTTGTAATAGACTGTAAAATTCCTGAAGATGTATGGAAAAATCATCTATGTGATTATTCAAACTTGATTTTTGTTTGGTTTTAATGATTATGTTCTTACTAATAAAATTCAACATTCAACATTAGACCCAAAACCCAAGAACTACATATTTTTTTACGTATAATAAAGTAGATGGTGTTAAGGGATATAGAGTGTGGGATCCTACTTCCCACAAAATCATCATTAGAAAATATGTAGAGTTTTATGCATCTCCTCTCCTAAAAATTAGATGCTAAAATCAAATAAGAACAAGAACCTAAACATAAACATTTGGAGGTTGAAATTCAACCATCTTCAGATACTAAAAAATAAGAAAAGCATTCATTTATAGAGTTTGAAGATGTTGAAGATTCACAAAAACTTGAGAAAAAACGTGAGTAATTGGTATGAAGGTCACAAAACATGAGGAAACACCTCCACAACCAATTTGGAGATCTACATGACTTAGGAATCCTCCTAGTAAGTACAATTCCAATATTTTAATTACATTTATTTCTAATAATAGGGAACCTAGTTATTAGAAAGAAGCATTGGACGATGTGGATAATGCCAAATTGAAAAGGGAAATGTAGGAGAAGATGGATGCATTGGAACCTAGTATAACTTCCAAAAGGTAGAAAACCTATTGGCTGCAAATGGGTTTACAAAGAAAAGATAGGTGTTGATGATAAAGTTGAAAGCTTAAGGGTGATACTATTAGTAAAAATATTTATACATAAATAAGGTATTGATTTTCATGAAATCTTTTCACTTGTTATTAAACGAGTTTCAATTTCAGTAGTCTTAGCACTAGATGCTTTACTTGATTTGAAGTTGGAGCAATTAGATGTTAAAACAACATTATTACATGGAATTTTAGAAGAGGATATATATATATATATATATATATATATATATATATATATATATATATATATATATATATATGGAACAACATGAAGGATTTATACAAAATAACAAAATTAATTTGTTTGCAAGCTCAAGAACACTATATGGCTTTAAATAATCACCCAAGAAATGGTACAAGAATTTTTATGCTTTAATGACCGTTGCGTTTATTTCAAGTTTTTGGACAATGGATTATTCATTACATTTGTATTGTATGTTGATGATATGCTTTTTGCAAGAAAAAACATGGTATAAATAAATGGTGTAAAGGATAATTTGGCTAGGACATTTGATATGAAATATTTAGGAGTTGTAAAACAAATCTTAGGCATAGAGATACATAGAGACATGATAAATTGTAAGATTTGGTTATCATAACATAAGTATTTGGAAAATATACCAACCATATTTGGTACGAAAGATGCAAAACCAATTAGAATCCCTTTTGCTTCCCATTTTAATCTTTCTTCAAGTTTATGTCCTAGAGAAAAAGAAGGAAATGAGTATATGTATCATGTACCATATGCTAGTGTAGTAGAAAGTTTAATGTATGCTATGATATATACAAGGCCTAAAATTTCACATGGAGTTAGAGTTTTCAGTAGATTTTTGGAAAATCTAGGTAGAGAAAATTGGTTAGCCATGAATTGGGTGTTTCGATACTTGTGACACACAAGTGATTATTACATCACCTATAATAATAGTGGTGATTCTATTTGTGGATATGTTGACTCATATTTTAAAGGAGATTTGGATAAAATAAGATCAACTATTGGTTATATTTTTACACTTGTAGGTGGACCTATCAGTTGGATGTCAAAAATTTAAAAGATTATTATTGTGTCAGCTATTGAGGTAAAATATCTAGCTTCTTATTATGGTTATTAGGAGAAAAATTGGATAAAAGGAATACTATATGAGTCTTGAAGAGATCAATACAAGATGGATGCATTATGTGAAAATCAAAGTGTTATTTATTTGGCTAAGAATATAGCTTATTATAGTAAGAAAAAGCATACTACAGTTAAATTATAATTTTGTTTAACATGTTATTGATGAAGGAACAATAGAACTGGAAAATGTCCACAAAAAAAATTGTGTTACTATGTTCACAAACCCAGTATTATTAGAGAAGCTATACTAGTGTTTTGATTCTCTTGGCTTGAAGAAAAGGTGATGATTTGGTTGTGTAAGATATTAAGTGGATTTTTTGTCAAGGTGGATATTGTTAGATATATGACAACAAAGTTGAATTTTGGATCCATTTGTGGCATGGTTTATGTCTCACTACTTGAAGGGGGGTGTGGGGAGGGGCTTGTCCCCCTACTTTTATTGTAGGGTTTCTAGGGGAAAAACATGTTATGTATCCCCTCTATTGGGGTGTTAGGGAAAAACTCCTGAAATAAATATTAAGGAGTCAATCCTTTATTTATAGAAAGATGAATTCCACCGAATTCTATTCTTAGGAAGGGAAATCCTAATGGTCTTTTTCCAATCTATTTTTAGGAGGAATCCTAACTGTAATTCACCAATTAGGTGTATTTTATTTTTCAGACTTCCAAAGTATCTTATAACAAGTTCACATGTAATATGTTCATCCCAGTTTAATAAAATCTTTATATAATACATTGTGGATGTTTCCTAAGCACTCAGATGGGGTTTTACCATGTAAATATGGTGTTCATCTCTTATATGTTTGGTATTTTGTATATTTATTATATCTCTATCTATGTAAACCATTGTTTTTTATTCAACTTTCTTCTTATCCATTGCTAAAAATTATGTGGTTTCCTAACACACTCTGCAATATTTTCTCCTACTCGTTTAATCTTCCCTCAAGGTGTTCTAGCCTCTTTATCTTCCCTTCATGAAATCATTATGTCCCCATATGTTTTGGTATATGTTGGAACCTAATGTGATATCTTCCTGAAAATAATGTCCACATATTGATAGAAAAGTGTACACCATATATTCTAAAATATCTCCTTGTCACTAGTGTAAGTGACATCTCCTTTAATGTCATTTCCGGGAGATAACTACAATACTATTTATTGTTGTGAATTATTCCCAAGAAGGGCCTCCATCACCAATCCATTTCTATTTCACTTTTTCCTCATAATGCATACATATATCATTCTAAAATACCCTTCTTTGTTGTTTACAACATGGAAAAATCATTTTTTTATTACACACTCTAATACACAGCTTGTGTGATCCATTGTGCAAAACTATGGTGCACTCTTCCAAAACATATTGAAAATTTTTAATATGAAAAAATATCCTCATGCAACTTGTGTTTACATCATCTACTCCTGCTCTATCCTAGGAAATATATGGTCACATTGTGTGTCTACATATTGATATAATATTCATGGGGAAAGATATATGATTATTCATACTTAGGATGTTTCAAACTGCTACATCTCTCCTCACACCTTCCAAACTCTTCCTGATGCTTAGACTTGGATCATGCTCCTCCCCAGAAAAAGACACACCAACAACTCATGTTCCATGATTAGTTTAAAGTTCTCTTCTCGATGCTTATTCTTATAGTTAATTTCCACACTCCATTTTATGGTTACTCACTAAAGGTTCTCTCATCCACGCCCACCATACCATTGGTAATAGAGGCCCCTAATATAGGGAATGCTAAGAGAAAACAAATACATTTAATTAAATATGCTTGAATAGAAAATATGAGAAGCTAAATAATTAAACAATATGAAACACATCTTGGAGTAAACATGAAAAATGGAGCATAGAATCACAATTATTCAGACCAATATTTCATGATAAAATAGATATAGCATAGAAGGAAATCAAAATTTTTGTCCTGGTTAGATTCTAAGTTAGGGGGAAAATGGAAGAACTTGTTAAGGACTTCATGAAGGGTAGGAAGATAGAGATTTTTTCCTCAAAAGAAAATGAGGAATCTCTCAAGGAACTGGCTAAGATTGATCACAAGTTAAAGGAAGTAGGGAAGTTAGGGGACTTAGGTTTGGAGGAACATGTTAAGGAACAAAGTAAGGAGGAAGATCCTAAGGGGCTGAAGGTTAGTAGGGTCTCCTAGCGGATGAGGAGTTGAAAGGAAGTATATTTGGTGATCTTTCAATGGAAGAAATGACGAATATTAATTTTTCCCCTATCAAATTGATGGAAGAAAAGAAAGAAGAAATTACGTCGGGAAATAAAGGAACTTCAAGGGAAAAAACCCCCTCAGGAAAAAGAAAGGTGGACTCAAAAGGAAAAAAGGGTGAGACATCATTATCCTTTCCTAAATCTCATGAGTTTGAGAATCCTATAAATGTGGAAGTGGTCACTAGAAAACATGGTAGGCCTAGCAAATTTGAATCAAGGAAAAAAATACCCAAAAAGAAATAGACTCAGGGAAACATATGTGATAGACCAAAAGGTCTTTAAGAAAAACAAACCCAATCTATGGAAATGAATTGCAGATCATGGAATGGTAGAGGGATAAATAACCTAGTGAAATGGAGGATTCTAAAAGATATGATTGAAAGATAGAAAATAGATGTGTTAGCTATACAAGAGACTAAAATGAAAGAAGATCTTTTTTTAAGCTCCTGCAAGTCTTTTTGGAATAATTCTAAAGTTTTTGCTGTTAGTTCAAAGGTGCCTTTGGAGGCTTAGTAGTGATGTGGAATCCAGCTCATTATGAAGGAACTCTCCTGGTCAAAAGAGATAATCATATGGCGGTGATGATGAGGGATCTGGAAAATAGAAATATTTGGGTCCTATCTAACATTTATGCTCCCACCCTTCATAAGGAAAGGAAAATTCTTTAGCATCACCTGATGTCATTTAATCATTCCATCAAAGGATATGGATGGATTGTCTTAGGGTATTTCAATACCCCTCGGACCCCGGGAAAAAGGTGGTTCTAAGGAGTTTACTATAGGCATGGAGGACTTCAATGACTTTATTGCTTCTTCACAGCTCCATGATATTGATCTTAAAGGAAGCAATTTTACTTGGTCTAATAGAAGAATTAGTTCCCAACATATCCAAGTAAGATTAGAAAAGGTTCTTGTCTTAGAGGAGTGGTTAACCTAGGATATCTCTCTTTTCTCTCCCTCGGATAGGATCATATCATAATCCTATTCTCTTACAAATCAAGAATCCATCTAGAAGAAGAATGCCTTTCCATTTTGAGAAGATGTGGCTCCAAAATGAAGACTTGTATGACCTCATTAAGGATTGGTGGAAATTGAAGGTTAAAGGAACAACTATGTATAGAATCTCTAAAAAACTCCAGTATGTCAAAGGCCACCTCAAAGACTGGAATAAAAAAGTTTTGGAAATATCTTTCAGAAGAAAGCGGATATCCAAGTAGGTCTATAGAACTTTCAAAGACAGAAAAAGAGTCAAGAATCTAAGATGGAAGTTGAGGATTATGAAAAGGAAAGGTCCCTTCTAGTGGAATACCATAACATTCTGGCAAAGAGGAAATCTTCTAGAGGAAAAAATCTTGAATTACCTAGCTTAAGGAAGGGGATAAAAATACAAGATTCTTTCACTTGTCCACCTTAAAATGTAGAGGGTTCAATAAAATAAATAAAATTAGAAATGAAGAGGGTGTTATGGTGGAATAAAAAGAAGAAATATCTGAAGAGGCTATCTCCTTCTTCCGTAACCTGCTGACTAATAACAATATGCCAAATTTGAGTAAGGAGCAAGAATTTTTAAAGTGCATTCCTCCACTTGGTTTCTAAGGAAGATAATCTGATGCTCTTAGCAATCCCATCAATGGAGGAAGTGGAATTCACTATCAAACATCTTAACCCTGACAAGGCTCCTGGTCCTGGATGGCTTCCAAGCCTTTTTCTTTCAGCACTTTTGGGATATTATTAAAAAAGATGTTTTTGAGGTGGTGAAGGAATTTTTCAGGCAGAGAGTTATGCTGAAAGACATGAACTGTACCCTTTCTTTATCTAATTCCAAAATGTGGTAATGCTATGGAATTAAAAGATTTCAGACCTATAAGTCTCTGTAATACATCCTATAAAATCTGCACCAAAATCTTGGCTCTTCGCCTGTAGTTGTTGCTCCCCTCTATCATTTCTGATCAACAAGGGGGTTTTGTCATTGGTCACCAGATCAGGATGGAATTATTACAATCAAAGAGATGATCCATTTAGATAAGCTCAACAAGAAGGCTGCTCTATTTTTAAAATTGGACATGGCAAAAGCTTATGATAGGGTTTCATGGTGCTTTCTTGATAAAATCCTTGACAGGTTTGGTTTTGATGTTTCCTTTAGGAATCTGGTCAAGGCTTGTATTTCTAATGTCTGGTTCTCTATTCTCATCAATGGGTCACCCTTTGAGTTTTTTCCTAGATCTCAAGGCTTGAGGCAAGGGGATCCCATCTCCCCTACTGTTTATTATTCTGGCAGAAGCTTTAAGTATAAGATTAAATGTTGAAACTGAGAATGGTTCTCTCAAAGGGATCTCTCCAGCAAGGGAGATGGAAAATGTTTCAAAACAATTTTTTTTATGACACATTTCTAGTGGGGGAAGCTTTTGTTCCTAAAGCTAGGAAAATTAAATCTCTCCTTGATGACTACATGGAATTTTTGGAACAAATGGTAAATTTCAGAAAGAGCTAACTTTTTTTCCTTAATACCATGGATAATCACTTTAAGAAGATAGAAAAAAATTTTGGATGTGATTTTAAATCCTTCCCTACCTTTTATCTTGGTATTCCTCTTGGGGTTAAGAGGCCGTCAAGTTAAAATTAGAACTTATTAATTGAAAGATTTGAAAGCAAACTTGCTGGTTGGAAAGCTAATGTCTTATCTCGAGCTGGCAAGATGACCATGCTCAATAGTTATATTTAGAGTCTACCAGTGTATTTCATGTCCCTCTACCAACTTCTTGGTGGTGTTGGGGAAAAATTGGAAAAAAATATTTATTATTATGGATTGGCGTTGAAAGAAAAAAAAAGAATTCCTTTGGTGGCTTGAGACAGTGTTTGTAAACCTAAAAATCTTGGGGGACTTGGTCTCAGAGACTGGATAAAAATGAATAAATCCCTTCTTGCAAAAATTGGATGGAGGTTAACAAAGGAAAATGGAGTCTGGACCAGAATTCTAAAGAAAAAATACTGGTTGGTTGTTAATGGCAAGAGATGGATTTTCAAACTAGCATCATTTAATGGCTCATGCATTTGGAAAGCTATTAACTGGGCAAAAAAAATTGTGGCTAAGGGTAGTAGGAAGAAAATAGGAAAAGGAAATGAGATAAGCTTCTGGAAAGATAAATGGGATGGGAATTTTATCCTTAAAGATCAATTCCCCCAAATAGCTAGTCACTAGAAGATAAATATGGGGATAAAATCATTAATTATATGGCTGATGATGATAGCTTTCAGACATGGAAAATCATGGAACTGGAAAGATAGGAATTCAATGAGAATTTGAGTAGGCTCAATGATTTCCTAAAAAATATGTTTCTTCTAACAACAAGGACCAAGATAGAATAGTCTGGGACAAAGATCAAAGTGGTAATTTCTCTGTCAAATCTGCCTATTCCCTATTTTTTGAGGGAGGAACTAGTGAAGAAGATTTAAATGTTGGTAAGATTTGGAACAAGAACATAACCCCAAAGGTTAATGTCTTCAACTAGCTTTTAGTAATGAATAAAATTCTCATTGTTGATAATCGGCTAAAAGAGGTTTCCAGATGGCCAATAGATGTGTTCTATGTGAAGTGAATATGGAAATTGTAAATCATCTTCTCCTGGAATGCCCTTTTTCCCATCTTATGCTTTCTTCTATTTTGGGTTGTTTCTCGGTTTTCTGGTTATTCCCAAAGAGATCAAGGATTCCTAGATCCATTGGAGCTTCCCTTTCTTCAATCGTGGACTTAAAAATCTCTGGGTTATGAGTTTGGGTCACCTATGGTGGGAATTATGGAAAGAAAGAAATAGAAGGATTTTCAAGAACAAGAAACTTCCTATTAGGGTGACTATTAACAAACTCCTATAGGCTGTTAGAAACAATTTTTCTATACTAAGGAAAAATGAAATGGAAATCCTTGACAATGAACTTCATTTCTTTAAGAATTGGAACCTTATAGGTGACCCTAAATCCAAAAGATGTAATCCTCGTTTAGGGATTAAATGGAATTCACCTAGGGATGGCTTCTTTAAACTCAATTTCGATGGTGCTGCGAAAGGTAATCCTGGGAAAGCTAGGGGTGGAGGTGTTCTTTGGGACTCCCAAGGTAGATTTCTTCTTATGTACTTCTTTGATCTGGGCCTCCAATCTAACAATGTTGTTGAGGCTACTGCAATGTTCTGGGGGTGAAGTTAGCCAAGGAGAAAGGCTTAACACATATTGAAGTGGAAGGGGACTCTCTTTATATCATTTCTTATTTGAAAGGAAATTCTCAACCTTCTATTTCTATTGAGGACTTCATAAATAAAACTAAACTTCTTGCATCCACTTTTGAGGCCATTTCCTTTCATCATGTGTACCGTGAAGGAAACTCTCTCATGGATTACATGGCCAATTTGGGGGTGAATGCTAGGGGTCTAAAGGTGGTAGAGGATCCCAATATGATGCATGCCAAATTTATTGAAATCATGAAAAGGGAAGGTTTAACTTTTAACACTCCTATAAATGAGGAGGAAAAATTTATTCGAATCATGACACTCTTCCATGATTACTGCACTCATGCCAAATTTCTTTTCTTCTCCTTGAAGGGGTGGTATGGACATTTTGTTTTCTGGAAGTGTGAAGATAGGACTGGGAAGTTAACATTTTATAGAACACAAGGAAGAACAGAGCCAGTAGCATGGGGGGAGACTTAGTTCAAACTAAACCTTGCAAGAGGCAGGAGATGTCTATCGAGGTAGAATCTTTGCTCGAAAAGGTGGGCATGTTTCCAATTTTCAATATTTTTGATGGCCATGATGAGAAGCTAAGTGAAGCTATGGAGAAAATGTGGAAGGAGGGCCATGTTTGGGTTGGAAATTTCTCCTTTACCATTTCTCCTAAGCTTATTTCCAAGGTCTCGGGTTTATCTTTGGAAGGCAGATGCATCTACAAGCCAAAGTCGGACTACAGTCTGGAGATTGAATGTTTCATGCAAGGTAAGGGTACACCTGTCTCTCTTCACAATGGGTATGCTTGGGGAAATCTTCCCCACCCTTATGATGAAATTTCTCAATTGTTTATGTCATACATCACCTTAGAAGGTAGGTATAAAGTGATTTATGGTTACCATTTTCCCATGTTGAACCATGTGCGTAATGCAAAGGCCTACAATTTCCCTTTCTTTTTGTATACCTCCATGGTGAAATCTATTGGTATGGTTGAGAAAGGGACCTTCTCCCTTCCTCTACATCAGGGCCTCATTAAAGCCTTGCTCAAGATGGGTACTCCCCTTTTGGGGAAAAATGAAAAATTTGGGGCCTTCGCCGCTGATGGTTCGGTGCCTAAGGAGGATAGTCTTAGTGAAGACCCATTTGGAAAACTTATGGCTAAGCGTACTAGATCCAATCTGAATCATGGTACTGTCAACAAATGTAGCAGGGTTGAGGAGGATCCTAAACAGGTTGAGGAAGTGGAGATTTTAGATTTGGGGAAAACCATGATGGGAATACAAACTTATCGGGTTCCAGTTTGGACAAGGTTGTTGCTGATGGGGATAACAGTGATGCGGGAGAGAGTGAGAAAGCTCAGGATCTTGCTGATGATAAGCACTCCAAGAATTAGGAGGATGTCATTGAGAGCTTGCACACTCTGAAAATTTCCCAATCTAAATTGTTCACTGCTCAAGACTTAGTTGTCCAGACTCACTCTTTCATGTGGGGTTTTGAGCATTGTAGGATTGAAACTGACATTAACATACACGGGATTAGTATGGTCTCCATGGATTTGAAGGATTTAATAGATAAATTGGAAAATATTTCCTCGTTGGTCCTTAGAGAACAACTCAAGAATGCCAACAAGAGAAGCCTGGAAATGGCCAAGGACATGCTTTGAAGATGAAAGAAGTTTTGTTCCAGATTCATGACGTCCATCTCCTCAACATCAAGAGCACCATCCACCATCTCAAGCTTTTAGCTGAGATGATTCATTCCATGGATCTTGCAAAGGAAAGGGGAAAAGAGGCTAAAGGCCCCAAAGTGGAGATCCCTGAGCCAAACTACAAGGTTTGGAAAGCTACCATTGATTCCCTTATCAAAGAATGGAATGGATGCATGAACTTAGTGGGGGACCTAATAAAAGAGTGACTACGTATATGGGATATTGTCTGGTGTTGTTAGTTCTAAGTTGTTATGTTGTTAGTCTCTAGGTTATGCTATTGTTAGATAGTTTATTTGTTGTTTGGTTACTTTCTTTTATGTTTGTATTTCCTGTTGTTGCAAATCAGCAGCACCCCTGGATACAAATCAAGGTTCTAAATGATGTTTAGAGCATCCAGTGTGATTGCACAACATGGAAACCTCTCTCCAAGTGTGGGACTTGTGAAAATGAGAGAGGAATCTCCAGAATAGAGGTTGGTTCCTCAAAATCCTCTGATTTAGATCTATATTTTGCACAACTACAGAGGTTCTAATCCTAATTCTACCCTAGATGCAAGGAGACAGGGATAAAAATGCAAAAATGAAACTAAATCAAAGATGGTGATGCACCAAAAGGAGTGGTGAAACATTTTTTGCCATGTAAATAGACACAAATTCATGAAATGCAACAAGGGAAAACATACATAAGCTGATAGATGTAATTAGAGGTCTTAAAATGAAGTAAAACAATACAAACAGAGGACTCAAAGCATTCACGAGTTTGCCTTTATCAATTCCATGTAAAAATCTCTTGCATTCCACCATCAAAGAGGTATAAACCTGTTACAAACTATGAAAAAGGTCTGATTCATACAACTATCACTTGCTGGAGGTGAAAGAAGAAGTTTTCAATGCCAAAAAGTGTTCAACTTGAAGAAATGAGCCAAATCTGGCTTTTATAGTGCATGGGTCGAGCCTAGGAGAGAGAAAACGTAAAAATGTGGGAGCCCATTCCTCATTGATGGAAAATGCATTAAAACAGCATGGAGGACCTTACAAACCCATACCCTATCATTTTTTACCATATTGGAGAAGAATGCGACCCATTTTGTATTAAATTTGGTTGTTGAAATGTCATTTCTGGCCATGGACACGTACCAGAATCATTTTTGAATTTTATCTCTCCAAACTGAACCAAAATTATAAATTGACTATGGAATCATGTAGATAATTTTAACAGCTTTCCAATGATATAAATAACGTGAAAATCTGAGCTCTGGATCAAAAGATATGATCCTTTGAAGATTTAGGGCAAAAACGGCCCAAAAATGGATCGGCGGGAAAATTTTCAAATTTTACCTCTTTTTTGTCTTTGGAATTTTTTTCAAAAATTCTCCACACTCCGCTGGTCGGATGCCATGTGTTGGGCACTGATTGGCCACACAATTCTCTCTCCTTCCCTTTCCGTGGGTTTTCCTTTGAAAATTTTGACTTTTCTTACACTTTGGAAAAATTTTCATTTTCTCCCGCCCCGCCACTTGGGACACGTGGCATCATTTGGTTCGTTGACAGGGGCGTGGGGAGAACCTTTACCTTTTAGTTTTTGGCCAAAACTTTTGCTAAATTTTCTAAATCCTCCCCGAGCTCCGCACTCCCCTTCTCCTTAGGACACGTGTCCTCCTCCGGTTGGCTCGGGCCAACCCTCCAACTCGCCCCATTGAAAACTCGGCAAAAACACTAAGTGAAAAGTTCACCCTCTCCTCCACCGCTCGGGCTCCAACGGACACGTGGCCCATTCTTATTGGGCGCGGGCTATGTGGGCTGATTTTGGCCTTTGAAACTTTTACAACAAACTTAGCAAAAATTTCCATTTCACCCCCGATGCCCGCGAGCCTCCCTCGACACGTGTCGAGTTCCTATTGGCCACGGGCCAAAATTCAAAAATTTTCCCTTCTCAAACACTTAGCAAAATTTTCATGCACCTCCCCTTGTGACACGTGTCACAACCTGATTGGTCCGTGGGCCCCGCGGACAAAATTTTTCATTTTGAACCTTCGACCAAAATTCTTGAAAAATTTCAAACTTGCCTCCGACCCCCGAACTCCTCTGCCATGTGGCAGCTTCCTATTGGCTGCGGGCCTCAAATGGGAAAATTTTTCACAAAAACTCCACCGAGCCATAACTTGAAAAATATAAGGAGTTAGGAGGCAAACTTTACCTTTTTGGAAAGCTGAGAGAGATCTCTATCTGATGGTGTCATTTCCAGAAAGCCTTGAGTGCCTAAAAATCAAAAAATGTAGACTGAGGCACAAGAGAGGCAAGAACACAAGGAGTTAGCCACAAAAATGAGTCGGGGCACCATTTTGGATAACAATTTTGGTGACTCAGAGGGGTCATCTACCTGCTAGATGAAAATACCAGTTACCTAAAGCAGTCCATTGGGCATGGAGTCATCAAATATTCTGTTTAAAACCTCAACTGACTTAGAATGTGGAAGGAGGGAGATGGAATATCACCTGATGGAAGAAAGGACTGCAAAACATCTCCATGGACAGCAAGCTGTGCCAAAGCACTTAGGGAAAACAAAACTAACCTATAGCAAAACAATGTGCACAAGCACTTGGAGGAATGAAAATCTAATCTAATATTTACAAGGTGGTAAATTTCCCTCTAGAAGCAACGCTTGAGATAGATTCCATTGACTGGAATCTGTAGTTCTTCACCATCCAATGAGGCCAATTAGAAAGCATTGTTGTTCTTGCACTTCGTGACCATGTATGGGCCACTCCAAATGGCATCAAATTTTGAATGCCTTCCCGGTTTTTCTCTATCCACATCCCATTTCAACACTAGATCTCCAACCTGAAAAGATCTATCCTTGGCCTTCCTATCAAAGGTCTTTTTGATCAAAGCTTGATCCTTTTCCATTGCTTGGGATGCCTGATTTCTGACCTCCTGCAGCTCCATCAACTCTGCATATCTCACCTCCATGGGCTCAAACTCTAGCAACTCTAATTTCTTCATGAGTTCCAATGTTGGCAACTCAAGTGACATGGGCAAGATTGCCTCTCTTCCATCAGACAAGTTTGAATGGAGAGTTACCTATGGATCTCTTGGGAGTTATCCTATCAGCCCATAAGGCTGATTTCAGTTTGGTATGCCAAGACCTCTGATTCTCATCAAGAGTCCTCCTAATGATCCTCAACAAGTTCTTGTTTGTAGACTTGGCCTGGCCATTACCTTGAGGGTAATAGTTTGATGAAGTGATTAGGTAGATCTCGTTCTTGATAGCCCACTCAGTCACCTTGGATCTAATAAATGCCAATGCATTATCTGAGATTATTGTAGTAGGTATACCAAATATGGTTGTTATCCCCTCATAAAAGTCTAAGATGCTAGACTCATTTGCTTCTTTGAGTGCTACTGCTTCAGTCCATTTGGTGAAGTAGTCTGTGGCTGTCAAAATCCATTTGTGCCCTTGACTTGAATTGGGATTAATGACTCCAATGAAGTCCAAACCCCATTGCATGAATGGCTGGTCAACTGAGATTGGATGCAATGGAAGGGCAGCAAGTCTCTCTTTTCCTATGAAGAATGCACAATTCTTACACCTCTTAATCCATGCATAGCAATCACTAAAAATTTTAGGCCAATAATAACCAGCCTTCATGATTTTTAGAGCTGTCACTCTTGGTGCAAAATGACCACCAGCTGGTCCACCATGGAATTCTTCCAACACCCTATGAATCTGATTTGTGCTAATACATCTCAGCAGCACTCCATTCACATCTTTCTTGAACAAAACTCCATCAACAATGGCATATGGGACAGCCTGCAATCTGAAGTGTCTTCTTTGAGTCTTGTTCATCTCCGGGGGCATAGACCTATGTGCTTAGGAAGTGTATAATACCTTGGGTCCAGCAAGGAGTGGGGACAACATTGTCTTCTTCTTGATTGCCACTTGGCTCATGGCTGTCCTGGACTCTCAAAACAGCCTCTTCTTCATTGCATACTTCTTTTTGCTTCCCCAAAACCAGCTGCTCACACAATCCTTTCCCTCTTACCAGCTTGGTGATCTTGATCTCAATGTCATACTCCATGACACGGGTGATCCAACCTGCCCTTTTCTTGTTCAAATCTTTGTTGAGGAGGAAGTCCTTAACCCCAGCATGTGAGACCAGCAATTGGACCTTGTTGTTTGAGACTAAATGCTTTAATTTCTTTAAGCTTCTGATTACTACCAGCACATGCTTCTCAATAAAATAGTACTTCACCTCATAGTCATCTAGGCTCTGGCTGAATAAGGCAATTGGCTGCTCATCATTATCCTTGTTCTTCTGTACCAAAATGGCAAAAATAGTGTCATTACCTCCAAATGCATAGAGGATGAAATCCTTGGAGAAGTCCGGGTTGATGAGAGTTTGTGCTTGAGAAATGGCTTCTTTGATTGCTTCAAAACTCTCCTTGCCTTTTGCTGTCCACTTGAAAGTCATGCTCTTCTTTAACATTTTGGTGATGGGCTTGACAAGGGCTGCAAAATCTGGGACAAACCTCCGGACAAAGTTTATTCTCCCCAAGAAACTCTGAAGGGCCTTCTTGTGGCTTGGCAATGGTAGTGCTCTTATGGCTTCAACCCTCTCTGGATCAATTGCTAATCCTTCTTTGGAGACAATATGGCCAAGGAGCTTTCCTTCATGTGCAAGAAAGATACACTTCTTAGGATTCAAAGACACTCCAAATCTCCTACACCTCGTGAAGACTTGTCTCAAATGAGAGAGGTGGTCTGCTGCATTCTTGGAAAAAACAGTGATATCATCAAGGTAAATTAGCACCACGTTGTTAATCAAACCTTTAAACGCCATGTCCATTTCCCTTTGGAAGGTAGCACCAGCGTTGGACAGCCCAAATGGCATCTTCATGTATGTAAAAGTCCCCCATTTGGTTGTGAAGGCTGTCTTGAACTAGTCTTCTTCCTTCACCCTAATCTGATTGTAGCCGGACTAGCCATCAAGTAGTGAAAACCTCTCGGAGCCAGCCACAACTTGCAAGATTTGCTCCATGGAATGGACTGGGTAATGGTCCTTGAAAGATGCTCTATTTAAGTCTCTGAAATCAACACACAATCTGATCTCTCCACTCTTCTTTCTTACTAGAACCAAGTTGGCAACCCAACTAGAATGCTTGATTAGGAATATGATTCTTGACTCAATCAGCTTGTCCAATTCTTTCCTCATGAGAGGCTCCATGTGTGGATTGACTGGTCTTTGTTTCTGCCTGACAGGCTTAGTATTTGGATCCAATTCAATGGTATGCTGAGCTAAGTTAGGATTGAAACCTTTCAAATCTTCATAGCTCCAAGCAAACATCTGGGAATTCTTGACACAGCTGCATGAACTCATACCTTTCTTGCTCAGTTGTCATCTTTCCAATTTGCAATGGTTTGTTCTCTTCTACCAAGATGGATATTGAATCCTCTCTCTTGACTTGAATGTTTGCTTTCTCCTTTCTAAACTGATCATTGGGATTAAAAATGGACTCCAAAGTGATAAGTCCCTTGAGTAGCTTGTTAGTTCTCAGCTGTACCACTTGGTCACCATACTGCTGTTCCAAATTTTCTTGATTCTTAGCTGAGAACTCAGATTCTTCTTGCAAGAAATGGATGATTTGCTAGTCATTCTCAAACTCTTGCCAACTGACATTGTTATCTAGCACTGAAGGCCTCACAATCATGTGGATGTTTGGCTGTACCTTGTCTTGTTGAATGCTTTCCACAATGTCAAAGGCTGCCCCTACTGCTGCAAGCCTGTCAGCAGCTTGATTCTCTTTCCTAGGAATGGATTTGATGCCAAAACCCTCAAAATCTTCCATGAGGTCCCACACCCTGTTCTTGTAGCACCTGAGTAGATCATTCTTGGTAGCATGCTATCCCTTGACCTGATTTACAATCAATTCACTATCACCAAAGACTTGCAAGTTCTTTATTTTCTTCTTGATTGCCCAATGCATCCCTTGCACCAAGGCTTCATATTCAGCAGTGTTATTAGAGCATGCAAACTGAAATCTAAAAGCTGAATAGTACTTTATTCCTTGAGGTGAAACAAGCATAGCTCCACCTCCTGCACCTTGTCTACTCCTTGATCCATCAAAAAACAGCTGCCATACCTCATTGTCATCCTTGTGGTTTGGCTTGGTGATGCTAGGAATAGGCTGATTTTCTTCATGTATACAATAGACCCCTAGCTCAGATTCTTCTACTTCTTGATAAGGATCAAAAGCATGTACCTTGTTTGCCCATTCATCAAGAGTTAGATCCGGGATGCTTCCAACCTTGGTGTCAGCTTCATCGGTGCTTGGGTGGTCTTCTTGATCAAATGATGAACAATTGGTGTTGATCTGACTTGGAGTGTAAGGCTCAATGTGGAAGTTTGCAATAGGTTCAGACCTGATTGTAACCTTAGTTCCATACCTCGTTCTGAACAGCATGTGTGACCAATCAACAGACAAATATCCCCCAATCTTGGCTGTGAAGTCCCTTGACAAGCATAGGGAAAAGAGTGGTGGAAGGTCTATGGCTGATACATCTTGTAAAACAACAACATTTAGACATGCATGCAAGGTAAGACTCAAGTTTCTAATCACCCCAACTATTGTTGTTACTGCTGTCCCATCCAGCTGCACTACCCCTTTGGATATGGTTTCATACTGGAGCCCTAGCTGATCAGCTATTTGTTTAGGCATCACTGAGCTACTTGCCCTGGAATCTATCATGCAATTGTGCACTAACTGATTTCCAATGATTAATGAAACATAGAAAGGAGGGGGCTTCAACATTTTACCTTGCTTGTCCTCCATGATTTCCCTCAGCCGGGCAGCATTTGTGAGCACTTTCTCTTGCATCTGAACTTGCTGATTCGAAGTTGGCCAGTCCTTCATGGCAGCTTGTAACAAGTCTCTTTGGCCTGGGATAGATAGGGATTCCCACATTGATATATTAACATTTTTCTTCTTCATCTGATCAATGATACTGAATGGTGATGAAGGATCTCTTTGTTGTCCCTTTGTTTGCACATTCACTCCTTGCATGTGAGTAGCAACAACTGGTATTTGAGTTGGCCTAGGAGCTGTTCTTGGCTGCCCTTGTGCATTTACAACTGGATTTTGTTTGCCAACCACTTGTGGAATCATAGAAGGTCATGGATTGGTTCGAGCCAATGGCTGTTCTTCACCCGAATTCCTCCTTTTTGACCTTGTGTTGGCTGCAACACCTTGGGAAACTACCTGATTCATGCCACAAAAATCATTTGCTTGCCAATTTACCAACGTGGTGTCATTTGGGGCTGATTGCTGTTGGAATGTTTCTTGTTGTTGGTTGTTTCCTTGACTACCCTCACCCTCCACACCAATAGTTGCCACCATTAATGCTTGATTCAAAGCACCATTGAAGCACATGGATTGGTTATGAGGTTCATTACATGGAAAAAACCAGTCATACTCCTGAGCAATGTTGTTTTGTGTTGGCACCAATGCCTTAGAGGTAGATATGGCATTTGGATTGTAGGGCTGAAATGGTCTATTGGTAGGAGGCCTTGTTTGATTCATATTTGTAGCTGGATTAGGAGGTCTTTGTGGTTGGTATGGCTACCTGTTAGGTTGAGCTTGGGGCTGGTAAGAAGGTCTAAAACCTTGGGCTTGTTGCCTTTTGAGAGTAACCAGCTCATTGCCTAGGTTTTGCAATTGCTTCATGACTTCTTGAAGCTCATTTGGGGCACTTGGAGATGAAGTAGAAGCTTCATTTGAACTCTGATTTCTAGGAGTGGGAGAAGGAGTCAAATTAGGTGCTTGATTGGTGTTTGGACTCTCTAAACTTGGAAACAATGGCATGGGAGGTCTAGGGGCAAGTTTGCCAGCTTGGATCAAACAATTTTCAGCCCTAATGGCAATGCTATAAGCCATAGGGATAGTTATGCCTCCCATGGACTGAATCAACATAGAAATATCAGAATTTAGAGCTTTGAGATAGTAGAGAAAAGCACCTTCTTTGTTGGCTTTGACTGCCACTAGAATTCTCTCCCAAGTCTTTTGAAATATGAAGTTGAAATCGGTCAGCTGCTCATTGGGAGCTCTCTTGATGGTTGTCAGCTGCTCCAAAAGAGACAAGTTGTCTCCCTTCTCTCCAAATTGCTCATGAAGTGCTATACACAGCTGATTCCAATTTGTGATTAAACCAGCTCCAAGGCTTCTAAACCATTACAATGCTTTCCCCTTGAATGAAGATGCCAGTAACTTGATAGCCACTTGCATCTCATTGATTTCATGAATTGCACAAAGGTTAGCAATATCTTTAACATGATCACCTAGAGTAGTCTGATTTTCTCCAGTGAAGTATGGAATGTTCTTCAAGGCTGCAATAGGAATTGGATGTTGTGCATTGAGGGCAAGTGGGCTGCTGCCTGTGAAGTTGACATAGGGGTTGTTTTGTGCCATTCTAATTGGTCTTAAAACCCTTGTTGACTGAATGAAAGGCCTACCAGGTGGAGGAGTTGAGAGGGTTCTGTTTGGTGGAGATGGAGACCTTTGAATCCTTCTTCCTCTTTGCCTTCTTCTTGGAGATAACTGTAGGTATTCAAATAGCACTTCTTCTTCTCCAACTCTTGACCTTGTGGTGATTCTTCTCATGAGTTTTCAGGCCTGCACTGCTAAAACCAGTTGATTCTTCCCTTTGGAGTCGCCAGATATGCAAATTATAGCTCTTTTCAAGCAAGAAAATTACAGCAGATGCACATCAACTTTGCTGCAATAAAAATGAGACCTCTAAGGTCCCACTGGGCATGCCAAAACTATTGTTGCAAATCAGCAGCACCCCTGGATGCAAATCAAGGTTCTAAATGATGTTTAGAGCATCCAGTGTGATTGCACAACACGGAAACCTCTCTCCAAGTGTGGGACTTGTGAAAATGAGAGAGGAATCTCCATAATAGAGGCTGGTTCCTCAAACTCCTCTGATTTAGATCTATATTTTGCACAACTACAGAGGTTCTAATCCTAATTCTACCCTAGATTGTAAGGAGACAGGGATAAAAATGCAAAAATGAAACTAAATTAAAGATGGTGATGCACCAAAAGGAGTGGTGAAACATTTTTGCCATGTAAATAGACACAAATTCATGAAATGCAACAAGGAAAACATACATAAGCTGATAGATGTAATTAGAGGTCTTAAAATGAAGTAAAACAATACAAACAGAGGACTGAAAGCATTCACAGAGTTTGCACTGTCAATTCCATGTAAAAATCTCTTGCATTCCACCATCAAAGAGGTATAAACCTGTTACAAACTGTGAAAAAGGTCTGATTCTTACAACTATCACTTGCTGGAGGTGAAAGAAGAAGTTTTCAATGCCAAAAAGTGTTCAACTTGAAGAAATGAGCCAAATCTAGCTTTTACAGTGCATGGGTCGAGCCCAGGAGAGAGAAAACGTAAAAACATGGGAGCCCATTCCTCATTGATGGAAAATGCATTAAAATAGCATGGAGGACCTTACAAACCCATACCCTATCATTTTTTACCATATTGGAGAAGAATGCGACCCATTCTGTATTAAATTTGGTTGTTGAAATGTCATTTCTGGCCATGGACATGTACCAGAACCATTTTTGAATTTTATCTCTCCAAACTGAACCAAAATTATAAATTGACCATGGAATCATGTAGAGAATTTTAACAGCTTTCCAATGATATAAAGAACGTGAAAATATGAGCTCTGGATCAAAAGATATGATCCTTTGAAGATTTAGGGCAAAAACGGCCCAAAAACGGATCGGCGGGAAAAAATTTTCAAATTTTACCTCTTTTTTGTCTTTGGAAAATTTTCAAAATTCTCCGCGCTCCGCTGGTCGGATGCCACGTGTCGGGTGCTGATTGGCCATGCAATTCTCTCTCCTTCCCTTTCCGCGGGTTTTCCTTTGAAAATTTTGACTTTTCTAGACTTTGGAAAAAATTTCATTTTCTCCCACGCCCCGCCACTTGGGACACATGGCATCATTTCGTTCATCAACAGGGGTGTGGGGAGAACCTTTACCTTTTAGTTTTCAGCCAAAACTTCTGCTAAATTTTCTAAATCCTCCCCGAGCTCCGCACTCCCCTTCTCCTTAGGACACGTGTCCTCCTCCGGTTGGCTCGGGCCAACCCTCCAACTCGCCCCATTGAAAACTCGGCAAAAAACACTAAGTGAAAAGTTCACCCTCTCCTCCGCCGCTCGGGGCTCCAACGGACACGTGGCCCATTCTTATTGGGCATGGGCTATGCGGGCCAATTTTGGCCTTTGAAACTTTTACAACAAACTTAGCAAAAATTTCCATTTCGCCCCCGACGCCCTGCGAGCCTCCCTCGACACGTGTCGAGTTCCTATTGGCCGCGGGCCAAAATTCAAAAATTTTCCCTTCTCAAACACTTAGCAAAATTTTCATGCGCCTCCCCTTGTGACACGTGTCACACCCTGATTGGTCTGCGGGCCCCGGGCAAAATTTTTCATTTTGAACCTTCAACCAAAATTATTGAAAAAATTTCAAACTTGCCTCCGACCCTCGAACTCCTCTGCCACATGGTAGCTTCCTATTGGCTGCGGGCCTCAAATGGGAAAATTTTTCGAAAAACTCCGCCGAGCCATAACTTGAAAAATATAAGGAGTTAGGAGGCAAACTTTACCTTTCTGGAAAGCTAAGAGAGAGATCTATCTGATGGTGTAATTTCTAGAAAGCCTTGAGTGCCTAAAAATCAAAAAATGTAGACTAAGGCACAAGAGAGGCAAGAACACAAGGAGTTAGCCACAAAAATGAGCTGGGGCACCATTTTGGATAACATTTCCTTGTTGCTAGTCTTTTGCTATTTTTTTGTGGTAGCACTTCAAGGGTATATCCCTTGGCCTTTTGTAAGGAACTGGTAACATTATGTATGGGGTAGGGTCCCCTCAACCCTTTTTTTACCTCTAATAAAAAAATAGATATAACACTACAAATTAGCTCACACTTTCCTTTTCTCTTTGCATGTTTATTTATATGTAATGAAGGCCCTTTATCTTCCATATTATTATTCATCCGCTTCACGTCTCTTCACATTTCCCATACAAGATAAATTAAATATACATTTAATTTTACCCTTGCTAACACATAGACCCACATGAAGCCTATCACATGGAGGACTTTGAATCAATGAGTACGACATGATGGATTATATAAGTATTTAAAAATGAATTTTATTATCATATTAAAAAATATAGAATTATATCTTATTGTAAATATTTTTCTTAAATATTTAATAAAGAACTAAAAAAAATTCAACACGGAAAATGAGAAAGAAATAAAAAATTGGATTGGTTAAGAAGTTTTTATATTAATTGAAAGAAATGTGAATGATTACAATAGAACTTCCTTGGTAGGGAATAATGTACTATATAGTGGTTTATTCATCTCAAAAATAATATAGTTGAATTTAAACATGTACATATGGAATTATAGAAGAATAATTATTTTGAATATAAAATATATTATATTTAATTTCATTAAA
Organism: Taxus wallichiana var. yunnanensis; assembly: GCA_018340775.1. Classification (NCBI taxonomy): domain Eukaryota; kingdom Viridiplantae; phylum Streptophyta; class Pinopsida; order Cupressales; family Taxaceae; genus Taxus; species Taxus wallichiana. The sequence continues at coordinate 166,512,543 of CM031244.1, forward strand.
TAAATCTTGTAGTAGAAATTGTCTTATAGATGCAACATAGAAACTAAGGGATGCAATTTTTTAAAAATATGAATTAATTTTCTATATTACGTTTTTGGTGCGTATAAAGTATTATTATATAATGGGAAAAGTGTCAATCACCATTACGATTTTTATTAATTTTTCATGACTAAGATTTACTAATTGTGGACCGAGATGAAAACATATTCAAGGAGTTGTTTGGAAGTATTTTTAGAAAATAAATGCGGTCAAATATTTCATTTTTTCCATGAACACATAATATTTAAACCAAACTAGTTATTATTGCAATTGTATCCTATTTAATAATTATTTATACATAATTAGTTTCTTGTTATGATATTATAGTATTGGTGTAATTATTAATTATTAGAAAATCATTAAGTAATGCCTTAGTAATTCTAAATTATAACATTGGAGAAAAATGGAATAATCATTTTTAGCTTTATACCCAAATTTTCCATTTATAATTTCAAAACTTTGTAGAACAAACAAATAAATTAATTAATACCATATTGATTAAATAATTTCAACTTCTCATCCAATCAAATGTTAATATTAGCATAATATTGAGAAAGTGTAAAATACGACATTTGAAAATAAAAGGAATATTCTCAAGATCTTATTTTGACATATTCTCTTTATGTCATATCAAAACTTTACAATATAAATTTAAAACTAAATTAAGACCATAAAAATTATTAATTAACTAAACCCACACCTAGAAACAATATACACACCTATATATTAGTACATAATTTCATAATTCAAACACAAAATTAAACTAATACTATAAATCAAGCTTAGTACAATAATTTAATTGATTAATAAAGATATAAATACACTAAAACTATAGACTAAGACCATATAAATTAATTAGGCATAGTCCATAATAGTTATTAAACATAAAAATACACAAATAATATAGCAATTATCTACTCCCCTATAAATATTCATAGTGTATGGACTAAATGGAAGATTAATCCATATTTGTTTTCAAAATATGCTTCCAAACAATTAATATCATTTTTCTCGAACATTCACGACTATAAAGATCCACTCAATACAATTCAATATGTTCAATTTCAATTGCAGTATCTCTAGCAATAATAAGCCACTCCATGGCACTTGTTATATATGTTAGATCTATCACATCAACTAACATCTTTATAATTTTTATTATTATCATATGTTGATCAATCACATTAACCAACATCTTTATCTTTACTATATTTTAAATATTTCACTTCAACTAATATTTTATCTTTGTTATAAATATTTATTTATCACGTGTTAAATATTTATAATATAAAAATTCAAGAAAAATAATATCCTAGTGATTAATTATTCCCACACCAATAATTAAATTAATACCCCGTGATTAACTAATACCACACAAATAATTAATAAACACATTAATTCTACAATATCATAGCAATTATTTAGTTATGTATTAATAATTAATAAATACACTCGATACTGTAATAATTAACTAGTTTGGTACCAATATTAAATATTTGTGGACTAAATAGAATATTTGACCATATTTTTTCTAAGAATGTAGCCAAAAACTACTCATATATTTTTGCATCCCATTTCAATTCCAAACAAATTTTTAGATATTTTTGCATCCAATTCCACAATCACTAAATTCTAGCCACAAATAATCAACTCATAATGATGATCAACACTTTTTTTGTTATATGAAAATATTTCATATTCGACACACATAATTATGCCACATTCTTGAGTATGCCATATATTTAATGCAATTAAATATAATAATAGTTTATATTTAGAATAGTTCTTCTTATATAATAATACTTCACATTTAAAAAAAAATCACATTCCCTACTTTGTACTACACACTTTTATAGAAATTTCTTGTATAACATTCATTGAATATAATTAATCGTGTTTAAATTCAATTACAATATCTTTGGTAGGAATAATCCATTGTGTGGAACTTGTTAATTAGTGGTATAGGATTAGATGATTATTATGGTATTGGCTCATTTAAAATTTATATCATAAAGATTTGATATTATAAATGAGATATTTATAATAAATATGAAAATGTTAGTTGATGTGATGGATCCAATATATATTATTTTTAGATAAGGATAAATATTTTTTTACTGGGATCCTACCCAAGTACAAAAAAGCCTAAATTTGAGATAGAATAGTGAAGACCAAAAACAACTAAAAAAATGGGCAACTAAGATGCAATAAAAAAACAACAACAAAATAGAAGAAACAACCCCAAAAAGGGGAAAGAATCAATAAAGATGACATACTACTTCATGGATTTAGTAAAAGCCTTCTTTAAATTCTCCAGACCATTATTAAGAGTCTTAATTCCCTCACCTTCCTTATACTTTTCTTTTCCCTTTCCTTTGTCTTTAGAATCCCTCTTATAAGAAAGAGGGTCTTTACCATCCTCCAGATGATGAGTAATGATGGAGAGGAAGTTAATGGTAGCCTTGTAGGTAGTCAAAAATTCACACTTCTTAGCCTAGATGGTTGCTTGATCTTTCTCAAAACTGGTAATACTATTATTTATATAACTCCAATGGCTATCATCCAAATTTCCACCTACCACCAACTTGTAACCCTTAACTATGTACTTGAGATTAAAATGTTCCTTGTGTAACCAATTGATCATATCCTTGTGTAAGTCAATCTAAAATCTTATGCTTGAATCTATGATTTTTGAATTCCTTCAACATTCTTTCCAAAATAAAAGAGGATAAGAGCAGCTTCACCCTCCCCAATATTTCTTAGAGAAGGAGGTCTCTCGCAAGTGTGACAAAATTTAGCCACCTAGCTATAAAGATTCTAGCTAGAAGAGACCTTTCTGGGCATGTTTTTGGTTAGCAAGAAAACATAGGTAGGATTGGTCGCAAGGGGATTAGGAACATGGGAGGGCTGGATAGAGGAAGATGGCACCACCTCCAAAGAGTGAGGAGAGAGGATGGATTGGGGAAAAGTGTGTTTAAAATACTTGTGGAACAACAATATAATAACTTGGTGGATGGGGTATACCTTCTTTCCCCAATGCACCATTTTGATGGAGAGCTCGAGAGACTACAAAATGTAGAAAGGAAAACTAAAAGAGGACTACCTATGAAAGTTGTTAAGGAGCATAAGGTGATATTAATACATCATCTAAAATCTACCCTCCAATATGAAAAATTTCATTAGAAGGAGTCTAATTTCATTGTAAGGATGGGCCGAATAACTCCTAAGGAATTCACCTTTAGTGTGCACTAAATTTTTAGAACCCTATAAGAATTTATTCTCTTCCTCTAGCCTATCAAATTTATTTTTAATAACTTAAGGTCTTTCAACCGGAGGCCAATAACCATGGAAATGAGATCCTCAATGATCTTAAATGATTTCCCCTTGTAGGTAACAACTATGTTATACTAGTTCTTGGAAAATTTCAAAGAAATATGAGTTTCATTCCCTTGTACTCTTTCCAAAAGATTATTAAATCCAACCATTTTCAAGATGTTCCACATATCTTTGTTAAACTTCCATGTTTCTTTATAAACGGGATCGATCCTACAAATGTCCCCACTCATGTTATTCATCTGACCTATGTCTTTGAAATTAGTCACAGAAAGAGGATATATCCTTTCATAGATAAAAATATGGAGGGAAATGTGGTGAGAACCAAGCCTATACTCCATGTAAATATGTGTGCTTTTTTGGATAAGCATATGGAAAATCTACCCAATTTTCTTCACATGAGAGAGCATGCTCAAAGGCTCAATTTTGATTGATTTTATCATTAAAAATTGGTGTCTTGATTGATGATAGTGAATTCCTCCCCATAATGCCAATATTTATAGAAATTATCTTTAAATCATATATTATCCAGCTGGTTTGCAATTTTGTTTCCCTTTCTATACATGTGTTGAATATTAGAATTGGAGAAATATTTTATTAATAAGATAACCTATACAATAATGTATTTAATAGTCCAGCCAATAGGAAAATTCCTATTAAGAAAATTCACATTTTTTATAGAATCTCCCTCAATTATTATATTAGAGGCATTAAAACATTTAACAAGTCTAATACCCCAACGAGATGCCAAGGCTTCCACATAGTTGTTTGTTTGAACCCCCATAGGCCCTTCTAAATCCATAATCAATCTACCTATATCATCTCGAATACCGCCCCCTCCACCCACCCTCCTGAATGGATCTAATATATAATATAGTAATAAATATAAATATTTTCTTGATGTGAAAAATTTAACATATAATAATAATAAAGATAAAGATGTTGGTATGAGAGTAGTTAATTGCTATGGTGTTAGTTAATTTGTGTATTTGTTTTATACATTTTGAAATGATAAATGGAATATTCAACAATAGGCGAATAAATCTAAAGGAATATTCCATTTTACTCTAATGTCAAAATTTGGAATGAATAAAACATATGAAAATAGTAACATATAATTGGTTTAAAACTTTTCATTATTGCATTCAATTAATGCTATATATACCTTCCTTGTTCAATAATAATGAGGTATTAAAAGTATAACTAGTATTATGATTTGAAAAAGTAATCACCCCACTTTGGACTCAAACCACATGAAAATGGAATGGTGTATGCATGAGAAGATTATATATGTTAATAAATAAGAAACTAACTAAGTAGCTCCATTATCTAACTAAACCTATCATGAACATCAAGATGAGTGCTAAACAAGATAACTTCTACAATAATGAATTAAACTAAAACACTATCATTTTCTCTCTAACTACTCTATGATTACTCAAAACATAAATTGAACCTAGTTAAATATATGATCAATCAAATTAGATGTGTTTTTTTCTTCAATGGAGGTGAAGAGGTCTCTCTAAAATGGCAACAAGGCCAAGTTAGATACCTTCCTACTAACCTACTATGAAGTTATAGATGAAAGATTGAGGAGCTTCAATAATGAAGGATAGCCAGATCAAATGCCTATTAGCTTGGCTAATGCCAATATCTCCAAATGTGAGAGAGATTTTGTTATGTAAACAAGGTGTGTGTTTGAGAGGGAGGGTAACCCTTCTATTTATAGTTTTTCACTTGGGAGAGTTTGGAATTTGGGTGCACGTGGAACTAAAGCTCAAAAATCATGTTTAGATTAGATTAGGATAAACATGCTTTAAGCTTAGTTAAGCTTGATTTAAGGCTAGTTAACTAGAGTTTAGGCTATTTAAACTTTGATTATAAAGTGATTAGAGACTCATTGAGAGTTGGGAGGGGTCTGGATAACCAATTGCGACTGATAGATAGCCTACAAAGCCAATAGAAGTGTTCTAGAGAGAACTAGGGAGGTTCTGAATATTTGAAAGGAGGAATGTTTAGGTAATAAGAGAGATATTAGCCAAACAAGTTGATTATAGAAGGAATATGACCAAGAAGGTTTCATGAATGGGCATCCGAGAGTGGAGTGAAAAGGGGGAATTAATGAAGTGTTGTCAATCGGTTGAATGGGAGGAAATGCTAAGTGTAATCATATTTTAGGTGTCTACATTTTCCCCTCTTTTCCGTGACGTAAGTGACATCACTTCAAAGAATGTAGACAAACATAAAAAATTAGAAAATTTTGAAGGGATAGAAGAAAAATGAGTAGAATGGAGGACGCCCGTCAATTGTCGATGGGGTGATAGAATAAATCGATTGATGATCGAAAAGATGATAGAAATATAATAGAAGAAAGAATAGTGTGGAGAAGAAGAAAGGGGATATAGAAGAAAAGGAGTATGAGGAAGAGAGAATGAGCTAACATCCATCCAATGTCTTTTAAACAAATTTATTTTCATCATATTGCTAAGGATATTCATCATCAGTCCTTATTAAAAACAATGAACAAAAGTCTAGTATGACATTGAAAATCCATATACAAACAAATGTCCATTGCTAAACACACCAAATCCATGCAACATACAAAATGCAATGCAATACAAGGAAGTAAAATATGCCTAACTCAATGCAACATACATAATGCAATACAACATAAGAAAGTAAACAAGATAAACTAAAAAACAAACAAGATGCAATGTTTTTGTTATTGATCTTTAGATTGAACCTTTTTGAATTAACGACAAGGGTTATGATGGTTCCCCAAGAAAGGATACATGCGAGGAGAATAATGGAGGAAAATTTGGTCCTATGAAAAAACAATGTGCACTATGAAATAGTACCAGGCAACTCGTTATGCCCCAGAGTATAGATGAAGTAAGCAACTTAGATTTTGTTGATGGAGGTAGATCAAGATGATCTATGAGTCGCGCACATGAAAAAGTGAGAACTAAAGAGTGACATTTTCTCGGGATGATTTTCAATTTTAAAATTTTTCTTAAACATATTTGAATACTTTAATTTTTCTAACATATTTGAATGTTTTGATTTTTCTAACATATTTGAATGTTTTGATTTTTTTAACATATTTGAATGTTTTTGTGATTTTGAAAGTTTTCTGAAACTATGTACAGAAGATGAGGAAGTATGGATCCCCCTAGCGATAGATGGTATGTACAAGGGCACAAGGCCACGTGCATACAAGAAAGGTGAAGATGTAAAAATGCCCTAGCGATTAGGTGGGAGTATTCAAAGGAAAACTCTTCATGGGTAGAAGTGGGACCCAAGGCCATTATGGATAGGTTCAACATAATTATGAAAATAAACTAATGAAGTAATGGGAAGAAGAAAGGATGCCCCAGTGTTAGTTGGCCTAAAATCACATGATAGAAAGGAAGGAGGTAGATTGTATTTTTGAAAGGAACAAAGGTGTCGAAAACATGGAAAAAAAAGTAACCTTATACACAGGGATGTTCTGAACGAAGTATAAGAATGATGTGAATGACATGAATGTAGTTTAGAAGCCTCATGACAAAAAAGGGATTAGCCAAGGGCATGAATCATGAGATGAGATAAGGACTAAAGTAAGAGTCTGAACAAGGTCTAAAAAGACACTTGGTAACATACCAATCCTGATTACTCATAGAGATTTAGTATGTGCATGTGGAATTTAATTACCTCTTGAAGGAAAGGTTTAATAGACAACAAGTGAAGACACCCTAGCCAATGTGTAGGAATGATTGATTTTGAAAGGTGATTTTGTGAATGGATGGTGGAAGGATAACCGTACATTTCTCCACTACCAACCAGGTGTCCATAGCCCCATAGAGATGTATTTGATTCTAATCACAACATTTATCTACTGCCAGTTAAGCATCCATAGCCCCGATAGAGATTATTGGAAATACCCCAAGAGAGAGTTATATATTAATTTTCTTTTTATTTTATCTTTCAGCTTTTGATTCTTTTTCTTTCTGAAAACTTATTTCAGCTCTCTTGTTTAACAAGGGGTTAAGAACCAAAAATGGCTTAATGGAAGGAAATGGAAGTGAATGTGATGATGACATTGGCTAGTGTCAACAAATATGTCCAAAAGTTCTTAAAAACAAGTTTATTAGAAGTTGAATGTGATAGGATCTCTAAGAGGTTAGTCGTTATTTAATTTACCAAGGTGATAAAAGACTAGGGTCAAATGTATACCATAGAGATAAATGTCACAAAATGCATGTGAATAGGCTAACCAAAATATCACCGAAGGGATGAAAATGGTATGAAGACTTTCATAGTAACAACAAGGAAGGGAAGAAAGAAACATTCATGTGTATGCAATACTTGATTGCAATGTTTGAGAAAATGTACCTTTGATTTTTCTTGTGTTTTCTCACTGTTTTTTGCATTTTTGCATTGTTTTTATTGTTATCTTTTCTTATAGTTTTTGGAAAGGTGGGACAAATAAATTCACTTTGCATGGTAAGATCCAAAAAAATGTTTGTGACTTCCTTGATAAGGAGACTAGGTGTGTTTGTTTATTAAGCGTAATATTTTCTCCAATGTTGATGACACAGTGATCTCGTACTCAACAAATGACCGTGATTTATCTTCAAACATGGATTTCGTATGTAGTAGCTTGAGTTCCCTATCCATAGGTTTCTGAAATTTACACCATACTTGATAGTTGCGTTGGTGTACATTTTTGAATCGTGCTTGATTTACAACCTTAAGATCATTGGAAGTGTTAGGATCTTTGGAGATCTTTGAAATTTTGAATTGAGCTTGATAATGAGCTTGTTTGGGTTTCTTATAAGCTAACATGTGAATTATTTGACCCGAGAAGGAGAAAAAAGAGAATGTTGATGTTTAGAACTAATGTGAGAAATAACTGTGGGCTTTCCACAACCATTGATAGAAGAAATATGTGATGGATGAAAAGGATACGGTCAAAGAATTGAAGAGAATGGGCTACCGGAGGTGAGCCACCGATAGAAGATGATGAAGGGCTACCAGGATACGGCCCTAAGATTAAATAAATTGGGCTATGATGACATGGTCCAATAATAGAAGATGAGGGTGAGGGAATATTAGGGTTTGGCCTGTATAAATGAGGGGTACTACCAGAGGGGTCCCATAGATAGAAGAGGATGAAGGGCTACTAGGATGTGGCCCAAGAATAGAAGGTAGTAGGCTACCAAGAGGTGACCCATAAGTAGAAAATGGAGTGCTACTAGGATGTGGTCCCATGATAGAAGAAGATAACGAGCTACTCAACGGTGACCCAAGGTGAGATTTTTATTGAGGAATGGTGATAGATAATGAATGACTGGGAAATGAGAAGATAGGCCATGGATCAATGCTAGACCCTGACATCTCATCATGCTCAGAAGAAGGTGAATATGGAATAACAGAAGAAGAATCAAGTTCCATGAATTTATTCTCTTCCTCTATGTTCTTGATGAGAGGGATAAACTTATTTTTTCAATACATGAGCATATCGAGTTAAAAAAATAATCCTTGTTTGTAATCCTCTAAAGGGATATATTTGTGTAGTTTGATTGTTCCTTCATCCTGAGAGAAATCAATCAGTAGAGGTTGTTGTTCTTTGGTCATAGAAGGTTAAATAGAAGAAACAAGTCTGATAAACAAGGAAGATTTATTGATAGATGAAGATGACTCAAGAGAGGAAGTAGGATTGGAGGAAAGTGTCTCATGAATGGATGATTTGGATTTAGACGTATGTCATTTTTCTAGAAGATGATGTAATGTAGGTTGGAAATTAGGATCGCGTAGCCATTCGTTAAGTTTCGACGTAGAAGTCGAATTAGATGATTGACTAGAGGTAAACCGATTCATGGAACTCTTTGATGGAGGAAGAGGTTTTTGAGACAACTGATGAAGGAGGTCCTATGAAGAAAGGGAGGACCGTGACTCAAGAACCAAATAAGATCTTTGATCGATGGAAGGTGGAGTCACATGAGTCTTCAAAGGAGGATGCCATCATTGAGTTGATTTGGAATAAATGTCATGTGAAGGAAGGGAGGACCATGATTCAAGATTTTATCTAGGGGTATCCAAATAATATTTGGGATTTGAATATTCAGAAGAAGAGTGAGAATCCAAATGGTAGTTTGGATTTGAATCAGAAGAAGAGTGGGGGGAACTTGAATAATAATTTGGATCAGAAGCATCAAAACCATACCACTGACTATGAGCTGAAGGTGGGGAATAGGGTACCTGGTTGGGTCTTCTAGCACTAATAACCAAATGAGGTTTAATTGTAATGAGAATATTTTGATTTGAATTCCTAAACCTAGGTTTTGTATTGTAGTAAGTGTGAAAAACCGTGTGATAGTCACTCATTCTTGACATCACTTAAGCACAAATTTCTATCTCTAGATAGTGTGATGGAACTCCTTCAAAGGGAATAAGGCTCCATATCGATTCAAGGAAGCATAATGACATCCAACTAGACATTTTTAAGTATCAAGATGTATGTGTGATTTTCCAAAGAAGGTATAAGGAAAATAGATATTGTGAGTATGTAATCTCGATGAGATAAAAAATGATTGTCCTAGAAAAAAAAAATTCCAGATGAATAATCACAAATAACAATCATACAAGTGGGAAAGACAAATCCAATCAACAAGGAAATATACCCTATGCAAATGTGTGTGTAAAGTGATATTTCGATGAAATGATGATCAACACAATGTCAATATTTACGTCAAGCTCGAAATGAACAAGGCATAAATTTTAACAAAGGGTAGATGTGACTCCCAATCAAAGGATATAATGACACGTTAAACAACCAATAAGGCCAAAATGATAAAGGGTGAGGATTACAAATGTAAGCTAGGTAACCACACCAATTGGACATGTTAATCAAGCTTCACGAAGAAGTGAGATATTAGTGCAAAAGTGGTATCGAAATGACATAAACAAAGTAAGAAACACTCATCAAGATTTTGGACAATGTTTGAAGTAAAACCAAGTCAAAGTATACTAAGGATGTGCTAAAATGTGTGTATCATAACACCACAATGCAGATACTTAGATCACGTTTATGAAAAACAAAACATAAGTATATTAATTGTGTTGAGACAATGCAAACAAGGTAACATGTCAAAGGGAGATCAAATGATGAATCAATTTTAACTATGATGATGATATTGAAATCAAGATCAAGTGGCCATCAAAGATATAAGGAAAAATCCACGCACTTTAGATACTTAACAACTCATTTCAAAACATGGATGAGCGTAAATGGACAAAAATGTGGTGAACACTATATATGACAACACTCCCGAAAGATGCCTTATGTTGCCCCAAATGAGAAACAAGAACACAGAAAGTATAGATGAAAAATAAACTAAGCACCACTTTGGTAGAGATTCACCTCGCCCGAAGGTGAGAAAGAAGATAAGATAAGTAAAACATCGTCTAATTTCTATGATGAAAAGCACTTAGATCCAACTTAAGTGGATTATTTTCCTTGTTCAAAAAACAAGGATCTGTATCCAAACAAGTTATCACTTCATGATGGCCAAGACATGAAAAAGGACTAGTAAAGTGGGCCTCAAGACAAAATGGCCTCCTTAATAAGATCTCTCAACTAGGTGTTACAAAGCCGTCTAAGAGCGGGCATGATTTGAAAGGAACGATAACTAGATCGTACTAAGCCAAGAACACAGATGCTAAGCAAACACCATGATCTATAAGATGAAAGCAATTCACCAAAATAAATTTACATAAAACCTTTGCAAACAAATGAGAAACAATATCATATATTATTATAGAACTCAATGAAATACATTGAGAATGGGCCTTGCTTAAATAGGTAAGGAATAACAATCTAAGAACTAGTCAAGGTCATAGATCAAGCCATAAATCAAAGAAATAACTAGTCATCAAAGAACTAGTCAAGACCATAGATTTATGAGAGAACTAAACATCAAGGATCTAGTCAATACCATAGATCAAGGAAAGAACTATACCCAAAACTAGATAATATCTCCTAATATCTAAATAAGATAAAGAAATATCCACACACATAAGTGTGTGAGGATAAATACAATATAGGTAAATAAAGTACCTAGGTGAACATGAGCTAAAGTAAATACCTACTCTAACATGATTTACCCAAAAAATTTAACTACCTAATTTTGGAGTATCTTGGCTTTTCCACCTTCAAGTATAATGGGAACTAATTGCATCCATCATGTACTCTTTCCAGAGTCACGATACGAACAACTTTGTAATGCTAACTCACAAGGAGAACTATTCAAGCGAGTAAGCGAGGTGATTCCTATTTCATCCACGAGGTTATGTAGCGGTGGATTACTTTAGGGTTCCTAGAACCACCCCCATTACTATAGCTTAAGGTGTTATGCCAAAGGGGTAATGTTCCAGTTAAGCGGATAGGAACATACCCTTTTCTGAAACCTATAATACAATGTGATGAAATTGGTGTGTTTTTTATATTGCTTAACTTAATGTGGTTTTAAGTAGCACGCCATTTGGAAACCTACATAAAACACGTGTATTATAAGTTTTGTGTCTTGTTTGGTTTTGACGTCTTTCTTTGACAAGTGATTTTGGTCCTACATACCAAGGTTAGTAATTTTCCAAAATGTAATACAAAGGAAATAAGATGTTGTTTTTGATTTCCCAAATCATCCTAAGATGCAAGGAAAGAGCATACGCAACAAGGTGTCTCACTCAAATTTGTAATAAATGGAAAATTCCTAAGTACAATGTGAAATGAGCTCCTTTTAACTAACTTTGAAAGCTAAATAAACCATTTTGCAAGTATTAATAAAGTGGTGAAACATTTCTGATTCCTAAGATCACCTAGAAAAGCACGAGAGAAGAGCATGTGCATTTCAAAATTTCACAAATGAATATGCGAACATTTTTAAAATAGTTATCTCAAACTATCTTAATGAAGAGGAAACTTATAAACTAATGTTAGAACCCTGCAAAAGTTAGAAATCCAAGAAAATCGTAAAATTCTAGAAATCTATTTTTAGCAGTTTTAGTATTTTGCATTTTTGAGGTCTCCGGGGGCACTTTGGGAGTTTTGTGATAGAAGTAAGTATACTAAAGGTATATTAATTTTGTAAAATCCCTTGCAAATTTCAATTTTTTATCTTTCTGACACCTATTCAAACTCTAAAAATGGGTTAACGAGTCAAAATATATGATCAAAACAAGGAGCACTAAAAATAAAATGAATGAATCCAGACTACATAGAGACACCTGCACATCCAGAATGACACCTGTGTGCCCCAGCCAATGGAGATGCACCCTAACCAATGTAGATGCATGCAAGGTGGAAATGCATAAGGGGGGATAACACCTAAAAAAGATTTTATGACATGTACGCTATGGTTACGATGTGGATGCACCTAACTCAACGTATACGCCTACAAAATAAAATTACTAAAATCCACAGTATACCAAAAACACAGATGCATCCAGAGAGACATAGAAACTTGAAACTTGACATACAAACTTGAGATTCAACAGAGATGCATCCCATCATAAAACAAAAAGTTTCAATTTTTACACAGTGGGTTTATTTACATAGACACGACCAGAGAGATGGTGACACTGACCCACCAATGGAGACACATGTGCATCCCTACAGAGATAAAATTTTCTAATGATGAACATATCTAGACAGGTGTGCTCCTATTCTGATGGGAACACTAGGTTTTCAATGTGGACACACCCCTTTACAACACCTACACGTACCCTATGAAAAACCTACAAAACCCAAAGATTTTCAAAATTTCAAGAGCAAGCAGGTTAGTTGTTAGTCAAAGTGTCCTATTTCTATATCAAACCCACAAAATACATGCAAATGAAGGTCATTTATCTAGTGTTAGAAACAAAATGAGGAAATAACAAGTGATTTGATCCAAAAAACTTGAAAATGAACTTTGAAGAACTCAAAAGACCTCCATTAATGGAGGATGGACATAAGTGTCCCACCGGGTGTGCCAAATGTATGCATGAGAAGATTAGCTATGTTAATAAACAATAAACTAACTAAGTAGCTCCATTATCTAACTAAACCTATCATAAACATCAAGATGAGTGCTAAATAAGATAACTTCTACAATAATTAATTAAACTAAAACACCATCATTTTATCTCTAACTACTCATGATTACTTAAAACATAAATTGAACCTAGTTAAACCTATGATCAAACAAATTAGATGTGTTGTTTACTTCAATGGAGGTGAAGAGGTCTCTCTAAAATGGCTACAAGGCCATGTTAGATACCCTCCTACTAACCTACTATGAAGTGATAGATGCAAGATGGAGGATCTTCAACAATGGAGGATAGACAAGATCAAATGCCTATTAGCTTGGTTAATGTAAATGTTTCCCTCGGAAATGTTTCGTTCCTTTTAAAACAGATAAGGTTAGGGTTAGGAGGAATACCTTAGAATGTCGAGATGGTGTGCGCGTACGTAGAAAAGATCGGACCGACCGTGAAGAACTCCTTTTTGTCTTGGAAGGACTACCTGCAAATAAGAACACAAGACCACAAGATTTTGATTAAACAATAAATGAGGAAACTGCCTTGGGCCCAGGAAATATAAAACTTCCTTTCGAAGGTGGTCAGTTTCCCTGCTAATATGAATTAACACAAAAGACTGTAAAATATCAATTAAGTTGTTTCGTTGAACTGGGTAGGGAAAAGGCTGTTCTAGTTTTGATCGGAGGAACCGATGGCGGTTACTTGATAACCGATACCGGTGGATTATAGGATCTTCTTGTAGTTATGGTGTTTGTAAGGCTGGTTTAGGGATGATATTAGGAAATGAGATGATGAGGGTAAAAGAATAACAGATTAGATGCAATGGCACATTGGGTAGTGGACTCGAAACGGATTTAGGAGGATTGAGATTCAAGAAACATAAGAAATGTTATAACAAAGGACATGCAAGATGTGACTTACTCGTTTTGACAAAGATGCAAGTTGATCTCCTTGGTTGTAAACACTTCTGGTATTTCCACTCATCTCTGCTCTGTCAAGTGAAGATCTGGCCTCTGTTTTTCGCTCGCAATGCTCTCTGTTGATCCAGAAATCCTTCGACTGATCTCTAAAATGAAATTCTGATCCGTTGTTTTGGTTTGGGGAGCCCATTTACAGGGAACCGATGGCGGTTGCGTAACCGACGGCGGTCGAGTAGGAACCGGCATCGGTAAGGAAAAAGTAGGCTATTTTTAGTAAAATAGCCCACCTTCCCTGCTTTTCTCCCGAGAGATCAGTTGCGGGCTTGGTCAAGTGACTAGAAGGTCGGTTTTGGGTGCGAGTAAGGAGGCATTAGTTATGGGTGTAGGTGTAGACCAAGTTTTAGGTTTTAATTAGGTTAGTTTAGGATTAGGGCTAGGTCATGATGAGGTGGCAAAATGAGGTGGTAGGTGAGGTGATGGGGATTTATCAATTACAAGGTAATTAATAAATAATTGTGTAAGGTTTAGGTAATGAGGTTAGGTTACGAAATGGGATGCGGGTCACAAGGGGTCGTAAGACATGAATTTGGTGTCTACATTAGCCCCTTATTGTCGTGTAGCTTGTTCTGTAAAGTTGCACGGAAAATAATATGAAGTGGTTTCTCATGTTAAGGATATAGGTAATCCCCCTCAAATCTATCACAGAGTGAGTGAACGGGAAATCAGGGATAGGGTTGATAAAGGGTACATGTTGTAGAGAGGATGGTAAGGTGGTGGGGTAGGTCCAAGGAAGCAGACGCATGTTGTCAAATGTAATAGTATACGACTAGGGTACATGATTTGACGAGCAAACCAATGATGTATAGGCAAAGGTCGATAGTTTATCCAAACAAGGGTGATATAATCCTGGTATCCAAGGCATAGGAAGTAGCTCCAGGGTATATAACAGGTAAGGTACAGGAACGTTTAGGCATGTTCAAGAACGAATGGTTAGTTTGGTTGAGATAAACGTCACGGTCTAGGTCTAGGCAAAGTTGGTCGACAGATCAAGTCAAGGACCCTAATCATGCTAAAACACGAACAGGTGAGCTCGATTGAACAAAAAACTACCGGATGGGTGGATAAAAGTGTATGGTGTTGATTTTGGGTAAGGGATGGAAGTGGTGCGGCCGTGGGTCGGGCCAAGTTGTTGGGTTGCGGCCTTGGGTCGGGCCAGAAGGGTAAAGGGAGGCCTTGGGTCGGGCCAAATAGTGAGGGCGAGGCCTTGGGTCGGGCCAATTGGTAGGTTGAGGCCTTGGGTCGGGCCAAATTGGTAGGGCGAGGCCTTGGGTCGGGCCAAATGGGTAGGGTGAGGCCTTGGGTCGGGCCGAATAGGTAGGTTGAGGCCTTAGGTCGGGCCGAATAGGTAGGTTGAGGCCTTAGGTCAGGCCGAAAAGGTAGGTTGAGGCCTTAGGTCGGGCCGAATAGGTAGGTTGAGGCCGTAGGTCGGGCCGAATAGGTAGGTTGAGGCCTTAGGTCGGGCCGATTGGTAGGTTGAGGCCTTAGGTCGGGCCGATTGGTAGGTTGAGGCCTTGGGTCAGGCCAAATTGGTAGGGCGAGGCCTTGGGTCGGGCCAAATGGGTAGGGCGAGGCCTTGGGTTGGGCCGATTAGGTAGGTTGAGGCCTTGGGTCGGGCCAAATTGGTAGGTTGAGGCCGTAGGTCAGGCCAAATAGGTAGGTTGAGGCCTTGGGTCGGGCCAAATTGGTAGGGCGAGGCCTTGGGTCGGGCCAAATGGGTAGGGCGAGGCCTTGGGTCGGGCCAAATAGGTAGGTTGAGGCCTTAGGTCGGGCCAAATAGGTAGGTTGAGGCCTTAGGTCAGGCCAAATAGGTAGGTTGAGGCCTTGGGTCGGGCCGAATAGGTAGGGCGAGGCCTTGGGTCGGGCCAATAGGTAGGTTAAGGCCTTGGGTCGGGCCGGTTGGGTAGGTCACGGCCTTGGGTCGGGCCAAATAGATAGGTTGAGGCCTTGGGTCGGGCCAAATGGGTAGGTTGAGGCCTTGGGTCGGGCCAACAGTAGGTAGGCGCGAGGCCTTGGGTCGGGCCAAATAGGTAAACAAATGGTGTTCAAAAAAAGTGGATATAGGTGATATGTGGTTAAAAAGGGGCAAATGGTAAAAGAAGGGCAAAAAATTGGTGGAAAGTTGGCAGAAAAACCGATGTCGATTCTACATGACCGATATCGGTTAAGGGACCGATAAGCGGTTCATTAGGGCAAAATGAAACCGAAATCGGTTAAGGCGAAAAACATATAAAAAGAAAAATACGGCTTGTCATTGTCACTTGTGTTATTTGAAAACCAAAGTGATTTGTCGACGTGGGGAGTTGAGAGTGGAGGTTTTTTTGAAAAAGGATAAAGAGGAATGTAATTAAATAGAAATACACAAAAATATTTATATTTACCACACATGATAGGTTATGGTAGGGGATGGTCGAGCTAACCACAGGAGACCCCATGTCTCCGAAGTGTTGCCTACATAGCCCATTGCACAAAGCAAGGAAGGGCCTCAGACCGATGTAGTTCTCCCTTAGGATCAGGGAGAGGCGAATTCAGGCAATTTGGTACGGTTTAGGCAATTGGTTGGTTGGTAAAAATATTAAGATTGGTAAAGGTAAGGTTGATGGTGTTGGTAATGAATTGGTGATGTTGTAAAAAGGTATAAGGGAAGCGAAAGTTAGCCTACCCAAGTAGAAGGGAACCATGTCCTGATTAAGGTCAACACACAATCCTAGATGCGAGGCAAAGCAGAAAGAGTGCTCCGTAGGTGAAAAGAGCTAAACAAACCACACAACGTAGAACGAGCTTGGAGCCCTAGGTACCGTGCATGATTTGAAGTCAATAGGTGAAAAGAGTTGTGTGATCACAATATATCGAGCGTACATTACGTCCCTTGAGTTGAAACAAATGGTGAGGTGAGGTGGATGGTATAGCTGAGGTTCAGAGAACTTATTACAAAGTGAGTGTTCTGACGAAAGAGAACCTACCCTAAATAGACAAGTCCATGACTCAAAAGTCCTTTTGAATGAGGCTTTTATTTTATTGAATGTAGACTGATCGATGCGGGAAGTCTACAAGGGATATTGATTGTATTATTCTTGAGGTCTTCACGAAGCTGATCGATGCGAGAAGCTTCTGCTAGAGGCTGACTGTGTATAGCTGTCCTTCGAGGGAGCAGTCTATTTATAGTAGCAGATGTGATTTTAGTGCATAGCTGTCCTTCAGGGGAGCAGTCTATAGAGAATAGCAGCAATAATTTGGCATATAGCTGTCCTTCGAGGGAGCAGTCTATATTTAATTTAGATGACTAGATGTTCTGTTTAAGCGTGAAGCATCTAGTTTAGTAGGAAGTTTGACTCAAGAAAATCCCATAAGAATACGGCTTATTTTAATACGTTGAAGTCATGGACTAGACTAAAAAGGGGAAGGCATCGTTAAGGGGAGGTGAGAGGTGAGCTTGATTTTATTTCGAGATGTAGGAAACAAGTGCATGTGGTGGTATGGGAGCTCAAGGGACGAGCAGTAGGTGGATAAGAAGTGATATAACACTAATTTCAACAATAGAATGGTCGAAGATGCAAGGCATTAAGGGGCTCGGGCTCAGGTTTACCATTAAGCGAAGCTAAACGATAAGTACCAGATCCATAGGTGTGAGTGATTATATAAGGCCCAATCCAATTGGGAGCAAATTTTCCACGTTTGCTCTTTTCTAGTTTGGTTACATGTTGATTCTCTTTGAGGAAAAGATCACCAACCTTAAAGGTACGCTCATGAAGTCACTTATCATAAGCACGTTTAATGCGTTTTTGATAGATTTGAAGGTGATCAAGAGTCGTAAGACGGTGTTCATCAAGAAGCTCCAATTGGGCTAACCGCTCTTGGCGGAAATCATCGTTGGTGAGAATATCCTGAAGAGATATTCTAAGGGAGGGTATTTGTATTTCGAGAGGCAAAACAGCCTCGGTACCGTATACCAAAGAAAAAGGTGTGGCATTAGTGGAGGTACGAATACTAGTGCGATAAGCCCAAAGGGCAAAGGGGATGTGATCGTGCCAATTTCTTCCGGATTCATTGACAACTTTCATGAGGATTTTGGTTAGTGTTTTATTAGAAGATTCAGCCTGACCATTGGCCTGCGGATAGTAAGGTGATGAGAAACTAAGTTTGATACCAAAGTTGTCACAAAGGTCTTGTAACAACTTGTTTTTAAAAGATTTACCATTATCTCGTTATTAGGCGATGAGGAATACTAAAACGATGATAATGTGATGGTTAATGAATTCAACAATTTTTTCTTTTTTGATTGAAATGAGTGGAATAGCCTCCACCCATTTTGTGTAATATTCGGTCGCTGTGATTATCCAACGGTGACGTTGTGAAGAGGTCGGGTGAATCTCACCAATAAGGTCTAAACCCCATTGTGAGAAGGGCCAAAGATCTCGAGCGACCTGGAGCGGGTGGCTAGGAGTATGTTGAAGGTTGGCATGTTGCTAACACATAACACAATGCTTAACATATTCGTGGCAGTCGTTATTGAGAGTAGGCCAATAATAACCAAGGCGAAGGATTCATTTGGCCACGGCAAGGCCGCTAAAATGTCCACCACAAATACCATCATGGACCTGTTGGATGGTATGAGTGGCCTCCGCGCCAGTTAGACAGCGAAGGAGGATGCCATCAAAGCCACGTTTATAGAGGAGTCCCCCCATGACAACATAACGCGAAACACTTTTAAGAAAAGCACGTTTGCCGTTACTAGTAAGGTCAGGTGGGAGGACAGAGATTGTAAGGTAGTCGTGAAATTGGTGGTACTAGGTATCCTGCGAACTAGTAGACACAGTATTTATCGTACAAACTACCGGGGTTGAATAGGATGGGACAAAAAGTTGTTGGACCATGACGAATAATTCAGAGTCAGTTGGTGCGGCGGGAATTTGCGAGGCTAAGCAAGCCATAGTGTCCGCAAATTTGTTAGTGGAGCGTGGAATGGTTTGTATAGAATAGTGAGTAAATAAGGCTAGAAGTGAATCCACGTAGTGTTTGTATTTTTGAAGTTCCTCATTTTTGCATTGGTAGACGCCCATAACTTGATTGACTACCAATTGAGAGTCGCCAAAAATGTTGATAGATTTGATGCCTAAGTGTAACGCAACTTGGAGACCCAGAACAAGGGCCTCGTATTCCGCTGTATTATTAGTGCAAGGGAAATCAAGCCGAAATGAAAGAGGCATAGGTTCAGCGTCGAGAGGAATGAGAACAACGCCGGCTCCTCCGCCGCGCTGGCATTTAGATCCATCGAAGAAGAGGGTCATTTGATACAACTCTTCCCGGAGTGAAAGAGTGGCGATGAGTTCGTCGGGGAAGGTAAAATTGGTAAATTGTTCCCCAGGTAAAGGGGCCTCCGCAAGTTGGTCTGCAAGAGTTTGTCCTTTGATTGACTTCTGTTGTACGAATTCAAGGTCAAGGTCAGCGAGGAGCATAAGCCATCGAGCGATACGTTGGTTTAGATGCGGTTTGGCGTACATATAATGAATGGGGTCTGTGTTGGTGATGACAAAAGTTTTGTGATTCAGGAGGTAATGTCGGAGTTTGGTGGCTACAAATGATAGGGCAAGGCACAATTTTTCTACATGTGTATACCTAGTCTCATAATCCACGAGGGTACGACTTATATAATAAACGGCCTGTTCTCGTCGTGCCGAATCCCGATGTGCGAGCATAGCACCTATAGCATGGTCAGTGGCGGAAAGATAAAGGTAGAAAGGGCGGTCGTCCTGGGGTGGGATAAGCACGGGTGGCTGCAAGAGATAGGATTTGAGAGCTTCGAAGGCTTGGTGACACTCCTCACTCCATTGAAAGGCAATGTCCTTTTTAAGAAGGTGATGAAAAGGTTGACACCGATCCGAGAGTTGGGAGATGAAACGTCGGATAGATTGGAGCTTACCTTGTAAACTACGCAATTGTTTGAGATTTTTGGGTGGGGGCATTTCTAGGATAGCTTTGACTTTAGATGGATCGACCTCAATGCCACGCAAAGAGACGATAAAGCCAAGAAGTTTTCCCGAAAGAACACCAAAGACACATTTCTTTGGTTGAAGGCGGACAGAATATTGTAACAGGTGATCAAAAATAATGGTTAAAACATCGAGATGTTCACTACGATGTTTAGACTTGCCGAGAAGATCGTCGACATAATCTTCAAGGATAGTGTGCATAATGTCATGAAAAATGTAGGTCATAGCCCGCTGATAGGTAGCACCAGCATTCTTAAGGCCAAATGGCATGACACGATAATAGAAGGTTCCCAAGGAGTTATGAAGGCGCTTTGTGTTTGATCGGCGAGGGGCAACCAAAATTTGGTTGTATCCTGAAAAGCCATCCATGAGAGAGAGCATCTCATGACCTGCAGTTAGATCAACAAGTTGGTCAATGCTAGGTAAGGGGAAGTCATCCTTAGGGCAAGCGAGGTTAAGATCCCGGAAATCTGTGCATATCCGAAGTCCCCCTGTCGCTTTAGTGACAGGTACGATGTTAGAAATCCATTGAGGATAGTCAATAGGCAAGATGAAGGAAACAGAAAGGAGTCGTTGGAGCTCCTCTTTGACCAAGAGAGCAATGCGTGGATGCATTTTTCTCAATTTCTGTTTGACTGGTTTGGAATCGGGGTTTAGGGTGATGTTATGGATGGCAATGGTAGGATCAATTCCTGGCATGTCAGCGTAAGACCATGCGAAAGCTTGGTTGCGAGCACGGAGAAAGGTAGTAAAGGCGGCTTGTTCTGATGTGTTAAGGGATTGTCCAATCTTCACAATGTGAGGATCCTCCTCCGTGTGGATGTTGATTTCTATAGTAGATTCGTTCAGCATGGTTTGGGTTTCAGATGGTAAGGCTCGTTGAATATAAGAATCATCTCGCGCTTGAGGTAAGTGAGGATGGAGTCATCATCCTGGCATTCAACAACATTAATCAAAGGTGAATCCTCTTCGATCATGTCTGGATACAGAAGGGGAAGAGAAGATGGGTCCTCATTATCGCGTTGATAAGTGAGAGGACCTATGAAGATAGCATTTATGAAAAAAAAAAGTTAGGAGGGATGGATTCAGGGTCTATAGATTCTGTGGGTGATGATGGCAAAGTGGGTGATGATGGTTTGGTAGGGGTGACGTCTTCTTCTTCCAGGATACAGCTGACAGGAGGTGTCTCCTGTGTAGGTGTTTTCAGAAAACCGAGACCACCGCATCATTATGTTTACGGTAGTCACGGGGATGAGTGTATTTCGGCCTTGTTTGTAAAGGCCAAAACCAAAGCCTTTCCACGCACAGCGAGTCAAGAAGGTGAGGGCGAAATGATGATTTGTCAAGTATTGAAAATCGGATTGGAAGGGAACCACACCAAGAGGAGGTTCAGGGGTAATGGAGGATGCGTCAACACCCCCATACGTTAGGTTAGTGCGGCAATGGGGTGGTCCGTAAGAGATTACCTCCCACACGCGGCTACCGTAGGTGGGATGTGCATGTAATTGTCCGTACTCTCGCGGGGTAGGGAAAGAACTAACGTATATAGGCGGTACTCCCCAGCGTAAGGCACTCGAAAACATCTACTAAGGGGTCGGAGGTTGGAATGTTAGGCCGGGGAAGGGAAGTGGTTTTGCGATGGTGGTTTCATCAAAGGCATAGGCACGGTTGAGGTGGATGGTTGAGGTACATTTGAAGAGGATGGTTGGGTTGAATGTATGGGTGTCTTGATTGGTATAAGCACATCGTTAGGGCGGTATAACATATTGCAGGTTTTAAAGGGGGGAGGGTCAGCTTTTACGGTGTAGGACTTCCCCTCGTACTCAAATTTTATGCATCTATGTAATGTTGAGGGAACGCATCCCATGGCTCGGATCCAAGGACGACCCAGCAATATATTATATTGGAACTCTCCCTCCAAGACATAGAAGAGTTCGGGTAAAGTACGTGGTCCTACCCGAATGTTGAGGATCACGGTGCCTAAGGTAGAAGTAATAGCATCATTGAATGACCGCAACA
Organism: Taxus wallichiana var. yunnanensis; assembly: GCA_018340775.1. Classification (NCBI taxonomy): domain Eukaryota; kingdom Viridiplantae; phylum Streptophyta; class Pinopsida; order Cupressales; family Taxaceae; genus Taxus; species Taxus wallichiana. The sequence goes on from CM031244.1 coordinate 166,534,963, forward strand.
TGATGGGGTTGGCACACATGCAACTAGAAGGGATATTCATTTGTTGGAAGGCTTTTGAAGAGATGATGTTTAGGCTAGCACCCCCGTCAATCATAACACGACGTACCCGAATGTCCCGGATGTAAGCTGAGATGAAAAGAGCAGGGTCAGGATCTTCTGTACCAAAGTCAACAATTTCGTCTTCGGAGAAACCGATTGCACAGCAGCTTTGTATGCAGAGACGAAGTGGTGGCGATGGGTTGTTTGGTGAGAGAAGTAACGTGATTGGGTGTTAGAATGGAGGCGACAGTCAGGGTTTCATTAGGTAAAACCTCTATCCCTTGAAGGATCTCAACGAGAGCTTGTCGATGAGATTCAGAAGTCTGAATGAGATCATACAAAGTGTCATTTTTATGGGCGATTGGTGCATTGTTTAATCATATTTCGGTGAGCAATGCCATTAGAGACGGATAGGCGGGTCCGTGAATGACCACTTTAGGTGGTAGTGCAATCAAGATGTTTGATGGAGAAAGAGATGCATGCAGTGTGTTTTCTTTTGCTTTCCCATTGTTTTTCGCCTTCGAGTAGCGACACTAATCATATTAATCTCGTAGACCCGAGATAAGGAAGATGGTTGGGATAACTCATGGTCTTCAAGAGGTGGGGTTGTAATAATGATAGATCTTGGTGAGGCGGGACGATGGTATAGGAGAGGGAATGGAAACTAAAGGTCTCTCCCTTCATAAGTTGTTTTCTTAATCTTTCTATCTGGGAGAGGTGATCGACGAAGGATGGTTTTTAGAGCTTTGCATCCCTCCACATCATGTCCTCGGTGTGCGGTGATAAGCGCAGATTTTAGACTCATCGTAACCCATAGGTCGGGGTTTAGACGGGTCATAAGGTCTAAGTGGAGGTAGGAAATGGTCGCATTCTCCACCAACATAGCAAGGATTTTGGCGTAATATCCTTTGAGTGGGTCAAAATCGGAAGAGGATGAGGGTATTGGTTGTGCGGGTTTTGGTAATGTTTGGGCGTGGTTGGTTCGCACGGGTGGTGTTTTAGCCGAGGGTGTTGATACGTGGTTTTCACTAAACGTGATTTCTTTGCACATGAAGCTATGTTGGATGATGAGGCGCAGATGATGTGGTATCGAAAAACAACCACGGGGAAATAGGAGTGACCGAAAACAAATCTTTTGATGATGGAATTTGTTTAGGGTTGATAGGTGGACAGGATACGCGGAGTGACGGTGTTGCTATACCCTGGAATTTCTGTATGGGTGCGGAAGGCGTAGGTTGTTTTGAAGAAAACGCAGGAGGTATGATATATTGATGTAAGGTAGAGGGATGGGGTCCCAATATGGAAGGTAGGTATGACGATGATGGTTTTGATTGTGATAGGGGCACGGATTGAGTTTGTCTCCTAGGTGGCGGGACGGATTTATTTTTGGATAGATCGAGTCGCTTAGGCGGGTGCATTAGACTGGGCATTGGTGAGGTCCCAAGCGTAGGGGAAGATCTGGTTAAGTTGATAGAAGTGGACGGGGCATTTGGTAGAGGTGAGGGGGGTGAAGGTGAGAACAGGGGCATTTTAAGCTTCTGTAAACACTTCGGGTATATGGTGGAGACATCAGGATCAGTCATTTGCATTTGAGTAGAAAAAGGGGTACTCAAACGTTCCCATAGGGCCTGTCTATCTTCTGTGGAATGACAGTCCTCACGTGTGAATATGAACTTTTGTACGGAAGAACGATGGGTTGTGATTCCAGTCCACTGTGGGTGTGACACAGGAGGTAGATGAGGCACTGTATCAATAGATGTTAAGAGGTCAACCGGTCGTTGAAAAGATTTAGGCGATGAGGGACTAATAGGTAGGAGGGCGTGTTTGAGGGGATCTGTCATGTTTAAAGAATGTGGTGATGTCAGTGTAAGAGATTTCTCATCTAAGGATGTCAAAAGGAGTGGCGAGCCTTCCTCTTGTGCAGCAAGAGCGGTAGAAGGGGACGTTTGGGAAATAGATAAATTAGATAACATCCGCTCACAGTCTTGTAGGGATGTGGTGTAAGAAGACTCATCGATGAGAAGAGAAGTCCTAGGAAGTTAACTCTTTTATGGGTAAAGGAATGATTTCACTTTGGCTTGATGGTGGTGAAGGAGGTTCAGACTCCTGTATTGGTGGAGAGGCTTGATTCAAAAAAATTTCAATAGAGGCTTTTGGCTGAGAATCGAAGACTGCATGGATCTCATGAACACTCTCCTCGGCTAAGATATCTTGGTTTACGTTACTGTTGGACGAGTGATTCGGGAATGGCTTGTTGAAAATTTTTAGATTTCGGTTAGCAGGGGCGTTAGGATTATCGAGGGCTATATCCCCCGCATCAACCATTTCCTGCACTATGTTTTTCAACATCTTGCAGTTTTCATGACTATGTCCTTTTACGCGGTGAAAGTTACAAAAGTCATTTTCTTTGTACCAGGAAGGTATTGCGCGGGTGGAGTCAAACCCAGAGTGAGGTTTAACAGGGGGCAAGGTAATGGCTCCTGCTTTGAGCAATTTTTCCAATATCACACCATATGTTTCTCCCAAGGGAGTGTAGTTGATGGGTTCTGCTTTATACTTATAAGTGGTTTTTGGCGGGGTATTAGACGGTGGTTGGGATTTGACCATCACCGCGTGGACAGCTCCTTTTGATTTAGAAGAAGTGGATGTGTGAGGAGTGGCGGTATTTGGTTTATTGATAGAATCAGGAGTTCGGAAATTGGGGTTTTTGTTACGCAACCGCAATTTCTCCTCTTCTAAGGCTCGAATTTCTAATTTTCGGGCCATGGTAAAGGCCTCGTAGAATGTGCGAAAAGTTTGAATTTGAAGAGTAGGAGAAATGTGCTTAGCACATGCCCGCGTGAAAAGTTCGATAATTTCGGTTTGAGGTAAGGCATACGTAAGTTGGTTGATAAGGCCCCGCCATCGTCCAACGAAATCTGCGATAGATTCGTCCTCAAATTGTCGGATGGCATAGAGGTCGGTGATAGATACTTTCTTGGCAATGTTAATGGAGAAATGATCCAAGAAAGATTGGGCTAGTTGGTTAAAAGAGAAGATCGAGTGCTGGGTTAAAGCACTGTACCACTCCAAGGCGGGTCCTGATAAGGACATGGGGAAGGTGCGGAGTAACAAGGCGTCATCATGGGCAATCAAATAACAAGCATGTCTAAATGATCGCAAGTGTTGTTGAGGATCCTCTTTACTATTAAAACGAGTAAATTTTGGCAACTCCCATTGAGGAGGATATGAATGAAGGGGGACAGAAGGGTGAATGGGCTCCCGACAAACTTGCTCGTATGTCAAGGCGCTACGACTTCCCGAAACAGAAGCCTCCAGGTTTTGCATTTTGTCCATCATTTGTTTGATGAAATCTGTGGTTGGATGAGATGATGGTGCGGTTGTGGTAAACGGAGGCAAGTTGGACCAAGGGCTTCCGCTGGACAATGGTGGGGCTAAGTGTTGATAAGGTATGGAGGATGAGTATGTTGGAGCAACAGAATAGGGATGTCCCATATAAGGTGTTGAGGTTACTGGATACGTGTATGGGAATGAAAAGGTAGGCGGAGCTTGAGAAGGAAAGCTCGTGTGAATAGGTGGCAGAGAGCAAGTCATGAATGGAGTGGTCTGAAAGAGAGATGAGGTAGGGGCAGTTGGTGGTAACGATACGTGAGGTCCAAAATTAGCCAAGGAAAAGCCAATCTGAGTCGTATGAACCTCTGAAGCTGTCGGATTGGGAGAAGGGGCTAAAGATGCTGGAAGCAAGGCGGTATTATCAGGAGGAGTGGGAGCTAAATGAGCAGCTATACTGATAGGCATACCGACAAGGAGCTGACCATCAGGCGTACGGTTAGGGGTATGAGACAAATAGTATTGTACAGCGCTAGAATTAGCATCCAGAAACTTGGCAAAGTCCTTATCTCCCACAGGAATTTTAGGAACCTCGCTGGTATCCGTAGGATTTCCCACAGAATGTGAAGGGGGTGATTCAGGCAAAGAAACAGAGCAAGCATGTGAAACCATAGCGGTGGCTTGCTTTCGAGTGATAACAACCATGGACAGAAGTTCACAGTAGGGTTTCAATCTGTCAGAATAGAAACAAACTCGAGACGCAAAATTGGTAGGTTCTTTGGTTTGTCGAATTGGAAAAGACAAGAATGTCGATATCGGTCTAAGTAACCAATGTCGTTACACTATAGCCGACGTCGGTCAGGTAACCGATGTCGGTGTAAGAAGTCTGGGCTAACAAGATATAAAAAGGCTGCTAATTTGATTTTTAACAACGTTTAGTATACTTGTCCAATTATTGATCACAGAAGACAGGGTATGAGAAAGAAAACAGAACTACAAACAAGCAAGATGCACACGCAAATCCAGAGACTAACCCTAGGGTTAATTTTAATTATCGTGGGCTTATGCCTTTAGACGTAGAATGATGTCGGAATCCTAAACAAGAGACTTAGGGGAAATGTCAAGTTGTTTTGGCTTATAAGGTTACCTCAATCGGGCGGAGGAATACCGCGGAAAAAGGGGGATGTTTGAGCTGTTGTGTTAATTGTGAAGTGATTTGGTATGTGTTGTGCAGTGAATGTAAGATTAATTTCTTGTCAATACCATGGATATCACCCCCACGTGTACGACCTGTTACTTAATCTATGTTCACTAGAATTGAAAAACAACAAGCAGGAATGCAATGCATGTGTTTTAAACCCAAATCGAAAATTATGTTCGATGAAGCAATAGAGAGATGACTTTCACTAATGCGAAACTAGGAAAGCAAGACAAATTCTTTACGAAATATATAACAAAAGCAGCAACAGCAAGTATGCTTCCTAAAATGAAAATAAGCAAGAGAAAGAAACCCAAAATGGGTCCCACCGGGCGTGCCAAAATGTTTCCCTCGGAAATGTTTCGTTCCTTTTAGAAACAGATAAGGTTAGGGTTAGGAGGAATACCTGTAGAATGTCGAGATGGTGTGCGCGTACCGTAGAGAAAGATCAGACTGACTGCGAAGAACTCCTTTTTGTCTTGGAAGGACTACCTACAAATAAGAACACAAGACCACAAGATTTTGATTAAACAATAAATGAGGAAACTGCCTTGGGCCCAGGAAATATAAAACTTCCTTTCGAAGGTGGTCAGTTTCCCTGCTAATATGAATTAACACAAAAGACTGTAAAATATCAATTAAGTTGTTTCGTTGAACTGGGTAGGGAAAAGGCTGTTTTTCTGGTTTTGATCAGAGGAACCGATGGCGGTTACTGATAACCGATACCGGTGGGTTATAGGATCTTCTTGGTAGCTATGGTGTTTGTAAGGCTGGTTTATGGATGATATTAGGAAATGAGATGATGAGGGGTAAAAGAATAACAGTTAGATGCAATGGCACGTTGGGTAGTGGACTCAGAAACGGATTTAGGAGGACTGAGATTCAAGAAACATAAGAAATGTTATAACAGAGGACATGCAAGATGTGACTTACTGGTTTTGACAAAGATGCAAGTTGATCTCCTTGGTTGTAAACACTTCTGGTATTTCCACTCGTCTCTGCTCTGTCAAGTGAAGATCTGCCTCTGTTTTTCGCCGCAATGCTCTCTGTTGATCCGAAATCCTTCGACCGATCTCTAAAATGAAATTCCGATCCGTTGTTTTGGTTTGGGAGCCCATTTACGAGGAACCGATGGCGGTTCGCGTTGCGTAACCGATGGCGGTCGAGTAGGAACCGCATCGGTAAGGAAAAAGTAGGCTATTTTTAGTAAAATAGCCCACCTTCCCCGCTTTCTCCCGAGAGATCGGGCTGCGGGCTTGGTCAAGTGACTAGAAGGTCGGTTTTGGGTGCGAGTAAGGAGGCATTAGTTATGGGTGTAGGTGTAGACCAAGTTTTAGGTTTTAATTAGGTTAGTTTAGGATTAGGGCTAGGTCATGATGAGGTGGCAAAATGAGGTGGTAGGTGAGGTGATGGGGATTTATCAATTACAAAGTAATTAATAAATAATTGTGTAAGGTTTAGGTAATGAGGTTAGGTTACGAAATGGGATGCGGGTCACAAGGGGTCGTAAGACATGAATTTGGTGTCTACAAGAAATGAGGTCTAATGCCAATATCTCCAAAAGTGAGAGATATTTTTTTTATGTAAACAAGGTGGGTGTTTGAGAGGGAGAGGTGACACTTCTATTTATATTTTTCACTTGGGAGAGTTTAGAATTCAAGTGCACGTGGGACTAAAGCTCAAAAATCACTTTTAGATTAGATTAGGATAAACATGCTTTAGGCTTAGTTAAGCTTGATTTAGGCTAGTTAACTAGGGTTTAGGCTAGTTAAACTTTGATTAGCAAGTAATTAGAGACTCATATAGAGTTGGGAGGGGTTGATAACCAATTGCGACTGGTAGATAGCCTATGAAGCCAATAGAAGTGGTCTAGAGAGAACTAGGGACGTTCTAAATGGTCGAAAGAAGGAATGTTTAGCTAATAAGAGAGATATTAGCCAAAAAAGTTGATTATAGAAGGAATACAACCTAGAAGGTGTCTTGAATTGGCATCCGAGAGTGGAGTGAAAAGGGATATTAACGAAGTGTCATCAATCGATTGAATGCGAGGAAATGCTAAGCGTAAGCATATTTTAGGTTTCTACAAATGGAACTCATTGAAAAGGTTATGCATAGTGTCGTAAATATATCTAAAAAATATATGGATTTGGAATTGAGTATAGGATAGGTTCATCTAACATGGGATAGATTCACCCAAAAAATATGTCCATGGATTGAAAAATGTTTCATATGGGTTTTTATGATGTAATTTGAATCTATCACCTACTTCTTTGTGTTTTTGGACCTATTTCCTATATCTAAATCTCTATGGTGATGTTTATGTACTTGGGAATGTATAGGGGTTTAAAAACCAACTTGAATTTATTTTGGATATTATTGTATATTACACAATTCCTAATGAATGTACCTAGTATAGAAAAAACAAAGTATAAAATATGTAATGATCTCTAAGTATAAGTAGATAATGAAAAGAGCCTCTTTTATCAAATAATGGAAGAATACGAGAGTGGTAAACCAAAAATAACCTCACATTGTATAAAATCATGCAAGTGCGCTATGTAGAAGTTTGATATTGAATCTTCTATAGTGATCTTGGTTTCCATTCCAAGTTCATGTTTAAGTTATTCATTTAGTAACATAAATTCCAGCTTTATTATTATATATTCCAATCTCTTGGATATATATTCCTTGAATTGTTCATGTTATGTAACTATTGTGCATTGTATATTATAATTTGTTATATTTTTGTGCATTTTAAAATAGAATACTAAGAATTTATTATAGAATAAAACCTATTTCACATCCAAAATTTCATGATTTGAGGACCTCTCGCTAAAAATGCTTATGTTGTTGGGACTTGAAAAATGTTAAGATGGTTACCAAGATAATGGGATGTGAAACGATGGATACAAGAGAAGATGAAACATTTTGTGGAATATGAAGAGGTTGTGATGGGAATTCTATAGAAAGAATTGGGTCAGAACATATATATGGAGACATTCATGATATATTTTGGTGTGATCTCCTAAATAGTTAGCCGTACGGTTATCTTGACTAGAATATTATTGTTTTAGGTAAAAATATGAAGAAAAATACAAATGGATGGATGAGAAGATAAGAAATCTGTGCAAATTGGATACCAAATGGACCCAAGCTATAAACCATGGGATGTAAACTAATATTGATGGATTTGTAATTGAATTTTTTGTTTAATTTTTTTACTCATTTGATTCAATGGAAGCACATTTTGAAGTAATTTTGTAAAGCAACTCCCTTTCTTGGTAAAAATATTATCTCTAGAAAAGGCCATGGTACCAATTCCACATGACATGGAGTATTTAGGTAGGTGCTAAATTGATGCAGTCATAGAAGAAGGGGAATGCAAGGGAAGGGGCCATAATCAAAGAAAACCTTTGAAGGGTCTAAGAAGGATTGTATTCATTTTTACCTACCCTTAATTTAACTTTCTAACCCCAAGTGCCCCAGCCTATCACCTAGTGGGTGTTAGGAACTCACTCGAGGCATGCATAGGTGTCGAGCCCCTCCTTTATGTGAGCATTGTGATAAGGTTTTTCCATTGAAGGAGGATGATTTGCAAAATGATAAGTACAAACATTTATTTAAAACGAAAGTGAAAGGGACAGCTTATAGATTCACATATCAATGCATTAGAGAAACAAATTAATAAGCATGCTAAATCAGATATGAACCATGATAGCCATTTAACGTAAGGATTTACACCCTTAGCATGATATAAAGAATGAGACCTTATATATATTCATGGGTAGCCACATTACATTCAAAATAGATCATCACAGACCATACATATTAAATAACATAGACTTACTCCCTAAAAATCTTCCCTAATGAGAGATCTGAGATATACCCTCTTATTTGAACCCTTGTTACAGATCCTGGTGCCATATAAAGGCCTATTACATCCTTTAGAAACCTTAGCACTAAGTTCTCTAGACCCTAGCACTCCTGCAACACTCTGTTACTCAACATTCTACTCTCCACGCATTATCTTCTCTATTTCTGTGTTTCTCCTTTTCTTCCAAGCACCTCTTTTTATAGGATAAATACCCACTACCATGCCTTCTTTCCTAAATAGATTGCATGCCAAGTGTCAATGTGGTCCTCCAATGGTGAATGATTATCCCTTGTGAACCCTCCACTTTCTATAATGATGTCTCTTAGAAATATTCCCTACGTGGAATATCCTTTTCTTGACCTCTAAGGTTCCAGGCTAGCTCCTTATCCACTCAGCACACCTAATCAGGTCACATTTTTCCTCAAGTTCCTCTAGAATACTTAATATGGCTAATTCCTTTAAACCTAATGCTATTCCTTCCGTGTGCACCATGGTTTCTCATAAACCCTTCTTAAACAACTTTTTTGTGTGCTTCTCCCTATGTTCCCTTCCTCTCACTAGTCCTGTGCGCGCATCCTTTGGTACTTAGCCAATATTCCAAGGCCCAACATCACCCCAACTAAATTTTTTCTCCATCCTCAGAAACATATTGCTTCTTCAAAGAATAAAGAATAGAGGGACCTAGACAAATTGAATGAAGAATGAAAGAATCAAATAATTTACTACTATTACAAGAGGAGTGGGAACTCCTTCCTTAATATCCCCTTGATCTTATCCCAGACATCCACTTCACCCTATGCCTGCTAAAGTAGTTCACCCACTAGAGTGCTCACCTCCTCAAATATTAATTTTTTTCCCTTAGAATTCATTGTATCTATAATTCCTTCCAATTGATTGCTAAGTTCATCCAACACGTCCATTTTGTGGGTGATCTGGGGATACAAATCCTTAAGTCGGTTCTTAATCAACCCCGCAAGGCTTCGATCACTTCCATCTTCTTCTCAACCTTGGCTAGGATTTTATCCCACTCCCACTATTTCCAATATTCTTCTCTTGGAATTATTTTAGATTTGAGTCATGTGTAGAAACTAGTATGATTGTTACCCTATCTCTGTCAGTGTAATTATCATACACATCCTCATCCATTTACGCGGTGGTTTTCACAACAAAAAAGAGATTATAATACCAAGTGTCTATTTCCCTGATCTTCAGTTTCTCTTCCTCCTTCTGGTATGCCAATGCATCTTCTGCTGATTCCAATGTGAGAAACCACATTTCCATGGTGAGGATGTGGGTTAATTCTTCCAAGCATTGCAAGGTTGACTCATATTTTTTCTCAGGCAGGGCCAGGTATGGGTGCTTCAAGATTATGGAATTTGTAATCATCTCTATCTTCTTGTACACCTCACACCTTCTCCTTCTCCTCCCTCAATTCATGCCTTAATTATGTGCTGATCAGCTCCTCCTGCTTCAAATCCTTTCTTTTCTCAATGATTTCTTTATTCTTCTTCTCTAGTTATTCCTCCAGACCCTTACTTTATCATTCCTCCCAAAGAGTCTCACCTCAACCTCCACCGACACCTTGTTGAGTAAGTACATTACAGACTTGCTCATCAGTTAACTGATGATCATTCACCAGAGGGTTTACTCCCTTTGAATATGGTATTTTCATCAATGCCTCTCGATTGAATTTGAATTCTGGCTCATCAACATGGGACTCAAAATCCCAAGATAACATCTTTCTTATACGAGGGTATGCACCCTCTTCTTCAAATGAATACCATGTAAGGAGTTGGTTGGAAGGCATGATACTTTAAAAAACATGCATTCAAGTACCTTATTTGGATCATTGATATAACCCATTCCTTGATCCTATAAAGCTATCACACCTTTCCCTCCTATTCATACTTCCTTAGGAAATCTTACTCACTAGAATGTGATCTCCACCCATGCTCCCATATTCCTTCTCTACACTCTCCTCTTCCATCTCCTTGAGCACTTTTCTGGCGTTGTGATCCACCTCCTATTACACCAAGTCCTTTATGATACCCACTACCTCCCTTTCCGTGAAATCCTCTATCCTTATCCTTGGTGAGGCTTGGGGTCCTTTGATCCTTAGTGTTCACCTCCTCACTTTCCCCTTGTCCATGAGCAGTGTCTCCTCGTCCACATCCTTCTCCTCATTTCCTTCCTCAAAGTCATGTACATCATACATGGGATGGTCTTAAGGCTCTTTATGCTCATCGTCATCCCTTTCTCCCTTGCAAGCCTCCATGATATCTGTTTCTTTTCTTATGAATCTAACTTCTATGCTACCTTCTACTTCTTTCTAACTGGTGATTTAAGTATAGGAGACTCTTCTATCTCTTTTTTAACAATAGACTCCTCCCTTGCTGGTGAATCTTATTTTTTAGGGGCATTTTCTTGCTTTGGAACTTTCTCCTCAGGTGTCTTCTCTTTTTCTTTTACATGTAAATTCTTTCTCCGTGCATAGGTACTTGTATTTCCACTCGAATCCTAAGCACTTGTAGATTGCGCTATCTACATACTTGGTGCCTTTTTCTCAAGATCCTCTTCTCTCTCCCTCTTCCTTGAATGGCCTTCTTTGTTGTAGTAGGGTGTTTTGGGATTGAGACATCATTTTCCACATAGGTACCCTTCTCATATTTTTTCCTTATGCATAGGTATACCCTTGTTGCGGTTCTTCCAATAATAGGTAAGGTTACTGGATTTTTCATATGCATGTCATGGGAGACATACTTCTCCACATAGGTGCACTTCTTTGGGTATATCAGAGTCTTACACAGATCGTGATAGTCTTGGTCCACCACAATGAGATCAAACATCATCCTTTTTTCCTCCTTGAAATAGTTGACCTTTGCTTCGAAGTATTACACAATGAATGAGAAAGGAAATTTACATCATGAGCTCTTAGTGTTGTCTGCCAAAGTAAACCTGCTAGTACAAAAATGATGGTATATGAAAAAATCAGATTCTCCTTGCACTAGAGCTAGAAATTTCTCATATATTATCCACTGACTGAAATGCATCACACATTTTCTTATACCATTTCTCCAGGTGTGCCTTGTGGGCAGCCATCATTGTTTCACAAGTATACTTCTCAAATATTTTTTCATGGGAGGGGTTCTCATCTAGGTACTCCTATACAATTTTTTCTGGCCCATCGAGCACTCCAATTTCAAAAAAAACAATGGTAAGGAGGATGTTACCAAACATTATCTTGTCCCCTTCGCACATGGCACTAATGATATCCTATGCTATGAATGCTGAGAGGTTGTATATGGTCCCCTCCGAGATCTTCCAAAAAACATTTAACCACTCCTTTTTGATCTGGGTCCATCTTTCCTGTCCATTTAATTTTGTGACCAAGTGTGCGGCCATCCTCATTATAGGGTCTGAAATCATAGAGATGTCAAATTATCGTGACCCCTTCTTATAGTCATAGGCCTCCACAATTTTCTTTATGGCCTCCTTGTCATCCAAGTCATCATTAAATGAATCTCCCTCATAGGTAAGACCAAGTAAATTTGGAAATTAGTTGGGGAGTTATCCTCATCCTTCGCCTTGTGAAGTAGAAATGGTCTTCATGTACACGTGACATTAGCCATTGGTACAACCACTCAAGTTTTCCAAAATAGGGAAACTCATAGAGTTGCAATAACCTGATCTTCTCCATCTTCACCTTTACTTCATTATCAGTAGATGGGAATTCCATCTGTGTCCTCTTTTCTATAGGTCTAACCATCTCCAATGCCATCTCTTTCTCTATGGTTCTCATTCGATGGTTGTAGTCACTTACAACCATCTTTCTCACATGATACACCCATTATTTTCCCAACAATATGCCATCTAGGTATTGCATTTTTGCATACCATTCCTCATTGAAACTAGTGGAAACAACTTGTTTCTCTTTTCCCTTTCCCTTCTTTGGTGAAATGGTGGTTACCTTCCTTGGTGCCATTTTCTCTTTTCAGGTTTTTTAAAAACTCTTTCTTCCCTTTGATTTTGGCTCTACTTAAATCTGTGGCTTTATTCTTATGTGGTAATCCCTTCAACCATGTGCCCTAGCTTTGGAACCCTAACCTGAAAAACCTTCCTTCCACAAGATGATGTATTCACTTATAGGTTTTGAAAACTCCAATCAACCCTTTCCCTCATGCCCGTACTATTTTTCCACCCTAGTTTGTTAATCAAACTCACTATGCACTCATATCTTCACAACCTTGTTTTGAACAATGTTTCTCAAGGATAACCTAGTTTGCAAGAGCTCTTCATATCACAAATACAAAGTAACAATAATGTATCCCAACCTCTTACTTATAGTTTTTTCTTCTTTTCTATAATAAATGCAATGCCACCTACCATCATACCTTCATAATAAAGGAATATTTTTCCATTTAAGCCAAAATTCATCTCCTTTACCCCCTTTCGCCCAATCCTACATGAAAAACTTCTACAACCTTCTGGCATGCAAAAATACTTACTGACCAAAGATCCTTACGTGCACCCTCACAATGCCAAGGCACTTCTTTTCCCTTACCCTATTTTTGATATTTCCTACCTCATGTTGTTCCTACGCTTCTTAATCCTTGTACATGGTATTTGTAAAGCTCTCTTAACACCAAAATCCTTATGTCCACCTTTTTCACACACACTCTTTCAAACTCTACACTTTTTATTCTTCAATCTAAGCCATCGAAACACATCTTCCACTACCATCTTCCATTATTTGTCACACTACTCCTCCCCATACTAAAATGGATGCATTGTCCTCTACATAGAAATTTTTTGAAAATAATAAGTGGCTACCAGTGCACAATGCACAAAAAAAAAATAAAGGGAAAGAAACAAGAATGGGAAACACATAGAGAAAGAAAATACATTAAAAGAAACCCTAGGCTAAATGGAAATACTACCTTATTTATGATTACACATAATCCTTATTTATAGTAGGGCTTTAGCCTACTCCCATTGAAATGGCTTGGTAATCTCATCCCATCCAGTGCTTGTAACTGGCATGCACTTGAATCAAGGATGTACGAGATGATATATGGCCCTAACCAATGGAATTTCAGTTTCCCAGATGGCACAAAAATTTGGAGTCATAAAGCAAGACCATCTACCCAACCTTGAATTATTTTTTTTAATATGGTGATCATGCCATGATTTTTTTCACTCCTTTTATCCTTCTGACTCCACCTAGCAAGTGATCTCCTTTCATCCAACTGCATTAACTTCTCCATGCACTCTGTAGTGCTTTCTCATTTGCTAACCCTCCAATGCAAAAAATACGTAGGGATGGTAACATGAATTCAACAGTAACACCGCTTCCACACTAAACACCAATTAGAATGGTGTGGCCTTGTTCAATTTCTTATAGGTAGTCCTATATGCCCATAGTACAACTAAAATTTTTCATCCCAATCCTATCTTCCCACATCACAAATTTTTTTAGTGAGTGACTCAGAATTTTTTTAAACACCTCAGTAGTTCCATTAACTTATGGGTGATATGGGGTAGTCTTATGGTGGGTTATCATGAATTTTGCCAATAAGATTCTAATCTGTCTCATTCAAGAAATGGGTACCCCTATCACTCGTTAAGCTCAACGGACATCCATATCTGTTGATTATATTTTCCCACAAGAACCTAGTTGTTGTTGCTACTATAAATTCCCATGTAGGTGTTGCCTCTGCCCATCTTGTTAAGTAGTCAATGTAAGTGATGATATAATGTAAACCAGTCCTTTTTATGGTAGGTGAAATTGGTCCTAAAAATCAATGGCCCATTTCTCAAATGGTTCTACACTAGCTATCGGCCTCAAGGGAATCTCATCCCTTCTTCCTGGTTTTCCAAGGCACTGAAATGGTCATAGGCCTTGCAAAAATTCAATGCAATCCTTGTAGATGCTTTCCCACCAAATCCCTTCTAGTAGAATCTTTCACGTGGTGGAATTTTCTACATATAGTGTCCTCTTGTAATCCCACCATGTGCTTCCTCCATGATTGCAATGCACTCATGTTCCAACACACACCATAGAAAAACCTCATCATGCTACCTAGTTTGTATAAGTCTCCACTAATTAGCATGTAGGGAATGACACGTATGGCTAACTATTTTATTTCCAGAGTCTTCATTCCCTTCCGTTCACACCCATTTTGAGAAACACAACAATATCTTCCAAATTAGAGGGCGTGTGTTGTAACTTAAACAATTTTGCATCTGACATAGAATCCTTAATGCTCTGTACATCCTCCCCTAATCCAATCCTTGAAAAAATTATCATGCCCTAAGTTACTCTTTCCTTGTTTCACAACAACTATAAACTCAAAATCTTGAAACAACAAGACCCATAGACATATATGCACCCTTGCAAAATGGGATTGTTCACCAAGTACTTCAATGCCATGTGGTCTGTGTAGAATATGAAGGGTGTTTCTAAAATATATTCCTAAATTTTTGCAATTCAAAGATCATTGATACTGATTCGCGCTTAGTAGTAGTGTAGTTCTATTATGTTGGTGTTAACTTCCTCCTAGAAAAACACAAGGGATGGTCAACAATCCTTCTCTAGGTTGTGCTAAGATTTCCCTAATTGCCATCTCTGAAGCATCAAAATGTACATGGAATGGATTATCCCAAGAGGGAAAGTAATATGGGTGTAGTGATGAGCCTTTTCTTCAATGTATCAAATGTTGTATACTGCACCTCTCCCCAGTGAAATGCACTTTTGTGTTTTAGTAACTTATCCAATGATGCATAAATCTTGGCATATCACTTAATAAATTTCAGGTAGTATCGTATGCCCAAGGAATCCATGCACTTCACTCTAGCTGGTAGGCTCTCCCAATCCCATAATAATGAAAACTTTGGCGAGATCTGCCATCAAGACTTTCTTACATATAATTTTCCCCAACAAGATTCCAAATGGAGTAGCAAAGAGACATTTCTTGATGTTGAGGGATATGCGTAACTTCCAACATCTCTCAAACATCAACCATAAATTTTCACAATGGTATTTCACTAGTCCATACACTTTCCAGTCATCAAGGTAGACCTGAAGGAACTTATGGATAAAATCTTGAAATATCTAGACCACTATGCGTGAAAACACAACATGTGCATTCTTCAATCCAAAATTCATGTCTATCTAGGAAAAAATTCCCCATCCAGTGGAGAAAGTTGTCTTTTTTTGGTTTTCCTTGGTAATTCTAACTTGATGGTATCCTGAGAATCCATCCATGAAGGAATAGATTTCACATCTAGCCGCCCCTTCCAGGATCTCCTCAGTAGAAAAGGTTGGAAAAAGATCAATTGCACATACTACATTTAAGTCCCTGTAGTCAACACATATCCTTATCCTTCCATCCTATTTAATGTTGATTACCATGGGGCTTACCCATATTGATTCCTATAGAGCTTCAATGATGCCTGAAGTGATAATTTTTTTATCTCCTCCTTGACCCAGATGCAAAATTTGGATTCATTCGGTAAGGTATCTTCCAAATTGGGCATGCACCCTCCTTTAACTTGATTTTCATTTCCCCAAGGAGTGGTGGATAGCCTTAAGCTCATGGTATCCACATGGAAATAAGTCCTTGAAACTCACACAATAGATCAATGATCTTTGAAACCTCCTTCTTTGACTAATAATCTCCAATGGTGGCCTCTTTAGGTTCCATTTCTTAACCAATGTTAACCTTAATTTTTTTTAAGGGCTCATGGTAGTCACACACTTTCTCATCAACACTATCAATAACTTCACACATACTTTTAGTGTGGTTAGCATCCAAATTCTTTATCTCTTCACCATTTATCACGTAAACTACCTTACCCTTCTCTTTCTCCATACAGGTGTACTCAAGATGCATCTCTTCTGACTCTTCCACACAAAATTACACTTCCAAAGTAGGTTCACCCAATAAATCCAGTATTCTATCATCTACCATTGCACTATCTCCCATCGTTAGGAACTTAATAACCTATAACACCTTATCCACCGATGGTTTGGTGCTCTGATATTCAAAATATTGAAGGAGGTCAGCCATCAACTCTTGCCAAGTTCCTATCTAGATGGCACATCTCTGAGTGAATGTACCATACATGTGCAAACCTTGTAAAGTGGAGTACAACTTATGCACCCATAAAGAAGGTGGAAATGCTTCCGTTCCTCCATCTAGGCCTTCTCACATGCTTGGATGTGAAATGAGGTGTGCTCCTTCCCATGATAGTCTTGTATGATAGTGGGTGTATTACTTTGGGAAAACCTAACATAGAACATGATTCTCACTTCACGCCACTCTAGGATCCTATCGCAATGGGTTACCCACCAATGTGTTGCATTCCTGAGCAAGTTATAGATGAGAATCCTTCTTATTTTGATCCCACTATTCCACTGGGTCTCCATATCTCATAAGAAAACATCAGGGTTGGACCCTCTAGAATAACTTGGCAACTTCTTTCCTCCCAGGTGATTGAATGAATGTGACTTCATTACTCTTATAAAAATACTCTTAATTGCCACCCAATTAACTCATAAGTCCCTTGCACCCAATTGTCACATGCTACACTAGTTGTATCACTCATATATTGAGCATATTCAAACTAAATAAATCCTTCCATAGGATTAATCACCTCAAGGTCCATGATAGAGTGCACATAGATCATATCAAGAACTTCTTTTCCTAAGGGATCAGTATAGGGTGTTGACTTCCCATCGGTCAAGGGGATGATTACCCATTCTTCCTTGTTCTTAAAACTTATGTACCCATTATTGAACTATAGGTTAGCATTGTTCTTATAACACCAGGGGCACCCAATTAATGCTGGAAATTTGTCTGCCTCAGCTAGCACCAAGACTTTGAAATCCCCAGTGAACTTCACCCCTTGGATAGTGATAACAACATCTTTTAAAACACCAATGGGCATCACTTTTGTCTTGTTGACCATATATAAAACATTTGAAGATGATTGTAATGAGGCCTTCCCATTTGGTTCCAAGCATCTAGGGTGAGAACATTGACTTCCACGCTCGTGTCAATCAAAATATTACTAAGGATCCATCCATCCACAACAACATTTAAGGTAATATCCTTATCATAGTCAAGGTTATGGGGAGGAAGGTTATCATGAAGAACCTACCTCTCGTGCTCTACTCCAGCGTGTGGTAATTTCTCCCATAACCATTCCCCTAGAAAAGGAATGATATTATCCTACCTCAAATTTTACATACTTCCCTTACCTCATCTAGATCCTTCTACAGAGCTTCAACACTCTTCCTTTGTTCTAACCACCTTGACTACTCCTTTAGGCACTGGATATCTCCTTGTAGGCTTCGAATTACATCCATGGTCTTCTGATACACCTATTTCTATGAGTAGGGTCTGGATAATTCCCATACACACCTCTTCTCTTGTGACCAGTGGCTTCTATCTTAGTGACTCCCTAGCATGCATAGCTTTTGCTCATGTTGTCATCATTACAAGTTCTAGATCTAACTTCTACATCACCCTTGGCATCCATTGCAAGTCTACCTTCTTTATGCTTACCATTCTGGCATCTTTTTCCTTCTGGTGTTGTTGGCTCATATATTTAAATAGCTCTTCACACTCCTCATACTTGTGCTTTTTCCACACCAAGATAATTGCAATAGATCAAGACATTCACGCTTATAGTGCTACGTAGATCTAAAATTGTAACAAGTTCCATGCGGTAACTCACTTCTTCCTCCGTGGTTTCCATAACCATGAAATCCTCCTCTAAAACCTCTTCCACATGCCCCTCCATCTATGTGCCCTTCATAGTGATGACCATCATCCTTGGAACTATTTGCAAGGCTGGTTTAGTGCTTACCAATATCAATGGCATAATGTATTTGGTCAATCAATCTACAATCCTTGGTGTCATGAGTAGAAGAGATGAAAATATTGCAATAGCAAGACACATTCTTACAGTTGGCATGCTACCGTAGTGGACATCTACTTGCATTATGATCTCCATGGAAAATATCACAGTACACTATTATGGTGCATACCGATCTCCAGGGAAATTTTTCCTTTGTATTCCCCTCTATCTCACAATCTGTGCACCACATGCCACTACAAGTCTCATGCGCTGAGTTTGTAGTTAGATTCTATAGCTACTTTTCCATTGCAGCAATCTGAGCTTCAAGAAAAGGGATAACACTGGTATCCATAATTCTAACAGCCTCAATGTGCAAGGAAACCTCCAAGGCCTCACATGGGTCTGTGAAGGTATTGTGTGAAAGTTATCTTCTAAAAGGTGTTATCAAACCTCTGAAAAATGATTGAGCATGCTGTGAGGGATGAATATAACAAGACAAATTTGAAAAGAGTCTTAAAATGTGTGTCATATTCCTTCACACTCTCTATCATACCTTTTTGAATCTACTTCACTACACTAATGTTTTTTTGTTCAAACTCAGGGATATGAAATTTAGCTAAGAAGGCATTTTGTAACATGATGTAGTCTACCACTATCTGGTGGGGGTCATACTTCTGGTACCAACTATGCACATGACTTGCCTTCCATTCTTGGGTAATGATCCCTTTCATGTGCCATAGCAGCTCACACTTGTGTACATGCTCTACACCATCCTCAACACCTTTGTAGCCTAATATATATAAAGACATTTCGAAAAATACTTGATGAGGTGGTTGAGGCCCATCTCTTCCTGATCTAGAACCTTAATTTTCTCTAGTGTTTCCTCTATCATAAGATACAATAGATACACAAGTTCTTACTCCTCATGATCCACTAGATCCTCAAGATCTATCACATCCACTAGGTCCACTAGCTCCTATTCCACTAGATCCACCACCCATAGCTAGTAAAGGCCCTGAAGTGGTTGCACCTAGTGTTCTCACTGTCATGCTGAACTATGTGACAACAATTTGTGATATTGCACTGCTACTAGATGTATGTCTCGTGCCACTTCTAGACATGATACCTAAGCTTTGTGTACCTTTACTTTCCCAAATTTTGTTCCAGACAATATACCTCTAAACATAGGAAATGATTGTGTATCCATAGATGTGCCAAATGAAAAGTTATACCTCCTTGGTATTGATTGGTAATTTCCACCAATGCTAACTAGTTTAGAAATAATTATCTATGGATTTGGAAAACTAAGGGCCAGGGGTTGGTCACCAGGTGGATTCAGATGGATCTCCTTTCTCTAAGTGATGAGCTCTCATCAGAAGTTGAAGGGGTCTCTCTCCTATGCTTGCCAAGATGGGGTATCACAGACTCCTCAGACTCCACTTCCTCTATGTGAACCTAAATTCCTTCCCATAACGTCTACCTCCATATATCCATCACTCTTGAAACCTCACATTGTGTAGCCAAATCCCTTTCTCATACTTCACTATACTTTAGTAGTCTCTCTTCCCTCTCCTTTTCAGCTGTAAGGTCTGCCATATTCCTCCACTCTAGCTTCCTTTCCCAACACTCAAAAGAAGCTTAGCTGACCATAAGAAATTCTTCCAAACTTAGTGTAATGATTAAAATATTTATGGCTAAGGGAATAACACAAAAAAATGATCCTCTAGTATCTTTTAAGAACTCAAACTCAAAACCTATGGAAAATAATACATAGAAATAACATATTCAAGGGTATAACTAGTCACCACTCTTCTCCACCAATGATCAATAACACATGTCCAAGTCGATCAACATCCCAAGTCTCTTATATTCATTTTGGGTCCACACATGAGATCTATAATACCATCCTTATCTAGATGCGTACACCGAAATCCACTCATACAACTCCACTAGAAAGAAATAAAAGAAGGTCTCATAGAACTCATGATACAAGTTCTCTTCTACCCATTTATGTGCATCAAAATTAGATCCAATACTAAATCTCCAAGAAAACTCATCCTCCATGATATTAAACCATGCTTCAATATTTTCTAATGTCAAGTGCTCTGTCATCATGCATAATTCTCACAAAAACTTCAAAAAGGTTCCCGAAAGGGAACCAAGATGTAGTCATTTTTACCTACCCTTAATTTAACTTTCTAAACTCAAGCGTGTTGGACTATCACCCAACGAGGCACTGGGCACTCACTTGAGGCATGTGCGGGCACCGAGTCCCTCTTTTATTTGAGCGTTATGAGAAGTTTTTGCCATTGAAGGAGGATGATTTACAAAATGATAATTACAAACATTTAGTTAAAATAAAAGTGGAAGGGGCATCTTACATATCCACATATCAATTCATTATAGAAACAAAGTAATAAGTGTACTAAATCAAATCTATACCATGATAGCCATCCAACACAAGGGTTTACACCCTTAAGAATGATATACATAATGAGCCCTTATATATATTTATTGGTATCCACATTACATTCAAAAGAGGTCATCAAAAACGATACATCTTAATTAACAGAGACTTAATCCCTACAAATCTTCCCTAATGAGAGATCCAAGGTATACCCTCCCATTTGAACCCTTGTTATAGACCCTAGTGCCATATAAAGGCCTATTACATCCTTTAGAACCATTAGCACTAATTTCTCTAGACCCTAGCACTACTGCAACACTCTGTTACTTAGCATTCTACTCTCCATGCATTCTCTTCTCTATTTCTGTGTCTCTCCTTTACTTCTAAGTATCTCTTTTTATAGGATCAACACCCACCAACATGCCTTCTCTCCTAAATAGATCGCATGCAAAGTGTCAATGTGGTCCTCCGATGGTGAATGCTTATCATCTTGAGAACCCTCCATTTTCTATAATGATGTCTCTTAGGAATATTCCCTATGTGGAATATCCTTTTCTTGACCTCCAAGGTTCCAGTCTGGCACCTTATCCACTCAGCATGCCTATTCAGGTCACGTTTTTACTCAAGTGCATCTAGAATTCTGAATATGGCTAAGTCCTTTGAACCCAAGGATCTTCCTTCCGCGCATTCCTTGTTGTTCCTAAACCCTTCTTAAATCTCTTTGTCCTACGTGCTTCTCCCTGCCGCCCTTCCTCTCACCAATCCTATGTGTGCACCCTTTGGTATTTCACAAATATTCCAAGGCCCAACAAGGATCATGAATAAAAAAAGATAATAATTGAAAGATTACAAAGAGAAGAAAGAAAACACAACCGATGTGTAAGTTCATGTGCTATAAAGGGAAAGGTGAACCAACTGCAAGTAGGAGTAGGATGGGAAGGATGTCTGAAAATGAAGGAAAGGAGTGACTTGAATATGTCAACAAGAATATATAAGGAGAATAAAAAATTGATTGAGAGGGTGCATAAAGAGGTGTCACCCGATTATAAAATTGAAAAGAGGACCAGGGAACTAAGGAAAGGAAAGAAGAAAAGGAAAGTAGGAGATTAGAGATAGTTAGGAGTATATTTATGAAGTAGTTGGAACTTAACCTTGAGAAGCTATCATTAATACCACAGTGTTGTGAAAAATAAAGAAGCATTCTACAATGAGGAAATTATGAAAGACCCACATAGGCTAGTAGAAGATGACAATACCCCTCTTCTAGGATATATGTCCTTTGAGTTGGATAAAAAATTGATTACTTGGGATTGTTTGAACAATTGATAATAAATTGGAATATGACATGAATTTCAGGAGAATTTGAGTAATCCATACATTATATAGATAATTTTACCTACAAGGTTTGAATAATTAAGTGTGGAAGAAATGATGAGGGAATTAGATCTTTCATTAAGTAGAAATAAAGAAAAGAGTGGAGAGTGTAGTAGTAATATTTTTGTGAGTTCGGAGTACAAAGTAAGATTCCTAGAGTCCATGGGATATATCATGGATTATTTAGATTGTGAAAAAGTAAATCATGATTCCAGTAAGGTAAGTGTTAGTACATCTGAAAGTAAAAACCAACTAAATGTGGAGATAAATCCAATTTTGAGTAGTAGTTCAACGCATACTAGTGTACAAATTAAACAAGAAGTTAGCCTAATACATGAGGAAATATGGCCCATATTCCTAATATATATGAAAGCCTATAACCTTATGACATGTCCTCTGATCCATAACATTACTTTTTAACTTAAAAAAATGAAATGGGGAGAAAAAGGAGTGAAAAATGGTAATACCAAGAAATGTGAACTCATAGGAGCATTGGATGATATGGATTTGAAATTTATATACTCAATGAACTTGAGCGGGAAGACATTAAAAGTAGTGTTTGATGTTCTCACCCATGAAATCAAAATAAAGAAGTGTGTAGGCTAAACTATTCCAGTTTTGAAAGATATTAAATGAAAACCTATAGCATATTTAATGGAGTATGACATGATATTTTCTGATGTAATGAACAAAACTAACTTTAATTTTGATGAACCTAGTAAATTTTCTTTATTTGTGGAAAGTTTGCAAAGTAAGATCCATTTTACAATTGTAAAAGTAATTTTTCCACCAAATAATATGCTATTGAACCCATTATAAGGTTAGAGAAGATTATATACTATGGGAATAATGAAATACAAGCCAAATTAGATGTTGTAAAGTAAATGCTAGAGTTGTAAGAAAGAAGCCAAGACTGAGCATATAATGTGAAAAATGTAGAGATGAAGAACACCACAAGAACGATTGTACTAAATCCTAGAATGGTGGAAGAGGATAATACTAAAAATTCTATAGGGTATGGGGATACCTATATAGTAAATGTCATTTGGTACAACGTTATGTGTGCTAACCACATATTATAGTATGATTTTTTTAAGATCAACTATGCACGAGGATAAGGACTCTAGGGCATAAATGTACTTAAAAGAGGAAGTCATAAGGAATGTATTTACATTTAAAACACAATTATCTGTAAAGACACATCCAAGTTTCCTAAAAGTATAAATGGCCACATCTCCTTGAATAAAGGCATAGTGGGCTCCTCTGTCACCTTGATCTAATACAAAAGAAACACCTAAATCCCCACAACCTAGTTAGAGTTGGGATTTAAGTTATTCACAAAATATTATGGGTTGGGAACATCCTTCACCTCAAAATCACCTATATGGAGTGTACCTCCACTACAAGCTTCCTATGAAGGTGATTAACTAAAAATGGGGATTATATGTAGTTAATATACTCCAGAACTACATGTAAATACAATAGATATATATAGTGGATAAATATGGAAACAACACAAGAAAATATAAAAATAGAAATTCTAAATCCTAGAGTAATAAGAGAGTTATAATGAGCTCAACTATTTATAGGAGTTCGTTGTATCGCAAAAATTACTAGAGGAACAGGAAGCAGGAACAAATATGCGGAGGTCCCGAAAAGGATAAATCTAAGCTATCTAGTTGGAATGGGGAACTTGGAGAGGGATTGGTGTGCCTACGGGTGCTTTGGTATGCAAAATAGGTGCACTGGTCTATTAAAAAGGTCCAGAACCTAGTTTCATAGGTTCATAAGGCGGTTTGAAACCTTCACTATGTGTTACAGTAGATTTCTTGCAATGTGCTAGGTGTCACTAATAATCCAAGATGTATAGAAGACCTTCAAGAGACTACACAAAGTATCAAAAATTTAAAAAAATAACAATGCAAATTAATGGGTTAGACTGACCTTAAGTGCCATAATAATAAGATTACTAACGAGTGTTACACTACATTTTTGACCCAAATGTAGTTCTAGTGTATGTGTGCATCATGTGCCCTAGGTTCTCTTGTTCCAATTACACTTTCTGAAGTACCGAGAAATAACTATATGTAGAATGTAGTATAATGGTACATGGAATATAATAGAATCCCCCCTCTTATGATTGTGTGATGCAGATTAACCAACCTTGTCCTTGTGATGGAGCTAATGGATGAAAATGATCTCCAAATGGATGCAACTCTAGGTGGAATATAGTGGTGACTAGTGTTTGGTCCCTTATTATGGTCTCATAAAGTTATATTTATAGGTTTCTCTTGATCTAATTTGGTAATTAAACCTGAAATGGATGACCACCAAAAAAATAAGAAGCTAAAATGGCTAGAAAGTACCCAAAAAGTGGCAAGAAAGTTCAAAAAGGATCGAGGAAACCATGGTGGGACCAAGACACCCATGGGTGCCCCAGTATTAGCCTGAATATCCCACTCAAGGCTAAAATGATGTAAAAAACTGAAATTTTTCTGGGCATGCGGGTACAAGAGGTTGGGAATGATGAAAGAAAATAAAGTAAGATGGCCAAAAGACAGGGGTTAATTAGTATTTTATTCCCTAAAAAATTCTAAATATTAGTATGAGAATGGGACAAAATAATATCTAAAGTGCATGATTTTGTGCCTACATTTTCCACCACTTTATTTTGGTGAGAAAAAAATATCAGTAATATAAATTAGATAGAGATGCGTACTTGAGTCTATGAATATTGTAGTAGAAAATTCGCCAAAGGACTAGAAAAAGGATGGAATGAAAACAAGATGATGGAGCGTGGAAACTATAGAATGAAAAGTGTAAAGTGATGAGAGTGAACCTAGGGTGGAAACACATGTGTAGTTACTGATGTATATGATGTACCTACATGGTTAGTATGGTGTGTGCTACCGCAAAGTGTTATTGACATTGTTATTTTTGTTTCCCCCATTTGACTGCTTGTTTCCCATACGACCAGACTTACAAGGAGAAAATGATCAAGTATTGAAATATGTATGTATGTATGTATGTGTAAAAATTAATGTAACAAATGCATGTATATGCATGTAAAAACATGTGAGTGTAAAATACACAAATGAAAAGTGTAAATAGAACATGTGCACCTGATCCATGTTGAGAAAGAGAGTTTAGAAGGATATCATATACTTTGTTTGGGCAATCTCATGCCACCACGGCTGAAGAAGTGTTGGGAGAGAGCTACATTATTCTCCTTCTTGTAACTACTTCCATGAATGTGTGTGAAGAGATCTTTGTATGTCCTGGTTTTGGGGCAATCTGATGTCATTGGTCAAATAACTATAGATATTTGATCCACTTGTGTCCTCTAACCCGTAATTGATCCCGAGAATGCTAAGGACAACCATGTCCTGTAAAATCTGATGTGAATGGGGTTCGTAAACTAGTCTTAACCCACACATTATATGTAACCTGAAATTCAAAGGGTGGAAATTGAACTAAACTTAACCGGTGTATAAGTGTTGTGTAGAATGTAAAAACCCCAAATGATGGCCCCCTCTTTGGGGGTGCATGTAACTTCAATGATAGGAGAATACGGCCCCAAAAGAGGACCAACCACATATACCTTGAAACTCTACCCTACATGGGTAAGGGAAAGAACTTGGTAGAAACAAAGGTGCACACAAACAAGAAGGATAGCCAAAGACAAGTGTTAGTACAAACAAACATGTATACAAGAAACAATGTATAAGCTATGCTAATATTGTATAAGCTTCCAAAAAAGAAATGATGACACATAAGAAGACAAGGAAGCCAAAAAAAGTATTCTACAAACATGGGACGTCACTCAAAATGTCGCAAGACATGTAAGGAAATCATGGCCACATAAAAAAAAACAAGTGGACACACCAAGCATAGGGCAAGGCCTACAAACAAGAGCAAACAATAGACAAGCAATGTAATAAAGTATGGAAGAAAATATCCATGCATAAAAAATTATACACATGAAGCACCCGTTAGCATGTTAGAAAGATAACTAGTATGTCAAAATTGTGTATAACTAGGTAATGTAAAGTTCTAAGTATGAAATGAAACAATAGGAACTAGAAATGATGAATGTGGATGCCCCTAACGAATAGGGTAGGAAGGGTAGAAGGAGAACATCCATGTTGCATGTAGGATACCTATATCTATGATCAAAAATAGAAAAATGCATGGATGCACATGTTTGGATGATATAGATAAATGACATACGAGTAATATAACTAGTATGTGTAATAAAACAACTATGAACAAGAAAAATTAAGCACAAGTAAAAGCAACCATAATATGCAATATTTTGTGGATGGATGAAATGGAATGAAAAATGGAATGATAGGATCCACATGCCCCCCAAGTGAATGGAAATGTATGTGGTTTGGTTAATTTAGTTTTCCCCCTCATAAGTCAAGAATGAACCCTAAACATAAGTGCATCATCAAGAAATGGCTTAATAATGTGTATTGTGTCTAACTCATTGTGATGACTACGACATATGTGTATGTGTAGTGATGATGATATGCCAAAATGAATGTATGAGTGATGATTTATCCCTAAAGTGTGTATCACTACAAGATGAATAGTAAGGAGTGGTGATGTAGCCTAAAGTTTATAATGCTATAAGATGAATAATAGGGAGTGGTGATGTTTCCTAAACCGTATACCACTACAAGATGATAGAGTAAGTGATGATTTATCCTATAGCATGTGTCACTATCTTAGAAATGTCACATGATGAAATGTCGAATGATAAATGTGTGATGAATATAAGCTCCATTTGATTTGTAAACCATCGAAAGTCGAGTATGGACCGAGGAACTAAAGTGCATCATAGGGTAGTGAGTGCAACACATAGAAGATAATGCAATATGCGTGATGATAATAGATGACCATGTGATGAGTAGAATGTGTAATGTACGATGTATAATATGTAATGATGTAGACTAACGAGTGTAAGATGCACGTGATGTAGTATGTAAAATTCTAGAGTCGTAGACCATGAAAGTGTTGTATATGTATGATGAAGACTAGTATGATATGTATGTATGATATGCAAATGTGCAAATAATCAAAATGATGTAGTCTAAATGTTGTGTATGTATGATGTAATATGTATAGATGCACAAAGGTCAAAATGATGTAGATTAAATATAGTATGTATGATGTATGACATGAGATGTACTGTGTAATACCTATAGTTTAGTGTGTGGGGTATTACATGATTACATCCTCATCTTATCATGTAATGTCATCTAGAATATCATTGCTCTCAGGATCATAGTCGAATGGATAAGCATTGGTGACTTGATAAGTAATAGTGTCACGGTTGATCATGTAATGAGCCATTGAGGCATAAGTTGTACATACCCATGGCATATTCCTCATCAGTAAATGGAGGAAGAGGACAACCATGTGCATACCAATGAGTAAGATTATGTGTATATCTAAGAAAGGAACTATTGCAAATGAATATGCACCCAAAAGGCATGGGGAAAGAGATGTCTATATGATCAAGATCAAGAGTTCCCCCAATGTAATCAAGCCATGATTTTCCTAATGTAAGTGGTGAAGAGCGAGGAGTGCATGAGAGATATACTGTGAGATGGAAAACATGTAAACCATAAGTAGTAGTAATAGTGATGAAGCCATAATATAAATGAGGATCATGAGGAGGAGGATAGAGGTCCTCAAAAGCAAAATTAGTCGAGGATAAACCCTCATGTGTACATATGGTGTCATTGCATGTAGGATAAAATGAAATATGTTCCCAATATGAGTCATTCATGAAGAGGGTCAAAATGAATGGTGTCCGTGCTAATGTAGGTGGTACATGTGGAGGTGTAGGTTATAGAGTGACATCTATAAACTAGATAGGCCTCGATAAGGAATCATGACAAGTAGTAGTATCGATGGAACAAAATAAACTACATCTATCATGTAAATGGTATCATCAAATGATGGTAAGTGAGGTGGTTCTTTGATGGGGTGGGGCTCATCTATAATATCTACGCATGGAATAGGAAGACTAGTATTAGGAGCCCGATCGCAATACTTTAATGGATTGCGGTCACAAAAAATAATGTACTCAATGCTTTCATGAAATAATTTTACACAAATATGTAGAGTAGAGGTGACACGTTACATGACATGAATCCATCACCTAACAAGTATATGTTGTAGGAGATTAGGAAATAAACCTCGAAAAAGAAAGTATGGACAATCTTTGGACCAACAAAGATAGGAAATGTAATGTGATCGAGACATCGATGGATAGAACCATCATCAACATGCAAAGAAATACTATATGGAATAACATAACAAGTAGAAAGACCTAAAACTTCAGTAAATGTTGTAGGACACAAGTTAAGTTTAGATCCATTATCAATCAAAGTGCACTTAATAGTTGCATTATGAATATGACATATGATATGTAGATGATATTATAAGCACAATGGATTGAGGGGGTTGAATATGTCCTTATAAAAACTTCAAATTATAAATCAGATCTGAAACTTAAAGGCTTATACACATTCTA
Organism: Taxus wallichiana var. yunnanensis; assembly: GCA_018340775.1. Taxonomy (NCBI): domain Eukaryota; kingdom Viridiplantae; phylum Streptophyta; class Pinopsida; order Cupressales; family Taxaceae; genus Taxus; species Taxus wallichiana. The sequence goes on from CM031244.1 coordinate 166,563,599, forward strand.
TCACAATATCCACTTATTCAATATTTTATGCATGCATACCATAAACCATCAATGAAATATGTAACCATGAAAGAAAAGAGACACCATAAAAACACAAGATATAAGTGGGAAACCCTAAAGGTGAATAAATCCTACTTAAAAAATCTTGTATTGATTTATTTCTAAATTTAGTGAGGCACCAACCCCACAAGGAGCTCCAACCCCTAGTTTAGTAAAATGCCAACCCTACAAGGAGCACCAACCCCTAATTTTGTGAAGCACCAACTCCACAAGGAGGCTACAACACCCAAATATGATCAAGTACCCACTCAACCACCTTATGATATGTATATATCTAAATTTTTTGATACCACAACTTAATTAGAACTCTTGTTAAGCTCACACTTCTTCAATCAAACCCTAGGTGATCACACTTCATAAAACAAGCTCTTCAAACCCTCTAAAAATCATTAAAATGTTATGCTGATGTATTTTAATTTTTCTCAAGCTACAAAAATATTTAATTAGCCTAAAATCATTCTCAAACACTTGCAATCACACTTCACCTAGGTCGCTCCACATGCACACACTCAACTCATTCGAAAAAGAACCCAAAAACATGTTTTTATATACTTATCCACATTTCAAACTTAGGAACAAACTTTTACCTCATTTTTTTTTACTAATAAATCAAGGAAAAATTTCAAATTTTAAATATAATAGTCACAAGTGACCCAATTAGGTCATCCTAGATAAAACCCATAGTACATATATGCAAAACAATGGCTCAAAACCCATAGGCACATTCTTGAAAATGTCCTTAAATAAAATGTATTTTTTTCATGACCCAAAACACCTTACATATGAACAAAATATCATAAAAAATTCATACATGGTCACACATTTTATCAACCAATCAAATTATTTCATTTAGTGGGCCCATTTCCATTTATAAATCTGAAAACAATTGTTTCATGCACCCTTCAACACCCTAGAAACTTCATAATGCCATAAAATGATTTCAAAAAGAAAAAATATGTCATGTGATAGATTTATGGAAATGGAAGATCTTTTATAACACTTCTAATAAAATTATAAGTGATGAAACATCCATCTATTCAAACCACATTTCTACTTTTCCCTTCACCAAAACAACTCTGCCCAAAAACATTGTTTCCAATGGTTAGCTCATAATTTTTATACATGCATTAAATAAATCCAAATGGATTAATTTTATGCCCAATCAATTCCTATTCACATTACAATTTATAGTAAGCATCACTCAATACATCCCGTACTTCAAATAACATCAAACTTTCACCATAGCACATGTTTTCTTGAACTACCAAAAATATTCTTGCTCAAAGAATGCCCTGAAACCATGCCAAATGACATGATAATGAGGAAATCCATATAAAAATATAAATATCTTAGAATAATATTTCCAACACAGCTTTAATCACTTCAAAACTTCACCTGTAGCTCAAGTTATTCTCATTTTACAAAACCCTGTTATTTGAGAGCCCAAAACTACCCTTTGACTAGTCAACTGTTTAGATCCAAAAATACCATGTACCTTCATGAAATTATCTTGAAACATACATGGACATCAACAAAAACTAACAATCATCATGTAAAATTAATTTTTCATGCTACTCCTTTGGACCATCTTGTCCTAAAACCTTCTTCTCGAAATTGCTATTTTTAGGTGGGGCCCACATATGACCATTACCTCAACCATACATTAATGGAAAACCTGAGGATAATTATACATCATAAAATCATGAATTTTTATGAATGAATTACAAATTTGTCACAATACTTCACTTTACTTGCTGCTCCTAAATAGGGTTTAACTAGGGTTTTAGACTACTTTTCCTTCTTAACATTCGTTCATAAAAACATGAATATAAAATGACCTGATTATTTTTATAAACCTTATAAAATCACCATAGAAGCTTCCTTAAAACCCAAAATGTACCATGTAAATAAAACTATTCACAACGAGAATTTGAAGTTCAACTTCGAGATGGAATTTGACTTGATTTTCACCTTATCTCAAAAAATGACTCATATATGACAATATACAAATCATGGGAATATAAATTTTTCTCAAAGAACTAAGAATCATCCCTCTAACATCTCCATTAATTAAAATGTCAATTCCATACCTCAATCTCTCTAGCCTATCTCATTTGCATAGCTTCACCTTAGGGATTCTCATTGTAGAAGCTAGGGTCAACTAAAATAATGCAATAACTGAACAAGAAACCTCTAAAAATGACCCAAAAATACCTCATATTCCATGATACACCTGAATGAATTCTTCTATGATCTCAAATGGCTCTAATCCTGTTGGTTGAATATTTTTTCAAACAAAAATATGAGGTTCAACCACGGTGCATGGGATTAAATCCCTCCTTAAAGACAGTGAGGCTGCCTTTATTACTAATCTAAAACACAACAGAAATAAAATATATATAGTATCCACACTATTCTAACCATTGGGGTTGGGATACAATCCTGAAATCCATATCAACACGAAATGGAGATGTTACAACTTTAGATTAGGAAGAATTAGAAGGAAAATATTATAGACGAAACAAAGTGGGAAGGGAATGAGAGGAACGTATTTTCTTTCAAGAAAACATAGATCAAGAAATACTTATACGAGTTTTAGATAATGAGTGTAATATTCTAAAATGATTAAAATGATCAAGAATACTAAACAAAGAATAGCTCAAGATTTTGGACATAAGAACAATCTCTCAAGATAGATGAATCCCACAACACAAAGTTTGTAAAATAACACATGTTTCTATTCTTCAATGATTAAAAATAAAATACAAAGTTTTTCTTCTTCTTCACAATAGCTCTTAATATTCAAAAAGTCTCCTTTTGGAATGCACAAGCATCCCTTATTTATAATAGAGAGAGCGGAGAGAAAATAGGATAAATCCTAGAAAATAGTATTTTTAATGAGAGTCCTATTTTGCTTGACTCTCACGCAGGAGAACAAGTCAAAATTTGCTTCCTATGTGACAAAACAAAAATAAAAAAGACATGAAAATTTCTTGATAGAAATGTCATGAGACACTATGTTTATTCTACTTCATCATCCTTGTCTTCTTCCAGCGCAGCCTGCTTGTCTCTAACTCTTGGAACTTTTGGATTATGCCCTGCATCTCATCTTCATCTGGCACACTTGAATAATCACTTAGGACCTCACAAGTTTCCTGAGTATCACTTGCATTACCAGGAAGTTTCTTCATTTTTTGTTGAGCTTCCTTAGTGATTCCAAAACATTTTTGATCCTTATGAACTTATCGATGTTTGACAAATCAAAGACAATAGCTGGTTCATGCTAAATTAATTTTGAATTTGCTTGTAGAGGTCATTAGTAGGTAGAATCTCCGAGATTTTTCCCAACACCTTGGAAAAGATCCTGGACAGCTCCTCTTCTATATCATTAGTGGCATCAACCAACTGATCTCTAGATTCCCTCAACTTGCTGCAAGATTCACTAAGAATCTTTATCCTAACTTGATGGCTTTGGCAAGCTGGAAATGCTTATCCCCATGTGGAATGATTCCTTCTTCCATTAAGATCTGGGATGGAACCTGTTTCAGTGCATTGAGGGCTTCCAAAGTTAATTCAAGGTTCCCGACTTCTTGTGAAAACTCATCATCCATCTTGTCACCATCTTTCTTTATTTCCTCCAAGGATTTATAAACTTCCACCGTGTCATCTATGACCTCTCTTCCTTGTAGGAGTAGCCTCTTTATCCATTCCTCAACCATTCTCCCCTTCTCATTGATCTTTTCAATCATAGGTACCGATGAGAAATTGAACCTGATAGGCATAGGGGTAGAAGATGACGGTGTTGACTGCGAAGGATTTGAAAGCTTGAGTAGTACCTCTGTCAACTGTTCCACTTTCTCTTTCAGCTCATCCCTGCTTACCTTTGTTTCTTTCAACTTTTGACAAAGCACATTCATGGCATCTTGTGCATCCTGTTGTGCTCCTTCAGTTGTCACTTTTCTAGGTTAACCCTTGTAATCTGATAATCAGTCACTATTATATCTTCCTTCATTTTGTCAGCTACGGAGTGGAAATCTCTACAAACTTATGCCTTGAGGCATCCACTGAAACTCTTGAAACTATTTTGGGTTTCTTGGTAGATTTGGCAAGAGAATCCTTGAGTGAATTAAAATCGAAGGCTGGTAGGGGAACTACCACCTTCCTCTTCCTTGGAGTTTGGTTGACCAACCATTGAGGTATAATGGAAGAAGTTGCTCCTATTGGAGGTGTTATGGTTGTATCTGTGGGTGGAGGAAGATTTACTTGTGGAGTCATGATGACTGCAAGTGTAGTGATTGTGGGAATGGATTCAGGGAATGAAGGTGTGGAAGGAGGAGGCATTTCTATGGCCATCATAGGTCCAGCAGAGAGAGGTGAGAGATCGGAGAAAATGCTGGCCATGGATGATGAGAGTGGCATTGAAATATGTGATGAGGAAGATTGGGAGAGAGGGGTAAATATTCTAAAGCCAAATCTTGAGAAGCAAGAGCAAGGCTTACCTCCGATGAGAAATCAACAAAAGGGGAAATAAGAGGTTGACTAACCTCAATTTCTGAAAGAATTTATCCTTGTTTCGGGAGGAGGAGGTGAATCCAAGATCTCAACTATTTGTGTTGGAGTAATAGATGATTTGAACCCTTGCTTATCTCCTTTCTAACAAATTTAAACTTTATTTGCCTCTTGGTAGGGCTTTTATCCTTTTCCTTTTCTCCCTTGGAGGGTCCCACTTCTAGAGTAGCTATCTTTGAAAATCTCTTTTCTTTATAACTCATTCCCCAAGAAATGAGCCATGCCTTAGTGCAGATAAGAGTCTGAGTATCTCTCTCAGTGATAGAAGTCTTCTCAGCAATGAGACCAATCAATGGTTGGGAATCCAAGTTGATCTCCATCTGACTGTTCATACCTAGGTTCCAAGACACTTTCATTGTCTGTGGTGCCTTTTGGGATATCAGCTAGATCTAACATCTGAACTTCTTCAAGTGTCAGCTTATTGTTTTCTTTTCTTCGGATGGCAACTTCATCACGAAGATCAACCCAGATATCTTCCACAGTGGGTACATGTAGGTACAAGGTTCCATAAGACTTAAGGACTCCTCGGATGTCGAATCCTTCTCTCATCTTCATGTGCTTCTTCAATTTATCCTGAAGTTCATGCACCATGTTCTTGGCCTTAACCATGGTGGAACATGTATACCTTCCAATGGAAATAGGGAAGGAGACCGCAACTTTATGTCTGCTCTGTTGGAATTTGTGAAAATCCAACAATTGTCTGACCAACTCCATGAGGATTAGTTTGTCACCAGGAACTGGGAAAATGGAAAGGATTACCGTGGAACCTTACCACCCGAAGATAGGTAAAATTCTTGAATTGCAAGAAGATGCAACCCCATTTAGACACTTTTGTCCATGCTTCATCGGAAACCCTTCTCTTCCTTAGATCAGGATCCAATCTACAAATATTTTCATAGAAAAAGGCATCATTCACTCTTCTAAATTGGTCTTCAGACCCTTTTATTTTCAGTTGTGGGAAGTACCGATATATATGTTCTGTTGCTTGGTTCCCCTTTGCATCCAACCCTAGATAGTTTCTCATGCTTTTTACCGCATAAGTGACATATGACATCATGTAGAACTTTCCAGTAGACAAGACCATTTTCATTTGAGAGTCTATCTCATTACTTATTAGGCTACCCCAATCAATCCCTTGGTCATTTTTCTTTATGATGACCATGAAACAACAAAGAGCACAAAGAGGGGTGATGATATCACTGACTTCAATAATAAAGTCACTTGTAGGGACTGACTTAGGAAACCTAGAAACAACTAGCTTAGCCTTGATCAAGAACTTTTTATTTACTTTCTTAATGCAGTCTTCCTGATCCTTGTCCCAAGATTTTTGTGTTGACTTAAATTCTAAATCAACATATTTCGTAATGTTGGGAATCTTTAGGAGTTGATCAAAATAATCTCCATCTAGTTTCACTATAGACTCCCCTACTTGATTTCTTACTGAGCGGGAGGCTGAGTCATAGTGAGAAGCACAAGCCAAGATGAATTCAGGGCATTGGGCGATCACTGGAAATCCTGTTGCGAGAGGAAGACTATTGCCGACTATTGACTTCATCCATGGATTCTAAGAAGAATCCACAATTATTTCTTTGAAGTCTTCCATATCTATATTTCGAGCTTTGTGTCCCGGATGTCGTAGTTGCAACTTACATAAGAAGAGGACTCCATCTTTTGATACTTATACTTCATCTTTCCTAACTTATCTAACTTGTCCTAAGATGGGCCAGGGTCCGACATGAGGAGTCCTGAGAATGCCTTGATGACTTCTGGAAGAGTAGTCGGGTGTGGGAGCTTGTTGAACAAGTGTATAGACCCAACACACCTTTCGGGTTTTGAAACTTGCAAAGCACCTTCGAAACCTAACAAACTGAAATGTGAGTGTCAAAAATTAGGCCATGTCAAACACCTTGAGAAACTTGAAACACACGGTGGAACTTGATAGGTGTCGAACACTCTATGAAACCCAAAACATTGGTGGGGTGTGTGTCGGAAGTTAGGGCATGCGGTGCATTAGCAAAAACCCAACACAAGGTAGAAGTGAGATGATGTCCGTGAGGAAAAAATATCGACACACTATAGAACTCGAAGGATGTTGAACATTAGTCAAGATATAATACAAGGTGGGGAAAGCAAGGTGTTGAGAAGCTACAAGTATTCAATACACTGAGGAAACTCAATGATGTCGAACACCCTACAAAACCTGAAAAAAGAGGATATCGGGTCTCTATCCTGTCAGAACATGAAGAATTTCCCATTTCGTACATTCATGGGTTTTTATAGTTTTTTGAAAACCACAACTTATGTAAAAATAAGTAGATGACCAAGGAGTGAAACTCAAGCAAAAACCTAAATGGAAAAAGACAAGAACCAAGGGAAAAGACCCAAAACCCTAAGTTGGAAATGGCAGAGGAAAAAGAAATGAAAACCCAAACAACACACCTCAAAAACAAACCCAAAAAGCTTTAAAATGAAAGAGGAGAAGAATGCATTCAAAAATATTAAAAAATAATCGAGAATGGATGGTGAAATATCGGGGAAGCTCAATCGGGTCTGGAGGTGGAAGAAGCATGAAAAAAATTCAACACATCAAAATCATACAAAGTAACAAATGACGTGGAAAACCACCTATTTATAAAACCCTAACATTTATTACACATCACTCGACACATGTGCCAACTACCAGACAACTAGGCATTAATGACATGTCATCATGCTTGGAGCTCCCGAAAACCCAACACAAAGGATTTGGTTTAATTTGGGATTCGGGATTTGGGGAACATGAAGCATGAAGCATGAGATGTTTTGATTCCTCTAAGTCTCAAAACTCTAACACAAAGGCGACGATCGGGTTTCAAGTTTTAAGAAACACATGACATGAAACATGCATTGGATAACACATGTTCGATGCTCGTGGGTTCCAAAACCCAAAACATTATCAAGACCATTGAGTTTCGGGTTTCAAGGAACATGGGACATGTAACATGCAAGAAACATGCATTCATGCAATGGAAACCTGAAAACCCAAAAATCTCCTTCAAAGGGGAATTTTGAAGATATTTGCAAAAAAATTCTATGGTCATCTCATTTCTAGTTGGAATCACTAAAATGAGATAACAACTAGCTCTAGTTGGGGACTTTCTTTGAGACATCAAAGGAAGAGAACTTAGAATCAAGAAGCTTTTATCCATTGGGCTACAAATTTGGAAGAAGAAAAACCAAAAACAAACAAACCAATAAAGACAGAAAGAAAAAAACACACAACATGAAATAAATTATAATACAGTGCAAGAGAGCATCTTGCATTACTAATGGAACAACTTTAGATGTTGGCCACTAAAAGGTAGAGGGAGAAACTCTCCATCAAGGTATGATAGATAGAAGCTATTTTCACCATTCAACTAATGAATTTTGAAAGGACCTTTCCATAAAGAGTCGAACTTGCCATGCATCCCTTTCTATTCCCTTCTCTTATCCTAGAGAAGTACTAGGTCTCCAATCTAGAAATCACGTTGCTTTGATTTCTTGTCAAATATCCTTTTGAATTTTCTTTGATGATCTACAATGCGATCTACCACCTTGCTTTGTTCTTCTTCTAGCCTAGCTAGGTACATTATCCTTTTCTCAATAGAACTTTGAAAATTTTCATCCTCAATTGTTTTAGCCAATCGTAAGGCTAGCAATTCTACAAAGATAGGAATCTCAACATCAATTCCATACAACACCTAGAATGGGGACATTCCAATAGCTCATTTAGGAGTAATCCAATCTTCCCATAATGCATCATATAATGCTTTGTGCCATGTCCTCTAATTCTCATCAACCATCTTTCTGATTATGGTCACCAGGTTCTTATTGCTTGATTCAGCCTAACCATTACCTTGGGGTAATAATCAGATGAATGAGCCAATGTGATCCCAAATCCATAACAAAATTTAGTCAACTCATGTGATGAAAAATTGGAAGCATTGTTAGCAACAATCTTGTGAGGAATAGGGTTGATATTCCAATGAAATCAATTCCTCATTGGTGAAAAGGTTCTTTGATTACCACGGGCTTCAAGGGAAGAGTAGCCCACTTAGGGTGACCAACAAAATGTTTGCAAGCTTCACACTTAGCCACCCATTCTGATGAATCTCAAAAGAGATTAGGCAAATAGTAACTAGCCTATAAGATTTTGTAAGACATCACGAGGAAGATAAATGTCCTCTGCACACTATATTGTGAAAGGATTATAGCAACCTTACCTCTACGATACTTGTCAACACAACGCATGAATACACCATCAATACCCTTCTTGTACATGCCATTATCCCATAGGATGTATCTCACAGACCTTAATTTAACTGTCCTCTTTTATTTTTGGCTTAAATGTGGGGACACTTTCCATAAGTTAAAAAGAAAGTGATGTTGACATACCATTCATCGGTTGTGCTTACAAAAAGCACCATGGGAAACTCTGAAGAAGTATCTTTAGTTTCTTCACATTTTGTCTCAAACTTATTTTCTACAATTAATTGGCACATGCCTCTTCCTCATACCAACTTGGTAGGTTTGATGTCCAAGTCATATTCTTGGACTTTGGCTATCCAGTTACCCCATTGACTACCCAACTCTTGTTGAGTCAAAATGGACTTAACTGCAGTATCGGAATGAGAACGAGAGTGTGAGAACTCAACACATAGTATCTAAAATGCTTCACCGCTCTCACCACTACATAAGCATTCTTTTCAATTTGAGACATCTTCAATTCATGTTCCTTTAGTGGGCAGCTCATGAAAGAAATGGGAGCTTTGATTCCTTCTATGTTCTCCTGCATTAGGATGGCTGATATTGTATGTGTGGAAGCATAGCTATACATGATGAAATCCTTCTTGAAGTCTGGGCATACCAGAATAAGAGTGTGAGAAATTGCCCATTTAACTTCTTCGAAATCAAGCTTCCCTTCAATGCTCCATCAAAATGGATTTTTACCCTTCACCATCCCAAGGATATCCTTGGTTTTATCCGCAAAATCAAGTACAAATCTCCTTAGGAAATTGACCTTTCCGAAAAAGGAATCCACCCCAATTTTGCTTGTAGGAAGGGTAAGGCTTTAGATGGCCTTCACACTCTCTCAGTTGATATTGGTTCCTTCTTTAGTCATAATATGACCTAAAAAATTTCCTTCATTACTCCAAACATGTTTTTAGGATTTAATGAAATCCCATGATGCCTACACCTTAAGAGTACCTGCTCCAAGTGATCATAATTATCACTTCACTTTTTAGAGAAGACCGTCAAGTCATCCAAATACACAACTATGACCTTGCCCATAAAATATAAGTAAGCTAAGTCGATAGCTCTTTGAAACATGGCTCTGACATTAATTAAACCAAAAGGCATCCTCCTGTAAGAAAAGGTTCCCCATGGGGTGGTGAATGTTGTTTTATGTTGATCCTCAGCAGTTACCTTGACCGGATTGTACCACGAAAATATGTCAAGCATGGATAACATTTCTAATCCAGTGACAACCTATAATACTTGGTCCATGATAGGCAATGGGTAATTGTCTTTCAATGAAGACCGATTAAGGTTACGAAATTCAACAAAAATATGGATCTCACCATTCTTATTTCTGATGGGGACAATGTTAGCAATCCGGATAGAATGATGGATTGGAAATTTAATCCTTACATCTAACTTCTTTTGAATTTATACAAGGATAGTCCCTAAGATCTTTGGGTTGTAATGCATTTGCTTATTCTTATAGGGTTTAACCATAGGCTTCAATGGGATGCTATGTTGCACATCCTTAGGCTTGAAAGACTTTAGATCCGCATATAACCATGCTAGAAAATCCATATATCTCTTCAAGAGTGAAGAGAATATTTATTTTCCTCCGAGAACAACATTCCCTAATGTTTACCATCCAGGTTGATTAGCGAGCCCAAGTTAACTTGATCTACCTCGACAAGGAAGCACCTTCAACTTGCCTTTTATCCTGAATGAAATGGTCGTGCTTGTCAAACAGACCTTCTAGAGATTTTAATCCCTTTAGAATCTTATTTCCTTTGAAATGGATGAATTCACCATCAATTTCTTGATATGAATTTGAGAGGACTCATGGAAATCTGATTCGATCCTTCAAAATAAAGCTCGCTAAAATTATCATCTTTTTCAAGAAAAGACAACTGTTGATCATCATTAAACACTTGCCAATGTGCTACATTATCTGGAACACTCGGACGATACACAATTTTGATGGTATATGTGTCTTGTTTGAACTTTGGGTGAGGAAGGAGAAGAGATGCAGATACGGCTAAAGAATCAGATTTATCATTGTAATCTCTTAAGATTGCCTTAATGGAAAAAGCATCAAACCATTCTATGTTGTCCCAAAATTTGTTCTTGTAATGTCTTAGGTGATCATTTTTACCTGATAGGTCCCCCTTACTTGATTCACAATCAACTCAGCATCTCCCTGCACTTTGAGATTTCAGATTCCTTTTTGTCTTGCCATTTCTAATCCTAATAACAAAGCTTCATATTTGGCTGTGTTATTAGTATTATCAAACTGCAACTTGAAAGCAAAGGGAAAAATCTTGAAATCTGGAGATATAAGAACCATGCCAGCACCTGAACTAGTAGTTGAATAGCTCTGTCAAACTCAAGGGTCCAAATAGCATTAGGATCTTCTTCCTTGACTTCTATAGAGGGCACCTTAGATGTCATGAAATAATTACCCAAGCCTGCATCTTCAAAGAGAATTTGAGCCTTAGGATCATCTGATTTAGTGACCAGGTACTTTTCTTGTGCTTCGGGGTGAAGGACACGAGGAACTCCATTTACTGGAATTTTAGCTTTGGTCCAGTCCATGTTGATTTCTCCTCCAACATCTTTGCAAAAACCTCTTCCTAAGAGAATACCATAAGCAACTAGGATATCAAGCAACCAGGATAGTCATTTTCACTCTCTTTTCAGGGAAGGCAACAAATGCAAATTGTGCATCCTTGATTTGGCCAATCAAGGGGACTTGTTTGGTTTCCATGGAATAACACCACCCATAAGATTTAGTCAAGGTGAGTCCAAGGGCATGAGATAATTTTGTGGGCATTATGTTATCAAAGGCTCTTAAGTCAATTATGTAATTACTGAGTTTAAAACCATTTATAAGTAAGGACAAATAAAATGGTTCAATATTTCCTGAAGAAGCAATAGAGGTCATATTACTCTGAGGTAAAGGCTGAGTGGGGATAGGAAAAATGCCTTTTGAAGATGAAGGGATAGAAGCCTTACTTCTAATGAATTTGGTAAGTTTCTCAAAGTTCTCAGGGTTAGACTGTAGGTAATCAGCTTTTGACATTTGGATTTTAGTTTTCTTTGCATGATCAAGGATGTCGAAAGCAGTATATGAAGGAATAATGGAGGGCTCTGTTCTAGTTACAATGGTCAGAGCCGAGGTCTGGACTTGAGGGAAGGAAAAAAAAGAGTTAAAAGACAAAGTTACCTTTTAGTTATCTCCATTTCAGTTTGCACTAAGATAGAAGAGCCTCTTTTAGCCATAACCACAAGAGCTTATTTAATTTTCTCCTTATAGCCTTCAACTAGCTTTTTGGGGTTCTGAGATTGAGATCAAGTGAAGACTGCAAATTATTGACCATTATGCGCACCTTTGTCTTCTTCGTATTCCAAGTACCCAATCTTTGGAGTCGTCATTTGAATCATCAAAAGACTCATCAAAGATATCCTAAAGCTTCAAAATCTTCATGAGAATCTTGATCTTCCGGTTCTTCACCATCCTCAACTATTTAAATGGTTATGTTGATAGGAGGAGCTTGAATGGCCATCCTTGTGGGAGTATTAGTTAAATGATTCCTATCCCTTGTGGGAGTGCTATTGGAATTGTTGAAATTCTGTCTAGGAATATCCCGATAAGGAATGTTGGTTGCTTATTGATACATTTGCTTCTTTAAGGTGATCAAGTCCTTGGCCATCTTCTGAATCATAGGATTAGTAGTACTTTGAGAAGAAAACTGATTTTTAGGCTTAGATGACTCTCTTCCGATTTTTCCACTGAATAAGATCATCTTCTATTTCGATGGTTGTAACTTAAGCGGTGGTCAAATTGGGGATAATATACCTTCTTGATAATAATCTCACATTAGGGGCTAAGTGTTGATGAAGAAACATGATGCAGGAGCATCAAGGAACAACACATAATAAGGTCATATAAGACCATGATACATGTTTTTAGGTGTGTTAGAGTTAAATATGTTGTAAAAATGAATATATGCTTGTAAGAAGTTGGTAAGGTGACTTGACTTGGCATTTAAGAAGTAATATAGGCTAATTAAGGTCATTTTAAGCCTTGACATCATGTAATAGCTTCCTTGTACGGATTATAGGAGAGTATCAAGGTGATATACATGTGATTTCTATGTAGAGGAAGTTTTTGAGTCTTCCTAGGAGTGTGAGTTGGCTTAGGAGTCAGTTTAGGAGCTTTAGAGGGTCTATTCTTAGCTAATGAATACCTATTTCATAGGTGATTCATGGAAATGAAGAAGAACAGAGGTTCTCGTGGTTGTAGAGATGAAGGAGAAGGAATGTATGAGGTTTTAGAAGGAGAATATACCTCTGTTGGCATGAAAATTACATGTTTCACATGACTGTGCATGAGGACTGTAACAGGACAGCAAGATAGAAACCCTCCATAACATTCAAATGGTATAAATCTCATGATTATTAGCATGGAAAGGTTCTACAGGTGATGTAGATCACATTTGTAATTTTTGTATGTTTTGAAAATGCATAGTTTGGATTTTATAGCAAATTGTTACCTCTCGGGCCTGAAATAGGGCATCGCATATCTTTTGACTGGATGGATGAAATTGGATGAAAATTTCAGGATATCTCTGTATTTACACTATCTAACTACTGTCAAAATTTCAAGGATAATGAATTTGTACAGCTCAAGATATACGTGACTGTTTTTTGTTTGAATTATGGCAAGAATATACAACGTACGGTGAGAGAGGAATTGAAGTGCATGAAGGGTCATCACGTGGAATCAAGCCACCAAACTTTTTAGCAGTCATCTTGATGACATTTCTGAAGTAGATCCATCAAGATCCAAGTGAGATCAAGCCCCAAGTGCCTACTGTCATAGCTAGGGTCGAGAATAGGCCTGATTTTTGTATGCTACAGCCATAAAGGAGGTGATAAAGGAAAAACCTAGATCTAGGACAGTATATGGAACTCATGAATACCTCAACCATTGTGAAGGGAGGTTTGTTAGCTGTTGGTATGCCCTGGGAACCAACTAATTGAGTATTAAGAGTTTGAGTTGGATGCTTTTAGACTAAGTTCAGTCTTGAGGGCAGAGTATTGGGACTGCACACTAGTAGAGAGATGCTTGAGCATCCATAAAGGAACTTGAAACATTGGTTTGTTGTTTTGGTCATGTTCAATCAATTAAGAAAGAGCTTGTGACTGTAGTAAAGAAGAACTCCATTGGGAGTAAAGTGTATGGTAAGAAATATCAAAAGGTAACATATGCTAGATACCTTATCAATAGATTTTGTATCTTGGGACAGTCATGTATATGAATGTAGGAGCATTACATATCTATTATACATTGTGTCTATGGTCACAAAATGATCACCTTAGCTCATCTCTGATCAAGGAAGTCCTTTAAGGGTTTTTCTTTCATACAAAACATGCATTAGGCCTCCATAGACACCAAGGGGCCATAAAACATGTAAATGGTGATCCTCAAGCAGGGGTTGGTTGGAGTATTAGAGTAGGTTCAAGCTCTTGATTATATAGTAAGAAAATTTTGGTATTGACCCCTGCATCATTTGGTATCAGAGCAAGGAAGGAGATCAAAGGACAGCCATAACAGGAAACAAAAAGTAGATCCAATACCAAGGAGTTCAAGGTAACAAACACATGTTTTCAAGCTATTTATTTCTATAATTTTCAGAGAACTCCATATTGTAAAGTTTTTGATTGAATCAGTCATGGAGGTAGGAGCAGTGTGTGAATTGGTTAAGTTCCTAAGCTATCAAAAGGAACAAGAAAAGAAAGAGAAAAAGAGGAAAGAGGAGAAGATGAGAGGAAGATTGGCACTTCAAAAAGAAATAGATGAAGTGAAGAGAGATTTGGAGAAAGTGACCACCATGTGGTTACAGTTGCAGGAAGAAGAGAGCCATCAGAAGAAGAGTGGCCTAGTATTGAGAGGGAAGATGAAATGGCCTGTGAGGTCATTGGTGAAAAGAGATAGAAGGCACAGAAAGGATGCCTTGAGGAAGAAAGAAGAGTTGCCAAATGAGCAACAAGAAGAGGTGAAAGAAGTTCTCATTGTAGAGAACAAGAAAGAAGAAAAAGTGCCAGAACAAGCACTTAAGGAAGGAAAGGAGAATGAGAGGAAGGTGCTAAGGAAAGGAGCACTCATGGAGACACTATGGTCTCTTGTTTTTATATCTAAGCTTGTGTTTATGTTTGTAGGTATGAAGAACTTGTTGATGCAGGTTAAGCTTAAGAGCTTGAGAAATATGAAGGATGGTGTAAGCCAAGCACCCATGAAGAGAAATGAACAAGACAGCTGCAAGGACCAGCTTGAAGAGGGATATGAAAAGAATGAAGACTTCCATGATGACAAGGGAGGCATGATAGAGAACATGGAGTATTATGATGCATTGGATAGCATCCCAAGTGAAGAAGAAGTCCAGGAAGAGAGTAAAGCCAGACAAGAAACCATTAAGGAGGATATAGGCAAGCTAAAAGCCATTGAACAAGTAAGTATGATGACTGAATATGATGATCAGATTTATGACAGTGATGTTTCTGACATTAAAGAAGACATAGAGCAAGATAATGATAAGAGGTTAACACAAGAAGATGTGTGTGATCATGCAATGCCTAGAAGGCTAAAGGAAATAGAGAATGAAGATAAATCAACAGGTCATCAGAAGTATATGTTACCCAAAGAGATCAAGCATAATTATGTGATGCCTAAATGGCTTGAGAAAACTAAGGACAAAGAGGAGAAGGCAGCGTCCAAGAAGGAGACCATCAAACTGGAGCTCAGTCATGAAGAACCAAGGCAAGGTATGGAGGAAAATTCAGTTTACAAGATAAAATCAGTCCAGTATGTCGGTGCACAAGAGAGTAGAAATGAGTACAAACACGGCCTAACTCATGAATGGAGAAGAAAACATGAAAAACAAATGGTTTATCAACCTAAGGTCATCCAGAACAAGGTATGGCAAGCTAAGAGCTTCAAGGAGCAGCAGTACAAAGTCATCAAACATGAAGTAATGGAAAGTGGAAGGTCTTCAAAAGATGGTGAAGCAAGAGCTGAGTACAGTCAGGGAAGTCAGAGTTCAGAGAAGGATGAAGAAAAAACAGGTCCTATATATGATGAAGATGAAAGAGAAGTTGATGGAGCTGACTTGGAAGAAGATATAGAAGACACATGTGATGATGAAATTGAGGCATTTAAAGGTAGAGAAGCACCAAAGTATGATTTTGAATACATAAGCATGGAACAGCTGAAAGAAGAACTAAAAGCATTAGAGGAAGTCATATATCAAGACAAGGATACTCATGTAGATAGAGATAAAGATAAGACAAGTGAAGAGGTGGTAGAAGAGAATCAGATTTCAGTTGAGGAGGCATATGAACCTTCAAAACAGGCTGAGGAGGTAGATTTTTGCATTGCAGACCTTCACTTCATTCCTAAGGTGAAGCAAGCTTATCAAAACGCCAAAAATGAAAGAGAAAGAGTATTATTGTTAGAGCAGGTGGAGAAGACTATCAAGTCTTATGAGAACATTCTTAGCAATGATCAAGGAGCTGTAACTACATGCTATTATGAACACAAACCAGAGTTGACATACTTAGTGAAGGAGATAGAAGACCAACAAGAGGTAGAATTGAAGACAAAGACCATGAAGAGGAAGATGAAGCAAGGAGCAAGCAAAAAGAGTAGAATTGAGGAGAGGAAATGCAAGAGCAGATGGAGGAGACAAACTATACCAGCAAAGTCAATAATGATGAATTGGAAGACAAGAAAGAAGAAGAACCATTT
Organism: Taxus wallichiana var. yunnanensis; assembly: GCA_018340775.1. NCBI lineage: Eukaryota > Viridiplantae > Streptophyta > Pinopsida > Cupressales > Taxaceae > Taxus > Taxus wallichiana. The sequence continues at coordinate 166,580,298 of CM031244.1, forward strand.
GAGCAGGAGCTCAAATTCTTTCTCTCAAGGGCACTCTGATGCAGGAGCATCAAGGAACAAGACATAATAAGGTCATATAAGACCATGATACATGTTTTTAGGTGTGTTAGAGTTAAATATGTTGTAAAAATGAATATATGCTTGTAAGAAGTTGGTAAGGTGACTTGACTTGGCATTTAAGAAGTAATATAGGCTAATTAAGGTCATTTTAAGCCTTGAAATCATGTAATAGCTTCCTTGTATGGATTATAGGAGAGTATCAAGGTGATATACACGTGATTTCTATGTAGAGGAAGTTTTTGAGTCTTCCTAGGAGTGTGAGTTGGCTTAGGAGTCAGTTTAGGAGCTTTAGAGGGTCTATTCTTAGCTAATGAATACCTATTTCATAGGTGATTCATGGAAATGAAGAAGAACAGAGGTTCTCAGGGTTGTAGAGATGAAGGAGAAGGAATGTATGAGGTTTTAGAAGGAGAATATACCTCTGTTGGCATGAAAATTACATGTTTCACATGATGTGCATGAGGACATAATAGGACAGCAAGATAGAAACCCTCCATAACATTCAAATGGTATAAATCTCATGATTATTAGCATGGAAAGGTTCTACAGGTGATGTAAATCACATTTGTAATTTTTGTATGTTTTGAAAATGCATAGTTTGGATTTTATAGCAAATTGTTACCTCTCAGGCCTGAAATAGGGCATCGCATATCTTTTGACTGGATGGATGAAATTGGCTGAAAATTTCAGGATATCTCTGTATTTACACTATCTAACTACTGTCAAAATTTCAAGGATAATGAATTTGTACAGCTCAAGATATACGTGACTGTTTTTTTGTTTGAATTATGGCAAGAATATACAACGTACAGTGAGAGAGGAATTGAAGTGCATGAAGGGTCATCACGTGGAATCAAGCCACCAAACTTTTTAGCAGTCATCTTGATGACATTTCTGAAGTAGATCCATCAAGATCCAAGTGAGATCAAGCCCCAAGTGCCTACTGTCATAGCTAGGGTCAGAATAGGCCTGATTTTTGTATGCTACAGCCATAAAGGAGGTGATAAAGGAAAAACCTAGATCTAGGACAGTATATGGAACTCATGAATACCTCAACCATTGTGAAGGGAGGTTTGTTAGCTGTTGGTATGCCCTAGAAACCAACTAATTGAGTATTAAGAGTTTGAGTTGGATGCTTTTAGACTAAGTTCAGTCTTGAGGGCAGAGTATTGGGACTGCACACTAAAAGAGAGATGCTTGAGCATCCATAAAGGAACTTGAAAAATTGGTTGGTTGTTTTGGTCATGTTAAATCAATTAAGAAAGAGCTTGTGACTGTAGGAAAGAAGAACTCCATTGGGAGTAAAGTGTATGGTAAGAAATATCAAAAGGTAACATATGCTAGATACCTTATCAATAGATTTTGTATCTTGGGACAGTCATGTATATGAATGTAGGAGCATTACATATCTATTATACATTGTGTCTATGGTCACAAAATGATCACCTTAGCTCATCTCTGATCAAGGAAGTCCTTTAAGGGTTTTTCTTTCATACAAAACATGCATTAGGCCTCCATAGACACCAAGGGGCCATAAAACATGTAAATGGTGATCCTCAAGCAGGGGTTGGTTGGAGTATTAGAGTAGGTTCAAGCTCTTGATTATATAGTAAGAAAATTTTGGTATTGACCTCTGCATTAAAACACTTTTGATTTTCAAGAGTGGGAATGGATAGCTCTGGAATCTTATGAATCAGCTTGTTGAATTTGGCTATGAAGTCCCGCATGGGTTCATAAGACTCCTTCTTCATGTGTGTAAGTTGTGCTAACAAGGCATAAGAATATTTAGCTAGTTTAAACCTTGCTTCAAATATAGATATCATAGTAGCCCAGTTGGTAATGCATGCATTTAGAAGATGGTAGAACCATTCTACTACTACTCCATGCAATGTCTCAATGAAGAGTCAAACAAAGACATCTTCATGAGTAACCATAAGAACACCACATGCAAACAATAATGAAGCAACTTGTTCATCAAGGTGTTGCTTCCCATCACCATTGAAATTAGGAATATTCTTATGTGACCCATTACATAGATCATGTAATGGTGTAGTTAGGGAAGAGGACCAATAGTTGCACCCCAAGGAACAGGTTGTGCATCCATCCTTCGAATGAAGTGCATATAAGAATCGAGTATTAGCTAAGAATAATACATGGTAGGTTATGGAAGCTTCTTGTTCTTGAGGAACCCGAGCTCTTTGGATAGGTGAATAACTTCTTGCTTGACTAGATGCAACACTACATGGGAATGTCTGAAATTATGTTGTTGAAGCAAATCAAAGAATGGATCAGTCCTCACCCCGGCTTAGCTTGACCGAGTAAAGATCTTTTTGGCTACCAAAGAACAGTTGTGCAGCCATCCTTCTAAATGAATTACATACAAGAATCTGAGTATCAGCTAAGAATAATACATAACAGTTGTGGAAGCTTCTTGTTCTTGAGAAACCCGAGCTCTTCAAATAGTTGAATAACTTCTTGCTTGACTAAATGCAACACTTCTTGTTTAGTTTTCTTCATCATCCTTGTCTTCTTCTAGTGCAGCCTGATTGTCTCGGAACTCTTGGAACTTCTAGATTATGCCCTACATCTCATCTTCATTTGGCACACTTGAATAATCACTTAGGACCTCATAAGCTTCCTGAGTATCACTTGCGTTACTAGGAAGTTTCTTCATTTTTTTGAGCTTCCTTAGTGATTCCAAAACATTTTTTATCCTTATCAATGTTTGACAAATCAAAGACAGTAGCTAGTTCATGCTGAATTAATTCCTGAATTTACTTGTAGAGGTCATTAACAGGTAGAATCTCTGAGCTTTCGCCCAACACCTTGGAAAAGAAACTGGAAAATTCCTCTTTTATATCATTAGTGGCATCAACCAACCGATCTCTAGATTCCCTCAACTTGATGAAACCTTCACTAAGAATCTTTATACTTGAACTCGATGGTTTTGGCAAGCTGGAAATGCATATCCCCATGTGGAATGATTACTTCTTCCATTAAGATCCGGGATGGAACTGTTTGATGGCATTGAGGCCTTCCAAATTTAATTCAAGGTTCCCGACTTCTTGTGAAAACTCATCATCCATCTTGTAGCCATCTTTCTTTATTTCCTCCAAGGATTTATAAACTTCCACTGTGTCATCTTTGACCGCTCTTCCTTGTAGGAGTAGCCTCTTTATCCATTCCTCAACTGCTCTCCCATTCTTATTGATCTTTTCAATCATAGGTATCAATGAGAAATCGAACTCCGATAGGTGCGGGGGTAGAAGATGAAAGTGTTCACTACGAAGGCTTTAAAATCTTGAGTAGTACCTTTGTCAACCTTCCACTTTCTCTTTCAGCTCATCCCTACTTACCTTTGTTTCTTCAAATTTTGACAAAGCACATTTATGTCATCTTGTGCATCCTGTTATGCTCCTTCAGTTTTCACTTTTCCCAGGTTAACCCTTGTAATCCGATAATCATTCATTGTTATATCTTCCTTTTTTTTGTCACCGTGGAGTGGTAATCTCTATAAACTTATGCCATAAGGTATCCATCAAACTATTGAAACCATCTTGGGTTTCTTGGTAGATTTGGTAGGAGAAGCCTTGAGTGAACTGAAATTGAAGGTTGGTAGGGAAATACCATCTTCCTCTTCCTTGGAGTTTGGTCAACCAACCATTAAGGCACAACGGAAGAAGTTTCTCCTATTAGAGGTGTTATGGTTGTATCTATGGGTGGAGGAAGATTTACTTGCAGAGTCGTGATGACTGCAAGTGTAGTGACTATGGGAATGGATTCAGGGAATGAAGGTGCGGAAGGAGGAGGCATTTCTATGGCCATTGTAGGTCCAGCAGAGAGAGGTGAGAGATTAGAGAAAATGTTGGCCATGGCTGATGAGAGTGGCATTGAAATATGTGATGAGGAAGATTGGGAGAGAGGGGGTAAAGATTCTAAAGCCAAAGCTTGAGAAGCAAGAGCAAGGCTTACCTCTCGATGAGCAATCAACAAAAGGGGAAATAAGAGGTTGAATAACCTCGATTTCTGAAATATTTTCTCCTTGTTCTAGTGGAGGAGGAGGTGAATCCAAGATCTCAACTGTTTTTGTTGGAGTAGTAGATGATTTGGCTGCTTGGTAGGGATTTTATCCTTTCCCTCCCTTTGAGGGTCCCGCTTCTAGAGTAGCTATTTTTGAAAAGTTCTTTTCTTTATAACTTATTCACAAGGAAATGAGCCATGCCTTAGTATGGAAAAGATTCTGAGTAGTTGTCTCAAATTATAGAATCCTTTTAAGCAACAGACCAATCAATGGCTGGGAATCCAAGTTGGTCTCCATCTGATTGTTTATACCTAGGTTCCAAGACACTTTCATTATCCGTGGTGCCTTCAGGGATATTAGAGAGATCTAACATCTGAAATTCTTCAATTGTCAACCAGATTGTATTTTATTTGGATGGAAAATTCATCATGAAGATCAACCTAGATATCCTCCACAAAGTGGGTACATACAGTCCAAGTTTCCATAATACTTAAGGACTCCTCGGATGTAGAATCCTTATCTCATCTTCATGTTCTTATCCAATTTATCCTAAATTTCATGCACCATGTTCTTGGCCTTAACCATGGTGGAACATGTATACCTTCTAATGGAAATAGGGAAGGAGACCACAACTTTGTGTCTTCTCTATTGGAATTTGTGAAAATCCAATAATTGTCTAACCAACTCCATGAGGATCAGTTTGTCACCTACCAACCTGGGCAAACAAAAAGGATTACCATGGAACCTTACCACCGAAGATAGGTAAACTTATTGAATTATAAGAAGATGCAACCCCATTTAGACACTTCTGTCCATGCTTCATCGGAAACCCTTCTCTTCCTCAGATCAGGATCCAGTCTGCAAATATTTTCATAGAAAAAGGTGTCATTCACTCTTCTAAATTGGTCTTTAGACCCTTTTATTGTCAGTTATGGGAAGTAATGATATATATGTTATGTTGCTCGGTTCCCCTTTGCATCCAGTCCTATATAGTTTCTCATGCCTGCTACCGCATAAGTGACATATGACATCATGTAGAACTTGCTAGTAGACAAGACCGTTTTCATTTGAGAGTCTATCTCATTACTTATCAGGCTACCCCAGTCAATCCCTTGGTCATTTTTCTTTATGACGACCATGAATTGATACATCCACCCTTGGAATTCTTTTGAATTTGGGATTCCAAACAACTGGCTCAACAGGGTGATGATATCACTGACTTCAAGAATAAAGTCACTTCTAGGGACTGACTTAGGAAACCTAGAAACAATTGGCTTAGCCTTGATCAAGAAATTTTTATTTACATGCTTGATGCAATCTTCCTGATCCTTGTCCTAGGATTTTTGTGCTGACTTAAATTCTAAATCAACATATTTCATAAAGTTGGGAAACTTTAGGAGTTGATCAAAATAATCTCCATCTAGTTTCACTATAGACTCCCCTTGCTTGATTTCTTATTGAGTGGGAGGCTGAGTCATAGTGAGAAGCACAAGCCAAGATGAATTCGAGCATTGGGCTGATACTAGAAATCCTACTACGAGAGGAAGAAAGCCTTCCCATCGATTTCGGCCCATGGATTCTAAGAAGAATCCGCATTTATTTCTTGGAAGTCTTCCATATCTATATTATCGAGCTCTGTGTCCCGGATGTTGCAGTTGCAATTTATTTAAGAAGAGGACTCCATGTTTTGATACTTATACTTCATCTTTCCCAACTTATCTGACTTGTCTTGAGATGGGCCAGGGTTTGACATGAGGAGTCCAGAGAATTCCTTGATGAATTTTGGAAGAGTAGTCGGTGTGGGAGTTTGGTGGACAAGTGTATAGACTGACACACCTTTCGGGTTTTGAAACTTGCAAAGCACCTTCGAAAACCCGACAAAATAAAATGTGAGTGTTGGAAATTATGCTTTGTGTCAAACACCTTGAGAAACCCAAAACACACGGCGGAACTTGATAGGTGTCAAACACTCTATGAAACTGAAACACTAGTGGGGTGTGTGTCGGAAGTTAGGGCATGTGGTGCATCAGCGAAAACCCGACACAAGGTGGAAGTGAGATGATGTTGAGTAGGTACAAATATCGACACACACTGAGGAACTCGAGAGGATGTTGAACACCGGTCAAGATCTGATACAAGGAGGAGAAAGCAAGGTGTTGAGCAGTTAAAAGTATCCAACACACTGTGGAAAATCAATGATGTTGAGAACTCTATAAAACCTAAAAAAGAGGATATCGGGTCTCTGTCCTGTCAGAACATGAAGAATTTCCCGCTTTGTACATTCATGGGTTTTTATATTCTTTTTGAAAACCAAAACTTATGTAAAAATAAGTAGATGACCAAGGAGTGAAAATCAAGTAAAAATCTAAATGGAAAAAATCAGGAACTAAGGAAAAGACCCAAAACCCTAAGCTGGAAATGATAGAGGAAAAGAAATGAAAACCCAAACAACACACCTCAAAAACAAACCCAAAAATATTTTAAAAAAGAGAGGAGAAGAATACCTTCAACAAGATCAAAAATGATTGAGAATGGATGGTGAAATCAATCGAAGCTCAATCGGTTTGGAGGTGGAAGAAGCATGCACAGAAATCCAACGCATCAAAATCATACAAAGTAACAAATGACGTGGAAAACCACCTATTTATAAAACCCTAACATTTATTACACATCACTTGACACATGTGCCAACTACTAGACAACTAGACATTAATGACATGTCATCATGCTTGGAGCTCTTAAAAACCCGACACAAAGGATTTGGTTTAATTCGGGATTTGGGTTTTGGGAACATGAAGCATGAAGCATGAGATGTCATGATGCCTCTAAGTCCTGAAACTCTGACACAAAGGCGACAATTGGGTTTCGGGTTTCAGGAAACACATGACATGAAACATGCATTGATAATACATGTTCCAATGCTCGGGGTTCTGAAAACCCAACACACTGTCAAGACCATCGGGTTTTGGGTTTCGGGGAACATGGGACATGTAACATGCAAGAAACATGCATTCATGCCATGGAAACCCAAAAACCTGAAAATCTCCTTCAAAGGGGAATTTTGAAGAGATTTGCAAAAAATTTTCTATGGTCATCTCATTTCTAGCTAGAATCACTAAAATGGGATAACAAATATACACTTTACACACCTCCTAGCTACCATACCGCTCCTAATGACCACCGTAACCAAGTGAAACAGTTATACCTAGATTATGCCTCTACTATGAGTGCCCAAGCACCCACAAAAGATGATATCCATCATGTCAAAATCCTTCCTAATCATCCAAGAAGCTCCTACTATTATACCTCATCACCTAGGCACATGTATGGGCTTGCAAGAGAAAGCATGCCATCTTTGAATCCCACTCTATCATCTCAAAACATTTGAACCAATATGTTAACATCAAGAACAAAATAATATGACCTCAATGCAACATTAAATTTTTCATTAATGTTTTTTTACATCAATGACAACACCTATTAGGACCACATGCCAACAATCTCCCCCTTTGTCATTAATGGAAAGCACCCCTGAACTTCCCTCCATTTTTACATTAACAAAAATTATATACTAGTAGCTCACATAATTCACCTTTCACAACTTCATACCATCATTATTTGGTTAGAAATATCAACCAAATGTATTAAAGTAGCTAAAATTTGTAATTTTTTCTCAAAAACTGATTATTTCCTTCATTTTAGGCATGCAAACAACATGCTTCCCCTCAAATAAAAATTTCAAACATCTAAACATCCCCAATAATCATGAAATAATCATAAAATTACCTTGGTATGGTAAAACACATCATTTCAAATCTCTTAGGCATGTAAAACAAACATAGATTCACCATGTACCCTATTTTGATCTTCTTTACAACTTTGTAGCAGTCTATAGTCTAAGTCATACATATTGAAATCATGCCAACAATACCAAATATAACCATGCCACATCATTACTTAACCTTTTCTTGTCAATGATCCATCATTTCTAGGCCTAAATCATGTAATTCAAGGTATATGCATACTCTTCACACCAAGAATAGTTTTAAGAGACTAAAGCAAAACAGACTTCTTAGAGTGATTTTGACCAATTTTAACATCTAACTACAGTCAACCATGATTTGACTCATGAAACTATCACTCCCCTAGAAATAATGCCTCAAATACTATCTCAAGAGCACAATTTAGAACAACTAGCCTTTCTACCTTGCCTTAAAATCACCTTTACAATATTGTCAAGGTCCAAAGCAAAAAAATTCAGTCTTCTATAGTCATATTTGACTGATATAAGCCATTACATATCATCATAAGAATGGATGAATGAAAAACCTCATTCTCACACCTTAAATGGACTAGATATCACCATTACAATCCCATGAAAGGACAAAAATTACTCTCCATGTCTTGGAGAGCTCACACACACCTTGAGCAACATTTCTTCTTGTAAAGACAACACTTCAACACTGTTAGAGGACTTACAACAACATGTCAATAAAAATATATTCATTGAGAGAGAAGTAAAATGTCTCGTGGCTTCTAAACACTTACACCATGTAGAATATAGAACTATACCAAGCTCACCATATTATTAGAGGAAAAATTACTACTTTTACCAATCAGGACCACTATCTCTCGAGTATTGTAGCATTGTTTCGAGTCTTCACTTGCAGGTTAAGAACAAAAAAATAGGCTTGAACTTGATCATTTAAACCCATAAGCACACTTATACATATATATCAAACATGAAAGGCTTAAACAAGGACTAAGAAACCATCATTAGACTTCAATACCACTACCACCATGTAAAATCTGAGCACCTACAGGCATGTAGGATGTTAATGTGGAGCAAGGGAAAGTTTTCAACCCTTGATAAACACCTAAGACATTCTCATTACACCTCCTCATTTAAAATCATATCTAGATTAATGAACATACATTTTCAAGATGAGAATAATCTTTTAAGGATATGGCATACAATTGAGAAAGGTGTACTCTGCCTCCTCTAGATTTTTAGGTCTTCATCTTCCTCATGGAGTAACAAAATACTCCCACTAACACATATCAACTTGAAGACCAACACCAAATTATCTCCAACCAACTTGAGATACTTCAATGGCACCTTAGAGCTATAATATTCAAAAAATATGATGAAACATCATTATACTCACTCAAGAGACCATCACCTCTATCCCCGTACTGTAGCATGCACTTTTTAGCATAAAATCGGTGAAACAAAATTAAATATTCTTCACAATAGGTCTAAATCATATCAATACTCGTATATGCATTTTAATACTTCATGAATCTAATTACTGCTATAAATAACCTTTCCAAATCTTGAAAACATCCGAGAGTTAGGGTTTTAGTGATTAAACCCTCCTTGTTGTACATCATGAGAAAATAATCCAATTTTTTCATAGATTACTACGAGAATAATACATACTTGGAGCTTCATTCCTCTTCCATCATATAGCCCTATGATTCTAGTTTATTTTTGAAAAAATTGGCTTCATACTCCTTCATATTGACCTCCAAAGATGATTTTCCATGCATACTGCTTTATTAGAATGTGTAGACCTAGTTAGAGGAAGAGAAGGACCAATATTGCTTGTATTGGATCATGTCACTTCCAAGATAAATTTTTTACCTTGCAATAAAATATTTATATTATGATGAACACCTCTTAAATGTATGGATATCAAGAAAAATCACTTCTCATACTTTTATTACCCCATATTAGCTTATAAAACAATGCATTCTTGACCATATCATGGTCATAATCCATCTCCTTCAAAGTGTAAACTGATCAAGTTAGCACTAAATCACCTTAGACCACCTTTAAAGATACTAAGAGGTCTAGACACCACTTTATAAACTCATTACATTGACCCACATACACCTAAGAGAAAGACACAAACTAGACACCATGATGACATGATTGACACTTTAGAGGAAATGAGTACATAGAGACTCATAATGACACATTTCAACTTTAAAGACCTACTCAACTCATCATACACATGATATACCACTTGAACATATGATGAACACATGATAAAATCTCAAAGACATAGTATGGAGCTCTAACTATGTCAAAAAGACACCAAAGACAACATAGTTACCTATTGTAGCAATACAATGATACAATGACATCCTCAACATACACCAAGAGCTCAGAGACACTAACACTCACAAAATGACATGACCAATAGGATTTTTAAAATATTGAAAACACCTCGGATAAATCATAGATAAAGAAGACCACGATAATAATCAAAGGAACTCAAATACATCAATCTTATATTTCTTTTCTTCCTTAGTACTTGATTCTCCCATTTATTTACATAGAATAATATCTCGATTTCACTTCTTTATTTCTCTTGATTTCAGATTTGAAGCCTAGACCAGTCCTATAACTAGAAACGTTTTGATTTTCAAGATATCATCAATATCTTTGCTACTTTCTTCAAATTTTTGATAGGTCTTAGCTTTACTTGTAGCAGCTATAAGTTCCTTATTAAGAAACAGATTAGTGCAAATCAGCAAGATCCCTAAATGACCTTCATATCTGCACGTGAGAATTGGGTCATTTAGTGTGATTGCACAACATTAAATATTTTCCCCAAGTGTGGGACTTGAAAAAATGGGGAAAAACTCTCTAGATTAAAGGTTGGTTCCTCTACTCCTCTGATCAGGTGTATGCATGCAATTTGCAGAGGTTTAACTCAAAATCCTACACTAATTCCTCGCCAAGGAGACAAGGATAAAAGAGAGAAAAAGATAAAACTAAACTAACAAGGTGATACACCAAAGGAGTGGTGAACATATCTTCCTGTAGATTGACATAAATTATAAAAATGCAACACAAATCATGCACAAATTGCTAAAATTATAATGAAGGATAAGGATAGAACAAACAACACAAGAAAGGATTGAAAATTCATTCACAGAGCTTACATTGTCATTTCCATTTTTTAAATACAATGCATTACAATAGCAAAGAGGTAGAAAACATATTGCAGTCCCTAAAAATGTCTGATATTCCACAAATTTACTTGTCAGGGTGAAGGAGGGGGCTTGCAAATCGTAAAAATGTCCAACCCTTTACAAATGAGCTGAATTTGGCTTTTAATAATGAAAACCCGAGTTCGGAAGGAGAAACGTGGGAAAAATAAAATGAATGATTAAACCACAAACCAAATCCTTAACAATAGCATGGGTACCCTTAAAAGTTCATTCCCCAATATTTTTGACCATGTTGGAGAAGAATGGAAGCCATACTGCATTAAAAAATTGTGGTTGAATGTTGGTTCTGCTCTTTTCCCCATAGCAAGAAAGGCGTTTTCTCATTTTTCACTCACTAAACTCCACCAAAAAGAAAATTGAAGATTCCATCACGTAGAGGAATTCAATAGTTTTCCAATGACCCCAAAATTGAGAAAACCCAAGCTATGGATTGAAAGATATGCTTCCCTGAAGATTTAGGGAAAATTGGGGCAAAAATCATGTCGGCGGGCCAAAACCCAAAAATTTTCTGCTTTTCTTGAATTTGGGAAAAATCCCCAAAAGCTCCATGCCCCACCACTTCGCTACCACGTGGCATTTACCCATTCATTCCCAAGCTCAAATAGCCTCTTTACACTTTTTTTTGAATTTTGGAAAATTTTCCAAAATTCCTCTACCCCCCACCACGTGTCATCCTCCTATTCGTTGGCGGGGTGCGCTCCAAGTTTTTCATTTCCTCCTTGGTAGGCTGCATGGGCCAATATTTTCCCTTTCACCCTTTCTTACCCTTCATAAAAAAACAAAGTCTTCTCCACCCTCCGACTCCCACCACTATGGACACATGGCACATTCCTATTCGGCCATAGGCGGGGTTCTCAGGCTGAAATTTTCATCACACCATTTTTGAAAAATTTTCAACTCGCCCCCTGCCCGATCGACCTCCGCCACTATGTGGCACCTCCTCATTCGCTATGGGTCTTCGGCCAAGATTTTCCTTTTTGTGGCCCGCCATTCCTTGACGAAAAATTCTAACTCACCTCCGCTTTCCCTGTCATTCCGCCGCCATGTGGCACTTCCCTATTGGTCACAGACCTCCCTAGGGAAATTTTCCCTCAAAAAATCCACTGAGCCATAACTTGCAAAATACAAGTAGTTAGAAGGAAATTTTTCCTTTCTCGGAAAGGTAAGAAAATTCTCTATCCGATGAAGCCATTTCCAAATAATTTTGAGTGCCTAAAAATTTGAAAAAATTAACTGAGGCACAAAAGAAGGAAGGAATGAAAGAAAGTTAGTCAAAATAAACAAGGCGCTTATTTTGGATAACAAATTTGGTGACTTAGGGGAGGTCATCTACCTGCTGGATGAAGTGACTAGCTTCCTAAAGCAATCCCTTGGGCATGGAGTCATCAACTTAACTACTTGGTGCTCTCAACTCATTAGAAAATTTCTAGAAAGAAGATTGTGAGAGTATAACATCACTTGATCCGGAACATGGCCTACAAAGATGCGTCCTTGGGACAACAAAGCTTGTGCCAAAGAACTTAGGGGAAATGTAAAAATAAGATACAACAAAACAATGTGCACAAACACTTGGAAGAATGAAAATCTAAGCTAATATATACAAGGTGTGGAGTTTCCTTCTAGTAGCAATTCTTTAGATGGATTCAATTAACTCGAATCAGTAATTTTTGCCATCCAATGTAGACAATTGGAAGGATTTGTTGTTCTTACATTTTGTGACCATGTAGGGGCCACTCCAAATGGAATCAAACTTTCAATGTCTTCCTAACTTTTCTTAATCAGTATCCCATTTCAACACTAAATCTCTAACTTGGAAGGTTCTAGGCTTAGCTTTCCTATCAAAGGTTTTCTTGATCAAGGCTTGGTCCTTCTCCATTGTTTGGGCTACATGCTCTCTGATTTCTTGGAGTTCCTATTGTTGTAGGCTCACAAAGACCCCTAGACACACATCGGGCTTCTAGGTTGATGTTTCATGCATCCAAAGTGATTGCACAACATGGAAACCTCTCTCTAAGTGTGGGACTTGTGAAACCGAGAGAGGAATCTCAGCATTAGAGGATGGTTCCTCAAACTCCTCTCAGGGAGTGATTTAGATCTATATTTTTGCACAACTACGAGAGGTTCGAGATCCTAATCCTACTCTAAATTGCAAGGAGACAGGGATAGAAATGCAAAAATTGAAACTAACTAAAGATGGTGATGCATGAAAAGGAGTGGTGAATATTTTTGTCATGCAAATGACGCAGAGACCAAAGATTGCAACATAAAACATACACAGTGATAAGATATAATTTAGGGTCTGAATGAAGCAAATACTACAAACAAAGGACTGAAACTCATTCACAAAGCTTGCATTATCATTTCCAATGTCAAAACCAGTGCATTACAACCTCAGAGAGGTAGAAAACCTGTTACAGTCTTTGAAGAGGTCTGATTCTTGCCACAATCACTTGCTGGAGGTGAAAGAAGAAGATTTCTATGCCAAAAATGTGTTCCACACTTTTAAAATGAGCCAAATCTAGCTTTTACATTGCATGGGTCGAGCCCAGGAGAGAGAAAACGTACAAAATGTGGGAGCCCATTCCTCATTGACTACAAATGCATTAAAATGGCATGGAGGACCTTATAAACCCATACCCTGTCATTTTTGACCGAATTGGAGGAGAATGCGACCCATTCTGCATTAAATTTGGTCGCTGAGATGTCATTTCTAGTCATGGACACGCATCAAAGTCGTTTCTTAAATTTATCTCTCTAGACTAAACCAAAATTCAATATTGACCTAAGAATCATGTATAGAATTTCATAAGATTTCCAATGATATAAAGAACGTGCAAATCGAGCTCTGGATCAAAAGATATGGTGATCTCAAGATTTAGGCACGAAAGCAGTAAAATGGGTTTTTTGAAATTTTTCCCGCTCTCCGCCACACGGGACGACACGTGTCGGAAGCTGATTGATAAGAAATTCTCTCTCCTTCCCTTGCCCATGGGTTTTCCTTGAAATTTTTGACCTTTTATGATTTTGGAACATTTTCCATTTTTTCCCCGCGCCCCGCTTGGGACACGTGGCATGATCTGGTTGGAGGACAGGGGCCGTGGGGTCATCCTTTACCTTTTAGTTTTTGGCCAAAAATTTTGCCAAATTATCTAATTCCTCCCGAGTTCCGCACTCCCCTTCTCCTTAGGACACATGTCCTCTTTTTATTGGCTCGAGCCAATGCTTCAAACCTTGCCCTTTGAAATTTTGGATGTTTTCCTCAAGTGACATGTGGCATTTCCCGATTCATCTCATGGGCCTACCGACTCTTCACGTCCCTCGCATCCCTTTGGCCCATTTGTCCCGAATCATCTTAGGACAAATTCCTCCAATCCGCCTGATTCAGATTCCCTGTCCCTCTTTCGGCCGATGACACATGGCATAATTTGATTGGCTCTCGGCTCCTTCGGCTCTCCGCGTCCGCCGCATACTTCTGTCCCTCTTGTCCCGGACTGTTTGGGACAAATTCTTCCGAACCACCTGAAATGGGCTTCCTTGTCCCTCTTTGCGGCCACTTCACCTTTCGTGTCCTTCGCATCCTTTCGGCCCAGATGTCCCAACCTTATCTGCACAACAGTTAGTCGATTTTCTCACCTTCGGCCAGTTCGGCTTTCCGTGTCCCGCGCGTCCTCATGGCCCAGATGTCCCTTTGCCCTTTGGACTACTTGGAGGCTTTTCAGCCAATTCACACCCCGACATCCCAACTGTCCCGACTACTGCGAGGACTAGGACTTAGCCGATTTTCATGATTTTTCCTGGCCCAAGCTTGTTTTTTGCAACTTTTTCACCCCTTTTTAGAACTTGCTCTTTTCTTCTTGGACAGGGGAGTTAGAAAAAAATCTGAGGGGACCCTAGAAACATGATTTTTGCCTTGAATCAATCTATTTTCCGGGACTGAGTATTCAATGCTTGTTATCATTTTACCACTCGGGGTGTAAATTGGATAATAGTTCCATCAATTCGGCATATCTAACCTCCATGGGTTCAAACTCCAACAATTCCAATTACTTCATGAGTTCCAATTTTGGTAACTCAAGTGACATAGGAAAGACTTTTGCCTCTCTTCCATAAACAAGTGTAAATGGAGAGTTACCGGTGGGTCCAAGAAAGGAGTGAGCATACCATCATTCTCATCTTGAACACCTCTTTGTTCTTGGTTGTCTTGCAATGCCAAAACAACATCCTTCCCATTACTTACTTCCATTGATTTGCTCAAGACCAGCTGCTCACACAATCCCTTTCCTCGGACCAACTTGGTGAATTTGATCTCAATGTCATACTCCATGACATGAGTAATCCACCTTGCACGTTTTTCATTTAGGTCTTTGTTGAGGAGGAATTCCTTAACTCCCACATGAGAAACCAGCAGTTGAACCTTATTGTTTGAAACTAGATGCTTAAATTTCTTCAAGCTCCTAATCACTGCAAGAACATGCTTCTCAATGAAGGAATACCTCACCTCATAGTCCTCCAAGCTTTGGCTAAAGAAGGCAATTGGCTGCTCTACATTTTCTTTTTCTACTTTTGTACTAAAATTGTAGAAATGGTATCATCACCGCCAAATGCATAAAGGATAAAATCCTTAGATAAATCTAGGTTAATGAGAATTGGAGCTTGTGAGATGGCTTCTTTGATTGCCTCAAAACTTGTCTTACCTTCAATAGTCCATTTGAAAGACATACTTTTCTTCAACATCATAGTTATTGTCTTGACAAGGGCTGAAAAGTCTGGAACAAACCTTCAAACAAAATTGATTCTTCTCAAGAAACTTTGAAGGGTCTTCTTATGACTTGGTAATGACAAGTGCTTTTATTGCTTCAACCCTCTCTGAATTAATTTCTAATCCTTCTTTGGAAATAATGTGGCCTAGGATCTTTCCTTCATGAGCTAGGAAAATACATTTTTGGGATTCAAGGATACCCCAAATATTCTACATCTTCGAACACTTGTCTCAAATGAAAGAGATGATCTGCTACACTTTTAGAAAATATAGTAATATCATCTAGGTATATCAACACTATTTTTTTGATCAATCCCTTGAATGCCATATCCATTTCCCTTTGGAAGGTAGCTCTGGAATTAGATAGCCCAAATGGCATTTTTCTATCTGCATAAGTTCCCCATTTGGTGGTGAAGGCTATTTTGAACTGATCATCCTCCTTTACCATGATTTGATTATACCCTGAATAACCATCTAGCAATGAAAACCTATCAGAGCTAGCAACAACTTGCAAAATATGCTCCATAGAAGGAAGTGGCTAATGATCCTTGAGGGATGCTCTATTCAAATCTCTAAAGTCTACACATAATCTGATTTATCCACTCTTCTTTCTAACTGGAATCAAGTTTGCAACCCAGCTTGAATGCTTGATGGGAAATATGATACTTGCCTCTATTAATTTATTCAATTCCTTCTTCATGAGAGGTTCCATGTGTGGATTGACCGGCCTTTTTTTTTTTTTCCGATGGGTTTAGCACTTGGATCTAATTCAATTGTGTGTTAATCTAGCTTGGGATTAAAACCTCTCAAGTATTCTTAGCTCCAAGAAAATATATCCGGAAAATCTTGGAAAAGTTGCATGAACTCATACCTTTCTTGCTTGGTTACCACTTTACCAATTTGAAGTGATTTTCCTTCTCCCACCGAGATGGGCACTGAATCTTCTTCCTTGACTTGTATGTTTCCTTTCTATTTCCTAAATTGATCATTAGGATTAAAGATGGCCTCCAAAGTGACAAGCCCTTTTGGTAGTTTTTTGGTTCTCAGCTGTACCACTTGATCACCATACTGTTGTTCTAACTTCTCCTAGTTTTTGGCTAAGAACTCAACTTCTTCTTGCAAGAAATTGATGATTTTTGGTCACTTTCAAACACTTTCCAACTTACATTATTGTCCAAAGACTGATGTCCTTACAATCAAATGAATGTTTGGCTACATTTTATCTTCCTTGATACTTTCCACAACATCAAAGGCTACTCCAATTGTTGCAAGCCTATCAACATCTTGGTTTTCTTTCCTAGGGATGGAGTTGATGCCAAATCCTTCAAAATCCTCAATGAGGTCCCACACCCTATTCTTATAACACTTGAGTAGGTCATTTTTGGCAGCATGTTGTCCTTTAACTTGATTAAAAATCAACTCACTGTCACCAAAGACTTGTAAGTTTTTGATACCTCTCTTTCTTGACCAATGCAATCCTTGTATCAAAGCTTCATATTCAGTAGTGTTGTTAGAACATGTAAACTGAAATCTAAAATTTGAATAATACTTAATGCCTTGAGGTGAAACAAGCATAGCTCCCCCTTGTACCTTGTCTACTTCTTGATCCATCAAAGAACAACTGTCATACCTCATTGTCATCTTTATGGTCTGGCTTGGTGATGCTAGGAATAGGCTGATTTTCTTCATGCATGCAATAAACTCCTAGTTTAGATTACTCTTTTTCCTTATAGGGATAAAAATCATGTACATTTCTTGCCCATTCATCAAGAGTCAAATCTAGGATGCTTCCAACTTTGGTTTTAGCTTCATCGGTGCCTGGATAATCCTCTTGATCAAAAGCTGAATAGTTGGCATTGATTGGGCTTGGAGTATGAGGCTCAATGTTAAAGTTTGCAATAGTTTCAGACCTGATTGTGGCTTTAGTTCCATATCTGGTCCGAAACATGTGTGACCAATTAGCGTAGAAAAGTAGCCTCCAATTCTAGCTATGAAATTCCTTGACAAACACAGGGCAAAAAGTGGTGGTAAATCTATCACCGACACATCCTTCAAGACAGTGACATTGGGGAATGCATTCAAAGTGAGGCTCAAATATTTAATTAACCCTACCATTGTTTACTTCTGTCCCATCTAGTTACATCACCCCTTTGGATATGAATTCATATTGAGGCCCAAATTGGTCAGCTATTTGTTTGGCCATCACAGAACTAATTGCCCTTAATCAATCATACAATTGTGTACTAGTTTATCCCCAATGATCAATGAAACATAGAATGGAGGGGGATTCAAAACTTTACCTTGTTGTCCTCCAAGCTTCCCCTCAAGCTGATCAAAATTTTTGAGTACCTTCTCTTGCATATGAGCTTGCTGATTTGAAGTTGACTAACTCTTCATGACAGCTTGTAGTAGATCCCTTTGGCCTGGGATAGATAGTGATTCCCACATAGATATATTCACATTTGTCTTCTTCATTTGTTCAATGATGTTAAATGGGAATGAAACATTTTTTTTTTCCCATTAGCTTGCACACTCTTTTCTTGTACATGGGCTACAACAGCTGGCATTTGAGCTAGTCTAGAAGGTGGCTTGAGTTGTCCTTGCACATTTGGAACTACATTTTTCTTACCAACACTTTGTGGAGTGATGGAAGTTTGTGGATCACTTGGAGTTACTGACTTCCCTTCACCAATATTCCTCTTCTTTTACCATGTGTTAGCTTCTACATTCCGAGAAATTGTTTGATTCATACCACAAAAATATTTAGCCTACCAGTTCATAAGTGTAGTCTCATTTAGAGTTGTATTTTGCTGAGGTGTTCCTTGTTGTTGGTTTTTTTCTTGACTCACCTCACTCTCTACGCAATTTTTCACCATAAAATCTTAGTTCAAAGCACCATTGAAGCACATAGACTAGTTGTGAGGTTCATTGCATGGAAACACCAATCATACTCTTGAGCTATATTATTTTGCACCGACATTAAGGCTTTAGAGGTAGATGCACCATTGGGGTTATAGGGCTGAAATGGTCTATTGGCAGGAGGCCTTACTTGGATTTTTATTTGCAGCTGGATTGGGTGGCCTATTAGGCTAATATGGTTTCCTATTAGGCTGAGTTTGAGACTAATAAGAAGGTCTAAAACTTTGGGCTTGCTGCCCTCAAGTGTAACCAGCTCATTGCCTAAATTTTGTAATTATTTCATGAATTCTTGAAGTTCATTTGAGGCACTAGAGGATGAAGCGAAGTTTCATTTGAATTCTTATTTCTAGGAGTGGGAATAGGAGCTACAGTAGGTGCTTGACGAGTGCTCGGGTCTTCCAAGTTTCGATATAAGGGCATGGGATGCCTAAGAGCCGCCTTTACAGATTGGATCAAACAATTCTCAGCCCTAATGGAAATGCTATAAGTTGCAGGTATATTTGCACCTCTCATGGATTGGCTTAACATAGAAATATCACAATTTAAAGCTTTGAGATAGTATAAGAAAGCACCTTCACTTTTGTTGGCCTTACTGTCTTTAGGATTGTAACACCCTTAACAATTGTTATTTTCTTCCTTTGCATATCAATTGTTGGCATGTGATTTTCCTTTGTAGGATATGTTCTTTTGAGTTTGGGAAATCATGCTTGATGTGGATAAGTCTTTTCTTCTCTTAAGATATTTTGATCGAATCGAATAGTTTTCCGAATTCATTTTTCACTTCTTGTAGGTGAGATTGCAATTTGTTTTTAAGAGTTGTAAACTCACATATTTACCCGACTCATCCTTGGATCAATTTCAGTGATCCAAGGAATGTTTTAAATCTGTTCAGAGTGAACAATTGATGAATTGGCATTCCATGAATTAAGAAACATATGGACTGAACTTGGTAGATACAAGTTCTTTAATTCTCTTTTTGTGTGAAAATATTTCCATTTAGTGGTATGTTTTGTTGGGTCTTTGGAGATCGACCATGGTAGGTCATTACTGATATAATTGGGATTTCATCCTATTCATGGCATAGGAGAGAACTAGAATCCTATAAAGGACTAACCTATGGGGTCCTAAGCTAGGTAAAAATATTTCCTACCTAAGCTATGTTACTTGATATAATTCTGATTCTAACCTAAATTTAGTGCTAAGGGAATTGGAAAGGTTACTAAGTATTAAAACTAAACTTGAACCTATTACTACAAGGATATATGGTGATCTAACCTAGTGCTTTAAAACTATGGTATTTTGAATTATTTTACTATGTGGAATTATCTAAACCTATTTCCTAAGGGATATGGTGGGGGTTAGCTATTAGTGTTATATCCTAAGGTATAAACTTTAATCTAACTAAAATCTAACCTAAGCAAGTAATCT
Source organism: Taxus wallichiana var. yunnanensis (assembly GCA_018340775.1). Classification (NCBI taxonomy): domain Eukaryota; kingdom Viridiplantae; phylum Streptophyta; class Pinopsida; order Cupressales; family Taxaceae; genus Taxus; species Taxus wallichiana. The sequence continues at coordinate 166,600,511 of CM031244.1, forward strand.
ATCCTAAACTATTGGGCATGAAGGGGGAATTATGTAGTCGCATGTATTGGAACAGCAATATTGTTTACACAGAAATAATATTCTGATATTGTATTCAACCTCATTACAATAATACTAAGGCTAATAAATAGCCATGGAAATAGAAAACCGACTTCCTACAAACTAGAAGTCACACAACAAAACAACCCGTTAATATCGTTACGGGTATAACAAAATTATATTGTGGAAACAATATAACAAACTTGTATTATTAATAATGAGTTATAATATAACTCATATTAATAATATTACAAGCAATATTGTTTACACAGAAATAATATTCTCGATATTGTATTCAATCTCATTACAAATAATACTAAGGCTAATAAATAGCCAAGGAAATAGAAAACTGACTTCCTACAAACCAGGAAGTCACACAACAAAACAACCCATTAATATCATTACGGGTATAACAAAATTATATTGTGCAAACAATATAACAAACCCGTATTATTAATAATGAGTTATAATATAACTCATATTAATAATATTACAATATAATAATGAGAGCACTATGATATTAAATCCTAACATTCCCCCTTAGTGCGAATTGTTAGGAATGAATGGTGTTCACATTATTAATATGTGCAATTATATTATCAATGATAATATAATTATATATGTGTGATGTAATTGTATAATTACTCATAGAGTAATTTGTTTGTAAGTTGTTGATATATTGTTATAACAATTATATAACAATATATCAATACGGGTTGTTATTGTTTGTATACTTCCTATTTTATAGGAAGTTGTTCAAACTACATTCTTGGCTATATAATAGCCATTGTATTAGCCTGAAATATATAGAGAGAATATTATTCGGTGAAATTTATTATGTAAATCTGGTCTTAAGCTTTCATTTGGTATCGAGCATTATTGTTCTTGTGCCTGTGTATTATGGTTGTCCGACATGTATTGATTTAGGAGGAGAGATGTGGCTTCGGCTTCCATTTCAGAGCAGACTTGATATTGGAGAAACTGCAAGCATGACGTTTTAGTTGACGTTTCAACCTGTACCATTCTACCCACCTGCGCCATTGTTATTGTTGCATAGTCTTTTCTGATTGCGTTTGCATTGAATCCTTTTGCATTACTTTGGTATCCGTCACTTTTTTGCTGTCCATCTGCACCTGCACGTGTTTCTTTTTTGATCTACTTTAAGAGCGTGGAGGAGGATGTGTTGGGAAGGACGCAGGCCATACTGCACAGATCCACATGTGTAAAATCGATGGTGTCCAATACTAATGCGACCTCAGCTGCTATCTCAGTCCAAAACAAGAAATCCTGCTTGTGTTATTTTATATCTGAAGAGGACGACTGTCAGAGACTTGCCACTCAACGTTCATGTAACTGGACATTATGCACCGAAGATATCAGTTTGGCAGTGTGGCCGAGTGTCTGGTTCATGCTAAGCCGAGTGTCTTTCACGGCTAAGACAAGTTTCTTTCACGGCCGGTGGAAAAATTGTAAGTCTTATTTAGGTTTTGTGATAATGGTCTATAAGAGTCAAAAGTTTGATTAATATTTATGTTTTGTTTTAGTCGGTCTATTAGTTTTGTATTAAGATATAATATTCTTTTAATTCAAAGTCAAAATTAAATTTTTGAAGTTTCTTTTTAATTTGAGTGTGGTTGATACCACAATTTTTGTTTTGTAATTATATAAACAAAGTGTTGTTTATATTTGAGTTATCAAATAGGTGTCATCAAGTTATATGTCAAATATTGTCTTGTTAGTAATTGTTATTAAGTTGAATAATCATTATGTATTAAAATGAGTCAAGTGAAGAGTCTTGTATTTTATTTTTGTGGAGTAAAAGTTTCAAGATTTTGTATGTTCTCAATAAAGTCAAAGTTGTCTTTGTAATTAGTCATTTTGAGATTCAATGTCAAATATTTGTAAGACAAGTATTGTTGAGTCAATTATTGTTTTTATAAAAATCTAGTCAAAAATTGATTCATTAGTCTGTCAAAATAGTCAGAGTCAAAGTGTCAAAAATATATTTGTGTCAGTTTTTTATCGTCATTTAGGTGATTATTAGGAAAATTGTCATTGTCATTTTGTGTCTAGGTGAATAATAGGTTGTTTTTTTTTACAATGGAAATGCCATTGGAAAAATTCAATGGTCTCAATTTTCACACATGGAAAGTCAAGATCCAGATGCAGTTGATGAACAAAAATCTTTGGAGGATAGTGGATGGAAAAGAACCAGCACCTTCAGATCCGACCAGATTGGCAGAATGGGAAATACGGGATGATAAAGCCAAAGCCATTATTGGCCTTGCCCTCTCAGATTCTAAATTACATTATGTTGATCTAGATAAAAACTCGAAGGACATCTGGGATAGTCTGAGCAAATTATTTGGTTCAAAAGCAGTCAATGCAAAGTTTTCCCTGAAACTTCAGCTGTTCAAGCTCAAAATGAGTGATGGAGATACGATGTCTAGCCACATCAACAATTTACGATCTCTTTTGAGACAACTTGCAGAAGTAAAAGCTCCAGTGGATGACGAGGATGCAAAAGCTATTCTGCTGAATAGTTTACCACCGAAATACAGTAATGTTGTTTTCACCCTTGGTCAGATGCCTTCCAACTCATTGGAAGATATGATATCAGCTCTTCTGTCTGAAGAAAAAAGGACTAAAGAAGATATAGAAGAAGAAACGGCAATGTATGTGAAAAATAAATACAAAAAGTTCTTTAAAAAAGAGGACTTAGAATGCTTTTATTGCAAGAAAAAAGGACATATGTCTAAATTTTGCACGACTCGAGCCAAAGATCTTCTCAGTGGAAAATTGAAGCCACATGAAGCAAATATAGTTGTAGAAGAATCTTCTGAATCAGAAGATGAACGAGTGACTGATGAACCTGATTATAATTCTGAAGATTACTTGTTTTGAGTTTAGATAATCGGAGGATGGAGGCACAGGAGGATGGAGGACAAGCAGCGTCCTCTCGTCAGTTGCCAACGATGGGGCCGCATACTGATCTGGTGACATGTGTGCAGTGTGGTTTTTTCATTTTCAGTGTTCTTGTTTTGCAGAGTGATGGTTTTCTGAATAAACCCTTTTCAGAACTTTTTGGAGGAGTCATGTTGTCAGAATACTCACTTTTGGGAGCAGGAGAAGATTTCGAGGTAGATTCAAGGGATGGTTATCCAGCTAGTGTGAAGCTTGTGGATCTTGGAGATTCAGAATTTGGGTGCCCAGAGAGGAAGGGAAAGTCCCACAGGAACCCAAAGAGGAAGGGAGAATTCCTGCATAATTCAGCTCGACACTACGCCTTTACGAGGGTAAAGAGATAATCTATGGAGTCTGTACCTGGTCTAAGAAGTGCTTTCAGGAGGTGGTTCAAATTTTGGTTCTTCTTCGTGTTCACATTAAGGGGGTGAATATTGGGATTTAATAATGTTCACACCAAGGGGGTGAATGTTAGGAATGAATGGTGTTCACATTATTAATATGTGCAATTATATTATCAATGATAATATAATTATATATGTGTGATGTAATTGTATAATTACTCATAGAGTAATTTGTTTGTAAGTTGTTGATATATTGTTATAACAATTATATAACAATATATCAATACGGGTTGTTATTGTTTGTATACTTCCTATTTTATAGGAAGTTGTTCAAACTACATTCTTGGCTATATAATAGCCATTGTATTAGCCTGAAATATATAGAGAGAATTTTATTTGGTGAAATTTATTATGTAAATTTGGTCTTAAGCATTCACGAACACGGGAAAACACCATCTTTAACCAAGCAACATACCGCTCCGTAGCCTACACATGGTCTCGATCCTCAACACTGACTATGGGAACTACATCATCCAGGGGACCGTTCAACCTATTAGATGAATACATGAACCGGGACCGTTCAACCAATTCACATCCATCAAATCGGTTTGATCAAGAACACTTCCTACAATAGTATCAATGGTACAAATCATTATCATCAAGGGGGACACACAAGTACTTGCACTACACACAGAATGAACAGGGATGCTCATCTGTTCTTATTCATCACACAACACACAAAGATGTCACTAAAGCGGTTTCCGGCCTCTCGAGGTAGTGACGAACTCAAGGGCGCTGATTGTCCTCGTGCCTCCGTTGCCTCCATCCTCCAATATTTGCTACTTACTTAGCGAGATATGGAAATGAGGCTCATTTACAAACTACTAGGTGTCGGTTTCCACCGAAAATGCACCCCCTCACTTGGACGTCACGTACAAGCGATAATGCGTCCAATAGTAGAAATGTGAGGCAAATTTTTTTATTTTTACAATATTTTGACTTGTTGACTTTTTGACAATAGACTCATTTACAAAACTCTACTCACTATTGTTGACAAATAATAAGATACATTTCTAATATAACTAAAGTTATAATTAGAAACTTCCTCTTAACACCGACTAATGAGACTCTTTTACTTTTTATTATTCTATAGAAATGATATGTGGATGAGCTACTAATAAAAATGTTGACTTTTAAAACTAAAACTATAAGAAATTTGGTGGAATAATAATGAAAGGAAAGGAGTGAGATGTATTTAACCTCACAAACGAACTGATGTACAGACCAAAGACTCTTCACAATGACAAGAAGAAAGACATAACTACTCGCCTAAAGTTTCGTGGAGTCTCCAACAAACGTCACTTAAATGCATGCCAGATGCGAGCAGAATCGTGGAATATCTGATCTAGAAACGAGACGCCCACGTGGTCACATTGCATGCACAAATAACTGTGAATAGCATTTTTATGGTTCCAAGATCAAACTTTACAGATCTACGCATGGATATTGGACGGCTCTATGTAACAGTTCGACACGATGTGGCCACTCCACCGTCTAAGGAAATAGCATGCAAGTTTAGTTGTATTCACAGACCCACCAGGATAATCAGTGAATCACCTCCCAAGCTCCAGCTAAGGATACCAGGACGTTCTCAGCAATAAGGCCGGTGAGAAGTAACACTTACAATGAAGTCCACAGATCTATACAGCCACACCGAGAAACGCTAAACACATACAAAGGACATGAAATATGCAAAATCCAGATCAATGTCTTTATGAGCCCATGCACTTGCCGACAATTTTGACATGCAATTGCTGACTGTTCTATCTATGATCGATCGATCTTCCTCCACATAGATTCAAATCTGAATACGGCAAAGGCAAATTCCAATACAATGTTGTAGGTCGTTGCTAGAAATAAGGACGAAATCAAGGATCTCCAATGAATATAGCACACAGATTTGCACTTTGATGCCATCAAGCAAAGCTCAGAGCCTCCCTCACATTATATACATGCCCAAAAATGTTGTTGATAATTTGTACGTAGAGATTTAATTCTTGCAGAATATCAGTGATGTCCCAAATCTTTTATCTGCCAAAGAAAAGACACAATCTAACTATCACACACAAAATATGCTGCTACAAATGAGTTAGAGCTTCTGCAATATATTATTATAGAATATATTTCTTAGACAACTCATTAATAGAGGCGGCCATAAATCTGGCAATGCCTCTTGGTGTTTTCAAAACAACATATTGCACTCCAGAAGACTGTAACCAGCTCTGATACCAAATATTGGAACAGCAATATTTTTACACAGGAAATAATATTCTGATATTGTATTCAACCTGATTACAAATAATACTAAGGCTAATAAATAGCCATGGAAATAGAAAACTGACTTCCTACAAACCAGGAAGTCACACAACAAAACAACCCGTTAATATCATTACGGGTATAACAAAATTATATTGTTGAAACAATATAACAAACTTGTATTATTAATAATGAGTTATAATATAACTCATATTAATAATATTACAATATAATAATGAGAGCACTATGATATTAAATCCTAACAAAGATGCATATCAAGGCGATGGTTCCTAAGGAATTTATGATGTTGATAAGGTTTTTTATTGCACTCGATACTGCCAGCTTTGGTAGGGGTTAGTTGGCTTGGCGGAGGCTTAGGTGGCAATAACACTAAAATGGAAATACATGTTAATTTAGACTTGGCATTTGCTAGACTTGGCAGGTGGTGGCAAGGAAGATTAGGTGGGAGATATGGAATTAATGGAATTAATTGCTTTTGGTTTATGAGCCCAAACTGTCTTGGTAGGCATGCCAACATATTTTTCTTGGGTTGTTTCACTTTGCATGTTTTTCAATTTTCACTCTGCATGCGCTCTGGTTTTTCGAACCAGCAGATTGAACTACACTTCATGGCTATTTTTGAGGTTTTGAATGTATTTTCATTTCACGGAATTTATAAGAGGCATTTTGGAAGAGGTATTTGGTTGTTTGATCTTTCATGGAAAAGAGGAGAAGTAGTGAGCTCGGCTGGAGGTCTTCTTCGATTTGACAGAGACACTATCAGGCATGATAGGCTCTAACTATTAAAATATCTTGCTTTCCTCTAAGTGTTTTCATTAAAGCAACTCTGCTCTGTTGAGTTTTATGCATTGCATGATGTACCTAGTTGTTTGGTTACTGAGTTATTAAATCTTGTATTCTTGGTTTCAAAACCTTTGCAAAAGTGGTCTGGTTTAAAAATATAGTATGTGTTGGTTTAAGCACATGAAAATTACATGCAAGAACAACTCTGTAACTCTTCTTGGCTTAACCGGATTTGGTAACTAATGGTTAGGTTTTTTTTGACTTTCATACCAATGTATTCTCACTGAAGTTCTTTGAAGAATCTAGTGTTCCACCTATTTCTGTTGAAACTAATGATTAGTGATCTCGAGCTGATAAAGAGCTCATGTTTGCTTATGAAAACTTGTATGCAAGCTCAAGTTTTGTTGAAAACTTGTTGGGTATTTGGAACTACTGTTGGGTCTTTGGTACTATCATGCTTTATTCTTGTATTTCATCTTGTGAAAACTTAGATTGCTGTTGAAAACCCACATCTAACTTGGAACCCGTGTTTTATTACCTTATGACATGTTGATTGAAGTCCGCATATGGCATGTTGCTTGTGATTTATTTTCCTTATGACCATATAAACAGTTATTGAAGGTCATTACAAACACAACTTTCATGTTTTGTTGTATTCAGTCCGAGCCTGTTATGAATCTTACATTTCATTTGAGTTGGGAAACATGGTTTGATAGGATGTTAACAAAAATAGAAGCTCATTCCTTATTTTGAACTATTTTTAAGTAATTTCATTATATTTGTTATAAAATTATGATGTGGGTGTATCTATGAACTCGTGATTGAAATATGGTGATGCAAAACTATACAATCAATTTGTTACTTGGTGTTTTTATAAGAATTGTAACATGAACGATGTATTGGTTCAGATCTTATAGTATTTTTAGTTTCTTTGTCTATTTTATAAACAAAGAAGCGAACATGTAGTTACCCAAACTTGTTTATGATCACTTGAATGATCTTGATCCTTTGAGGGAGCTTATGCTTTACATTGTGCTTGGATTTGTAATTCGAGTCTTGGATAGAATGCATTTTTAATATGTTGTTTTGATCTTGTCAGTTAAATTGAGTTTATTACTATTTTGAATGGTTCTAAATTCAGAATCCTTTTGAAACAAACCACATGCGTATGGAGAAAAACTGGAAGCATGGTTTAGTAGGTTGCTGGGTAAACTCTCGAGATCTTGATTAGAATTAGCTTGCTGGTTTGTCATTTTATTGGAATCCCAATCTGTTAGTTCTTATAGTGATGTGTTGAAATACTTTGTTAAGATAGTTCTATCTTGACTAAACTATTGGGAAATTTTGAGTGTAGCATCTACTCGGATTCCACACTTCTTATTGGGTCTAATGAAAAAAAGGTTGAGTCTTTAAAAGATAAATTGTGATTCTTTAGTGTCCTGTGGCTGTGTATGAACTTCATTATTATAATGTTCCAAATGGAAAGTGGAATTCATGCATTATAATGGGAAGATTTTGAAAGGAAGGTAGCATTAAGTTTTCTCTTTCCTTGAAGTTGTTCTTGTTCTCTTTCTTGGGAACTCTTGTATGAACTTAAACTGTAGGTATAGAAAAGGTAAAATTTGTTAATGAAGTTGAAAGAAATGATTACAGGTTGGGATCCTATTCTGTTAGGCCTCCTTTTCTAATGCAGTTGGGTTAAGTTCATTGGTTCGGAACCTTCTGTTAATTATTCTAATGGGAAAAAGAGAATCATTACTTAATTAGTCTTCTTATACTTGTCATTTGACTGAAATAAAGTAGAAAGAGATGGATGATTGATTAGTAAAAAGGAAATGCAAACTTGTTGTTTGACTGTTAATCCATCATTCCTTCTTGGATTTCTTTTATGTGAATCTATTCTGATGAACACCTTAAAATGTTGAATTTTAAAGTAGATGTCCCTAAAGGAAATAGTTTAAGTCATGAAATGCACTTGTTTCGCTTTGCGGATGATATGTACTTTGGCATAATGGAAATGGTTTCTCTTCTTCTTTACTTGAAAGATTAGATGAAACACCTTAGTGAGAACATGTTGTAAACACTTCTTTTATCTTATGGTAAAGATAAGTGTTGTATTCTATTTTGGTAGAATGGGAAACAATGAGATGTTATGTTCTGTTGTTTGGTAAAGATGATTGATAGGATTAATTATACTTTAATTTGTAAGACAGATATTATAGATTATAATCTGTTCTTCTTTAGAAGTGAACTTTAGTTCATTAATAATCATCTTTTTTTATTTTTACTATTTATGATTATAGAATGAAATACTAATTGTTCATTAAAGAAGGGTTGTTTTTATTGGAACAATTAGTGGAATGCACTTCATTTTAAGGCTTAGTGCTTATCATGCTCAGTTCATTGAATTGACCCATGCTAGCAATTTTTGTAGATGGACTTTGTAAGTGATATAAGATGGCAAAATCTTATATGATGCATTGGCTGATCTAAGTTTGATTATAGTGAAGAATTCTGATTTGTTCTTGAGATGTATTGAAAAAGAAAAGTATTATTCCTTTTTGAATGAAGATTGTTGTCATATAGTAAGCCTAAAATGTATAAGTTGTAAATGCATAAGTTTGTAAAGGTATAAGTTTGAAAATGAAATTGAAGGATGAGAACTTACTTGCATAAGTTGTGTGAATTATCTTGTTCCTTTGTAAAAGAAATGGAATCTTATCTTGTTGATATTATTCATATTATTTATATGATTAAATGAGGATTCTTGAATAAGTAGGATAAAAAGGGAATTAGAGTAACCTCCCATACGATGAGAAATCATAAAGTTGCAGCTAGATAAGTTGCAAAATTCAATGTTCTTATATAAATAATTTAATATAGTAAGGTGATGTGTAATGAACACACAATGAAAACTATAGATTATGAAAAGAACAAAAAGGGTGTGTTAAACCCTAGAACTTAACTATGAAGAGGAAGACTCTTCCTCACTCATGTAAAAGTAAACAAGAAGACAAGGAAGATATGATTTATACTCATTAGACCTCATTTAACAAAGTCTAATAAGATACAACCTAGGTGGTTGTTACACTTCCTTGAATGGTTAAGTCACATGAAGTGGAAATTATGAGGTTGATGTCTTTCCTTTTTGTAACTTGCTGATTAAGCCACAATTAATGAACATCAAAAGAAATCATAAGTTAAGGAAGTTCTCCAAGGTTAATGGAATCTGTTTTGGAAAAGAACTTAGGGAGAGTTGGATTAGAGTTTGGGTAGCTTTGCTAAAATCTAATATTAAATATCCAAATTAATTAAATATTAAAAATCTTCTAGGGGTATGTACATCTCGACGAGGCATTACAGGGATGTTGGCACACGCCAACTATAGAGCTATACCTTTGAGAAGGTTAGGATCTTCTCGAGGATACAACATTGTAGTTTACATGTGGCAACACCCTTCTACATTGATCGTCTAGATATACATGCTTATAGAATTGAACTTAGTTTTTCTCTAGGACTGGGTAGTAACATAGTTATGATACGAAGTGACCCTCTAGGACTCTAGGTACCTAGGTTGACGTAGTATGCCAATATATCCTAAGTCTTTGTGAGTCTCTCCCTATCATAACCTATGTTGTTAACTTGAACTAGGGATAAACCATGGGCAAGTGGACTGACAGAAGTCAATAAAGGACATTCTAGATAACAATTGAGTGAGGTGAAGGATGTATTCCGGATTGATGAGTATGTTGTCAAGGAATGAGTAATACTGAACAGTATGTTAGAAAACTTTGGCCAAAGTATCGCAAGCTGCTGATTGTGTTGTCCTATGTCACCTAGTCTAAGGATCGAGATGTAGATGAATATTAGTAGCAAATATTTAGATAGGTTCCCAGACAGATCACTCAATACCCCGAACAGGGTAAGAGAACCAAGTATACTTAGTATACAAAAAAGTATTCATTACTTAATGTTAAACATGAATAGATCGGTAGTTCGCCGAGTCATGAAATGAATAGATCGGTGGCACACCGAGTCATTACAACAACATATGGTTATTTGTTATAAGAATGGATGTTATGGAATGTGTGTTCTAAATTATGTATTTAGAACAGAGAACATTACTTAAAAAAAAAATTCCTTGTTTCTAAAGTGTTAAAATGGGAATGTTATAGGGATTCTATCCCATGTCCTTTGAAATCTGAAGTTGAAGTCTATTAGCTGCTCATTGGGAGCTCTCTTGATAGTTGCCAGTTATTCTAATAGAGACAAATTATCTCCCTTTTCTCCAAACTGCTCATGGAGAGCTATGCACAATTGGTTCCAATTTTGGATAGAGCCTGCCCCAAGACTCCTGAACCATTGCAAGGCTTTCCCTTTGAATGAAGATGCCAATAATTTGACAGAATTTACATATAAACAATCTCATGGATCACACAAACATTAGCAATGTCTTTAACATGATCACTAGGAGTGGTCTAATTTTCCCTAGTAAAGTATGGGATGTTCTTCAATGTTGCAACTGGAATTGGGTTTTGTGCATTGAGAGTAAGTGGGTTATTGCTAGTTAAGTTGACATAGGGGTTGTGTTGTGCCATTCGATTGGCACGAGAACCCTTGTTGATTGGGTGAAAGGTTTACCAGGTGAAGGAGTTGATAGAGTTATATTTGGTGGAGATGGAAACATTTGAATTCTTCTTCCCCTCTCTCTTCCCGGGGATAACTGAAAATACTTAGACAATCCCTCTTCTCTAGCCCTTGACCTTGTTTGGATCCTTCTCATGAATCTTTAGACTTGGACTGCTGAAAGTAGTTGATGTATCTCTTTGGATTCTTTAGATGTGCAAATAATGGCTCTTTTAAGAAAGAAAATTACAAAAATGCACATCAGCTTTGTTATAATGAAGATGAAGACCTTTAAGGTCCCACCGGGCTTGCCAAAATCGTTAGTGGAAATTAGCAGCACCCCTAAATGACCTTCAAATCTGCAGGTGAGAATTGGGTCATTTAGTTTGATTGCACAACATTGAATCTTTTCCCAAGTGTGGGACTTGCAAAAATGGGAAAAACTCTCCAAATTAAAGGTTGGTTCCTCTAATATTCTGATCGATGTATGCATGAAATTTGCGAGAGGTTTAACTCAAAATCCTACTCTAATTCTGCGCGAGGAGACAAGGATATAAGAGAGAAAAAAGATAAAACTAAACTAAAAGGTGATACACCAAAGGAGTGGTGAACATCTCTTTTTGTAGATTGACACAAATTATAAAAATGCAACACAAATCATGCACAAATTGCTAAAATTATAATGAAGGATCGGGATGAGAAAACAACACAAGAAAGGATTGAAAATTCATTCACGTAACTTGCATTATCATTTCCATTTTTTAAATACTATTAATTACAACAACAAAGAGGTAGAAAACATGTTGCAGTCCCTAAAAGAGTGATATTCCACAAATTCACTTGCTAGGGTGAAGGAGGGAGCTTGTAGATCATAAAAATGTCCAACCCTTTACAAATGAGCCAAATCTAGCTTTTAACAATGAAAACTCTGAGTTTAGGAAGGAGAAACATGGGAAAAATAAAATGAATGATTTAACCACCAACCAAATCCATCAAAATAGCATGGGTACCCTTAAAAGTTCATTCCCCAATATTTTTGACCATGTTGGAGAAGAATGGAAGCCATACTGCATTAAAAATGGTGGTTGAATGTCAATTATGCTCTTTTCCCCATGCCAAAGGCATTTTTATCATTTTTATCTCACTAAACTCCACCAAAAACAAAATTGAAGATTCCATCATGTAGAGGACTTCAATAGATTTCTAATGACACAAAAATTGAGAAAAATTGAGCTCTGGATCGAAGTATGTGCTCCCTTGAAGATTTAAGGCAAACCAAGGCAAAAATCGGGTCGGCGGACCGAAACCCAAAAATTTTCCCCTTTTTTTGAATTTGGGAAAAAATCCCCAAAAAGCTCCATGCCCCACCACTCTACTACCATGTGGTGCTTCCCCATTCGTTTGTAGGCTCAAATGGCCTCTTTACGCTTTTTAAATTTTGGAAAATTTTCCAAAATTCCTCCGCTACCCCACCATTCCACCGCCACGTGTCATCCTCCTATTCGCTGGCGGGGGTGTGCTCCAAATTTTTCATTTCCTCCTTGGCGGGCCTACAGGCCATTTTTTTCCCTTTTGCCCTTTACTTACCCTTGGCAAAAAAAAAAAAGTCTTCTCCATCCCTCTAACTCCTTCCGGTTTGATGGACACATGGCACATTCCTATTCACCGGTGGGGGGTTACGGGCCGAAATTTTCATCGCATCGTTTTTGGAAAATTTTCAACTCGCTTCCCCGGTCGACCTCTGCCACCCACCACATGGTGCCTCCTCACTTACTGTGGGCCTTCGGTCCAAGATTTTTCTTATTTTTGCCCCACCATTCCTTGGTAAAAAATTCCAACTCACCTCCACCGCCCTGCCATTCCGCCGCCACGTGGCACTTCCCTATTGGTCGCAGACCTTCCTATGGGAAATTTCCCTGAAAAAATCCACCAAACCATAACTTGCAAAATACAAGGAGTTAGAAGGAAAATGTTACTGTTATCCAAAATTCACCCCCCCAGGGTAATTTTGATAACATGCATCAGAATATTCAAGTCCCAGGCAAGTAGGTTGATCCAGAAAAAATTGTGAAAATCGACTAAGTCCTAGTCCTTGGGACAGTAGGGACGTGTGGGACAGAAAGACGCGGATCAGCCGAAAAGCCTCCAGGCGGCCCGCTAAGCATTCGGGACATCTGGGACAAAAAGACCCGAACCGGCTGGATCGGCCGAAATGGGAACAAACAGTCTGAAAAGCATTCGGGACATCTGGGACAAAAAGACCCGAACCGGCCGGATCGGCCGAAATGGGAACAAACAGTCCGAAAAGCATTTGGGACATCTGGGACAAAGGTACGCGAACCGGCCGGTTCGGCCGAAATCAGCACAAGGAGCACAAGGAAAAATGGGACACAGGGACGCGCGGGACGCGGATCGCCAAAGGAGCCGAAAGCCAATCAATGCATGCCACGTGTCATCGGCCGAATATGGGACAAGGAAGCCCATTTCGGGCGGATCGAGGTTTATGTCCCAAACGGTTTGGGACATCCGGGACAAAAAGATGCGAAAGGCGCGAAAGAGCCGGCAGGGCCGAGGACCAATCAACGCATGACACGTGTCACAAGGGGAAAGGTCTAGAAAAGTCAAAGGGTGAGTTTTCGAGCACTGATCCGAACCAATGGGATAGTGCCACGTGTCCCAGCTAGGGCCCACAAGGAAATTTCAAAAGATAGCCCGCCGAGAGGTGGAGGAGAGAGAGTTGCTCAGCGAATCAGAGCCTGCCACGTGTCGTCCAGGTGGTGAAGCGCGGGAAAATATTTCAAAATCCGTTTTGGTCTGTTCCATGCCCTAAATCTTCAGATCAACATATCTTTTGATCCAGAGCTCGATTTGCACGTTCTTGACATCAATGGAAAGCTAGTGAAATCCTCTACATGATTCTGGGGCTAATCTCGAGTTTTGGTGTAGTCTAGAGAGAAAATCAAGAAACAGATCTGACGCGTGTTCATGGCCAGAAGCGACGTTTCAACAACCTGTTTTAATGCTAATGGGTCGCATTCTTCTTCAGCACGGCCAGAAGTGACATTTCAGCGGCCAAATTAATACAAATGGGTCGCATTCTCCTCCAAATCGGTCAAGGATGGTAGGGTATGGGTTGGTAAGGTCCTCCATGCTGATTTAATGCATTGGCATTCAATGAGGAATGGGCTGGCACGTTTTCCTATGTTTTCTCTCTCCTGGGCTCGACCCATGCAATGTAAAAAGCCAGATTTGGCTAAAAATAGAAGTGGTTCATCTTTTCTACTCTTCCCTCCCTTCTTTTCTTCTCTAGGGTTGAAAATGGAGTTCGAACCTCCTCCCTGCTCTGTAATGGCGTTTTTGCCTTTTACTAATGGAATGATGTTCTGTGCAAACTAATGGAGCAACAAAACGTGTTTTGTGATGCATCTGTCCATCCTTGCTCATTTTTGCTTGTTCTCTTCTTGCCTCTCTTCATTGTAGGTATTTGTGCATGTTTGAATGTTCATTGCAGGTCTGGAGCTATGTTCATGGAGTTTTGGGACATTTTCTGTGTGAAATCTATCCTTGGGCCTGTGATGCATCTGTCCATCCTTCCCATTGCTCACCTCTCTTTGTCCCATGGCAGTTTTGATAGAGGTTCAACATTCTCCTTCTCTGGTGTATCACCATTTTAGTGTAGGCTTTTGCTATTTTTCCCTTCTCTCTCTCTCTCTCTGTCTCCTTGGCATGGTTAGATTAGGATTAGATTAGCTTGCCTGCACTGGAATAGCTTGTGGCAGGTAGTTTAGGAGCAGGAACCAGCCTTCTCTGGAGATTCCTCTCTCGGTTTCACAAGTCCCACACTTGGAGAGAGGTTTCCATGTTGTGCAATCACACTGGATGCCTGAGTGATCAACCTAGAAGCCTGATCTACATCCAGGGGTGCTGTGATTTTGCATCAACAGTTTTGGCACGCCCGGTGGGACCTTAGAGGTCTTTCACTTCATCTTTTGCAGGTTGGTGTGTTCCTGTGAAGATTTCAGCCTTTGGAGGCACTTACAAACACATCTGGCGACTCCATCTGATCAGCAACCCATTTTTCTGAAATTGCAGACCCGTTTCCATCCATTTTCATTCATCTTTCTTTCCATCCCTTTCATTCTTTTCCATTCCATGAAGTTGTGCAACCATGACTTCATTTCCATCATGGAACTCACATTTACAACAACAGCAGTATATCACACCTCCAACACGTTTTACAAATCCTCCAGATCAGTATGCATACCCATATGAGCAGCAGTGCCAAAGTCAGTTTGGCTATGGAGCTTTCCAAGAGCAAGAGTATGCATATAACGAAGACCATCTGATGCAAGATGCTGGTCTGTTGGAGAAGATCCAAAAAATGGAGGAGGGGATGGTGCATCCAGTGGCTCAAATGCACAAATGAGAGCTTTCAGGAATCGGTCAGGAGCCTTGTCCATGGGGGGCCCTTTTCCAAGACACTTCAGCCCTCGTGAGAAGCTTTGACTTCATGATAAAGATGCTGCCCCAACTTGCACAATGGACAGCGAAGAAATAGAGGCCTACACAGAAGTTGTTGAACAACCTTGTCAATGGGTAAGTTCTACACCATCATCCTTTTTTTCTCTTTCCATTACTCAAGCAAGCAGCACATCTCATTTAAACTCCCCATCTGTTGTCCCAAATGCTGAATCCATGTCTCCACCTCCTAGTCTTCCACCTCATCTCAATTCTTCTTTCCTTTTTCCTTCTAGACAGTCATCCCCTCCACAAGAGCTAAAAGAAATACCCCCTCCTCCAAAGAAACAAGAGGTTTCACCTCCTCCACCACCACACAAAAATGTAAAATCGGTTGAGTTTCAACCCATTCCTCCTCTTGCATTCCCAAATCCATGTTGGGAGGATGAAAATCAGAATGCCAGTCAAGGAAAACAACAGCAAAAAGAGAGGCCAAACAAAGATGAAGAAATTCAAAGTCTGAAGAGTTGGGCTCTCAAATTTGGGATAACAAAGATCCCCTTGATGGTTAAACCTACAGAAGAGGCTAGGGTTGGAGAACAGGTGGTGGTTAGGACTGATTTTGTTGCAGCAGAAGAAGAAGATCTTGCAGTCCCAACTTGCCCTCTAGAGCAGCAGAATGAAGAGTTTGACTTGACAAACTTCATGCTAGAGGAAGAGTTTTATCAAGAGCAAGATTCTCTTCAAGTAGTAGAGGAAGGAGAAGCTGCTCCAAATCCAAAAGAAGAGGAGCACAATCTAGCAGTGGAGGAGAATAGTGCAGATCCAAAGGCTTTGAGCACAAAGCAGGCTACAGGAGAACCTTCAGTTCTTCTTTCCACTTCATCTCTCTCAAGTTCTAGTACTGAAGAGGAGTTTGATCTCTCAAACTCAATATTGGAGAGTGAAGGAAACCATGGTGGTCAAGTGGCAGATCAAGAGGACACCATGGAGGAAGTTGAAAACGAGCAGCAGGACAGCAATGAGGCAGTTTACCTGTCAGATTTGGAGGACTGTTTTGATGGAGAAGAGCCGGTTGAGTTTTCACCATTCTCTCTTTCATCATCCACATTCCAAACACCAGAGCCTGCTGTCATGAAGGACAACATTCAATTGCAGCAGCCTGCATCTTATAGCAGCTCTTTGGAATCAAAATTGGAAGATTCTAATCTTCCATGTTCTTCATTGGAGGAAGAGAAAGGACAGAGGAATTCCACCATTTCTTCCACATCATCCATTCAAGAGGGTCTACAAGAAGACTCCATTCTTGGAGTTGAAAATCAGAGCTATGGGCATATCAAACGGATCAGACCTTGCCCAATCAGGTATTTGGCTTCATTGGAGCCAAAGGAGAAGCCACAACCGGTCATGCTCACTTCTGGGCATGAGGATGAGCTACAAAGTACCAAGGATCAGCTGCCATACCTCTTCAATCCAAATGTAGAGCAACTAAAAGAGGTATTGGATTTTTCAGTTGATACCTTGATGATTTGGATAGAAGACCAGCTTCTTGTTGATTTTCCATCCATCCAAATAGCCATGATCAGTGCCAAATCAATTGCATGGCTGCCAATTTTGAAGAAAGGAAGCTATTTCTCACAACCAGTTGCAGGGTTTGTTTAGCTTGCCTTTGCTTCCAGTTAGAGTAGAGTAGCTAGGTTTGCTTTCAGCAGAAGAAGTGCTTGTGCACACTCTGCATGTTCCATTTGGGGCATGTATGATTTTCAGTTCTGTACATAGTTTTTGGTGTTGCTGGTTTTTCTCTTGCACAGTTCATTTCAGTGGCCTTTTGGTGAGAACAACTCCATGTCCAGTGGGATTCAAGTGGCTCAGAGGGAAGTTTTCAAAGTTCAGATCAGTTTTCAGGCTACTACTCATGACTCCATGCCCAATGGATTGCTTCAGGCTACTGATCATTCATCTAGCAGGCAGATGACCCCGCTGAGTCGCCAAAATTGTTATCCAAAATTCACCCCCCGGGTAATTTTGATAACATGCATCAGAATATTCAAGTCCCAGGCAAGTAGGTTGATCCAGGAAAAATTGTGAAAATCGACTAAGTCCTAGTCCTTGGGACAGTAGGGACATGTGGGACAGAAAGACGCGGATCGGCCGAAAAGCCTCCAGGTGGCCCGCTAAGCATTCGGGACATCTGGGACAAAAAGACCCGAACCGGCCGGATCGGCCGAAATGGGAACAAACAGTCCGAAAAGCATTCGGGACATCTGGGACAAAAAGACCCGAACCGGCCGGATCGGCCGAAATGGGAACAAACAGTCCGAAAAGCATTCGGGGCATCTGGGACAAAAAGACCCGAACCGCCGAATCGGCTGAAATGGGAACAAACAAATAAACAAAAGCATTTGGGACATCTGGGACAAAGGTACGTGAACCGGCCGGTTCGGCCGAAATCAGCACAAGGAGCACAAGGAAAAATGGGACAAAGGGACGCGCGGGACGCGGATCGCCGAAGGAGCCGAAAGCCAATCAAGCACGCCACGTGTCATCGGCCGAATGGGACAAGGAAGCCCATTTCGGGCGGATCGGAGGTTTATGTCCCAAATGGTTTGGGACTTTCGGGACAAAAAGATGCGAAGGGCGCGAAAGAGTCGGCAGGGCCGAGGACCAATCAACACATGACACATGTCACAAGGGGAAAGGTCCAAAAAAGTCAAAGGGCGAGTTTTCGAGCACTGATCCGAACCAATGGGATAGTGCCACGTGTCCCAACTAGGGCCCACAAGGAAATTTCAAAATATAGCCCGCCGAAAGGTGGAGGAGAGAGAGAATTGCTCGGACGAATCGAGCCTCGCCACGTGTCATCCAGTGGGTGAAGCGCGGAAAATATTTCAAAATCTGTTTTGGTCTGCTCTGCGCCCTAAATCTTCGATCAACATATCTTTTGATCCAGAGCTCGGGATTTGCATGTTCTTGACATCAATGGAAAGCTAGTGAAATCCTCTACATGATTCTGATCTAATCTTGAGTTTTGGTGTAGTCTGAGAGAGAAAATCAAGAAACATCTCGACGCGTGTTAATGGCCGAAGCGACATTTCATCAACCTCGCTTTTAATGCTAATGGGTCGCATTCTTCTTCGCGCACGCCGAAGTGACATTTCAAAGCGCCAAATTAATACAAATGGGTCGCATTCTCCTCCAAATCAGTCAAGGATGGTAGGGTATGGGTTGGTAAGGTCCTCCATGCTGATTTAATGCATTGGCATTCAATGAGGAATGGGATGGCACGTTTTCCTACATTTTCTCTCTCCCGGCTCGACCCATGCAATGTAAAAAAGCCAGATTTGGCTAAAAATAGAAGTGGTTCATCTTTTCTGCTCTGCCCTCCCTTCTTTTCTTCTCTAGGGGTTGAAAATGGAGTTCGAACCTCCTCCCTGCTCTGTAATGGCGTTTTTGCCTTTTACTAATGGAATGATGTTCTGTGCAAACTTCTGGAGCAACAAAACGTGTTTTGTGATGCATCTGTCCATCCTTGCTCATTTTTGCTTGTTCTCTTCTTGCCTCTCTTCATTGTAGTTATTTGTGCATGTTTGAATGTTCATTGTAGGTCCTGGAGCCGTGTTTATGGAGTTTTGGGACATTTTCGTGTGAAATCTATTCTTGGGCCTCGTGATGCATCTCGTCCATCCTTCCCATTGCTCACCTCTCTTTGTCCCATGGTAGTTTTGATAGAGGTTCAACATTCTCCTTCTCTGGTGTATCACCGTTTTAGTGTAGGCTTTTGCTGTTTTTCCCTTCTCTCTCTCTCTCTGTCTCCTTGGCATGGTTAGATTAGGATTAGATTAGCTTGCTCTGCACCGGAATAGCTTGTGGCGGGTAGTTTAGGAGCAGAACCAGCCTTCTCTCTAGAGATTCTTCTCTCGGTTTCACAAGTCCCACGCTTTGAGAGAGGTTTCCATGTTGTGCAATCACACCGGATGCCCGAGTGATCAACCTAGAAGCCCGATCTGCATCCGAGGGTGCTTTGTGATTTTGCACTAACAGCTTACCTTTCTATAAAGGTGAGAAAATTCTCTATCTGATGAAGCCATTTCCAGATAATTTTGAGTGCCTGAAAATTGGAAAAATTTGACTGAGGCACAAGGAAAGAAGGAATGAAAGAAAGTTAGTCAAAATAAGCAAGGGGCTTATTTTGGATAACAAAACCTTCACTTCCTCTTCCTTAGATTAAAGACTTAGAGTCATGTTACTCATATGAAATTCTAGTCTTCTTACTAATTCTTCTAGTTTCTCATAGATTTCCCAATGTTTCCTTTCAAGCTCTTGTATTTTTGTCTCATATTCCTTGACTTGAGCTGCTAACCTTTTTACTCTTCTCAACATGTTCAAGTTTAGATTGAACACATGTTAATTCAATCCTTATAACATCATATTCTTATTATTATACCTTGCAATAATCAGGTGAAATATCACCCCAAGGAATAGAGCCGCCATGAGGGTTCTCATGGATTCTTTTCTCATGAAGAGTACTTCATTTCCAACATCATTGTGATCAGATTCTACTTCAAAATCATATCTATCTTCTTCACTATTAAATTCTTCCTTCTTATTGTAGAGACTCTTTTTATTATTGTTCATAGGTTCATTCCTCTCAAACAATTTCTTCTTCTTATCAAATTTCCTATTATTCTTCTCATTATCACTATCATGATCATCATCCCTTTTCTTATGATGTCTATGAGGACACTTGGCAATAAAATCACCAATTTTTCCACATGAAAAACATTTGAAAGGTAGATTACCTTTGTACTTACTAGTACCAAGTGTCATTCTTCTAGTAACCATAACAAATAGCTCCCCATAAGCAAGCTCTAGAGTAGTGTTGGTCATTCAAACTATCACTCATGTCTCGGATCCAGAAATATCGAGTCATTTGAGACAATAATGAACCGTCTCCAAGTTATGGGACCTTGTGTGCTTGAGATGGATCTCCGAGAGAAGGCTAGTTCCTATATATATTTCTACTAATCTTTACTACCCTAATGCTGAAAGGGAAAACTAAGCTAATAATGCAAAGGGGACAGGAACGAAGGATAACAAAGGAAAACTAATCTAAAGAAGGTGATAACCCTAGAAAAATATAGATGAACACTATTTTTTTGAGAGAAAATGAAGGGAAGGGCATGAGAGAAGGCTAGGAACATGTAGCACAACTAAAACACATTTACAAGATCAGTTTCATAGAACACAACTATTGAGTAGACAAAAATGGCCTAAGTATTGGGTGTGCAAATGTAGGGCACTGGAAGAGCGCACGATGCTATGATAGGATTGGAGCACCTAGGATCAAGACTTAGTCGTGTTTCGGATAAGGGATATTTTGGAATTAGCATGCTTTGAGAACATAAAGACATGAATACTTGTGGTCCACGCAATGATATTTTGGGAACAAGTGATAACTGAGTGTCATGCATAGTTTAGGCTAATAATAGGATTTCTACTCAGAGTTAACTATAGGAAGTCTATTGTTAGAGAAATTTCATTTTGTTCATCCTATTTTAAAGGTGCATGGATTTTATTAGCATGTGACCTATTTTGAGAAGTGCATGGGCTGTGGAGGGAAAGGCCCCACCCTTATATATATGTATTGATTTACACGGGTTAATATATGAAAACTATGATAGAGTTATGTTGCTAGTTTTATCACGTGCATGACATAGGGAGATACTTATGTAATGTAAGAAGATTTTGTTTTTTACAGTACTTAATATAATGGTTCATAACGGATGTGTTGGTGATCAATCTGATCTCACCCTGTTTGTCCTTGAAATTCTTCAGTTTGCGGGCTCGGTCATGTTTTCTATCTCCCTGTATAGATGCATGAAAGCTTTGTCATTCATTTGTTTTCCATGTTCAGTCCTTTCCTTTGGTCAAGGATCACATTAAGTCCAAAAAAAAATTCCGTTCCTATGTCCATGTGAAAGAATTTGTAACTTGGGCGTAAATTCAGGTTTTTTCCCTTCCTTCCATTTTTCCACAGTCACGTTTTGTTTTCCCTGTCAATTTTGTCCCAATATCTGTGGAAACATGATCCTTTCTGATTAGATGTGGCTCGGTGGATCAAATTTGGGCCTTATATCATTTCCAAATTCTCTTTCCTTAAAGAAAGATTCATTTCTAGGTGCAAATGGTTATTTCCCTACATTTTACGGTTTGACGGGTGTGTTTTCCTTGTCAAATTTATATCTCAGCATATCTATGGAAACGTGATCCTTTCTAATTGGATGCATCTCGGTAGGGAACTTTGAAACTCTAAGGCCCACTTCAACTCAAGTATTGTCCATATGGAGGGCCTGCACTCATCTGAAAAGTCACCTCTTGGTTTGACCTTTGGAGTTGCACTAGGGAGACACATGGAGGTTTCCGTGCCATTTCCCAGACTTAGAATTTTTTTCATGTGGTTGGTGAAGCTTTGTCAGACCATGGAAACATGGAGGGATGGCACTCATTTAAGGATACACCTCTAGGTCCCATCTTAGTAGTTACGTCACGGAGACACGTGGTGAACCCATGCTTGTTTAGGGTCTCTTTTTTTTGGGCACCATCTCAAAGTTACGCTAAGGAGACACGTGGAGGCTTCTGCTAGCTCCTCTCTATACTTGAACTTTTCAAGAAACTTTCTAAGGCCTGAGACATGTGGAGGGACCACACTTGTTTGGGTTCTTAGCTTTTGGGCACCATCTCAAAGTTACGTGAGGGAGACACGTGGAGGCTTCCGCTAGCTCCTTTTATATTGAGACTTTTCAAAGGCCAAAAGGCATTTTTCTTGGGCCCATGGCACGTGGAAGGCCCAAGCTTGTTTGGAAACTTTCCCCTATACTTCTCTTTTATAGTTACACCAAGGAAACATGTGGATGACTCTAATATAAATTTGATAATGGGTAGAATCGATGGTTGTTGTGCATTGCTTTTGATTTTGCCACCTTTTTTGTTCCAAGACTCCAGAAGGTGTGAATACTAGTGTTTCTCTTGAAAATTAGACTCACATCATAGGTACGTGGAATAATCTGTGCACAAACAATCATTTTTAGAGGCACGAATATAGGTGTCCATGTGGGGGCATTCATTTCTCAAGGTGTTTCCTCGAGGGTGAAAGGGGTTTCCTATCGATTCAGCTATATAGAGCCATGAAAAAGGGGATTTCTCACATGATAGAATAAGAATTATTAGGAGTGTCAAAAATTTGTGGCATGGTATCCCAATCATCGACCCAAGGTCGAGAAATGTGATCGTTCTTGATTTGTCCACCGGCACTTTGAGTGTAAATTTGTTAAACGTCACTTTCGAGACAAATTGGTAAGAAGCAAATGTTCCTCAAATATTATTCTTTTTTGGGGGAAAATTTAGGATGAGTGAGTTAGTGAAATGTATAAATGCAATGAGAATAATCTTGCAAAAGGTCGAGGGTTGAATTCTTAAGAGGAAATTTGAGAGATCCCATCTTCATGAGAGACCAATCTCAGAAACCTGTTAATTTCTTGTGTTTTCAATTTCATTCATGTCAAGTTGGTTGCAAGTGTAGATCCATTGACAAGATTTGAGACTGTTCAAAGAAACTTTTCCCTTTCTGATGAATCTAATCAATTTCAAATTAATCTGTGTCAATCTTGGACCAATTTGTGTCATCTTTATTTCAGAATGTCTGCAAGTAGTTTTTCTTATTCCTATTGCAATCTTGTGTTAAGGTCCCTCGAATCACATAGAATCTCATCCCTATGATAGTTTAGTGGCATTTGCAATTTCATTTCAAGAAGAGCCTTCATCTTGCAATGAGATAAACAATTTAAAATCACTTTACTTGTCATTTTTTGATAAAGATTATTTGTAATCCTTTGAGTGTATCTTAGGCATGAAGAACTAGGGGTCTTTGATGTTTAATTGAGTCTTTATCTCAAGCCTTTGTGTTAAATTCTTGGATATTGTGTGAAACTGTGCAAATTTGGGCCTCCATTGATGCACACCTTCTAGTTGAAGGAATATTTTAGCTATTTTGAAGCTTTCTATCATTTAGTATTCCAATTTTTGTGAAGGTTCTCAAATATTTGGCATAATCAATTTTATCCTACTTAATCTCCCACCAAAAAATATTAAAAAAATGAATCCCACCTGAACTACCCCTGTTTTCCCTGTATGTCCACAAATGTATAAATTCTACTACCAAAATATGTAGAAGCAATCAGGATCCCATAATTTCTTTAGTAACCTTAGCCTTGTTTAGGAAATATCACCATTCTTTAGAAGTGACAACTTGTGAGAGTTAAATTGTGGTGCATTGATCATATTTTCTCAGGGTCTCCTTTCATATTTGTGCAAAGAAGGATATCTTCATTCTCCTTCACCGATAGAGGTTACAAAATGGGTCCTCTCACCCTGGTTGAAAGGAACAACCTAAATTAGTGAGGATAGATCAAATCCTTAATGAAGTTTCTATCCATTTCTTTGATTCGAGTGATAAAGAGTCGACGAATCCTCTCCCTAGCTACAAAATGACTCATAATATGATTTTTCTATCTCTCAGTGTCCTGCTAAATATTTGATGCTGCTCGGTTTCCAAGGGAGAATAAATTTGGATACCAACACTAGAATGGTGTCATTACTGGGGATCTAATTTGTGTTTCTAGGGATTATTTGAGCTCTGAGATTTATTTGTGTGGAAACAACACCTAAATGGCACCACTATCGAAGACCTAATTTGCGTTGTCGGGGATTATTTGAGCTCCAAGATCTATTTGTGTGGCAACAACACCATAATGGTGCCATTGTCGGGGATTATTCGATCGAAGATGTGTGTAAAGTTTGAACACCATCAACAATGCATATAGACCCTGGTAAATGCTTCTTACAAATTTTAAAGTGCAAATATGTTGTTGAAATGTCATCCTGTGTCTAGATTTGTAAGAATCAAGCAAAGTTACAAGTTCTGCATGCAATATTTCTAGTTTCTATGGTTTTTGCACTAAGTTTACATCATCAAAGTTAAATATGGGTAAAGGAGGGTCAGATCTATGAATCTTTGCATGAATTCAGTGTTGACAGACATTTGACAGATCAATTTTAGTGCATTTACACAACTAAGGTGAAAATCCTTAGTGGTGACTCTGTATTGAATGAATTTTTGATAAATGTCAGTGTCTTAACCTCTGTCAATTGCAATTTATCACTAATATTTGCAAAGATGGAAGGAAGAAGATCTTTCTTCGCTAGAGACCCTACTAGAATTTTGTTTCCAGAGCTAGGAAAGATGAATTCAGAAGGAAGAAGAATCTGGACAGTTATTGGAGATCAGAAATCAAGAAAAGAGTTATCAATTGTGGAAACTGATCAACCTATCATTGAAGATTGCCATACTTCCTCAAGTGATTCTTAATTAGGTAGTCTCTTTATAAATCTGAATTCTCCAACTGGAGAGGGTCCTTCTTTTGTATTTGAAAAATTTACATCTCATTTTGTCCTTGTGTTCTCAAAATTTGATAGGATCTTCCAAGAAACAGATTTTTTAGAGAACATTCATTCTGAGAATTGCATTTTTGTGCCCCACAGACCCCTCAATCCTCGTCATTCTATTTCTCCTCTAAGATCACCTCCCAAAAATTATGGCCCATCCCCCACTAAGACCTCCATTTGTTGTGAACACTTTTAGTCCTATAGATTTTAGAGGTATGGCTAGATATCCAAATGTTGTGCCCCAAGATGTTAGAAATAGACTACCTAAATTTAAAGGAAATAATGCCATTACTTGGGGATTAGCACTTAAAGCTTTTTTTTCAATATGATGGAAGACTTTGAGATCAAATTTGAGGATGTCTACATAAATTTTTTATTCATACTCTAGAGGATGATGCATGGGATTGGTATAAATGTTTTCTAGACAACTCCATTGATTCATGGGTAGAAATGAAGAATGCTTTTAGATTGCAGTATGGAGATAAAACAGACCCTAGGTTTCTTTTACTAGAATTTGTAAATATAAAAAAGAGTCCTAATGATTTTGTTCATGACTTCAATACAAGGTTCAATAAGACCCTAAATAGAATGCCCGTGATCCTAAGGCCAAGTGATGTTTCTTGTTTAATAAAATACTCTGATGCTTTTGATAAGAAAGATGCCTATTATTTGAGGGATAAGAACCCAAAAACATTGAGGTAGGCCTTCACCATGGATTTGCAAATTGAAAATAATATCAAAGCAGTTGGTAAGCCTCCTAAAAGAGAAGGCATCAAGCTAATCAATCTAAAGAAGCCTCAATCAAATAAGTTTGTGGATCTAAAGGAGGTTGTGAAAACTTTGGTCGGAGTTGTTAAGGAAATATCTTATAAATTGGATAGAGAAGATAAGGGGATTGGAAAAATTTCCCAAGGTCATCATAAAGCATAAGGTCAAGAAATATTTTCAAATCATCCTAGGGGTGATCAAATATCTGATGACAGAGGCAAAGGAATCATGTGATTAGGAAATAGACATCCCTAACCTAGGGAGAATTGAATTATGCCTGATCCTTTGATTGCCAGAGTTACTATTGTGGAAGAATCCAATGAAATTTAGTGGTGTGATTATTGTTTCTTGCCACATTCTCCATATGTTGTTGAAAGGGGAGTTGAGGAAGAAACTAATGATGATGAGATAGATGATGATGCATGCATGATGGATTCCTCTACAAGTTCATAGTAGGGAGAAACCTCAACTAAGCTGATGAGTGCCAGAACTATTAAAGATTTTGGGATTGCATTCACCAGGTATTACCTCTTCCTCCTAATCATACTTTTGAAATCAATATGGTGCAAAATTTTGAATTTCCTAATAATGATTTTAAATACTTAAGGGCATTAATGATTGAGAAGTATGATGGAGGAATCCCTTCTGAGGAGGATAGGTAGTTATTAATGAATGTTGTGGTTGGCCATGAAAAATAATATAATACCAAAAGTAAGGTTGCTAAAGGGGCAGGGCCTCAGGCCAAACCAAAAATTCCAGTGCTTACTAGTATCCCTAAGGAAACCCCTAAAAAAGATACATCTGAAAAAGACTTGGTTAGCCCCCCAAATAAAACTTGTCTCTCCCCATGCTTAGACTGTAAAAAATTCTGTGCCATCAAATGAATTTGTAAACCTTCCTCCTAACACTATATTACCCAAATATGTTCCTTGTGATGTAGCCCAAATCTTGAGTTAGATCAAGATTTCTATTCCTATTTTTGAATTGCTTAGAATCCTTAAGCATAGAAAACGAGTATTCAAATATTTTGATTTAAAGAAGAAAAGGTCACCCAGGGTAAAAATGTAAACAATGTAGAGGTTCCTCCTACCATTGCAGAGTTGGAAAAACCCCAAATACTAGAAGAACTAGGTGAGCCACTGAAGTATATTTGGGAACATCATTGGTTGAGTCTCAACCAAGGTGGATCCATTTTTCATAATTATTAAGGATAAGTTGTTACACAACTTTGTATGTTTAATTCTAGAGCATCATGCAATGTTATGCCTCTTGAGGTCATGAATGAGTTGGATCTTAAAGTAACAATAGCTTATGGGAATTGCACTACCATGGATTCCAGAGAGGTTTCAGTGGTTGGATGCGTCAAGGATTTGATAGTCTAACTTGCAGCCTACCCAGAAAGAACTTAAAACTAGATGTTGTTATTGTCAATTGCCCTAGCAAATGGGGAATGTTGTTATCAAGTAAAATGGGTTGCTAGTGTGGGTGGAAATGTGCAAATGGACATGTCTTAAGCCACCATATCAATTAAGGGAAACCTTGTGAAGTTACCTAGTGAAAATAAAATATTATATCTCATTGAGGACCCCAACAATGCTTCTTATGAAGTATTGAATGTAGATATTGATATTGATAACTCTGTGAGATGTGTTGTTTTCAAGGAGTATGAAATTTGTCAATGTAGGTATCATGAGCAGGTTGATTTTCCTGAGAATTTGATGTTTGATGAAGCCTCGAGAGATGTTGAAAAACTTGACACAGGCACAAAGGATAAGCTTGAAAAAATATGGTCAGATAGTAACTTGGATGGAAAAGAAAAACAACCATATGATCAGTTGTTAAAGATATATCAGAACTGCTTAGCATGGTCATATCTAGAATGGAAGGCATTTAAAACATCTCCTTGATTGATTTCTTAGAATCAAGGTATCCACCATTGTACAATGTATATTCTTTTGGTTTCTTTCTAATTTCATGTTTTTTTGTTTTGTTTCGTCCTAGTCCTTGGCAGCCATTTTGTTGGTTTCTTAGGTCGTCCTTGGAGGAGTTGGTTATTATTGTTGTGCTCTACAAGATTGTTCTTTGACTCTATTTCCCAATGTTTTATTTTTGGCACTTGGTTTGCTATTTGTTCTTGTGGCACTCACAGGGAGTTCCCTTCCCCTGATTCGGAGCTGATGTTGGTGCTTAATTTGATCTCACCCCATTTTTCCTTGAAATTCTTTAGTTTGTAGGCTCTGTCATCTTTTCTATCTCCCCATATTGATGAATGAAAGCTCTATCCTTTATTTGCCTGCCATGATCAGTCCTTTCCTTTGGTCAAGGATCACATTAAGTCTAGAATTTGTTTTTCATTCCCTATCCATGTGAAAGAATTTGTAACTTGGGAATAAATTCAGGTTTTTTCCCTTCCTTCCGTTTTTCCACATTCATGTTTTGTTTTCCTTGTCAATTTTTGTCTTGATATCTATGAAAACATGCTTCTTTCTAATTGGATGTGGCTCCATGGATCACATTTGGGCCTTATATCACTTCCAAATTCTCTTTCCTTAAAGAAAGATTCATTTCCAGGCACAAATGGTGATTTCTACATTTTACAAAGATTTGACGGGTGTGTTTTCTTCATCAAATTTATATCTCAAGTATCTTTGGAAATGTGGTCCTTTATAATTGGATACAACTTGGTGGGGCACTTTGAAAATCTAAGGATCACTTCAACTCAAGTCTTGTCCATGTGGAGGGCCCACACTCATCTGAAAATTCACCTCTTGGTTTGACCTTTGGAGTTGTGCCAGGGAGACACGTGGAGGTTTCTATTGGCATTGCCTAGACTTAGATTTTTTTTCATTCGGTGAGTGCATTTATCGAGACCTTGCACACGTGGAGGGAGGGCTGATGCTTAGTTGAGGATATACCTCTAGGTCCCACCTTAGCAGTTGCTCCAAGGAGACACATGGTGATCCTACACTTTTTTAGGGTCTCCGCTTGTGGGCACCATCTCAAAGTTGCTCCAAGGAGACATGTGGAGGATTCCTCTGGATCCTCTCTATACTTAAACTTTTCAAGTAACTTTCTAAGGTCTAGGACACATGGAGGGAATGTGCTTGTTTAAGTACCCTCCCTTAAATTTTATTTTTGAAGGATTTCCATGGGGACACATGGAAGCTTTTGCTCACTCTACCCTTAATTGGACTTTTCAACAGCCAAGGAAAACTATCTCTCGGACCCTAGACACATGGTGTCCTCCACTAGTCCTTAAATGTTTTTAATAACTCTACCGGATTGAGACACGTGGTGAGCCCGTGCTTTTTTGGGGTCTCATATTTTGGGTACCATCTCAAATTTGCACTAGGGAGACACATGAAGGCTTCCACCGCTTGTTTTATATTGAGACTTTTTAAAGGCCAAAAGGCATTATTCTTGGGCCCAGGGCATGTGGAAGGCCTATGCTTGTTTTAAAACTTGCCTCTATACTTATCCTTTGTAGTTTTGCCAAGGAAACACATGGATGGCTATAATCTAAAGTTGAGAAGGGGTAGAATCGATGGTTGTTATGCATTGATTTTGATTTTGCCACCTTTTTTGTTCCAAGACTCCAGAAGGTGTGAATATGCATTGTTTTTCTTGTAAATTAGACTCACAACGCAGGTATGTGGAATAATCCATGCACGACACTCATTTTTCAGAGGCATGAATGCAAGAATCCATTCAGGGGCATTCATTTCTCAAGGTATTGCCTCAAGGGTGAAAATGATTGCCTGTTAGATCTAGCTATACAGAGCCACCAAAAAATTATTGAAATGGGGATTTCTCGCATGATAGAATAAGAATGATTAGAATGACTATCAAAAATTTGTGGCATGGCATCCTAGTCATCATTCGAGGGTCAAAGAAATGTGATATGTTCCTGATTTTTCCACCTGGAAGCTACGGGTGTAAATTTGTTAAACGTCACTTTCTCGAGACAAATTGGTAAAAATTAAGGTTCCTAGAATATTATTCTTTTTGGGGGAAATTTGAGATGAGTGAGAGATTGAAATGTATAAATGCAATGAGAATACTCTTGAAAAAGGTCAGGGGTTGAATTCTTAAGAAAAATTTTAAGAGAGCCCATCTTCCTGAGAGACCAATATGAGAAACTCGTTAATCTCCTATGTTTTATATTTCAATCATGTCAAGTTGGTTACAAGTGTACAACCATTGAAAAGCTCTGAGATTGTTCAAAGAAACTTTCCCCTGCTAATGAATCTAATCAATTTTGAATTAATTTGTGTCAATCTTAGACCAATTTGTGTCTTCTTTATTTCAGAATGTCTGCAAGTAGTTTTTTTATACCTATTTCAATCTTGTGTTAAATTCCCTCTGAATCACACATGATGTCGTCCTATTCTAGTTTAGTGGCATTTACAATTTCATTTAAGAAGAGCCTTCATCCCGCAATGAGATAAACAATTTAAAATCACTTTACTATTATTTGTTGATAAAGGTTGTCTGTAATCCTTTGAGTGTATCTTAGGTGTGAGGAACCGGGGTCTTTGATGTTTAATTGAGTCTTTATCTCAAGCCTTCGTGTTAAATTCCTGGAGATTGTGTGAAACCACATGAATCTGAGCCTCCATTGATGCACACCTTTTGGTTCAAGGAATATTTTAGCTATTCTGAAGCTTTCTGTCATTTAGTATTCCAATTGTTGTGAAGGTTCTCAAAGATCTGGCATTGTCAATTTTATCTTGCTTAATCTCCCACCAAAAAATTATTCAAAAAAACAATGAATCCCACCTGAACTACCCCTATTTTCCATGTATGTCCACAAATGTATAAATACTATTGCCAAAATATGCAGAAGTAATCAGGATCCGATAATGTCTTTAGTAACTTTTATCCAAATAGCTCTCCTAGCGATTTGGATAACTTACATACACATCTTACTCCCCTTTGCATTATTCTATCTCCTTCTATTTTCCCTTGCATGCCTTTCTCCCGCATGCCTGCTTTCTCTCCTATCCCATCATGTAATCCTTATACACACCTCTGCAAACTTACCTTCTAATCAGCTAAGTCCCTTGCATTTCTCTTGTGTGCTTACCTGTGCTCGATTCTTTTGTGCATCCTCTTTTTTTTCTTCCTCCGCATGCATTCTTTTATTTGAATGCCCATGTCTTGTTTTCATACTTGCCTTCTACAAGTATTCCTTCCTCTCACACGTGCTCCTCTATGTCTCCCCTCTAATTCCCTTTCATGAGATTTCTCCTTGTCTCCCCATGTGCATAGTGCATGCCCCTCTTTACCTCTTTCTTCCACATCTCCCTTGCACCCACATTCTGAGCATTATCCTTCTTTCCACATGTCAACCCGATGCTCCTTCAAAGGAAAATCTTGAGTGGGTTTCTAAATGAGTGCAGAGCCTCTACAAATCTGGTTTCATAAAAATACAGAGTTGGGGGTTGAATTGTTAATGTAGAGCTAGGCTAGTGGAGAGTGCCAAGTGTCAGGATGGGGCTATTTCAAAAATAAAATTTGGGGTGGGTTTCCAAAAAAGTGCCACGTTGCCATGTGTCTAGGGTCATAATTTTGGCCCCACCAAGCAAAGAGAGTCAGGAAAAATACAAAGAAGCTGAAGGAGCTCGTGGAGCTCGTGGAAGCTCTTGGACCATCGAGGGCAACATGGAAATTTTGCCTCTTGTATTCAAATGACTCAAAGTATCAAAAAATCCTGAGGGCCCGAGTGAAATAGTCAATATTTTTCCATGGTCAATGATAGAGGTGCGGGCTGGCAGAGGAAATGTTAAAAATTTTCCTTCATAAAATATGATTAAAATATGAAATGAGAGTGTTTCCCCTTAGCCAATCATATGAGGACACGTGTCCTATGGGAGGGCGGAGCCGTGGAGGAAAAATATTTTTTTCCTTTTTTCAGAAAGATGCAAAATGTGTAAAAATGAGCCATGACTCCATATCCATTCATATTGTGCCACGTGTCAGGCCCAAATCTCATCGGCAGAGTGGCGGAGGAAATCAAGAAATTGTGTAAATTTTCCAAAAGTAGTAAAAAGGTAAAAAGACGTCTTGAGGCCCATTTTTATCTAGATCTACCATGTGGTGGGCTCAAATTTTAAGTTTAGGAACAGATCGATGTTAATTGTGTATTTCACCAATTTGGCCACCATTTGAACTCCAGAAAGTTTGGAGATACATCTTTACATCAATTTTCATCGATTTTTTTTGCTAATTTGTGTTGTTTTGGCCTACAAGGTCTAAATTGATTGAATTAGGGGATCAAATTGTGAATCCAAAGCACATTTCAAATGAATTTGTACTCTAATTCATGAAAAATGTGAATTACCAGATCCAAAGTTGTTGAGTAAAAAAGTGGGAAAGGAAAAGATGAAATAATGAAATAAAAGGGGTCTACATGTGTGGGTAATGAAAAATGTGCTTCCACTTTGAAGAATGATGAAAGTTTTGTGATGATTCACCTTTTGAAAGAACAACTGGAAAATTTTTGTGAGTTTGTTAAATGTCATTTTCAGAAATATTGCAAAGGAAAGTTGCTTCAAATATTCCACTTTTGGAGGGAAGATTTGAGAGGCAAAGTGAGTGAGTAAGTGAAATTTATATATTGCTTGAATTTTTTATGTAAATGGTCAGAGAAACTAAGAATTTTCGTGATAAAATCTGGGAAAATTCCCATTCTCTGAGAAACCACCTAAGAACCATTTTAACTCCCTTTTGCATCAAATTTGTATCATGTTAGGTTGGTTATAGATGTATAGCCACTAATAAGCTCTAGATTGTTCTTATAACATTCCCCTACTGATAAATTTGGTCATTATAGATTACTTTGTGTTGTTTCTTGGTAAAATTCACATTTACTTATGCTTCAGAATGTTTTCAATTTGTGTTTCTTGCTCCTGTTGCAATCTAGTGTTTGGAATTTCCTTTTGATCATGCAGATCTAATTCTGGTAACAACTTATTGGCATTTGTAATTACAGAATCAGAAGTGATTTCATCTAATGAAGGGATAAACAAATTTAAATTCACTCTGCTTTCCTTGAGATAGATTTGATTGTAAACCTTTGGGGGTACCTTAGGTCTGATATAATAAAAATTTCTAAATGCTTTGCTGATTAATTTAACTCAAGATTTTGTGATAAATCATCAGAGATTGTGTGGAAGAGTGTAGATCTAGGCTTCCATTTGGTGCACATATCTTGGTTGAAGGAACACCTTAACCTCTTTGAAGCATTTTTATTGTCTGATTCTTTCAAGTTTTGTAAAGGTCCCCAAAGAAGTTGGCAAATTCTAGCTAGTCTTATCTAAATATCTCCCACCCCAAAATTCATTTCAAATTAACTCATCCTACCTATATTACCCCTGCATTATATTATGTGTCAACAAAAGAATACAATCCATTTGCAAAAATGCACAAAGCAAATCAGGATCATACCATGTCTTTAGTAGCCTTATCCTTGTCTTAAAAGCATTTCCATCATTTAGTAGTGACACCTCAGTTGAGTTTGAATAATGGGAAATTGATCATGTTTTCTCAAGGCCATCTCCATACAATTTGCATAGTACAAGGATATTTTCACCTCCTTCACAAAACAGAGGCTACAATATAGGTTCTCTTACCTTGGTTGATAGGCACAACCTAAAATAGTGAGGATTAGATCAAATCCTTCCAAGGTGCTACCCATTTCTTCAAATCCTAAGTGCTAACAAGTCAGATAAATTGCTTCCCGGCTACAAAATGACATATAAACCATTTATCTTCCTTTGAGTGTCTTGTAAAATCCATGATGCAACTCAAGTTGTGAAGGAGATTAAATCTGGGTACCAACACCCAAATGACGTCGTTGCACGGAAATTGATTTGCGTTGTTGGGAACTAATTTTCTCTTTCGAGACCGATTTGTTGATTTATTGCCGCCGTATCCATTTGGCTCAAATCAACACGATTTTGGCACTACTATTAGGGAAATTTTTAGTATTTCAATTTTTCAAAATCCTGGTAATACTTCTCACGTATTTTATGTGTAACTACATTGCTAAGCATCAGTTTCTAATCAGATTTATACTAAGGAATGAGAGTATAATTTTGAGTTTGATATGTTCAAGTGTCTCCAATTTGTTATTTCAAAATTTACACAATAGTTGATAAATTGAGTGAAATAAAATCAAATCTATTCAAGCTTTGCATAGTGCTAATATTTGTAGTCATTTGATAGATCTTCATAGTGCATTTTAAAAACTAGGGTGAAAGTCCTTAGTGGTGACTCTGGCTGTTATATTTTGATAAATACCAATACCTTATCATACATTAAGTGAAGTGTGTCATATAAATCTGCAAACCTGGAAGGAAGAAGATCTCTCTTCAGGAGGGACCCAAGTAGAAAGCTATTTCAAGAATTTGGAAAGATAGTTTTAGAGGAGAGAAAAGTTTGGAAGGTTGTTGAAGGACAGACATCAAGCAAAGGTATATCCATTGGTGAGAGATATCAGCCTTTAATAGAGGATTATCACTCTTCTTCCAGTGATTCTGATTCAAGCAATCTTCTCATAAACTTGTTTACTTCAACTAGTGAAGGTCCTTCTGTTGTACCTAGTGAGTTCCTTCTTCAATCTGCACCTATGTGTTTCAATTCTAGTAAAATTTCCAAGAAAATCAGCAATTAGAGAATACCAATATTATGAACCACATTCTTGAGCCCCAAAGACCTCACACTCCTCATCGCCTTATGTCACCCCCAAGATCACCTCCACTGCACAACATGGCTCAACCTCCACCTAGGCCTCTATTTGTGGTCAATACGTTTGGCCCATAAATTTTAGGGAATGGCTAGTTATCCTAATGTTGTGCCTTAGGATGTTAGAAGTAGATTTCCAAAGTTCCAAGGGAACAATGCCATAATAGGTGATCAGCTTTTGAAACTCTTTATTAATATGACGGAGGATTTTGAAATTGGATTTGAGGATGTGTACATTAAATTGTTTGTCCACACTTTAGAGGAGGATGCTAGGGATTGGTACAAGGATTTGCCAAATAATTCAATTGATTCATGGACTGAAATGTAGAATGCATTCAGATTGTAATATGGTGACAAAACTGATCCCAAATTCCTCTTATCAAAGTTTGAGAATATCAAGAAGAACCCAAATGAAATGGTCCATGATTTCAACACAAGGTTCAATAAAACTTTGAGGAGATTTCCAATAAATTTAAGACCATGTGATGAATCTTGTTTGATAAAATATTCTGATGCATTTGACAAGAAGGCTACATATTACTTGAGGGACAAAAATCCTGGCAATTTAAGGTAGGCCTTCACCATGACACTTCAAATTGAGAACAATATTAATGTTGCTGGGAAACCTCCTAAGAGAGATGGAGTTAAATTGGTAAACCCCGACAAGCCTCAAGCAAATAAGAGTCTAGACTTGGAGGAACTGGTGAAAAATTTGGCGGGTCTTTGTCAAAGAGATTTCCTACAAATTGGAAAGAGTGAGAAGGGAATTAGAAAAAATTCATAAGGTCACCAAGGCAACAAACACAAGATATATTTAGCAATCACTATAGGAATGAGCAGAGATTTTATGAAAAAGGTAAATTACCTATGGGATTTGGAAATAGGCAATCTCAGGCCAAGGAATGTAAGGTAGTTCCTGATCCATTAAATGCTCGAGTGGTTGTTGTCAATTCTGAAAATCAGATTGAATGGTGTGACAGATGTTTCTTACCCCATCTACCATGTGAAATAGATCAGAAAATTGAAGAGGGATTTTATGATTATAATACGGATGATGATGCTTATATGATAGACTACCCTACATAGTCATGTTAAGGAGTAACATCTACTGAAGTGATAAGTGCACATAATGCTGCTAGCTTTTGATATTTCATCCAATGGGTACATCTTCTTCCTCCTTCTCATGTCTTAGAAGTTGGTTTAAAGGAAAGTTATGGTTTTTAAAGATGAATACCATGTCGTATTTTTCTCAATTGTAGCAGGGGGTCACGAGTGATTTGGAAAGGATTACAGACATGTACTTCATGTGTGCTGATCTAGATGATTTTCTTTAGAAACTTAATAGCCCCCATAAGAGTGAATCCCTAAAGGCATATCAAGACAGTCGTATTACTTTAGCAGGTGCTATCCCACTAGCGGTTCATTGCCCAGAGTTGGTGTGGCATTTTGATATCAATTATGATCCTGAAAAGAGGGAAGTGTTAGATGGGAGTGGGGATGCAATTTTGAAATTGACGCCTACAACCATTAGAATAATGTTAAAATTTCCTGTAAGCACCAACCCAATCTCCATTGCTATCAAATAATCCCTATGGGATTATGAAGTAAATAAAAAGGAATAGGCCAAGACAATAAATAAAAAATGGCTTATTGCAAATAAAGACAATGGCTAGAATCCTTAAAAATCTGGCTAGGGCACATTTTGCTAAAGAGGTTGAAGATGTGATTGTGTTACTTAGTTGAATGGTGGGTTTGGAAACTATATATGAATTTGAGGGATGGATGGTTACCTATATATGGATCATTCTGGAGAGAAAAGGGAGTATCTATTGGGAGAATATCATTGTAGAAGCACTCCATGGCCACATGGTCACCTTAGCAGCGAGAATTGAGATGGGTGACAATTCAGAGATAGAATTTTATATGATGAATTACTTAATCTACAATGTTTCTAGGCATAGATGTTTCTCAGGTTTGTCACCACATGTATATTTCAA
Organism: Taxus wallichiana var. yunnanensis; assembly: GCA_018340775.1. Taxonomy (NCBI): domain Eukaryota; kingdom Viridiplantae; phylum Streptophyta; class Pinopsida; order Cupressales; family Taxaceae; genus Taxus; species Taxus wallichiana. The sequence goes on from CM031244.1 coordinate 166,637,076, forward strand.
GCAGTGCCAAATGCATGAGATATTCCCCAATTGTAACTAATTAGATAGAGTGGGAACGTAAGGTTAGTTTATGATGCTTTCTTTTCCCCAATAATTTGTCTTTTCAAGAAAGAGTGAGGAAAATATAGGATGTATGAAAAAGCTAGGCAAGTGATTTTAGAATATGAATGTTACTTCATTCAATATAAAAATTTCACATACATAAGGATTAGTGGTTTTTAGGGTAAGCCTTGTAAGTTACCTTGGTATGTAGATGATAAATTGATTTTATTTGAACTAGCAAGGCAGCTAACACCTATGCATAAATTAATTGTTAGGAGGCATAATATAAATATAAAATTCACTATTCAAATTAGAATGTATTCATGCCCTTCCATCATAAAGGTAGGTTGATTGAAGATGAAATGCAAAAATTTGATATGGAAAAGTTTGAGGCAAGGGCCAGTTTTGACATCATATGGTTATTCAACAACATTTTGAACACTTTTGAGCATGAGCCTCAATTTGAAGATTATTGGATGAACTGTAGGGATGAGGAAGAGTTCAGATTAAGGTATTTCTCTAGAATGACCCTTTCAAAAATAATTGATTTCAAAATTACAATTATTCCATAAGGAATTTTGGATGACCCACATATGGTAAGATTGCATTATATTGATCAGAAGGTGGAGGTACAACCCATAATTCCCCTAGATTGGAATGAGATAGAATCTGATGATTCTTATATAAGGATAGCTGATGTAATGAGAAGAACTATGAATTGGTTAACTCAGAAAGGAATTGAACTATCAATTCAAAATACCAAAATCTTAAATAACTTCAGATTTTGGGAAACTTAAATGATGATATTCCACCCCTGAAGGAGGGAGAAGATAGAATGGATCCTCTGGGAGGAAAGGCCCCTCAATTTCCCTCAAAAAGGCCCACTCCTAAACTCATAGATGAGTGGACCTCATCCACTAGTGGAATTGGTACTCCTATGTCAGTTCTCAGGTAAAATAATGAAAGCATGCTTTTGAAATCTATGGAAAATGCCCCCATTACTTTTGTAATTCCAATCCAGGAAAATGGGAAGGGCTTAGAATCCCATGTAGTTTTCTCAAGTGTTGCACCAAAGCCTCATAATACTAAGAAATTAATGAGTGGAGCCATAACAAGTGGTATTACTCAACCTAAGCCACATAAGGAAGGGAAAAGAGTAGCTCCTAATCTAAAAAAGTTTGAAAGGGCACACAAGAAACATAAGGTTACTCGATGTACCAATCTTGGTGAGAGTAGATGCCCACATGCCAAAGAATCACAAGCAAATATATATGGTAATTGATCCTCTTAAATTTTAAAGGAGTGATGTTTATCAGTCACAACATGCCTAATCATTGCCATAAGTGGGGCAATCAATGTCTCCTTTCCCACCTCTTCTTGTGAGATAAGCAACAACGTAAGCCACTCAATATCAAGTAACTTGGGAAAATGTTGTAGATAGTTCAGTAAGCAACCAAACCTTAACTCTAGGTACAAAGACATATGAGACCCTGCTTACTAACTATATAAGTATGCCTTTGACTAGAACATTGTATGAATTTGCGAAGTCCCAATCTGATGTTATTGATGTTGATACTGGTGAGGGTTTTTCCATGTTATATGACCTCAAATTATCAATGAGTGTACCATTAATGAAACTAGTAGATGAACTCCAAATTGGTGAGGAAATGGAGAGAAATTCTCCTCTATTGAATAGTAAAGAAAAGGCCCAAGTAAGAAATGCTCCTTCTATAAATTAAGTTGTTGCAGAATCAGACAAATGAGAAATTCCTAGTAGAGAATATGTTAATACAGAGATTTCAATAGAAGAGATTATTTCTATTTATGTTGAAGTTACTAAGGTTGATGAAATTTCTCAAAAGGGAAAATCTATTTATAAAGAGAAAGTAGAGGTAGCACAAGCCACAATTGTTGGTGAGATAAACATTGCTGATAAGGACATACAACTCCTAGATAAAAATGTGGAGTTGGCTTTAGATGAACAACCTACCATATCATTTCCAGGAACATCATCAGAGCATGAGGAGGGTAGGATGCCAACTCATCGAGTTTGAAGAATGAAGAACTCGTAAGCCAGTTAGTAACTCAAGAAAATGTCGAAGGAGAAGTGGGGTCCAGTATGGCATCCATTGAAGAAATAAGGAAGGAATCTCCCCTGACTGTTGATATAAATCAAGGAAGAAATGATCAACTTCAGTCTCTAGACCAAGGAGAGGAACATCCAGAAAGAATTATTAACATAGGGTGAGAATAACAAGATGGTCATTGAAGTAAATAATGAAAAATATGTAGAATCACTAAGTCTTGATGAGTAGGGGTTTTTTAAAGAGTTAACTATTGTCCCTGAGGAACCTCTACTTGAATTATAGGAGGCAAAGGGTGGAACAAATTTGGAAAAAGGGTGGATTAGTGAGCTAATTTAAAATAAACAAAAATAGGTCCTTCCCTGTAATCTATAGACTTTACTACTCTATCTTTTTCAAAGATAGTAAGATCCTAAAAAAAGATAGATCTATCACTAAAACCCACACTGACTCATCAGGAGCTAAAACTTCTGAAGTAGAAATCCCCTTTGAAGGAAATACTAGGGATGACATAACAACTAATGATTATAATGTCCAGATTATTCCCTTAGGAAAGCCTTCAAGGAAAAACTAAAGTAAGGGGTATTTGAAGTTGTCAACGACCTTTTGAAAAAGGTGGATGAAGATAGAATGATAAAGAAGTAGTTAAAAGAGTAATTTAAATCCCTAAGTTTGAGTTTACAAAAATTAATTGGGAAACCTAGTCAAACTCAGACAAGTGCATCCATTGATGCCCCTAAGGGAATGGATAAAATAAACAAGGCTGTCAAGAAGGTCCAAGAAGTGGACACATGGATTGAAAAATTGACCAACAAGTGGGGATATGAAGCAATGAGGCCAGGTCAAAGTATGAAGATATCAAAAAAAGACTCAATGAAATTGATGAGATAGTTAAATAGTGTGATAATGAGATTTTCTATTTTGAAGGTATTCTTCACAAGTTAGACCGCATTACCCAGCTATTAGTGATGAGTTAGTTGAGTCAGAATATATTGTGCCTATAGTAGTCAAAGGAAGCCAACATGATGTTGAAGATTTGACAAATATCAGAGTAGAGACCTTGAATGGGATCAAGGAAAAGATTGAAATTAAAAGAAACTGGGTTGATGATACTCTCGATGCTATTGACTTAAAGTTAGAGGATATGGTCATTGATAAGTTAAAAAAGAGTTACGGGGATATGAAGATTGACTTATTACTTAATTACTTTGAAAGGAATGTTCTGAAGAATGATTTCTCCTATGAAGTCATTAATACCATGAGAAATATTGAGAATACAATTGCAAAGTTAAAAGAAAGACCACTAGAATACAAGTAGAAAATGAGCCATTACATTGATGCAATATCTTGGCAGGAATTGATTTTCCAACATCATACAGGACCAAATGAGGATGAGGTTAACGAGTTATTTAAAAGGTATGATGCATATGTGGTGAGGTTTCTGAAATAATAAGATACAGAAGTGGAAGCTGAAGAAGAAAAAAATGTAGATGCAAAGGATAATGAACATGCTTAGAAAAGTGTTCCTTGAACTGTATTCTCTTTCCATATTCATCCTTTTAAACTGATATTTTAAATTAATACTTCTATTACATGGGATGTAATTGTTTTTCTAAATTTTATTGTTCATTCCAAAAATCCCACGTGTGCATCTCTATCTCTAGCGCACCACACCCATTCAACTCCACCTAAAAATATATAACCAACGTGTCCTGTAATTGTGCATTAGCCACCCCCTCCATTAAGAATATTTGTAAACTTTGATGGAGGGAGTCCCTTACTCTTTGCCGTGTAGCATGATATACCAAATGACATGATCAAAAGTATTCCTTACTTTACTTATGAGAATCAAGTCTCCCCTCAGAAGCATATCCAAGATGTAGAAAATATGTGTTCACTCTATCTGATCACACATAATGATGTAGTAGTCAGGTTGCTTACGGTCTCTTTCAAAGGTAAATCACTTCAATGGTACCGAGGCTTGAGACTTGGATCTATCACCACCTGGGACGAGCTAGGAACAACTCTATGTAGTTATTTTGAAGACAAGTCAAATCACCTATCTTTGGTGGAGCAACTGATAACAATAAGGAGGGCGCCCATTGAGTAGATGACTGATTTCAACATCAAATTTCAGAAGAATTAGGACAAAATCCCTCTTGTGGTAAGACCTACAGCCCAACATGCTTTCCTTTATTATTTGAAGGAACTAAACATCGATATTTCAGTTATGATACAATCTATGGGAGGTAGAACCTTACCAGCCACTTATAGTATTGCAATAAGGGCAGAAAATAGTCTTATTCAGGTGGGAAAGTTGGCTCCTAGACCGCCTATGCCCATGTTCCCAGAAATGTCATAAGTACCCCAGCCTTCTGTGGCCCCTATTCCTATCCCTGAGCATAGCATGCAACTAGTTTCCTCAACATCTTATTCTCCATGATGGAAAATGGAAGATGAAGAATTGAAATCCTTGATAAAAAATTTATCAAACAAGGTCATATCAATAGAAAAGTAGCAAGCGCAAGTGTATAGAGGCAATTCCAATCAAATGCATGGCCAAGGGAATCAACCTTGGTGGAATCATTAAGGAAATCAAATATACGTGCCCAACTAGTAGAATGATAGGTGGAATCCTAATGCACATCTACCCTTACAAGTTATTCCTCCCATGACTTCTCTCCCAACACCCAGCATGAGTCGAGCACTCGTTCTCGTTTAGAACGTCTTGGCACAAGAGTCAGAATGGTGCTTCCCTTACAAAATGCCTCATAGTTAGTACCATTGTACTAATGCTACGTGCACCGAAGCCTTCATGATCTAGAATGCTTCATCATGTGAGCCATCAACAAGTGCCCATGAAGAAGATAATCTAGAAGGACTAGAAGTTCCTCCATAGTCTAATTTGATTTTCTTTAGTGCAGAGGACTTCTGCAATCAACCAAGCTGCAGAAGATACAAACATACCGTGTGCCCAAGTTGTGGACAACACAAGATATAAGAAAAAAATATTAGATTCAGGTGCAGTCACAGTCCAAACAATACAAGAAGATCTTCAGAAGAAAAAAGAATTAGACAAGACCTCTTACAGAAAAACTATTCAAATCCCTATGCAGGAGTACCGTGTAAAGCTCCTTCTAAAGTAGCACGCACCCATCCTTTGGTAGGCTAGGCCTTTTCTCTAGCTAAAATTTAGGATTCCATGCCTAAAAGTCAAGAAGGGATGTTGTTCCCCAAATTCATAAGGTGGGGGGGCTTCCATTCAACATTGTTGACCAGATGAAGAAAAAAACATAAACGTCACAATGTGGGATGCCCTGACCATTGCATCTCAGTGGGATATGTTGCATGAAGATCTAGCTCAACTTTCACGTGCTGACCCAGTTATGTATAACCCACGTGTGTCTGTCAAAATATTCTAAGAAGAAGAGAAACAAGTAAGTAAAGTTTCTAAAACCCCAACCTTCTATATGTCCTTGATTATGGGTAAACACCTAGTGTATAACTGCTTGATTGAATTAGGTGCTAGTACTTCTGTTATGCCTAAAAAGATAGCTGATGTCTTAGGTCTGAAATATAGCCCTTTGTCTAAAGGAGTCCTACAACTTGATGGATCAATTTTAACCATCTTAGGAGTCATCAAGGATCTTGATTTAACCCTCCATGCATGTCCAAGCCTAAAAATTACTCAAGATATGTCAATTATTAACCTTCCTCCTTTGTTTTCCCTATGTCTATCAAGAGATTTTACTACTAAAGTGGGTGGTTACTTGTTTTTTGATTGGTCTCATATGTTACTCAAGACAAGGTATGGTACCTAGTTTACCATACAAGCTGAGCCTATATTTTTTTATCATGAAGAGACATATGTCCCATCCCCTCTCCAAGTTAATTTTCTTATCCAGGAAGAACAAATTTTAGTTCCTAAAGAGCAGTCTCTTCCACCCTCTGTTCTAGACCTAGTGCTTGATGAATGGGTAGAAAGACATCACAAATTTGATCCCTGTGCTAAAGAACTGGAAGCCTATGAAATTGGGCTTGGTGCTTATTGCATTCTAGAAGAAGACACTATGCTTCCATGCACGCTCAAGAAATAAAAAGTTGAAATTGGTCTATGGAGATTATATTTTGATGGATCCAGAAGAAAAATGGCACAAGACCAGGAGTGGTTCTTATTTCCCCTAAGGATGAGAAATTATTCTTCTTACATAGGTTATAGTTTGCATGCTCTAACAATGTGGTAGAATATGAAGCGCTAGTGCATGACTTGCTTATTGCTGAGAAGAAGAAAGTTAAAGTGTTGCAGATCTTTGGAGACACAGAATTGGTCATCCAAAAGGTCACCAAAAAAATCTAGATAAAGAATAAGCTTCTTAAAGCTTATAAAAATAGAGTTTGGGACCTACTTGAGAGATTTGATGCCCTTAATCTGCAAGTAGTCCCGCATAGAATGAATAAAAAAGATGACCAAATGGCCACTCTCGGTTCACAGTTTTCTCTTACTTAGGACTTTGTCAAAGGAAAAACTCAGCACATTAATGGTGATCATACCATCCATCCCAAATAATAAAACTAGCTAGAAAGTGTTCGAGAGTGATGCATAAATCATCCAGTTTATCCAGATGAATCTAAATTTTCATCAAGTATGCAAGTTGAATTGCATGACAACTATGGTGACCAAGTAATACAGCTGAAGACAAATAGGTTGCCTAAAGGGCTGGTCACCTTAGAGAAACTGTTCAGCCCTGATGATGAGTTCAAGGGTGAAGAAAGATACATGTGCATCACGCAAGAAGACTACTCTCCCATTAATATTGCACACAGAAAAGAGCTACTACTCAGTAGGACTTGTGCACATGAAGAAAAATATGCCTTCATCTCTCTCTGTAAAAAATACAGTGGCATTTTCTTATGGGAGTATGAGGAACTCAGTGGTTTTGATCCAATTATTTCTCAACACTCCATTGACCTTGATCCTGGTATAAAGCTTATCAGATAAAAGCAGTGGTAAGTCAATCCAAAAATAGAACCCCTCATGAGAAATGATTTTTCCAAACTCATTGAGGATAAAATTATCTTTCCCATCAAATATTCTACTTGGGTCATGAATATTGTTCCATTGCGTAAGAAATCTAGTGTAATCAAACTTTGTGTTGATTTTAGAGATTTGAATAAGGAATCTCTAAAGGATCATTATCCTATGCCTTCAATGGAGCAGATACTGCAAACTGTGGCTGACACACAAAGGATCTCCATGCTAGATGGGTATTTGGGTTTCAACCAAATCCTGGTCAAGGAAGAGGATAAATTCAAAGCAACATTTAAAACCAAGTGGGGAACATATGCATACCAAAAATGCCCTTTGGTTTGTCAAATGTAGGCACAACATTTCAGTGTGACATGGATATTGCCTTCAAAGGTTACATCAATTAGTTCATCTTGGTTTACATGGATGATATAACTATCTTCTGAAAGCAAGGTGTGGATCACATGGCGCACCTAGAAAAGATCTTTGAGAGATGTAGAGAATTTGGGGTATCACTTAACCTTAAGAAGTGCAATTTTATGCTGGCTCAGGGAAAGATCTTGGGCCATGTGGTTTTGAAGGATGACATTGTAATTGATCTTGAGTGTATTTCAGCCATCCTATCCCTTTCCCTGCCAGTGCAAAAAAATGGCCTTACACTCCTTCCTTGGCAATATTAAATTTGTTAGGAATTTTATCCCTAACTTTGCAACACTAGTTCGGGCCATCACCCTCATGCTCAAAAAGGACATAGCCTTCAGATGGACAAAAAAAGAAGAGAAAGCTTCAATAAGATCAAGAAAGAGATTGCTTGTACACCAACACTCATCAATTCAGATTACTCAAAGGATTTCATCCTTTATGCTTATGGTGCCAATGAAAGCATTGTTATTGTCCTAACACAGGAAAACGAACAAGGGCTAGAACAACTAGTGGACTTATTTAGCTAGACGCTGAAGGATTATGAATTGAAATATAGTCACATGGAGAATTAGGTCCTCACCATCATGTTCACACTCAAGAAATTCAAAAGTATGCTTCCCACATATCATATCAAGGTGTTAGTCTCCCACTCATCTGTTAGATACTTCATTATGGGAGCAGAAATTAGTGAGAAGAGAGAACGATGGGTGATAAAAATCATGGAATATGATGTGACTATTAAAGCCACAAAGATGGTAAGAGGCAATGCACTCTACAAGTAGATTAGCGAGGATGCACAGAGTGAACCTAAGGCTTCATTATTTCTAGATGATTACCTCCCGCATGTAGAAAATGAATAGAATATAGACCCCGACATGCTTGAATGGATGAAGGACATGATCACATTCATTTCTGAGGGTGCGTACCCTCCTTATTTGAACAAAGCAAAGAGAAAGCATCTGAGGTTGCAATCTATCCCTTATGTCTTGATTGATGGAATTATCTTCAAAATAAATCTAGATGGTGTGTTGTTAAGATGTATCAACGGAATTTAGATCGAGAAAGTGTTAGCATAATTTCATGATGGATTCTATGGTGGACACTTCTATGCCAAAACTACAATAGTAAAGATCATAATGGCAGGTACCTTTTGGCCTACCTTGTTTGTAGATGCACATAGGTGGGTCACAAAATGTAAGGAGTGCACTTTCTTTGTAGAATAGAAAATATTGGCAGTGCTTCCCCTCTAAACAATCCAAGTGGATCATCCTTTTGTGCAATAGGGTCTCGACTTCAGATGCATGATCAATTTGTTGGTGCTCAAAATTGTTCACGACCCCATTTGTGCCCTTGGAAATTTATTGATTTATGGCCTCTGTCATTTTATCCTTCCCCATGATGTGCTTGGCTGGTCTTTGTTGCCATTTTTAGTCTACCCCTGGGTCAAAGATCATGTATGGGTCCATATTTGTCTCCTAGTTTCTTTGTTCCTCTGGAAAGGTCTGTATTTTGAGTCCCCCATGCTCTATCCTTTCAAAAGCTCACGTTTTCCCATTCCCTCTATAGCCATAGTCAAAATTTGTTGTTATTTTCATGTTTGCCTTAAAAACTTGAAGAAGAATGAGTTGATATGTCCCTAAGGAACATATTTGAGCCTTATAGCTTTTTAAACTCTCTGTCCTTGAAGAAAAATTCATTTTCAGGCTCAAATGCTTGTGTTTATGTATTTTACGATTTGATGGTCATTTTCTCCCGGTCAAACTTGTATCCTTGCATCTACAGGGGACATGGCACGTTTTAGTTGGATGTGGCTCGGCTAAACACTTCAAAAATTATATAAAATGCCTCTACTTAGAAATATTTCCATGCAGGTGAATGATGCTCATTTGAAGATTTACTTTCTGGTTTGGCCTTGGAGTAGTGCCGGGAGGACATGTGGAGGCTTCTACTGCTTGGCCTAGACTTAGAAATTTTTTTATGTAGTTGGAGCAGTTTGGCAGAATAGGACACATGGTGAGCTTGTGCTCATTTAGGGTTTCCACTTTGGGCACCATCTTAAAGAAGCACCAGGATGACATGTGGAGGCCTCCACTTGATTTGCATTTTACTTAGAATTTTCAGAAGCCAAAAGAAGATTGCCTTAGACTATGACATGTGGTGACTTCCACTAAGCTTCAAGCATTCAAACAAATCTCACTGAACAGGACACATGGTGAGCCCACTCTCATTCAAGGTATCAAATTTTTGGGACCACCTCAAGGTGTGTCGTGGTGACACGTTGCAGTTTGAAAATTCAAAGAGGCGGGGAGGTGGACCATCGAGGGCAACATGGAAATTTTTCCTCTTGTATTCAAATGACTCAAAGTATCAAAAATCCCGAGGGCCCGAGGGAAATAGTCAATGTTTTTCCCTGGTCAATGGTAGAGGTGCGGGTTGGCGGAGGAAATGTTAAAAATTTTCCTTCACAAAATATGATTAAAATATGAAATGAGAGTGTTTCCCTCAGCCAATCATATGAGGACATGTGTCCTATGGGAGGGTGGAGCCGCGGAGGAAAAATGAAATTTTTTCCTTTTTTCAGAAAGATGCAAAATGTGTAAAATTGAGCCATGACTCCATATCCAGTCATATTGTGCCACGTGTCAAGCCCAAATCTCATCGGCAGTGGCGGAGGAAATCAAGAAATTGTGTAAATTTTCCAAAAGTAGTAAAAAGGTAAAAAGACGTCTTGAGGCCCATTTTTATCTAGATCTGCCATGTGGAGGGCTCAAATTTGAAGTTGAGGAACAGATCGATGTTAATTGTGTATTTCACCAATTTGGCCACCATTTGAACTCCGAAAGTTTGGAGATACATCTTTACATCAATTTTCATCAATTTTTTTGCCAATTTGTGTCGTTTTGGCCTACAAGGTCTAAATTGATTGAATTAGGGGCTCAATTTGTGAATCCAAAGCACATTTCAAATGAATTTTTACTCTAATTCATGAAAAATGTGAATTACCAGATCCAAAGTTGTTGAGTAAAAAAGTGGGAAAGGAAAAGATGAAATAATGAAATAAAAGGGGTCTACATGTGTAGGGAATGAAAAATGTGCTTCCACTTTGAAGAATGATGAAAGTTTTGTGATGATTCACCTTTTGAAAGAACAACTGGCAAATTTTTGTGAGTTTGTTAAATGTCATTTTCCAGAAATATTGCAAAGCAAAGTTGCTTCAAATATTCCACTTTTGGAGGGAAGATTTGAGAGGCAAAGTGAGTGAGTGAGTGAAATTTATATATTGCTTGAATTTTTATGTAAATGGTCGAGAAACTAAGAATTTTCGTGATAAAATCTGGGAAAATTCCCATTCTCTGAGAAACCACCTAAGAACCATTTTAACTCCCTTTTGCATCAAATTTGTATCATGTTAGGTTGGTTACGTAGATGTATAGCCACTAATAAGCTCTGAGATTGTTCTTATAACATTCCCCTACTGATAAATTTGGTCATTATAGATTACTTTGTGTTGTTTCTTGGTAAAATTCACATTTACTTATGCTTGAATGTTTTCAATTTGTGTTTCTTGCTCCTGTTGCAATCTAGTGTTTGGAATTTCCTTTTGATCATGCAGATCTAATTCTGGTAACAACTTATTGGCATTTGTAATTACAGAATCAAAAGTGATTTCATCTAATGAAGGGATAAAAAAATTTAAATTCACTCTGCTTTCCTTGAGATAGATTTGATTGTAAACCTTTGGGGTACCTTAGGTCCGATATAATAAAAATTTCTAAATGCTTTCTTTGATTAATTTAACTCAAGATTTTGTGATAAATCATCAGAGAGTGTGTGGAAGAGTGCAGATCTGGGCTTCCATTTGGTGCACATATTTTGGTTGAAGGAACACCTTATCCTCTTTGAAGCATTTTTATTGTCTGATTCTTTCAAGTTTTGCAAAGGTCCCCAAAGAAGTTGGAAAATTCTGGCTAGTCTTATCTGAATATCTCCCACCCCAAAATTCATTTCAAATTAACTCATCCTACCTATATTACCCCTGCATTATATTATGTGTCAACAAAAGAATACAATCCATTTGCAAATATGCACAAAGCAAATTAGGATCATACCATGTCTTTAGTAGCCTTATCCTTGTCTTGAAAGCATTTCCATCATTTAGTAGTGACAGCTCTGTTGAGTTTGAATAATGGGAAATTGATCATGTTTTCTCAAGGCCATCTCCATACAATTTGCATAGTACAAGGATATTTTCACCTCCTTCACAAAACAGAGGCTACAATATAGGTTCTCTTACCTTGGTGGATAGGCATAACCTAAAATAGTGAGGATTAGATCAAATCCTTCCAAGGTGCTACCCATTTCTTCAAAGCCTAAGTGCTAACAAGTCAGAGAAATTACTTCCCCGGCTACAAAATGACATATAAACCATTTATCTTCCTTTGAGTGTCTTGTAAAATCCAAGATGAAACTCAAGTTGTGAAGGAGATTAAATCTGGGTACCAACACCCAAATGACGTCGTTGCTTGGGAATTGATTTGCGTTGTTGGGAACTAATTTTCTCTTTCGAGACTGATTTGTTGATTTATTGCCAGTTCGTATCCATTTGGCTCGTCAACATGATTTTGGCACTACTGTTAGGGACATTTTTTAGTATTTGAATTTTTCAAAATCCCTGTAATAGTACTCATGTATTTTATGTGTAACTACATTGCTAAGCATCAGTTTCTAATCAGATTTATACTAAGGAATGAGAGTATAATTTTGAGTTTGATATGTTCAACTATCTCCAATTTGTTATTTCAAAATTTGCACAATAGTTGATAAATTGAGTGAAAGAAAATCAGATCTATTCAAGCTTTGCATAGTGCTAATATTTGTAGTCAATTGATAGATCTTCATAGTGCATTTTAAAAACTAGGGTGAAAGTCCTTAGTGGTGACTCCTGGCTGTTATATTTTGATAAATACTAGTACCTTATCATACATTAAGTGAAGTGTGTCATATAAATATGCAAACCTAGAAGGAAGAAGATCTCTCTTCAGGAGGGACCCAAGTAGAAAGCTATTTCAAGAATTTGGAAAGATAGTTTTAGAGGAGAGAAAATTTTGGAAGGTTGTTGAAGGACATACATCAAGCAAAGGTATATCCATTAGTGAGAGATATCAGCCTTTAATAGAGGATTATCACTCTTCTTCCAGTGATTTTGATTCAAGCAATCTTCTCATAAACTTGTTTACTTCAACTAGTGAAGGTCCTTCTATTGTACTTGGTGAGTTCCTTCTTCAATATGCACCTATGTGTTTCAATTCTAGTAAAACTTTCCAAGAAAATCAGCACCTAGAGAATACCAATATTATGAACCACATTCTTGAGCCCCAAAGACCTCACACTCCTCATCAGCTTATGTCACCCCCAAGATCACCTCCACTAGACAACATGGCTCAACCTCCACCTAGGCCTCCATTTGTGGTCAATACCTTTGGCCCAATAAATTTTAGGGGAATGGCTAGTTATCCTAATGTTGTGCCTTAGGATGTTAGAAGTAGATTGCCAAAGTTCCAAGGGAACAATGCCATAATAGGTGATCAGCATTTGAAACTCTTTATTAATATGATGGAGGATTTTGAAATTGGATTTGAGGATGTGTACATTAAATTGTTTGTCCACACTTTAGAGGAGGATGCTAGGGATTGGTACAAGGCTTTGCCAAATAATTCAATTGATTCATGGACTGAAATGTAGAATGCATTCAGATTGTAATATGGTGACAAAACTAATCCCAAATTCCTCTTATCAAAGTTTGAGAATATCAAGAAGAACCCAAATGAAATGGTCCATGATTTCAACACAAGGTTCATTAAAAATTTGAGGAGATTACCAGAAATTTAAGACCATGTGATCAATCTTGTTTGATAAAATATTCTGATGCATTTGAAAAGAAGGCTACATATTACTTGAGGGAAAAAAATCCTGGCAATTTAAGGTAGGCCTTCACCATGGCACTTCAAATTGAGAACAATATTAATGCTGCTGGGAAACCTCCTAAGAGAGATGGAGTTAAATTGGTAAACCCTGACAAGCCTCAAGCAAACAAGAGTCTAGACTTGGAGGAACTGGTGAAAACTTTGGCAGGTGTTGTCAAAGAGATTTCCTACAAATTGGCAAGAGCTGAGAAGGGAATTAGACAAAATTCATAAGGTCAGCCAAGGCAACAAACACAAGATATATTTGGCAATCACCATAGGAATGAGCAGAGATTTTATGAAAAAGGTAAAGTACCTATGGGATTTGGAAATAGGCAATCTCAGGCCAAGGAATGTAAGGTAGTTCCTGATCCATTAAATGCTTGAGTGGTTGTTGTTGATGCTGAAAATCAGATTGACTGGTGTGACAGATGTTTCTTACCCCATCTACCATGTGAAATAGATCAGAAAATTGAAGAGGGATTTTATGATTATAATACGGATGATGATGCTTATATGATAGACTACCCTACATAGTCATGTTAAGGAGTAACATCTACTTTAAGTGATAAGTGCACATAATGCTGCTAGCTTTTGATATTTCATCTAATGGGTACATCTTCTTCCTCCTTCTCATGTCTTAGAAGTTGGTTTAAAGGAAAGTTATGGTTTTTTAAAGATGAATACCATGTCGTATTTTTTCTCAATTGCAGTAGGGGTCACGAGTGATTTGGAAAGGATTACAGACATGTACTTCATGTGTGCTGATCTAGATGATTTTCTTTAGAAACTTAATAGCCCCCATAAGAGTGAATCCCTAAAGGAAATTCAAGACAGTCGTATTACTTTAGCAGGTGTTATCCCACTAGCGGTTCATTGCCCAGAGTTGGTGTGGCATTTTGATATCAATTATGATCCCGAAAAGAGGGAAGTGTTAGATGGGAGTGGGGATGCAATTTTGACATTGATGCCTACAACCATTAGAATAATGTTAAATTTTCCTGTAAGCACCAACCCAATCTCCATTGCTATCAAATAATCCCTATGGGATTATGAAGTAAATAAAAAGGAATAGGCCAAGACGATAAATAAAAAATGGCTTATTGCAAAAAATACAATGGCTAGAATCCTTAAAAATCTGGCTAGGGCACATTTTGTTAAAGAGGTTGAAGATGTGATTGTGTTACTAAGTTGAATGGTGGGTTTGGAAACTATAAATGAATTTAAGGAATGGATGGTTACCTATATATGGATCATTCTGGAGAGAAAAGGGAGTATCTATTGGGAAAATTTCATTGTAGAAGCACTCCATGGCCACATGGTCACCTTAGCAAGTGAGAATTGAGATGGGTGACAATTCAGAGATAGAATTTTATATGATGAATTACTTAATCTACAATGTTGCTAGGCATAGATGTTTCTCGGGTTTGTCACCACATGTAGATTTCAAGCAGTGCCAAATGCATGAGATATTCCCCCAATTGTAACTAATTAGATAGAGTGGGAACGTAAGGTTAGTTTATGATGCTTTCTTTTCCCCAATAATTTATCTTTTCAAGAAAGAGTGAGGAAAATATAGGATGTCTGAACAAGCTAGGCAAGTGATTTTAGAATATGAATGTTACTTCATTCAATATAAAAATTTCACATACATAAGGGTTAGTGGTTTTGAGGGAAAGCCTTGTAAGTTGCCTAGGTATGTAGATGATAAATTGATTTTATGTGAACTAGCAAGGTAGCTAACACCTATGCATAAATTAATTGTTGGGAGGCATAAGAAAAATATCAAATTCCCTATTCAAATTGGAAGGTATTCATGCCCTTCCATCATAAAGGTAGGTTGATTGAAGATGAAATGCAGAAATTTGATATGGAAAAGTTTGAGGCAAGGGCCAGTTATGACATCATATGGGTATTCAACAACATTTTGAACACTTTTGAGCATGAGCCTCAATTTGAAGATTATTGGATGAACTGTAGGGATGAGGAAGAGGTCAGATTAAGGGATTTCTCTAGAATGACCCTTTCAAAAATAATTGATTTCAAAATTACAGTTATTCCAAGAAGAATTTTGGATGACCCACATACGGTAAGATTGCATTATGTTGATCAGAAGGTGGAGGTACAACCCATAATTCCCCAGATTGGAATGAGATAGAATCTGATGATTCTTATATAAGGATAGCTGATGTAATGAGAAGAACTATGAATTGGTTAACTCGTAGAAAGAATTGACTTATCAATTCAAAATACCAAAATCTTAAATAACTTTAGGATTTTGGGAAACTTAAATGATGATATTCCACCCCTGAAGGAGGGAGCAGATAGAATGGATCCTCTGGGAGGAAAGGCCCCTCAATTTCCCTCAAAAAGGCCCACTCCTAAACTCATAGATGAGTGGACCTCAGCTACTAGTGGAACTGGTACTCCTATGTCGTTCTCAGGTAAAAGACTGAAAGCATGCTTTTGAAATCTATGGAAAATGCCCCCATTACTTTTGTAATTCCAATCCATGAAAATGGTAAGGGCTTAGAATACCATGTAGTTTTCTCAAGTGTTGCACAAAAGCCTCATAATACTAAGAAATTAATGAGTGGAGCCATAACAAGTGGTATTACTCAACATAAGCCACATAACAAAGGGAAAAGAGCAGCTCCTAATCTAAAAAAGTTTGAAAGGGCACACAAGAAACATAAGATTACTGATGTACCAATCTTGGTGAGAGTAGGTGCCCACATGCCAAAGAATCACAAGTAAATATATATGGTAATTGATCCTCTTAAATTTTAAAGGAGTGATGTTTATCAGGCACAACATGCCTAATCATTGCCATAAGT
Organism: Taxus wallichiana var. yunnanensis; assembly: GCA_018340775.1. Taxonomy (NCBI): domain Eukaryota; kingdom Viridiplantae; phylum Streptophyta; class Pinopsida; order Cupressales; family Taxaceae; genus Taxus; species Taxus wallichiana. The sequence goes on from CM031244.1 coordinate 166,653,451, forward strand.
GGGGCAATCAATGTCTCCTTTCCTACCTCTTCTTGCGAGATAAGCAACAACGTAAGCCACTCAATATCAAGTAACCTGGGAAAATGTTGTAGATAGTTCAGTAAGCAACCAAACCTTAACTCTAGGTACAAAGACATATGAGACCCTGCTTACTAACTATATGAGTATGCCTTTGACTAGAACATTGTATGAATTTGCAAAGGCCCAAGCTGATGTAATTGATGTTGATACTGGTGAGGGATTTTCCATGTTATATGCTCTCAAATTATCAATGAGTGAACCATTAATGATACTAGTAGATGACCTCCAAATTGGTGAGGAAATAGAGAGAAATTCTCCTCTATTGAATAGTAAAGAAAAGGCTCAAGTAACAAATGCTCCTTCTATAAAATAAGTTGTTGCAGAATCAGACAAATTAGAACTACCTAGTAGAGAATATGTTAATACAGAGGTTTCAATAGAAGAGATTATTTCTATTTCTGTTGAAGTTACTAAGGTTGCTGAAATTTCTCAAAAGGGAAAATCTATTTATAAAGAGAAAGTAGAGTTAGCACAAACCAAAATTGTTGGTGAGATAAACATTGCTGTTAAGGACATAAAACTCCTAGAAAAAAAAGTGGAGTTGGCTTTAGATGAACAACCTACCATTTCATTTCCAGGAACATCATTAGAGCACGAAGAGGTTAGGATGCCAACTCATCAGAGTTTGAAGAATGAAGAACTCGTAAGCAAGTTAGTAACTCAAGAAAATGTAGAAGGAGAAGTGTGGTTCACTTTGTCATTCATTGAAGAAATAAGAAAGGAATATCCCATGATTGTTGATATAAATCAAGGAAGAAATAACCAAATTCAGTCTCTAGACCAAGGAGAGGAACATCAGAGAGAATTATTAACATAGTGTGAGAATAACAAGATGGTCATTGAAGCAAATAATGAAAAGTATGTAGAATCACTAAGTCTTGATGAGTAGGGGTTTTTAAAGAGTTAACTATTGTCCCCGAGGAACCTCTACCTGAATTATAGGAGGCGAGAGGGTGGACACCATACAAAGAATAAGAGATGGCGTAGACACCATACCTTGGGTACATCAACAAACCTACAAATATTATTCATGCAAGGTTCTAAAGAACTCTTTCCCTAGAACAATTTATGGATAGGAGATAATGGATCCTAATATGGAGAATACATGGACTATGAAAATATTATCATGGAGTATGTAGAATCATATGGATGATTATGAGTTCAACGTATGTGAGGAGTCTAGTTTCACTAGACACATGAAAAAGGCTCCACATTCCAAGCATGTTCCAATCAATCCCACATAGTTTTCTATGAGAAAGTAAGAAATGCATTGAAAAAGATAGTTGGAAAGGTCACAAGCTGGAATTTTGATAAAGTGGCTACCTTGAGAAATTTTCTTGAGGATAAAAAGGAAAAGGAGGTAGAAATCTAGTGCTTAATAAAGGAAAAATAGAAAGTAGAGGTGAAGGCACGTACTGTTCTAGATATGGAAGAGGAAATTGGAGAAGAAATTTTGTAATTCCATATGAAGAAAAGGTATCTGGGACCCATCATGGTATAAAGTCATGTAGAAATGTCCTAGTTAAGGAAAGGTGCATAGGGACAAAGAGCCGAAGAAAAGGGTTTGCTCGTGGCATGGAGGACCACTTATCAAATTGGATGTTCACATGTGAAAATCATGACATCGTGGATAAGGGCCATCCTAATGATAGGTTATCCCGAGGAGCATGAGTTGTAGAAGATTCTAGAAACATCATGCTATAAATATTCAAGGAGCATGCTCACATGGAGAACCACATTCATATACTTGGCATCATATCCGAGGGTGCTAGAGGATGAGTTGGCAATCTAGAAAAGATAAATACAAGCACTTGCAGAGTAAAAAGGAGAGAGGAGAAGAGATTAGAGAATGGGCGGAGCTCTACAGAAATACTGCAAGAACTCTATTAGTGGGTAATTTCATTTGGGAAAGGATGTATTGGGCAAGGGGATTGTAATTTTTCTTTTTAGTAGTCTAGCTACATTAGTCCAGTTGTAATGCATGACTGTGGTCTGCTTCTCTGTGACATTCTATAAATGGCTCCATGGATGTAATGAGGTTACCAGTTTATATATATATATGAATATCAATTATTCTCAATGATTCATGCATACATCTTTTCATAAACTCTTCATTTATGTTTATACTAGATATGCTTGTTTGTATACTTCTTTCTATTATGATACAAGTCATATAGTCTGTTAAGTACTATCTTTCTAGAATGGATGCAAGGATCTAGAGGTCATTCTGAGCTCTATGGTTCTTGTATGTCTTAAATCCTCTTTAAATCTCTTAAACACAAATCATAGATGATGTTTCCCACTTAACTCACATAAAAGAGAGACTCGACACCCACGCATGCCTCGGTGAGCTACCCAACATCCACTGGGTGATAGGACGGTGTGCATGGGGTTCCTTTCTTTTATAATAGGGGTAAAAATGACTACATCTTGGTTCCATTTCTGGACCTCTTTTTGAAGTTGTAGTGGGAAATAACATTCATCATGATCTATGTAATGAGTAATGACAGAGCGGTTAATGTTTGAAAGTGTTGAATCATGGTTCAAGAGCACGGAGGATGAATTTTCTCAGAGATTCAGCACTGGACCTAAGTTTGATGCACGTAGATGGGTAGAAGAGAACCTCTACCATGATTTGTATGAAACTTTTTTTTGTTGCTTCCTAGTGGAACTGTATAAATGGCTCTCAACCTATGTGTCTAGATCAAGTTAGTGTTATGGATCATGTGTGTGGACCCAAGAAGAATACCAGAGGCTCAGAGATGTAGATCTAACATGGACCCGTGCTGTGGATCATTGGTGGAAAGGAGTATTGGCTAGCTACACTCTAGAGTACGCCATTTCCACATATTCTTGTCTGAGGTTACTGAGTTTGAGTTTCTAGGGATCCCAGAGGATCATTTCTACATGTTGTCCCTCTGGCTATGAAAAAATTTATGGTTACCATGAGTTTAGAGGCATTCCCAATGGCCGGCTAAACCATTCTAAGCACTGGGCGAGGAAGCTAGAGTGGAGGAAGATGGCAGATGTTGCATGGAGAAAGAAAGGGAGGAGAGATGACTCAAGTATGGTGAAGCACGTGAAAGGGAGATTTCTATAAAATGAAAGGTTGTAGGTGTGATGGATGTATAGTGGTAGATGTTATGGGAGGGATTTTAGGTTCATGTTGAGGACATGGAACTGAGCAGCATCTGTGGACCCCATCTTGCAAATGCGTAAGAGAGACCCCTTTGGATTTTGATGAGAGTTCATTGCATGGAGAGAGAAGAACTGTTGGTGCACATCTAAGCCCACCTAGTGACCGGACCCTAGTGCTTGGTTTTCCAGATCATGAGGAAAATATTTCTAGTCTAGTTGGTTACATTGGAGGTGATTGGTCTACACCCAGGAGGTATAATTTCTCGTTCGGCCTTTTATGGCTGCAAACACCAACCCAGTGTTAGGAATTTTTAGGAAAGGTATAGACACACAAGATTTTGGTCTCACATCTTGGAGTGGCATGGGGTATACTATTGGTAGTGGGGTATTGTCAAAGACCATAGGCATGTAACTCAGTGGAACTATGGGGACCCTTGGCATGACTACTATAGGACCTAGTGGATCTAGTGGTTTAGGAGGAATAGGACCTAGTGGTTCTAGTGGATTTAATGGTTCGGAGAATAGGATCCGGTGGGTCTAGTGGATCTAGTGGTTTAGGACCTAGTGGATCTGGTGGTTCAGGACTTGGTGGACCTAGTGGATCAGGTGGTGGAGGAAACACAGGCGAAACCAAGGCTCTAGCTTAGGAGGATTCGGGCCCCAACCACCCCCAAATTTTTCTTTGAAATGTCTCTACATTTTCCCGATTATAGAGGTATTGAGGATGTTGTGGAACATGTTCACAAGTGTGAACTACTATGGCATGCAAAGGGTATCACAACCCCGAAGTGAAAAGGCTAGTCAAGTTTGCAACCACGTTGCAAGGGCACGCACATAGCTAGTATAGAAATATGACCCTCATCAAATAGTGGTGGACTATACTACTTTAAAGAACGCATTCTTGGTAGAATTCCACATTCCTGAGTTTGAAAAAAGAGCATCAATGCTTTGAAGGAGATTCAACAAGGAATGGCAGAGAGTGTGTGAGTATGATGCACACTTTAAAACTCTCTTGTCTAAATTATCATATGATATTCACCCTTCACAACATGCTCAATGGTTTTTTGGAGGATTGATCACCCCTTTTAGAAGGGCCTTATCTCATAAAACTTTTACAGACCCACACAGGCATTGGAAGCTACTCTGCATGCCGAGGCTATTGGTAGTGTTGATACTAGTGTTAGCCCATTCCTGGAGGCTTAGATTGCTGCTATGGCCAAGAAGTTGGAAAATTTGTACAAACTCAGCCCATGAGACTCACAGTGGTTTGTGGTGCACAAATTGTGAAGTAGAGGGGCACATTAAGGATAATTTCCCCCAGAGGATAGTACGCATCATGGTAGTAGATTATGAAATTTTCATGGGGACCATGATGCAAGTAGATGCCCCTTGCTACAACACATAATCCGAAAGAATGTGTCTTGTTACTATAAGATTTGCACCTCTACAACCCATGATACTAAGGACTGTAGGCTCATTGATCAGATCCATGAGGCCATTGATCATGGGGTGTGCCAAACCAACGTTGCCAGTAGTTCCAAGGGTGATGATCACTCATTATGAGGAGCACACAGATGGAGGCACGCATGGAAGAGGTTTTCACAGAGGATTTCATGGTCATGGTAACTATGGAGGAGGAAGGAGTGAGTTCCCGCATGGAACCTATTTCAATTGTGGGTCTATAGAGCATTATAAATGAGAGTGCCTAGACTTGTTGTAGTGTTCATGGTGTGGAAAGTTAAGTATGAGGAGTTCCCGAGTTGTTTGAGCACATGAATCAACAACACCAGAAAGACAAGGGCACTGCAAATGGTCAATATTAAGAAGGTAGACACACAGAATGGATGCCTCGGGTAACACGAGATGCATGTTTGGATCATGTCTTAGTAACAACAAGGGCAGAAGTTGTGCATGCAAAATAGATACCAAGGTAGAAGAACCTAGTTTCAAGGGAGGAAGTAGTTCATGGAAAGTACCCAACCCCTCACATCAAAAGGAGGTATATCAAGACACCATGGATGTCATTCGAGTTTACAAGGGGAAATCCAGTGTCTAAAGGAGAAATCTAGGAGGGAGGAACAAGGGAGGAGAGTCGAGGCACCAAAGGATGACCTAAATGAGGTCAAGGAGGTGTGTAAAATGCTAAGGCAAGAGAATATCATTCCCTTACTAGGATCATGGTTGAGAGAGAAGGTACCACACACCAGAGAAGAGCATGAGAGGCATGTCTTTCATGCAAACCTTCCCCCTAATAGCCTTGACTATGAAAAAGAGATCACATTGAATGCAGTTGTAGATGGATGGCTCCTTAGTAATATCCTCATTGAAACAGTCGTGGAGGTTAATGTTCTAACTTTAGATGCATGGCATCAGATGGGAAGACCTACATTACAACCATCTTCAATGTGTTGTATATGGAAAACAAGACTAAGGTGATGCCCATCGGTGTCTTAAAGGATGCAACTATCACTATCCAGGAGCTAAGTTTACTAGGGACTTCAAGTCTTGGCTCACCGAGGAAGACAATTTCCTAAAGCACTACTTGGGTGCCCATGGTGTTACAAGAACAATGCGGACCTTTGGTTCAACAAAGGGTACATCAGCTTTGAAAATAAGGAGGAATGGGTCATTATACCCCTGGCTGATGGGAATTCAACACCCTATATTGAACCTTTGGGAGAAGAAGTTCTGACAAGATATATGTGCACTCAATCAGGGACCCAGAGATAATACATCCTACCAATGGAGTTATCTAGTTTGAGGATGCTCAGTCAGTAAGTGATACCACCAGTCTAGCATGTGACAATTGGGTGCATGGAACTTATGAATTGATGGGATGGCAATTGAGAGGGTCAGTGACCAAGGTGACAAAGGCACACAGTCCAAGTCGGCCTAGGAGGAAAGGAGTTGCCTAAGTATTCAGGAGGAGCCTTCCCTGAGATATTTTTGCAGAAAATGGAAGCTCAATGGAAGAATGAGAAGGAAATGGAGGGGGGATGTTAAGTTATGTCCTACTCAAGCATAATACACACTGGTGGGCTACACATCAGGAGAGCCTTTTGGAATGGCACGAGGTAATAATTGCTCTCTCTGTCAGATTCTCTAGGAGTAATGTGCCCACCACCATCAAGGACTACCATGGGAAGGAGCCCACCTCTTTCCATATCCAGGAGTGTGAAAGGATCTAGAGAGAAGGCACGAAGCTTTTCCACCATCCCTCTGGGTGCACAAGTTGTATTCTACACTACAGGGTTACATGCACACATGGTACATTCATTCGGAGACACGCCACCAGACAGGGAATTGGTAAGAGCTCACGAATTACCTCATTCAAACCTTTGAGTATCAGAGTACCAAGCCATCAGTTGATAAGGCCTTTCAGGTGTAAATCACCTTACCATGGGGGATAGTGCCATGGTAGAGAGATAGGATGTTGGAGTTACTAGGTGGAACAAGTTTGGAGGCACGTTTTGAAGAGGAAGTAGAGGAAACAAAGAGTTACAACTTGAGTGTGTGTGTTTGGAAAAGGAGAAAGGGAAGTTAGTGTATGTGATTGATGGGGAGGAAGCAGAAAGCTTGGATGTTAGCCATTCTATAGGGATGCATGAGGTAGTGGATAGTGTTGATACTCACGCACACGTACCTACCATGAGCCCTTAAAGACAAAGAAGGTTAACATCGGTTCAGAGAAGAACCTAAGGAAGCTATTATTGGAGATTACTGGTCGAGAAGGAAGTCTCTAAGATCATTGATTTGTTGTTACGTGAATTTGAGGATTTATTCCTACATGGGTACCATGAGCTCAAAGGCATTCACCATTCCTTGGGGAGATGAAGATAAAGCTAAAGGATAGTGCATGCCCGGTCAGGAAGAGGCCCTACCAGATGAATCCCAATTTGTGTGTAAAGGTTAAGGAGGAGATAGAAAAATGATAGCTTCTAGGATCATTGAAGCAATGGGAGGAATCAAAATGGATAAGTCCGATGGTAATCAACATCAAGAAGGATGGGTGGATTAGGATCTGCGTGGATTATAGGGAGCTGAACGTAGTTTGTGTCATTGATCCTTTTCCAACCCCCTTCACTGAAGAAATTTTGGAAGGATTCACTAGGCATGAAATCTATTCCTTCACGGATGGATTTTCGGGTACCACCAAGTCCGGATTACAAAGGAAGACTAGGAGAAGACAACTTTTGCCACTGAGTGGGGAAGTTTTACATATACAGTCATGCCCTTTGGGTTGAAGAATGCTCTTGCTATTTTTTTGCAAATAGTGGTGCAAGCATTCCAGGAATTCATCCATAAGTTTCTTCAGGTCTATTTGGATGATTGGATATTGTATGGTCTAGTAAAAGACCATTGTGACAATTTGAGGTTAATGTTTTAGAGGTGTAGGAAGTTGAGGATATCCCTCAACATTAAGAAATGTGTATTTTCTACACCCTTTAGGACATTATTGGGGCATATCATATGTAAGGAGGGCTTGCTGGTAGATCCCACTAAAGTTGTAGTTATTGTGGGGTTAGGGGAGCCTACTAGCCAAAGCAGCAGTGCAGTGCATGATTCCTTGGGCATATGGGTTATTACAGGAAATTCATCAAGGGGTATGCCAAGATCACCACGCCTTTAGAGGAGCTGCTCAGACATAAAAGTTCCTTCCATTGGGGAGAGGCACAACAGAGGGCATTTGATACATTAAAGGATAGGCTTTCACCACACCTATATTACATTTTCCTCTCTGGGATAATCCCTTCCATGTCCATGTAGATGCCTTAGAACCACTATTGGAGTAGTACTTGCACATCCAGGTGAAGGAATTGTTGATCATCCTCTGTGTTTTGCAAGTAGAAGTTGACACCAGTAGAGTAGAATTACACACACGACTAAGCGCGAGGCATTATCAATGATCTACGTGCTTTTTTAAGTTCAAACAATATCTACTGGAAACACCCTTCATGTTTTACACCACCACATGGCATTAAATTATTTGGTGAACAAGCCCATTCTACAAGGGCACATATGTCGATGGGTATTGTTATTTCAAGAGTTTGAGTTCACCATAGTAGTGAAGCCTGGGAAGAGAAATTGTGGACCTGATCATCTGTCAAGAATTGATTCAGGGGAGGACACACAGAGTATTGAGGAGACAATGCCAGACGCACAACTATTTAGGTTACAGGCATGCACCTCAATTTGGAGGAAATTGTGATATTTTTAAAGGAAGGTGTGGCACCGGAAGGAATGAAGGCATTAGAGAAGAAGTAACTAGCCATACATGCCACACCCTACATGTTGATCAGTGGAGACTTATACAAGTTGGGACATGATGAAGTGTTACACAGGTGTGTATTAGAGCATGAGCCTCACCATCATGGAGGAAGCACACAGAGGAAGTGCGGGTGGACATTATGTAGGTGATGCCACCATGCGTAAGATAAGATATTAATGGCTGGTTTGTGGTGGGAAACCCTATACAAGGATTGTAAGACTATCAAAGCGTGTGACCATTGTCAAGCACACGCAAAGCCAGGAAAGAGAGATGAAATGCCTTTACACCCTATCCCTAGCGGAGCCTTTTGAAAAGTGGGCAATAGAATTTGTAGGCTCTATTACACTAGTGACACATAGGATTGGGTCACGTTATGTCATCAGTTACACGGATTATCTGATAAGGTGGGAGAAGGCATCCCTAACCAAAGGCTACAAAGTAGCCATATCAGAAAGATTCTTGTGGGAGAACATTATCACAAGGTATGGATGTCCTTTGAGTTTAACCAGTGATAGGGATACACATTTCTTGAATGAGATCGTGAGGATCCTGTTAGTAGAATTCATGGTGGCTCATCACAAGACTACACCCTATCACCCACAAGAAAATGGAACCATGGAAGTATTCAACAAAATACTGAGTCATACCTTGACCAAAATTTTGATGTCGGAAGACAAGATTGGGATGACAAAGTATCAGTAATATTATGGGCTTACAGGACAACATATAAAAGGTTGAACAAAGCCACACCATTTCAATTGGTGTTTGGTGCAGAATTTGTTCTACCTATTGAATTCATGTTACCTTCTCTATGAATAGCACGTGTAGGAGGGTTGGCTGATGAGCAAGTGTTGGAAGAAAGAATTGATGAGTTAATGAAGCTAGATGAGAGACGATCACTCACCAGGTGGAGCCAAACAACAGAGAAAGCAAAGCAAAAGGCTTGGCATGATCAACACATAAGAAACAAGAAGTCTGAGGTTGGGTAGATGGTCTTACTTTATGATTCTAAATTTTTATGCCATCCTAGGAAGTTGAAAGTCCATTGGTTGGGTCCTTACACAATCTCATACATCCTTGATTCGGCATGCGTGCTAGTTACAAGCTGGATGGGACAAAGTTACCTAGACACTTCAATGGGAGTAGGTTGAAGCCCTACTATAAATAAGTCTTCTTGGTGTTTGTAAATAAGGTAGTTTTTCCAGTTAGTTTAGAATTTTCCTTTATGTTTCATTTCTTTTCTTGTGTTTCCCTTTCACGTTTTTGTTTTATTTTGTGCCTTGGGCGCCAGTAACCTTATTGCTACTTTTTGAGAATTTGTGAGTGCATAGTAGACCACGCATCGTTTTAGTGTGGGGTGGAGTAATGTGAAGGAGTGCATGGTTAAAGTGCCAAGGAATTTTGTGGTAAAAATCCCAATTGAATGGCCCGAGAGAAAGAGGTGTATGGAGAGAAACTATGGAAAAAGGATGGTTGGTGTCAAGATAAAGCTACTTTAGATCCTATATACAAAGGAGGAGAAAGCAAATTAAGCAACACGAGGTAGGTGAGAGGAAAAATTAGGATAAAAGAAGTACCTTCGGCATTGGTTATGCATGAGTAAGAGTCTCCTATCAGGTTAGATTGGTTACACACCAGAAGGTTGGAGTTTTGTACACGCAGGTTGGCCAGTGTGAGTGAAAGTGCTAAAGATGGGCTTTGTTTGAAAAAATCACATTAAATGTAAAAAGTATGGTGGTAGGTGAAGTAGCACTTAATGCTCAAAAAGGGAAAAACTATAAATAAAGGGGTCGAGGAACTTCATTTTTCACTTTGTGTATAAGGAGAACAAATCACTTTTTACACCTTTTACAAACTAGGGCTTCCAAAAAACTGATCCGTGTGAAGAAAAATTTGGAGAGATTGAAGAGTGGGTAACTAGTTCGGTTTGAAATAGGAGGAAGCGATTTCACCGGCATAGAAGAAGTTGTGAGAAGGCGCCATCTTGAGAAGGGAGTATCCCAGTTAGGGTTTGAAGAACTAGGGCACAGGTTTAAGTAATTTTCTTCACAGGTTCAAGATCTAAGGTTGGAGAGAGCAGAAGAACCGAGTAACACAGAGTGATTGAAGTGGAAGAAGACCTAGATAATGGCACCCAAGAAACCAGCTAGTACACCCAAGAAGGGCAAGGGAAAGGGAAAGGGCAAGTAATAAGAAATTGAAGCACACACAAATGAAGAGTGGTATGTAGAAATGTAGTACCCAGATGGAGTGTTGTTGGGGAAGGAGTGGGAGTCCCATCTTAGGGACATGTCTATAAATGATTATAATCATCGACAAGAACAATTGAAAAGAGTTGGCGCTGGAGTTAGTGTGCACCAAACAAACAAGATGACACTAGAGGGTTTTCCCATTTATAATGATGACATGAAGGTCAAGTTGAGAAGGTAGGGTTATTATAACTCTTTGAGTTTCCCTACTTTGGGAAACCTGAGCAACTATATCAGTGGCTGATGTCACACATGCATGAGGACTATTTCCACTTCACAGGGTGCAAGATGCACATAACTCCTCAGCTCATTTCACATTTCACAGGCCTCATCTGTGAAGGAGACGGTTTGAGGATGACTTAAATGACAAATAAGTGATTAAGGAAACTATTGCCACTTTTTCATGCAAAAGGGGTCAAGGTATTATGATGTCGCAGACATCAAGGATCTAGTGATGAAGATGGCCGCACACCTGGTGTCAAAGATAAATGGCCAGGAGAGATGGACCCAAGTCAATAAGCCATGGTTTAATGTGTGTAGAAATATTTTAGAGGGCACCATCTATAATTTTTCTGCATTCATCATGGATGAAATTATTAACTACATGAAGGAAGGTGATAGGATCCTCTTTGGAAATGTGTTGCTAACCATTGTGTTCTTAGAGATCGGGGTACCAGATGCATCAGATAAGTTCGTATGGGAGTACCTTGTTAAAGACCCCTCACCACCAAAAGGTTTGAGAAATACGCTTGTGACACTATGACAACAGTGCACAAGGTGCGCTTGGAAAAGTGGTATACATGCCTAAGGAATGCATTTGGGGTAGAATGGAGAATTCATGAACAAATGTCAGCAGCCACCAGGGGAGAAGAAAAATTTGCTATGTACCAGCATTTCTGTTTGGGTATATTGAAACTATCAAATCAGACATGGAGACCATTTTTCAAGCTCCCCTTTTCCTTCACAGCTCAATTTCTTCCAAACGTGAGTAAACATGTTCAAGGAGTCCAAAAATTTTAAGTTATACCTTGGTAATCTGGACCAGGACCATAGGGAAATGCACAAAGGGTTGGTCTACCCTGGAAAGTGCATGTACATGGAGCGGTACATATTACATGAAGTGTAAATGACAAGGCCCATGACTCTTTCCATTGCAGAAGGATCCACAACGTGTGTGTACATTCATATAAGACCTAAATCAGAAAAGGGCACATATCTAGAAAACACGGTATCTATACCTCAGGATCTAACTGGGAGGAAAAGACCCACCCCCAAATGGGAGGAAAAAGAACCAAAAAAGAAAATTCCAAGTGTGGTGGAGACATAGGAAATAGTTTCCCCTAGGACAAGTGCCAGAACCAATATGTATGTGCACAAGAAAAATCCCATAATTAGAGAAAAGACTCTAGAGCCAGAAAATCCATTAGATAAGGAGTCATCAAGAAGAAGAAACATATTCACCTACACCGGAATCTCTAGTTAGGAAGAAGCAGAGGGTAGAAGAGGAGACCACCTTGGAAGAAGTTGGAAGTTTTTACAAGTGCATAGGAGAAAAGGATGGTAGTGAAGAAGAAGTGGGGAAGAGGACCCCGGGAAAGATCAAGGGCCGCCTATTTTTAATATACATGATTCGGAGGAGGAATGTGGAGAAGAAGAACAAGGGTTCCTCTTTGTGTGGTGCAAAGATAGCCAAGTAGAAGGAAGTGTCTAGGACATGGGAAAATATGAGGAGGCTAGCGCGTAGAAGCAAGAGGCTCCAAGATTTGCACAGGAGAAGACAACCAAGGTGGAAGAAGAAGAGGAGACAAGGGACATTGAGACCCTGGTGGAGGACAAAGTGGAACACTGTGCTAAGCCAGTGTTGGACAAAGAGAAGGAGAGCAGCACGAAGAGGAACACGACAACACTAGAGGCCTAGTTTTAACTGTAAGTATACCCAAGGGTACATGCACAGGAGGAAGGCACATAGAGGGGGATGTTAGAGATGGGTTATATTGATGACCCCAAGAAAGTGTTTCTTATACGGTTCCAGAGTACACTTCGATGGAGGAGCTTGTAGGCATGTCATATTTTGAAAAGGAGGTTGCCTATCCATGGAAAAGGAAGATGATCTCATGGGAAATTGAGTCCCATATTGATGAGCCATAGTTTGAGGTAAGCCACGGGGCAATAATAACATTGCTAGACTAGGATAAGATAACCCAGTGGTGGATACCCAACAACTCTTGGATGAACTATGAAACGTGCTTAACAAAGTCTCCATTGAGATAGAGGCTAGAATCTTCAGAAAAATGATAGGATCAGGGATCTGGAAGGGGAGCTAAAGAAGAAAGAGGAAGAGCTAGCTACAATGACCAAGGAGTTGATCTAGGAAAATTTGATCAGCGCCCAGTGGTAGTGGGAGTTGAAGGATGAAAAGGCCAAGGTGAGTATTGTGTATAAGAAAGTGGAATCTATCAACAGGCCATACTATTAAAGCATCTAGACCTAGCATCACCCGTGTAGAAGTATGGATCTACCTTGGGATGCCTAGAGGATTTAACAAGGGTCCTCACCATGGAAAGACAACTGCTAACCTTGGAGTCTGCAGAGGAAGTGGATGCGCGCCTAGAGAAGGAAGAAAAGTTGAAGATCATAGCACTCATTGCAGAGTACAACAAAGTTCTTGCTGATGTAAGGGCCACTTCCCATATTGTTGAGGCCATGTATAAAAATGGCACAGATAGAGAAAAATTTGACAGACCTTGGTCGCCACTCATGAAGTGTAACTCAAGGATTTCCAAGAGAAAAATAAGGGAAATAGGGTGGAAAGATACAAAATCCTTTACGAGGTTGAGAAGAAATCAGAGGCCATTGGAACCTTAAGGTTTTCAATCAAAAACTGGTTGAAGGAGTTATATCCGCGTATCACATGAAGAATGGACACACATGAGGATATTTGTAAGGAATAGGAGAAGATCACTGATACCATGAGCGTAGAAGGAGATGAATTAAAATTTGAGGGGGTGAGTGCTCTGGTTGGTGACATCTGTCAGAGAGCACAGGATGAAGTCGATGCCTGGAATAAATTGGAGGCCGACTTGCAAAAGGATTTTCCCAATCTGTTGCAGTGATTCTTTCACTCTCCCATTCTTTCATCCCCTTATTCTTTTTGTAGGCATACGCCTATTGTATTCTTTCTCTCACTAAGAGAAGTGTTCTCGTGGATGGATAATAGGCGTAGTGTGGGGTGATGTTAGGCCCCTAGAATATTAACTAAGTATAAAAGGCACATAGGCACACAAGGTCCCAATTAAGGAAACAAACTCAAGGACAAAGTGCACAAGATAGGGTTTAAAGAAACCCATGGCATGCATGGTGCCTGCAGACAGAACCAAGGGTTTAGTACTTAGTCAAATTAGAAATTCAGGGTACAACATGTGAAAAGCATGATCTAACTATGCATGGATAAGGTGCCATCCTAGCGACAGGTTAGCCCAAGAAGGAGTATGCCAATGGTAGAAGCTTCTAGAAGCACATCATTCTATAAAGTGGAAAGATCAGGCCTGGAGGAACATGCTCGCATGGAGGACCACATTCAGACTCTTGGCATCAGATCTAAGGGCACTGGAGGATGAGTTGGAAATCTAGAAAGGCTATAAATACAAGTACTTGTAGAGTAAAAAGGAGAGAGGATAAGAAACTAGAGAATGTGTAGAGCTCTATAGAAATACTGCAAGAACTCTTATTAGGGGTGATCGGTAAGGGATTGCATTTGGGAAAGGATGTATTGGGTAAGGGGATTGTAAATTTTATTTTTGTTATCCTAGCTACATTAGTCCAATTGTGATGCATGATTGTGGTATGCTTCTCTATGACATTTTGTAAATGGCTCCATGGATGTAAAGAGGTTACATATATATATATATATATATATATATTAATATCAATGATTATGATGCATACATATTTTCATAAGTTCTCTTCATTTATGTTTATACTAGATATGGATGTTTGTATACTTCTTTCAGTTATGATACAAGTCATATAATATGTTAAGTACTATCTGTCTGGAATGGCTACAAGGATCTATAGGCCCTCCTGTGTTAGGAAATAAGGGATAAAATATGTGGAATAATCCCTCACAAAATCACAATAGTAGAAACTAATATGCAAAAAATTATTATAGATCTCAAATAAAAGTGTAGAATAAAATAACACAACACAAAGAGACAATATTTAACATGGTTCACCCAATTTGGGCTACGTCCACAAAGAATCACTAGCTCAAATTTTATTACAAGCCACCACTCTCTCAATACAATACCCAGATCTGTTTGGAGATATGCTCAACAAACTCTACAGAATTCACACCCAAATTCAAAGCACATCTACAATGTTTTTCATACTTCTATCATATGCATAAAACCATATAAATAAACAACTGCTTAAGCAATTTTACAAAACCGTGGGTATCAAAACCATGGGCAAAAACTGTCCCATAAACCTATGGGTCAAAATCCCACCCATATGAGAAAATCATGTTTCCCGATATATCGGGCACATTTTAAGGCCCAAAAATTTACAATACTCTTAGTGTACAGTCTTCAACACTTTCACACATGAAAATAGGCTCCACAACCTAACATCCCGAGCTCTATGGTTCTTGTATAAATCCTCTTTAAATCTCTTAAACACATATCATAGATGATGTTTCCCACTTAACTCACATAAAAGAGAGACTCAACACCCGCACATTCCTTGGGTGTGGGCCCAGCATCCGTTGGGTGATAGGCCGGTACACACGGGGTTCCTTTCTATTGTGACAGGGGTAAAAATGACTACATGAGCTGATTATTAAGACAAGGACATTACAAGAAGAGAAAAATGTCCTTATGGTGAAGAACAATGATACTTTGGGATAAGAGGAGAGGTTGGTGTTATTAGTAGGGAAGCATGATGTGATAAAAGTATCTAGGGACCCTCATGATGAAAAAATAAAATAATTGGGGAAGTTTATGGCCTGACGTATGGATGTAATGGATGGCATGGTTTCACGGTTGGAAAATGTGGTAAAGGAATTAAAGTACAAGGGCAATAATATGACTTTGACAGAAATGGATGTTGTGCTTGGATATATTCCCACAAGGGTGAAAAAGGTACTGAGTGACTCAGATGAGTTGGAAAAAGACATCAAAAATGATTACCTTGAGCTCTTGTTTCCTAGTGAAGAATAAGCATGTCGGTGATTTAAATATTTGTTAAGTTATACAATTCTTTTATTCTTTAAAGCCATACTTCATTCTTTATTCTTTAGAGGTATAAGTTGGGTAACCCCATTACCGAGGGCGGAAATGATGTTAGTGTGGGGTAATGTTGACCTTGTTAAATAGTTACTACGTATAAGAGGAACATATGATTGTGGCGCGAAAGAGGGGGGCACATGGATAGGTGCGGAAGGTTGAAAAATTTGTGCTATGAGGATTCTCTCCCAGTAATACAAAGTTTGAGACATAGCCATTATGCATGTCACAGGATAAGAATAGGAAAAGGCATGACAAATTCAAGGATAATAAATGTCTATTTTTGAATCAAAATGAATATCAAGAGTCATGCAAAATTAGAGCTAATAATAGGATTAGATCAAGGTTTATTTATAGATATAATCTATTATTAGCAAATCTTGCATGCTTCGTAGTTATCTTTGTGTGCACGCATGACTATTTTTGAGCATGTGGATTATTTTTGGAAGTACATGGATTGTGAATGGAAATTCCCCACCCCTATATATATGTATTGATATCCATATTTTAAGGGGTTATGAGTTATGAGTTTTGATTTACGTATGCATTAGAGTTATGTTTCTGGTATGATTTTTCACACATGACTTAATGACATTATTACTACATATTCAACTTCCTATTTGTGATGAATTAATATGAGGGATATTTGTGGATGGATTCTGGTCATTGATGTCTCTATTCATGGTACTTATATTGTAAAACTAATCTTAATTGTTTTTTAAACCTTTATGTGTTCTTATTATGTGTGTTTCCAAACTAAGCTCATCGATGTGGTTATTTTTATGGAATATACACTTTGCTTATGGTTATTATGAACATGCAAGATAATACCTTGGTAATACAGTACTAAAGAGGGACTTGGTAGCTTCACGTGCTTTGGGTGAGCACTCAAACATGTCTAAGTGACGTGTCAGCATTCCTAGGCATATGAGTATAAAAAATGTTATAAACATTAGATCTCGGCATGGTAGATTGAGGGTGTACACCACCAAGAGAGAGAGAGAGTTAGTGGATTCTATTTGAATGTATATGTTTTATAACCTTCTTGCAAGCCTACACAAGTAATCTTAATTGATAGAAAGCCTAAAAACCTCAAAAACCTTGAATTGGGAGGTAGGGAAGAGGATTTTGACAAGAAACACGAAAAAGGAAGAATCCTCAGAACCCACTGGTATGAAAAATAGATGGATAACCTAGACTTAATATTTAATCCAAAATTTTATTCTTCAAATTGAAAAATATGAAAAAATTATAGTCAAAATAGCCTCTCAGGCTCACTGTGAGAGATTTACCAGGTCGAGCTAGGGCTTATCTTTTGGAGGCACAAAATATAGAGTACAACCCTGAAACTTGACACTATTACTGAAAAGTAAGTTGAATAAGATATTTTTAAGGAATTTTTGAATTTCAATGGTTAAGTAGAGATATTTCCCGACATTTTGGAAGGTTAGTGTTAAATACGAGACAAAAGGGCTAACTTGGAGGGGTAACTTGTTAAGGAAGTGATATTTTTCCACGTATTTAAGACTTGCTATTTTATAAGATTGTACAACTTAGTAATGGGTACTTAGAATGTTGAAGATTATTATTTTAAGTGAATGCAATATGCATATGGAGCTAAGGGAGTTGTAGGACTACCCTGGGATAGTAAAGATATTAAAGCCCTAGTAGTGAAAGATTAAGGTAGGAGTATAAAAAGGAGTTAATTTTTCAAAATTTGCAAGTACCTTTGGAAAGGTGAACTTGAAATAATGGAGTTAGATATATGTTTGGGATATCCCTAAAACTCTAAGTGTGTGGTTGATGGTAGCCTCATTGTCTTAAGTGCTTAATGGACAATTTTGACTAAAAATGGTAGATGTGAGTATTTTGATTACTGTGAATGTATTGTGAAATTATCCTAATAGTGTTGAGATTGGTTCTAAAGATGGGAATATGAATATAAGCCTTTTTAGATGAATGAATCCATGATCACCTAATATTGCAAAAGATAGTTAGTAATGAGGGAGAGAAAATTAAGGTAAGGGAGCATGAAACCATTTTGAACAATGAGTGATCTATTTCATGAGTGAAATGATGTGGTAAATATGCATAGAAAACAATGGAAACCAATTAATTGAGTGGGAAAGGACCCTTAGCTGGAAATTATTTAGTTTTTACAAGATTTGATATTTAGGAGCTAATCTAATGCTTCTCAAATGTAGAGTATGATTGAAGCTAGTTGTTTATACCTTTTTCATTGATGAAGTTTATGTTTTTTCTAAGGATTTACTACATCATTTGGTATTAGAGTGAGGAATTGGAATTTTAATCAACAATTATTGTTGTTAATAACATATTTGTGGAATTGTCTGCAATACAAGTGATAGTGAAGATGAGTGAAGAGAGAAATGTGAAATCAGTTATGGACCATGCTTACAAGATGCCACCATGGATAAAGAAGGAAATAATAGAGAGATAAGATGATAGAATAAAGCAAGTACAAGAACATAGGAATAAGAGAGAAGAATTGTAAAAATGATGGAAATAGAGACAACATACAAAGGAATTTATCTAAGGGATGTTAGACCTTGTACATTATATTTGATTGATGAGTGTGATGAAGAGGAACTAGAAAAAGAGGTGATTCAAATATTGATAGAACTAATAAAGTATAACAAGAGAGAACGAGAGGAGAGAGAAAGGAAAAGGAAATAATAAAAGAGGAATAAAAGAGATATGTGGTTTCAGTAGGAGATCAAATAGTTGAAGCAAGAGGTAACACAATTGATGGTGCTCATAGAAAGAGAAAGAGAGAGAACAAGGGAAGGAACCAGGGATGGTGATGAATAAGAGAGTTAGATGGCCAATTAAATTTCTCATATAAAATAGACAAAGAAGGAAGCTTAGGAAAAATATAAGACAAGAAGAAAGAAGATTGAAAAAGATGGAAAAGAAAATGGGTAAGCAGGAAACATAGGTGATTAAAGAGATGGTGCTAATAAAGAATAAGAGTAAAGAAGAAGAAGTGATAGAAGCATTTTTTTATTCTCTAGAGATGGATGATTATGATGAGGACATTTTTTATAAATAAATATAGGAATAAGAGTTCAAGAGAGAAAAAATGAAGAAATGGAGAGAAGGAAAGAGCTTCTAAGGGAAGTCAAGCCTCAATTTTTTTAAGCTAACACCATGTGTAGGTGTGTGTTTTCCAGTACAAATAACGATCTTAAGATAGAAGATGCAAACAAGAATATAATATTCCAAGAGTAATAAGAGATGACTAAACCATAGAGAGTTTTTTACGAGAGATGGGAGTAATTGCAAGTAGAGATACCATCTTTAGATCATGTTATAAACACAGTGGAATCATGTGAAAAGGTATAAAAATTAGTTTCAATATGGAGAGAGAATAACAACTATAAGATCAAAGGTAGAGAGAATAACAACTATAAGATCAAAGGAAGAAGATGAAAAAGAGAATGAATAAATATGGAAGAAAGACACAAGTAATAAAGTTATAGTAGCCAAGAAAAATATACAAGATGAAGAAGATGAAATCGAGAGGAGCAACAATAGCAAGAGCAAGTAAACATAGAAAGTGAAATAAAGGAAGAATATGTGAATGTACGAAAAGATGAAGATCAAGGAGGGATAAACACAGAGTGTGATAAAGGTATGGATCAATCAACCAAGGAGAATCAAGAAATTAGTTATGATCGTGCAAAAATTGATTTGATGAAGATACAATCAAGGGAAGGTGAATATTTTAAGATAAGACTACCATATCATCATTTTCAAAGAGAAATGATCCAAATATGACAACATGAAGATGATAATTTCAGATTAAAAACCATGAAAGATGAATAAGTAACATATATATAATTGAATCAAGCATACATACTTGGGTATAAGGAGGAAAAGGAAGCATATAGTCTTTAAAACATCACTTTGACCAAGAAATTAAAGAATTCAAAGGAGAGTCAGTTGAAAGAAGACCAATAACACTTGAGAAGAATGAAGAAATCATGGTATGCAAACCAGATAGCTCTCAAAAAATTTATTATCAGATGCAAGTGGAGAAATAAATACTAAATTAACATATAGTTTAGGGAAAATTTTCCCTTCCATGGGAGTATGATGCGGGAACATCAAAACTCAACATGTAAATATGAGTTATACTCTCAAATTTGGATTTATAAGAGATTTATATGTCTTAGGGGTCAGAAAGGTTCTATTAGGAAAGTTAGTTTAGTTCAAGACCTTTATAAATTTGAAAATTCCAATTTCCCTTCAAATTTCAATTTTCAAACTAGGAGGTAGTTTTAGCTTCTTCTAGCATGTTAGTATGTAATATTAAGGAATCATGATATGAAATAAGTGTTATCCAAAATTCACCCCTCAAGGTAATTTTGATAACATGCATCAAATTATTCAGTCCCGAGCAAGTAGATTGATTCAAGGCCCAAATCTTGTTTTTTGGGGCCCCCTCGGCTTCTCTCTAACTCTCCCATCCAAGAAGGAATCCCAACGAGTTAGAGAAAATGGAAAAAATGCAAAAAATAAGGTTGCAGGACTATTTTAAAGCATTTCGGGTCTGAAGGGTTTGGGTCATACTGAGGTTCGTCGTACCAAGCTTGGGGCCAAAGAAAACAAAGAAAATCGGCTAAGTCAGAAATTTTTGTCCCAGGTCCGCGGGACAGTTGGGATGTCGGGACGCGAGGGACGCAAAAAGGATAAAAAGGCGTAAGTAGGAAAAGAAGCTCCGAATTGGCAAGGCGGAGATATTCATCCAGGACAGTTGAGACAAAGGGATGTGAGGGACGCGTGGGATGCGAAAAGGTGAAAAAGGCGTAAGCAGGGACAAGGAAGCCCAAATCGGGCTGCGGGAGAATGTGTCCCAAGAAGTGGCGGGGAAAAGAGAAGGACTTAGAAAATTTTCCAAGTTTTGGTCAAAGTTTTAAAGGTTAAATTTTTTCCCGCGGGCCCACCAACAAATCAAATCTCACCATGTGTCTTCACCATCGACCCAGCGGAGCGGGAAAAAATTAGAATTTTTGGCAAAATGTTTTGCCGAAAGTCCAAAGGGCAAGTTTTGGCCCGCTGCCCCCACCACCGAGTGGAATCTCGCAGCCAATCAGGGCCTAACATGTGTCATCCAAGTGGCGAGCACGGGAAAATTTTAAAAATTTCCAAAATGCAAAAAAGAGGTAAAATTCAAAAATTTTTCCCGCTGATCCGTTTTGGGCCTGTTTTTGCCCTAAATTTTCAAATGGCCATAACTTTCGATCCAAAGCTCAGATCTTCACGTTATTTATATCAATGGAAAGCTAGTGAAATTATCTACAAGATTCCGGGGTCATTTTTACATTTTGATGGAGTTTGGAGAGAGAAAATCGAAAAACACCTCTCACACGTGGTAATGGCCAGAAATGACGTTTCAACAACTAGTTTTAATGCAAATACAATTCGCCACTTTTAAGTTTGCTAGGGTTCTCACCTACCACCATAATGAGATGAATTAAATGTAACCTAGAGGTGGTTGGGGTAGATTTGGATTTCCTCTTTCTTCCCTCTCTCATTCTTCCTATAAATTGTAAGGAGGGGCTTCTTTCTAAGTGTTGGACATTCTTGTTTTGCCCCTCCCTTCTTCTCTTTGGCAGGTGAATTTATGGAGTTCAAACCTCCCATTTAAAACTATAATGTAACTTTGCCTCTTGGAATTTTGTAGTGTATTGTATCAATCTTTGGAGCAAGTAATGCATGTCTGTGGATGATTCTCAACCCTCTTTGTGTTCATTTGCATCCTCCTGATCTTTCACTACAAATTTTGTTATTTGTGCATGATCTTGCATCATATTTTAATGGTTTGTGTTTATTGGCAAGATAGGTGTTCTTCATTCCTCGGTGCATCACCTTTGTTAGTTTAGGTTTATTTTTATACATCTTCTTACCCTGTCTCCTTGGCAAGTTAGATTAGATTTTGAGTAAACCCCTTGCATTTTTCGTGTGCATCTGAATAGAGGAATAGGAACCGGCCTTCATCCGGAGAGATTTTATGATTTCGCAAGGTCCCACACTTGGGAAAATCTCCATATTATGTAATCACACTAAGAGTCTCAACCCATCAAGTTGCAGACACTCAGGGGTGTTGTGATTCTGCACTAATAGTTTTGGCACGCCGGTGGGACCTTAGAGGTCTTCACTTTTATTGCAACAAGATCGATGTGCACTTGTTGTAAGTCCCAGCTTTGAAGGAGCTTAAATCACACATCTAGAAACTCCAAAAGAAGCATAATCCGCTGGTTTTAGCAGTCCAAGCCTGGAAAATTTATGAGAAGAATACAGACTAGGTCAAGAACTAGGGAGGAAGGATTGTTTGTTCATCTACACCTATCTCCAGGAAGAGAAAGAAGGGGAAGAAGAGCTCAAAGATCTCCATCTCCACCTAATAGAACCTTGTCAACACCTCCACCTGGTAGGCCTTTCATCTAATCAACAAGGGTTCTCAGGCCAATCAGAATGGCGCAACCACCGAACCCATATGTCACTTTCACTGGCAGCATCCCACTTGCTCTCAATGCACAACATCTAATCGCAGTTGCAGCATTGAAGAACAATCCATACTTTACTGGAGAAAATCAAACCACTCCTGGCAATCATGTCAAGGAAATTGCTAATATTTGTGCAATCCATGAGATTAATGAGATGCAAGTTGTTGTCAAATTACTGGCATCTTCATTCAAAGGGAAGGCTTTGCAATGGTTTAGGAGTCTTGCCTCTGGTTCCATCACAAATTGGAATCAGCTATGTATAGCCCTCCATGAGTAGTTTGGGGAAAAGGGAGACAACTTGTCCCTTTTGGAACAGCTAACAACCATCAAGAGAGCTCCCAATGAGCAGCTGACTGCGACTTCAACTTCAGATTTCAAAGGACTTGGGAGAGGATTCCAGTGGCAGTAAGGCCAGTAGAAGGTGCTTTTCTTTATTACCTTAAAGCTCTAAATTCTGATATTTCTATGTTGATTCAGTCCATGGGAGGCATAACTATCCCTATGGCTTATAGCATTGCCATTAGGGCTGAAAATTGTTTGATTCAAGCTAGAAAGCTAGCTCCTAGGCCTCCAATGCCATTATATCCAAGTTTAGAGAGCCCAAGTACTAGCCAAGTGCCTAATTTAGCTCCTATTCCCTCTCCTAGAAATCAAAATTCAAGTGAAGCTTCTACTTCATCTTCTAGTGCTTCAAATGAACTCCAAGAGGTCATGAAATAATTACAAAATTTGGGAAATGAGTTGGTTACTATCAAAAGACAGCAAGCTCAAAGTGCTAGACCATATTAGCCTCAAGCCTCAAGCACGGTGCACGCACTAGGCCCCCATACCAACAAAATAGGTCACCAACTCAGGTTGCAAATCAAAATCAAAGCCAAGTAAGGCCTCCCGCTAATAGACCATTTCAGCCATATAACCCCAATGTCGTATCTACTTCTAAAGCTTTGGTACTGGTGCAAAATAACATGGCCCAAGAATATGATTGGTGTTTCCCATGCAGTTAGCCACATAACCAATCAATGTGCTTTAACGGTACATTAAATCGAGGCTCTTATGGTGCAAACCATTGGTGTCGTCAAAAGTCCCACCACGAAGAGGATCAACAGCAGAAGAAGCAACTCGGCAAGGAACATCTCCGAATGAAACTACTCTTGTCAATTGGTAGGCTAAAGATTTCTGTGGTATGAATCAAATAACCTCTCAAAGTGTTGCAGCCAACATGAGGTCAAAAAGGAGAAATTTGGGTGAAGGACAGCCATTGGCTCCAAGTAATCCACAATCTTCTACCACTCCATAAGCTTTTGGCAAACAAAATGTAGTCCCAAACATGCAAGGAGCACCCAAACCAGCTCCTAAATCAACTCACATGCCAAATGCCGTTGCTGCTCACATGCAAGGGATGAATATGCAAACCAAGGGACAACAACGAGATCCTTCATCACCATTTAGTATCATTGATCAGATGAAGAAGACAAATGTAAATATATATCAATGTGGGAATCCCTATCTATCCCAGGCCAGAGAGATTTGCTACAAGCTACCATGAAGGACTGGTTAACTTTGAATTAGCAAGTCCAAATGCAAGAGAAGGTGCTCACAAATGCTACCCAGCCTGAAGGGAATCATGGAGGACAACAAGGTAAAATGTTGAAGCCCCCTCCTTTTTATGTCTCATTAATCATTGGAAACCAATTGGTGCACAATTGCATGATTGATTCCGGGCAAGTAGCTCAGTGATGCCCAAGCAAATAGCTGATCAGCTAGGACTTCAATATGAAACCATAGCCAAAGGGGTAGTGCAGTTGGATGGGACAGCAGTAACAATAGTTGGGGTGATTAGAAACTTGAGTCTTACCTTGCATGCATGTCCAAATGTTGTTGTTTTACAAGATGTTTCAGTTATAGACCTTCCACCACTCTTTGCCCTATGTTTGTCAAGATATTTCACAACCAAGATTGGAGGATATTTGTCTGCTGATTGGTCGCACATGCTATTTAGAATGAGGTATGGAACCAAACCTACAATCAGGTCTGAACCTATTGCAAACTTCCACATTGAGCCCTACACTCCAAGTCAGATCAATGCCAACTACTCGGCATTTGATCAAGAAGATCACCCAAGCACTGATGAAGCTGACACCAAGGTTGGAAGCATCCCGGATCTAACTCTTGATGAATGGGAAAACAAGGTGCATGCTTTTGATCCTTATCAAGAAGTAGAAGAATCTGAGCTAGGAGTCTATTACATACATGAAGAAGATCAGCCCATTCCTAGCATCACCAAGCCAGACCACAAGGATAACAATGAGGTATGGCAGCTGTTTTTTGATGGATCAAGGAGTAGACAAGGTGCCGGAGGGGGAGCCATGTTGGTTTCACCTCAAGGAGTAAAGTACTATTCAACTTTTAGATTTCAGTTTGCATGCTCCAATAACACTGCTGAATATGAAGCCTTGGTGCAAGGGATGCATTGGGCAAGAAAGAGAGGAATAAAGAACTTGCAAGTCTTTGGTGACAGTGAATTTATTGTAAATCAGGTCAAAGGGCAGCATGCTTCCAAGAATGATCTACTCAAGTGCTACAAGAATAGGGTGTGGGACCTCATTGAAGATTTTGAGGGCTTTGACATCAAATCAGTTCCTAGGAAAGAGAACCAAGCCACTGATAGGCTTGCAGCAGTTGGGGCAGCCTTTGACATTGTGGAGAGCATTCAAAAATACAAGGTACTACCAAACATCCATGTGATTGTGAGGCCTTCAGTGCCAGATAACAATGTAACTTGGCAAGTGTTTGAAAATGATCAGCAAATCATCCATTTCTTGCAAGAAGAGGCTGAATTCTCAGCCAAAAATCAGGAAAAGTTAGAGCAGCAGTATGGTGACCAAGTGGTATAGCTGAGAACTAACAAGCTGCCTAAGGGACTTATCACTTTGGAGTCCATTTTCAATCCCAATGATCAGTTTAGGAAAGAGAAAGCAAACATTCAGGTCAAGAGAGAAGATTCAGTATCCATCTTGGTTGAAGAGAACAAACCATTACAAATTGGAAAGATGACAACTGAACAAGAAAGGTATGAGTTCATATAGCTATGTCAAGAGTTCCCTGATGTGTTTTCTTGGAGCTACAAAGACTTGAAAGGTTTCAATCCCAAGTTAGCTCAACACACCATTGAGTTGGATCCAAATACTAAGCCCATCAGGCAGAAACAAAGGCCAGTCAATCCACACATGGAACCTCTCATGAGGAAGGAATTGAACAAGTTGATTGAGTCAAGAATCATATTCCTAATCAAGCATTCTAGTTGGGTTTCCAACTTAGTTCCAGTCAGAAAGAAGAGTGGGGAAATTTGATTGTGTGTTGATTTCAAATATTTGAATAGAGCATCTCTCAAGGACCATTACCCACTTCCTTCCATGGAGCAAATTTTACAAGTTGTTGCTGGCTCCAAAAGGTTTTCATTGCTTGATGGCTACTCAGGGTACAATCAGATTATGGTGAAGGAAGAAGATCAGTTCAAGACATCCTTCACAACCAAATGGGGAACTTATGCATACAGGAAAATTCCATTTGGGCTGTCCAACGCTGGAGCTACCTTCCAAAGAGCAATGGACATGGTGTTCAAAGGTTTGATTAACAACGTGGTGTTGATATACCTTGATGATATCACTGTTTTTTCAAAGAATGCAGCAGACCACCTCTCTCATTTGAGACAAGTCTTGCAAAGGTGCAGGATATTTGGAGTTTCTTTGAATCCTAAGAAGTGTATCTTCCTAACACATGAAGGAGAGCTCCTTGGCCATATTGTCTCCAAAGAAGGATTAGCAATTGATCTAGAGAGGGTTGAAGCCATAAGAGCACTACCATTGCCAAGCCACAAGAAGGCCCTTCAGAGTTTCTTGGGGAGAATAAAATTTGTTCGGAGGTTTGTCCCAAATTTTACAGCCCTTGTCAAACCTATCACAAAAATGTTAAAGAAAATCATGGCTTCGAAATGGATAGCAGAGGCAAGGAGGGTTTTGAAGCAATCAAAGAAGCCACCTCCCAAGCACCAACTCTCATCAACCCAGATTTCTCCAAGGATTTCATCCTCTATGCATTTGGAGGTAATGATACCATTTCTACCATTTTGGTACAACAGAACAAGCACAATGATGAGCAGCCAATTGCTTTCTTCAGCCAAAGCCTGGAGGACTATGAGGTGAGGTATTCTTTTATTGAGAAGCATGTTCTTGCAGTAATAAGAAGCTTGAAGAAATTCAAGCATTTAGTCTCAAACAACAAGGTCCAGTTGTTGGTTTCTCATGCGGGAGTTAAAGAATTCCTCCTCAACAAGGATTTGAATGAGAAAAGAGCAGGTTGGATCACTCGTGTCATGGAGTATGACATTGAGATATGGGTCACCAAGCTGGTAAGAGGAAAAGGATTGTGTGAGCAGCTGATTCTAGGCAAGCAAAAAGGAGTATGTAATGAGAAAGAGACTGTTTTGACAGTTTAAGACAGCCATGTGCAAGGTAGCACTCGAGAAGAGGATAATGTTGTCGCCACTCCTTGCTGGACCCAAGGTATAATTCATTTCTTAAGTATGGGCCTATGCCCTCCAGAGATGAACAAGACCCAAAGAAGACACTTCAGATTGCAGGCTGTCCCATATGCCATAGTAGATGGTGTTTTGTTCAAGAAAGATGTGAATGGAGTACTGCTGAGATGCATTGGTACAAATCAGATTCATAGGGTGTTGGAAGAGTTCCATGGTGGATCAGCTGGTGGTCATTTTACACCAAGAGTGACAGCCCTAAAAATCATGAAGGCTGGTTATTATTGGCCCAAGATTTTCAATGATTGCTTCGCGTGGATCAAAAGGTGCAAGAATTGTGCATTCGTCACAGGTAAAGAGAGGCTTGCTTCCCTCCCATTGCATCCAATTTCAGTTGACCAGCCATTCATGCAATGGGGTTTAGACTTCATTGGAGTCATTAATCCCAATTCAAGCCAAGGGCATAAGTGGATTTTGACAGCCATAGACTACTTCACCAAATGGACTGAAGCAGTAGCACTCAAGGAAGAAAATGAGTCTAGCATCTTAGACTTCTATGAGGGGATAGTAACCAGATTTGGCATACCTGCTACAATAATCTCAGATAATGTGTTAGCATTCATTGGATCCAAGGTGACTGAGTGGGTTGTCAAGAATGGGATCTACCTAAGTACTTCATCAAAATACTACCCTCAGGGTAATGGCCAGGATGAATCTACAAACAAGAACTTGTTGAGGATCATTAAGAGGACTCTTGATGAGAATCAGAGGTCTTGGCATACCAAACTAAAATCAGCCTTATGGGCTGATAGGATAAATCCTAAGAGATCCATAGGTAACTCTCCATTCAGACTTGTTTATGGAAGAGAGGCAATCTTGCCCATGTCACTTGAGTTACCAACATTGGAACTCATGAAGCAATTAGAGTTGTTAGAGTTTGGGCCCATGGAGGTGAGATATGCAGAGTTGATGGAGCTCCAAGAGATCAGAGATCAGGCATCCTAAGCAATGGAGAAGGATCAAGCTTTGATCAAGAAGACCTTTGATAGGAAGGCCAAGAGTAGATCTTTCCAAGTTGGAGATCTAGTGTTAAAATGGGATGCAGATAGAGAAAAACTAGGAAGGCATTCAAAATTTGATGCCATTTGGAGTGGCCCATACATGGTCACAAAGTGTAAGGATAGCAATGCCTTCTAATTGTCTTCATTGGATGGTGAAGAACTGCAGATTCTAGTCAATGGAATCTATCTAAAGCATTGCTACTAAAGGGAAATTCTCCACCTTGTAAATATTAGCTTAGGTTTTCATTCCTCCAAGTGCTTGTGCACATTGTTTTGTTGTAGGTTGTTTTTCTTTCCCTAAGTGCTTTGGCACAGGCTTGCTATCCCTGGAGATGTTTTGCAGCCCTTGCTTCCATCGGGTGATATTCCATCTTCCTCCTTGCAACATTCTAAGTCAGTTGGGGTTCCGAACAGACAACTCATGACTCCATGCCCAATGGATGCTTCAAGCAACTGGTAACTTCATCCAGTAGGTAGATGACCCCGCTTAAGTCACCAAAATTGTTATCCAAAATTCACCCTCAAGGTAATTTTGATAACATGCATCAAATTATTTAGTCCCGAGCAAGTAGATTGATTCAAGGCCCGAAATCATGTTTTGGGGCCCCCTCAGCTTCTCTCTAACTCTCCCATCCAAGAAGGAATCCCAACGAGTTAGAGAAAATGGAAAAAATGCAAAAAATAAGGTTGCAGGACTGTTTTAAAGCATTTCAGCTCTAAAGAGTTCGGGTCGTACTGAGGTTCATTGTACCAAGCTTGGGGCCAAAGAAAACAAAGAAAATCGGCTAAGTCAGACATTTTTGTCCCAGGCGGTCCGCGGGACAGTTGGGACGTCGGGACGCGAGGGATGTGAAAAGGTGAAAAAGGCATAAGCAGGGACAAGGAAGCCCGAATCAGACAAAGCAGGAGATATTCGTCTGGGACAGTTGAGACAAAGGGACGCGAGGGACGCGTGGGCCGTGAAAATGTGAAAAAGGCGTAAGCAGGGACAAGGAAGTTCGAATCGGCCGATGCGGGAGAATGTGTCCCAAGAAGTGGTGGGGAAAAGAGGACTTAGAACATTTTCCAAGTTTCGGTGAAAGTTTTAAAGGTTAAATTTTTGCCCGTGGGCCCACCAATGAATCAAATCTCGCCATGTGTCTTCACCATCAACCCAGCGGAGCGAGGAAAAAATTAGAATTTTTGGCAAAATGTTTTGTTGAAAGTCCAAAGGGTGAGTTTTGGCCCACTACCCCTGCCACCGAGTGGAAGCTCATAGCCAATCAGGGCCTGACACATGTCATCCAAGTGGCGGAGCGTGGGGAAAATTTAAAAAATTTCCAAAATGCAAAAAAGAGGTAAAATTCAAAAATTTTCCTGCCGATCCGTTTTGGGCCTATTTTTGCCCTAAATCTTCAAATGGCCATAACTTTCGATCAAGAGCTCGGATCTTCACGTTATTTATATCAATGGAAAGCTGGTGAAATTCTCTACAAGATTATAGGGTCATTTTTCATTTTGATGGAGTTTGGAGAGAGAAAATCGAAAAACACCTCTGGCACGTGGTAATGGCCAGAAATGACGTTTCAACAACCAGTTTTAATGCAAAATATAGTTCGCCACTTTTAAGTTTGCTAGGGTTCTCACCTACCACCATAATGAGATGAATTAAATGCAACCTAGAGGTGGTTGGGGTAGATTTTGATTTCCTCTCTCTTCCCTCTCTCATTCTTCCTATAAATTGTAAGGAGGGGCTTCTTTCTAAGCATTGGACATTCTTGTTTTGCCCCTCCCTTCTTCTCTTTGGCAGGTGAATTTGTGGAGTTCAAACCTCCCATTTAAAACTGTAATGCAACTTTGCCTCTTGTCATTTTTAGTGTATTGTATCAATCTTTGGATCAAGTAATGCATGTCTTTGGATGATTCTCAACCCTCTCTGTGTTCATTTGCATCCTCCTGATCTTTCACTGCAAATTTTGTTATCTGTGCATGATCTTGCATCACATTTTAATGGTTTGTGTTTATTGGCAAGATAGGTGTTCTTCATTCCTTGGTGCATCACCTTTGTTAGTTTAGGTTTATTTTTATACATCTTCTTACCCTGTCTCCTTGGCAAGTTAGATTAGATTTTGAGTAAACCCCCTGCATTTTTCGTGTGCATTTGAATAGAGGAATAGGAACCGGCCTTCATCCGGAGAGATTTTCCGATTTCACAAGGTCCCACACTTGAGAAGCTCCATGTTATGCAATCGCACTGAGAGTCTCAACCCATCGAGTTGCAGACACTTAAGGGTGCTGTGATTCTGTACTAACAATAAGCTTGTAAATAGACTTGTTTGGATTTAGGATACTAATTTGGGTGAGGATGGTGAGCTAAGGTTTAGATCCTATAGAAATTTTCACAAATTAGTGTTCCAAATAATGTAATAAAGGCTTAGAAGTCCAATAATAAGTTAGATTCAAGCTAGGATAGATTATTTAAGCCTTTGTAATTGTCTTTCACATCATCATTTGATTGATCAAGGAAGAAGATGAATTAGAGCTCTAAGAGCATTGAAGGGAAAATTTGTAACATTTTTTTGAGTTTTTAGATCTTGATTTGGCATTATAAATTTATGCATGATCATTGTTAGATAATTTATTCTTGTGCATTCATTTAAGAAGGAGGTTATTACTTTGGTAAGAAACTACATTCATTATTTTGGGTATGATAGTGTTATATTTGTTTTTACTTTAGGTGGATGGCTTGATCGAGGTTTGAGGTGAAATGGTTTCATTGTTAAGGTTAGGTAATATAGATATATCATATAGTGATTCTAACTCATAATAAAGGAATGAAGTTTGAGGTAATTGCATTAGGAAAGAGTAGATTCTCTAAAGACCTATAGATAAAACAAAGTTGTGAAACTGACTGTATGTATTCTAAGTTTTGAGTTCTTAATCCTTTTAGATACATTAAACACATGTTCCATGATGGGAAATCATTATGGAGTTAATGATTGATCAGGAGTTTTATCCTTTTTCTCAATACGGTTCATGCATTGACCATTTGGTTAAATTATAGCTTATTAAAACATCCTTTGTAAATCTGTAACATACCTCTGATCTCAGGCATTGAATATTGAGGGTGTACACCAACAAGAGAGAGATAACTTGGTGGATTTGGTTTGAATTTATATGTTTAATAACCTTATTTCACACCTACACAAGTAATATTAATTGATAGAAACCCTAAGAACCTCATAAACCCTGCTCTAGGAAGAAGGGAAAAGCATTTTGAGAAGAAACAAAAAAAATGAAGAATCCCCAAAACCCACTAGTATGAAAAATAGGTGGATAATATGGACTTAGTCTTCAATCCATTTTTTTTCTTCAAATAGATCAATTTGAAAATTTGTAGTCAAAATAGCCTCTCAAGCTCACCGTGAGAGATTTACCAAGTCGAGCTAGGGCTTATCTTGTGGAGGTACAAAACATGGAGTACAACCCGGAACTTGAGAATTTACTAACAAGTAAGTACACTAAGATATTTAGAAGGAATTTTTGAATTTTAAAGGTTAAGTAGAGAGGTTTCCTAATAATTTGGAAGGTGGATGTTAAATACTGTCAAAAGGGCTAATTTGGACGGGTAACTTGTTAAGGAATTGATATTTTTCCACATAGTTAAGAATTTATATTTTTAGGCTTGAAGAACTTAGTAATGGGTACTTATAATGTTGAAGGTTTTGTTTTGTAAGTTAATGCATAGGGAGCTAAGGGAATTGCAGGACTACCCTAGGATAGTAAAGACATTTAAGACCTAACAGTGAACGAGTAAGATATAAGGAGTGGAAAAAGGAGTTAAGGTTTAAAACTTTTCAAGAACCTTTGGAAAGTTTAAATTGAACTAATGGAGTTAGATAAACCTTTGTAATATCCCTAAAACTCTATGTGTGTGTTGATGTAAGCCTCATTGTCTTAAGTGCTTAATGGACAATTTTGACTAAACAAGGTAGAGGTGAGTATTTTGATTTCCCTAAATGCATTGTGCAATGATCCTAAAAATGTTGAGAGTGGTGCTAAACATGGGAATATGAAGAAAAACCTTTCTAGATGAATGAAACCACAATAACCTAATATTGCAAAATCTAGTTAGTAAAGAGTGAGAGAAAATTAAGGTAAGGGAGCATGAAACCAGTTTCAATGATGAGTGATCTATTTCATGAGTGAAATTATGTTGATAATATGCATAGAAAATAGTGGAAACTAGTTCATTGAGTGGGAAAGGACCCTTAGTTGGAAATGATTTAGTTTTTGCAAGATTTGATCTTTAGGAGCTAATCTAATGGTTCTCAAAAGTAGAGTATGATTGAAGATAGTTGTTTGTACCTTTTTCTTTGATGAAGTTTATGTTTTTATGAGGATACACTACATCAATTTCACAAAAAACTAAAGGCTAAAACATGTGGAACAAATTAAAATCATGAGACATTGGAAGTCTACGGAATAATAAAAATTTGGGAGACACTGGAATTCCATGGAACAAAGAAGAAATAAGCCACAAAACAAATAAATATCCACAAAAAAAGAATGTTCTGTGGGAAAAAGAATCTTGCTTTGAACACAAAAATGAATTTCAAGAGACACTGGAATTCCATAGAACAAATATAAAGGTTCATGGGACAAATAATTCCATGGAACAAGGAAATAAATTCTGTGAGACACTAGAAGTTTGTGGAACAAAAAGTAGTCCAAAACTTAAGGGGTTGAAGCAAGAAAAGCAACAAAGATTAAAAAAAATGTCATGAAGGTCTATAAAACATTACTGAAGAAGAAATTACTTGAAGAAGATTTGAAGCCATGATAGACTGAATAGAAGACGTGAAAGTATAGAAAAACCATGCAAGACTAAATGAGGATGCCCTGAAGTGAAGGATTCCACGAAAGACTTGAAAATCTGCACAAGTCTTGAAAAATATGCAAAACACACAAAATATCGTGTAAGGTTCAAAAAAATCCATATAACACAAAAATATGCAACGAAAGGAAAAAAACACCTATAACACTAAAATATCCCAATAAAGGCACAAAATCTACACTACACCAAAAAACAACATGTAACATTTTGAAAATCTATAGAAATAATAAAAACACTAGGGAAGTCTGCAGAACATGCAAATAATCCACACGATAAGGAAAAATGACACGAAACACTTAGATGTGTCAGAAAATATTCAAATTTGTTTTAGAGACCTAGAAAAATCTGTAAATGAGTATGACTACAAAACTCTTTAAAAGATGTAAAATACTTAAAAACCCAAGAAGCTAAGGAAAATCCCACAAAGCAAGCCAGAAGGCCACAAAGGTCTTGAAAAATAGAAAAATGGTCATGGATGATTTAAAATGTAGATCTAAGCATGTCGATTTAATTAAAACCTAGAGTTTGATCATTCACACTAATCTAAATCACCCAAGAACTCTGCATTTATCTTAAATCATAAAAATTGTGGTTTGTGTACTTTGTAGGAATAAAAATTCTATATAACACTTGAATACAAGCCGAAACCTTGAAACTTTTAAAAATATTCAGATCTATAAGATTCCTTGCACCTGCAAATCAAAAACTAATAGATCTATCCTACATAAGAATAAACGTAAGATCTGATACCATGGTAGGAAATTTAAGGGATAACTAATGTTACAAATTATAGATCCACAATATAAATTATCCAATATTATATTTAATGAAGTGCAATAATTAGAAACATAGATTTAGATGTTTATAATGTAGATTACAAAATGTAAACACCATGAAATAGAAATTAAATGAACACAATGACACAAGATATAAGTGGGAAAACCATGAAAGGTAAAAATATCACTAATAATCACTTATCTTTATTGAGAATAAATTTCACCCAACACTCCCACTATTCCTTAACTCGATCATATAATTTCACATGATAAATCACACTTCTTGGTCGATGATTAGTCACCAATAGGTGTGTTATTACAATTTAAAAACATTTGTAACCAATCTCCAAAGAGATAAACTTGTTTTATACAAAGTGGGTGGTCATGATCCACTCTTATATTTTAAGTTTAAATTATATGCCAAGACTAATAGTCATTAGTAGGTTTTAATATATTAGTTTCCCGCTTAATATTACAAACCCCAACAAGAGTCATGATTTAGTAAAAAGCTTATGGTTGGTAATAAAATATGCATAATTAAAAAAACAAACTAAAAGGATAAAGATGGATGATGTCTATACAAATATTAGGAAGTTGGTTTCACATCATGATATGTAAATTTATGCAAGATAAATATTTTTGTCCTCTCGGGTCTATTAAAACCTTAGTTTAGGGTTTGAAGTGATATTTGTCAATAACTTACATTATACCCATTGAAAATGGATGAAACCTAGTAGAACTAGTGACTAATCATGACAAGATAATGCATTTTATTTGTTTCATGTGATTTTATGATGTACGAAAAGAGTTGTGTGTGATAGTCCTATCTAGACCTAAGTGGAGCATGCCTATGACTAAAACTTTGCATATTTCCTTAAGAAATCCTATACATGTATTTACAAAAACCTAAAAGGGAAAAATGGGTATCTAGAAAGTATGATAATTCAGAAATAAATTTTTTTATTTGATTTGTATCTCCAAATCTTAGTGTTTACAAAGCTAGAAGGCCAGAAAGCTAGATTAATTAAAAAACAAATTTGTTTTATGATTCCTTATGTTTATAAACTTGAAGAATCTCTTTGAATATCAATATAATATAATTGATGGTTGTTTGGGTCTTTGAAACCCTAGGAATAGGCCCTATTAGTCAAAGCTTGGTTTTAGGTGAGCTAGACCTATGTACCTTAAGATAGTTTTGAGATGAGTGGAAGCATGTTTGTAAAGATAGGTTAAAAGGATGATGTAATTTTTGATTGAAATCTTTGAATAACATCATCATATCAGTGATTGTTTGTATTGAAAATCATAGTTATGTATTTCACGGTTAAACAAAGTATAAGGTGGATACTTATGAGGAGTTCTCTGATTAACTTGAAGTGATGTATGATAGAGTGTATGGTGGATGAGGGGGCATGAAGTAATGAAATGTGATCACCTAAGAGGAATAAGGAGATCTAGAAGAAGAAACAATATTTTATAATAAGAATCTATTATGTATGCTAAAATCTAGAAAGAGAGGTGAAACAAAGAATGTATAGTATGAAGAAGCATTTTCATGTTCTAAATTAACATGTGGTATTTTTTTTTGAAGAAATTAATCTTGAATTTAGAGTATGTTTCATTTTGTTATTGAGAAAAAAAATTCCTTGTTGTGGAAGCACTTCTAGGGGGATGCAAAGAATATATATATATTAGTTGTTCTGTTCAAGGGTTTTGAGGAATATAAATACCTTAAACCAGCCATAAGTCATTCTTGTAGTATTGAGAGGGTACTTCCAAAGTGGAAGGAAGGAAATTCATGTTGAAATATGGTGTAATAATATAAGTTGAATAAGCCATCAAGGATCTAATATTTTTAGTGGTGAATTCCTAAGGAGGACATAAATAAGTATAGTCAAGATAGGGAATATTATAACACATTTTCTTATGGTTTTCATGATTGTTGTGTGTTTTGAGAAAGACATAGACATACGAAGTTGTGAATGGTTGGAGACATCAACCAAAGGTGAAGATATAACCATTGTTCTTAGAATTTGATTATGAATCTTGTAAATATTTTGTAAAATAGTTTATTATCAAGTTTTGGTATGTTATTTCTAGGATTTGCATCACATAAATGGTTTGTTACAAGATAATGGATACTCTTCTATCCTTAAAAATTGTAATATTTTGTAGGATCCATTTAGAAGAGTGACATGTATCTAGTTATTAGTACATATCTAATACTGTCTTTGGGGATCAATTTAATCACCCCTTGTATATCTCAATCCTAATTTATCCCACCTCAATAGCCTCGTGGAATACATTCAAAAAGATTTGAGAAACCCAATCCTTGTTGTAGTTGTAAAATTAAATAGGAAATATATCAATATGTAGGTAGTTTCAATTATTAATGGATTCAATTTTACATTTAGGACCTTGTCTAAGTACATTTTAGCCTCAAAACTATAATATTTCTAGGGATGATATTAGAGTAAGTATTTCTATTAAAAATTTTACTTTCAGTAGTTCCACTATAGGTGAACATACCATTATAGAAGGATACAACATAATTTTTAATGTCATTCACATATAAATACATGGTCTAACTAATATCAATATCTTTAATATGTTCCCAAGAGTGTTATTTAATGATATTAAAGCAGCACTTAATATCTTTATCTTCATACTTAAGATAGATCAATATTTCTCTATTTCCTTTCCTTTGTGATTTTTAGTTCTGGGAAATCATATGAAGATGATTTAATCTTGTGAACTTGTTACAATATGATTAATTTGAAGGCCACTTCTATACTTTTATTTAATTCAATAAGCTCCTTTTAAATGTTTCTAGCTTTACTTCTTCTCGAATGTTTTTAAGTTTTTCAATATGTTCTTGTGAAATTTTAGCTAGGAATCATACATTTATTCCATGTGACATTAGAATATATTTATATAGGGAATATATTATAAATATTCTAAGTAGACCAGAAGAAATCCAAGAAATCACTCACCTTAAGATGGGGTACAAAGTTTGCATAGATCATTCTAATCATTGTTTTTAAGCAATTGGAAGCAAATTAGAATGTAAGTTATACGTGATGATGGTTATATAGTGTGAAGGAAAGGACCCTCATGGTATTTTCATTAGTAAAAAGTGGGATAGTAAAGTATTCCTTATTCATATAAAACTTATCAAGTTTATATTGAGCTCTTTTCCCACCCTTTTTATTGTTAGACCAAGTATACCATATACCCATTTTTTCATTATTATTTTGAAATAAAGGATCCATTATCATTCAATCTCTCTTTATTTAGACTAGTAACGAAATCATTTCCTTTCTAAATAAATTGTAGACCACCATATTTCTTATTACTACCCTCAAGCATATCAAAGTTCCCTCATAAGACCCAAATTATGCAAGGAATACTAGTGTATGGCTATGTTTGGATAACCTACAAGATGTGTTAGTCAATATAAAATATTCAAATAAATGATACTAAATAAATGGAATTATTATGCCATTAAAAAGAGAAGGAAATTCATGGATTATTTCAAAGAATAAAGAGGGTAAACTTCATGATATAAA
The DNA here is from genome assembly GCA_018340775.1 of Taxus wallichiana var. yunnanensis. Lineage (NCBI taxonomy): Eukaryota > Viridiplantae > Streptophyta > Pinopsida > Cupressales > Taxaceae > Taxus > Taxus wallichiana. The sequence continues at coordinate 166,690,819 of CM031244.1, forward strand.
TCTATAACCTACACACACACAAAAAAAAAAATTACAAAAAGGTTAGTTATTTTTGTGGTTAGGCGGCCTACCTTGGTTAGATCCCTAACCATTTAAGGAGACTAAATAAATTCTATTTCATAAAAATTAAAAAAATAATGCATAAAATTGTATGGTATACCTTGTTAGAGTAGGTATTTACCTTAGCTAATGTTCACCTAGGTCATTTATTTACCTTTATTGTATTTATCCTTACCCACTTATGTGTGTGGATATTTATTTTTATTTATTTAGATATTAGGGGGATATTATCTAGTTGTTAGGTATATTTATTTCCTTTATCTATGGTATTGACTAGTTCTTTCCTTGATCTATGGTATTGACTAGATCCTTGATGTCTAGTTCTTTCCTAAATCTATGGTCTTAAATAAGTCTTTGATGACAAGTTCTATCATTGATTTATGGCTTGGTCTATGACCTTGAATGTCTCTTAGATTTTTATTCCTTGCCTATATAAGCAAGATTCATTCTCATTGTATTTCATTGAGTTCTATAATAATATATGATATTTCTTCTCATTTGTTTGCAAAGGTTTTATTAAATTTATTCTAGAGAATTACTTTTATCTTATTGGTCGTGGTATTTGATTAACATCCAAGTTCTTGGCTTGGTACGATCTGGTTATCGTTCCTGTTACGATATCAGATCAGGATATTTCTATAGACATTTATCTCTATTTTTTATTTTGTAAATCATTTTTTTTGTATATTCATATATTCAGGATTTGTTTTTATTTTTTGGTTGCATGTATTTTATGAAAAACAAATCCTTTCATTAGATTCAAAAGGTGGAAAAACCCTAAGATCACCTGTAAACTTGATAATTTCTGGAGGCAGTCAATTTTCAGGTTATTTTGTTGTTGCAGAGATGCAGACTGGTTGATCTTGGAATACGCATCAATTAGAGCAAAAACCAAAAAATCAATTTCTAGGTTTTTTCAAGGTTTTGGAGATCTGAATTGGGATTTTTTCTTATGTGTTTCATCATTCTCAACTCCATCCCCCTTTCATTTTATTTGTGTGGTGAAGAAAAGAGAATTATATTTTGTTTTAGTGGTAACTAAAATAAATAGTAGAGCATAAAATTGTAAAGCTTGTATCTTTTGATCAACAACTCGGATTTGATTGCCATTTTTTGCAAAAGTGCTTGTTTTTTCATGCTCTTTCGATTGGGAATATTTATTTTGATAATCACACTATAATTATAAACTACCATATTATAAGATGCACTCATTATAAATTGCCAAAATCTAGGGGGTCTTGTTGCATTGCTTGGTTCTTGCATTTATTTTGCTATTTTTTGAGAGTGTGTCTACTTATGCATTAGATCATGTTGAGCCATTAACAAAACATAATTACCACACATGAAAAATAAGAATGGAAACAATAATTAAGTGGAAATGATTATGGGCTTTAACTTCTTTAGAAAAACTAGTGTTCACTAAAGAATATGAGAAATTTCATACCAAAGGCAAATTTGATGATTGTATGGGTTTGATAGGAACTTATGTAAGTGACATTATTTTGTTTCATTTGGAAAAATGTGACTCTCCTTCCAAAATATGGGAGAAATTTTAAGATTTATTTAGTAAGGTGGATCATATGAGAGCCATACAAATTGAAATTGAGATCATCTCTCTTAAACCTAAAGATTTTCCAATAATTATAGATTTTACAACAATTTCTCTACTATGGATGCCTTTGGTGACACATTAAAAATGCCTATCTTAGAAACATTTCATGAAATAATTACTAGGGAAGAATCTGAATTGTCTCACCTTGAGTCTTCCACCTCTCAAAAGGAATTAGTTGCATCTAATCCTAAGGGAAAGGGAGAACTAATAAGTAAAACTAAATCAACCCCTTCTCCATCTCAATTTTCTCCTAAACCCAAAGAAAAAACTCTAAACCTAAGGAGTCTTCTAAATCCAAGAATAAGTCTAGCCTTTCATGCTCTTTTGTGGGGGTAGTGGTCATGAAAAACATAGGTGTTATAAGAAAATGTAATCCTTAGAGGATGCATTCAAGAAACACAAAATTTCTATCTCCACTCCAACTCCTTCTAATCAGCATGGAAAAACACTTAATTTTGTTGGAAGATTTGAGTCACCACTTGCAAACAATTGGGTTATAGATTTTGGTGCTTCTCATCACATGACTTCTTCCAAAGATTATTTTGTTTCTACAGGTTTTCATTCTACTTCTAAAATTTTGGTTGGATATTCTTCCTTCATTTTTGTGGTAGTATCCAAGATGCACTATATGTTCCTAACATCACTACAAATTTTCTTTCTGTATATCAAATTTTCATTTTGATCAAGGGAAAACTGTGAATTTTACACTACATGGAGTAGAAGTATGAACTTTATTAGAGCCTTATTCACTTTTTGCTCAGGGTATTATTGATCATAGTTCTAGACTATATCACTTTGAGGGTTTTGATGAAACTTCCTCTATAGGGACACGATTGGTTTCTCATGTAGATTCAGAGGGTGAGATTTGGCATGAAATATTTGGACATATCAACTATAGATATTTGAAGGATTTAAGCACTCATGGTATGGTTGATGGTCTTCCTAGAGTTTCTTGTCTTGAGGGGGTTTGTCATGGTTGTGCATTAGGGAAACAAAACCAAGATGCATTTCCTAAGAATTTGTCCAAGATAACTTCTTCACCACTTGATCTTGTGCATAGTTACTTTATGGTTTTTCCTACCCTCTCTTTCAATGGACCTAAGTATGCACTTACATTTACTGATAATTTCTTGACGTGTACTTGGGATTATTTTATCAAGTGCAAAACTGATGTTTTTCACACTTCAAATTCTTTAAGGCTTTAGTCAAGAAATAATCTTCTAGTTACATAAAGAACCTTCATAGTGATAATGGGGGAGATATTTCATAAATGCATTTTTGACTTTTTGGCAACTCAAGGAATTATTAACCAACATTTTGTTTCTCATACTCCACACCAAAATGGCTTTACAAAATGGCAGAATAGAAATTTTAAGGAAATGGCTAACTGTATGATGCATTCTAGAGATTTACCTCCTATCTACTAGGAACAAGTAATTAATTATGATAAATACATTTAGATTTTCACACCACACAGAGCACTTAAGTATTTGACTCTAGAGGAAGCTTGGTCCAACACTAAGTCAGATGTCTTATTTTTTCAAGTATTTGAGATCCATGCTTGGGCCTTTGTGCCAAAGATGAAAAGGAAATCCTTGGATAAGAAGAGAAAAACCATGATCTTTATAGGTAATTGTGAGGACATGAGAGCTTATCAACTTTTAGATTCTGATACTCATGATTTTCTTTTTTGAACACATGTTTAGTTTAATGAGCACTTCATTCCTCATTATTCTTGATCTTCTTCTATGCCTCCTTCTTCTTCATCTCATCTTGAGGATCCTTTATTTGAGGAGGTTGATGAGGAGGTTATAGATGTCATTAAAGATCCTATTCCCACTAATTTTTTCACTATGCTTAAGTGGACTCGTACTATAGTTTTTAAGGAAACACCTTTCATACAGGATCTTCCAACCACTAGGCATCATCGCGCACATTCTATAGGTTCTGTACTTTTGTTTCAGGAATTTTATGAGGATCAACAATCCTTTAAAAAGGTTCATGAGATACAGGAGTGGGATGATTCAATGGTAGTTGAGTATTCTTCTTTGATGAATAATCATACTTAGGATTTGGTATCTCTTCTGAAGGAAGAAATATGGTTAGGTCTAAGTGGGTATACCGGACTAAATACGTAGCTGATGGGTCCATTGAAAATTATGAGGTTTGTCTTGTTACAAAGGGTTTTTCACAAGTTGAAGGTATTGATTACTCTAAGACTTTTGCACCCATTTCCAAGATGGATTCCATACACCTTGTACTTGCTATTGTTGCATCACAAGGGTGGCCCATATAGTAGATGGATGTGAAGAGTGCCTTCTTACATGGATATTTACAAGAAGAAATATACATGAAGTAACCTACTAGATTTTTCATGATTCTTATCTTGTTTGTAGGTTCCAAAGGTCTCTCTATGGTCTCAAACAAGCCCCTCAGGCTTGGTATGAGAAGAAGGATTCTTTTCTTCTATCTATTGGTTTTGTTCATTGCTACTTTGATCATACAGTGTATCTCCAGCATGTTGGTGAGGATATTGTGATACTTGTCTTGTATGCTGATGATATGTTACTTACTAGCATCTCTTCTTCCCACATTTAGACTATTTAGAGGGCTCTTTCTACACAATTTGACATGATAGATCTTGGGTTATTATATTATTTCCTTGGATTACAAATTTCTTAGATAGATTTAGGGATTTATTTGAGTTAGTAAAATTACACCCATGATCTTCTTCATCACTTTGATATGGCTGATTTCAAGCCAACTGAATCTCCTTTTAAGTATGGGGTTACTCTTACTTATACATGTACCACTCCACTTTGTGATCCTACATTGTATAGGAAGCCGGTTTGGATTCTCATGTAATTGAATCATACTCTTCTGATATTTCATTTGTAGTAAGGCTTGTATCTCGGTTTACACATTCTCCTCATAGTAGTAAATGGTAGGCTGTTAAAAGGATTTTACACTATTTGCATAGCACTTCCCACTTTGGCCTACACTACACTACAGGTTCTACTCCATTGGTTGGATATATAGATTCATTTTGGGTAGGATCTTTTGATGAAAGGAATTCCACTTATGGCTATATTTTTTGTCTTGGTTCTTCTCCAGTTTCTTGGGCATGTAAATAACAACATGATATTGCACTTTCATCTTTAGAGGTAGAGTACAAGGAAGCAGTTACAACAAGTCAACAAATTCTTTAGCTTCAACAGTTATTGACATAGTTTGGATTCCCATAGGATTCACCGATTATACTTTGGTTTGACAACCAAGGTAGAATTCACATTTATCACATCCCTATTGAGAACCAGTGGACCAATAATATTGAGATATACATACACTTCATTCATCAACACATTCAGGATGGATTTATTTTCTTGGAGTACATTCTAACTCAGCAACAGGTTGTAGACATCTTTACGAAGACTTTTTACATCACCTTGCTACCTTGAGTTGCATGGAATGCTTGGGGTTTCAAAAGTTTTTCTTGGGGGTGTTCGTGAGAACATATTCCTTATTCTTCTTCTTTATCTTTCCTTCTAGCAAGATTCTTTCCTTCTTTTGGTTTGATATTTCTTCATTCATATATTTTGCATGATTACCTCATCATGCCTAGTTATTGGGACTCAAACTATGGGCATGTCACTTCTATTTTTTCCCCTAGCTTCACTCAAGAGGGGGTGTTAGAGTAGGTATTTACCTAAACTCATGTTCACCTAGGTACATTATTTACCTTTATTGTATTTATATTAACCCACTTATGTGTGTGGATATTTATTTTTATTTATTTAAATATTAGGGGGATATTATCTAGTTGTTAGGTATAGTTCTTTCCTTGATCTATAGCATTGACTAGATCCTTGATGTCTATTTATTTCCTAAATCTACGGTCTTGACTAGTTCTTTTATGACTAGTTATTTCCTTGATTTATGGCTTGACCTACGAATTTGACTTGTTCTTAGATTATTATTCCTTGCTTATATAAGCAAGGCCCATTCTCATTTTATTTCATTGAGTTCCATAATAATATATGATATTGTTGCTCATTTTCTTGCAAAGGTTTTATTAAAGTTATTCTAGTGAATTTCTTGTATCTTATTCATCATGGTGTTTGATTAGCATCTAAGTTCTTAGATTGGTGCGATCTGGTTATCATTCCTTTTATACCCAACTCAATAGAAAACCAATTATTGGTGTGATTCTTTGAAAATTACATGGAGGTTATAGACTATTCATTGGCACAACTGACACCTACACCTACACTAAAATAAAAATGAAACAATGATGACTATTCTCGCACCTCCCTTGTCTCCATTTGGACCCATAAAAAAACAAGATCATTTTAAGAGGGGTTTTATTTTGATCAGGGGTGTTGATAGATTCGTTAGGAAAATTTTCACAAGGTAAATGATTGGTGGTAAGGGGTTCTTTGGTGAGCTAATCAGGGATGAAATTCCCCTTTATGGAATTTTGAGAGAGAAATTCAAGGTCAAACTCTATCATGAACATGAGCCATCTAGCTATATGATTGTTGTGATATGGTTTAGATTGCATGGATTTTAGTGGGTTAAAATTTGTGACCATATAGGTTTTTGATTGAGGAGATAATGACGAATTTTGGAAGTTCCAAAGTACAAGGAACAAGAAAATCTACTTCAAAATAGTGATTCACATACTAATGATGGGTGTGGCTTATGTAATATATGGCCTTCTCCTTTCATTGTTCATCTCGATGTGCTAACATGGCTCCCAAGGCATGATTAATAGAGGGGATATATATATATATATATATATATATATATATGTGTGTATGTATGTATGTATGTGTATGTGTATTTATGTATACATATATATATATATATATATATATATATATATATATATATATATATATATATATATATATATGAGATACCCTTGGTGTGGAGGTGTAAGCACCGGTGGTGATAAGAGATATTTTTTTAGGGCATCAAAATCCTGTTAATAGTTGTCATCCCATTTAAAGTGGATTTATTTCCTTAAAATTTGATGAAAAGGTTGGAAACAGTCTAATAGTTGAGAAATAAAATGATGAATACGTTGAAGTTTTCCTTAAAGGCTACATAGTTGTTTAACATTAGATAGAGGATGAATTTCAATAATGGCTTTGTCCTTGGATGGGTCAACCTCAATTCCCTTGATAGATACTATAAATCCTAGAATTTTTCCTATGAGAAATTTGAATACATATTTATATGGATAAAGATGGAGAAATAACTGTAATAGAAGTGTGAAGATCATGTCAAGGACATCAATATGGTATTTCTAGTGTTTTTATTTTACTAAGAGATTATCTACACAGTCTTCTATGGTTTTATGGATGAGGTCATGATAGATGTGTGTCACAATGCATTGATAAGTAGCTCTTGTATTTATTGGGCCAAATGGTATTACTGTTTAGTAGAAGGTTCCCCATAGGGTGATAAAGGATTTCTTATCTTGATCTTTTGGTACCATAAAGATTTGATTATAACCAGAGAAACCATCCATAAGAGACAAAATTTCATGGCCTTTTATTAGATCGATGAGTTGATCTATGCTAGGTATGGGGAAATCGTCTTTTGGAAAAATGAAGTTAAGGTCCTAAGAGTCCATGTAGATGTGTAATTTCCCATTTGATTTAGTGATGGGTATAATATTGGAAAATGATTGGGGGTAATCGATAGGTAGTATGAAATTGGATGAAATATGATGATGGAGTTCTTCTTTAACTAGTTCAGTGTGATGTAAGGATGTAGCATATGATTATTTTTCTTCATATGCTTAGAATATAGGATGATGATGATATTTTAGATAATGATGTTAGGGTCTATACAAGACATATCACTATAAGACCATGTGAAATCTTGAATGTGCTTGGTTTTGGAGCTAAAATAATCTTTCTCCTTTTTTCTTTGAATTTTTGCCTTCAAAGTACTCATGTCTAGTTGATATGTTTTAAAAGGTGTATATGTTGAGGGAAAAATTCATGACTCACATCATGTGTAACCCAATATCTATTTTATGAAAATCCCCTTTTATGGTTGATGATTGTAAAGGTATGCCATCATTGGAAAATCCCTCTAACAGTTTTCCTTTTCAAATGTTACCTCACTTATCCCATGTATGAATTAGAGGCTATGGAAAATTTCCATGAACTTTGTGGATGGTCAAAGATTAAATTCAAAGACCACTAAGAGGAAAGTCCCCATGGAAGATAGGAAGGGTCTCCATGTGTCTTCCCAATGCACCTTCAAAAAATTAACAAGTCAAGCCACTCTAGATTGTGAGCATTCACCATGTGGCTTATGTGTAGCAAGGCAGTACCAATAAGCTGAAAAGTCAAAGAAAAGGGGGGATTGCGGATGTTTCCATGTGTCATCTAGGTGCATTTTAGAAGAGGGAAGGGCTCACGGGAGGATCTAAATCCCCGTGAAGTGAGAAATAATCCCCGAGATGTAATTTTCAGAGCCTCGCAACTCAGGAATAATGTTGCAAACCAAGAAGACAATGTGAGGAGGGTTGCGAATCACCATGAGATATATTGTCTCTTCCGGATGAGTTGTAGCAGGTTTGAAACAATGCGATACACTAAGGTGATGAGGAAAAGCACATGATTTCAAACCATTGAAAGCATAGTAATGGTTTCTTTTCATTGCTAGTGTCGATACTAAGCTAAAGAGTTCATAATACAGGAACAAAAAAGAATTACATGTCAAAAGGTGAAAATTTAGATGTGACATCATTGGAAAGCAATCTCATATATAATTCAAAATGGGGATTCTGTAGGGGCCCCAACCTAGGGGCGTTCTGAGTTGTTTTGCGGCGGGGCTCCTTTTGTTGTTTCTCTTTTGGTTCCTTTTTGTTCTTGCCTTCTTTTCTCTGGATCTTTGTACGTTTAGATCCTGTTTTCTCCTTTATTGTAATATTTGGCTGTTGAGCCTTCCTTGGTTGACTATTCTGCCCTTCTCTGGGCTACTTCTTTAATCTTTTCTATCTGGCTTTTGAGCCCTTTTGTATTCAGGGTATAGTCCCTTCAAAACTATTTTCCCTTAATAAAAAAACCCATGGTAAAAAGGGTTCATTTACATAATTAAAAATAAATGCATAAAAGAAAAATATAATGCTCATAGACGCTTCATTCCTTTATAAGTTCCCCCTAGTGGAGGAAATTTGTTAAAAAAATTATTCTTCCTCAACATGAATTCATCAGAGCTCTGTGCTATCTGAATAAACATGATGGACCCTGCTAAATCCCATGACATCCCCATATCCATTATTGACTCAAGGTTCATTCTTGGTTTATTCATGATTTTCTCCAGCTCAATCTTCTTCTAGTAGAAAGATACCCAGTCTAGAAGATCCAGCCCACCTGTGAAGAATGTCTTCTTCCCCTTCCCCTTGTGAAGGGTAGAATTGTTGAGAATATAATGAGAGAGAACAACTGGAGTGTTTGAATGACAAATCACTACATCACGGGGTTTGGAGGAATGAGAGACTTTGAGATAGATTCAGCTTTCCATCTCCTTTTAAAAGGGTATGCTTTCTTGGGGAAGGGATTGGACAAGGACACGAGAAACAATACCCCTGATGAAGAAATATAATGCCCTGTGAGTGGATGACTGAACTGCAAACCTACCCTGTTTTCCCAAGAGAGAGAGATTGTTTCTCTTGAATGATGAGAAGATATGGATATCTCCTCTTCTTCATCTAAGATAATGATTGGGAGATGAGAACTTGATTCACCCCTTCTCTTACCCAAAGATGGTGTTGACATTGTACTTGGTTGTGAGGGTATAGGTATTTCTTCCCCTTCTCCAGAGAGGAAATCCTCCATTCTAATTCATCCACCTTGTGAGAAATGGTAGGCATGATGTCAATGGAAGATTTTTCATATAACACATAAGATTCCTTGGGAATCTCCTTTAATACAAATTATTCATCACATAGGAATGGACACTTAAAAGTCAGTTTTCCAAACACTTGAGGCCTCCTTTCAATCCAAAATTTCTTTAGGTCTTCGGGAGCCTTCAGATGTTCCCATCAAAAGAGATGAAAATACATGAATTAAAAGGCATGAAGACAAGATTGATCCTAATTAGCCTTGTGAGAAGTGCGAGCTAGACCTGCTTGATAAGTCAAGGGTCCTTTGGTGTCTCTTACACATTCTATGTCAAACAAGGCCCTAACAAAAGCCTCATCAAGACCACACAGGTTGAAGATTTGATTCAAATATTCTTAAAAAAATTTCCTTCAAAATATTTTCCACAAGTACTTTCACCATGTCACTAGTAAAAAGTTTAAAAAATTCCTCACTTATAAGATAAGAAATAAATGTATCTAATAATGGGATAAAATTGGGTTTTATAGTAGAAGTGGCATAAATTGATTGAATTTAAAGAAATCATTTACACCTAATAAAGGAATATCTTGCTCAGCTCACATGAGGAAAATTTAAAGTTGAAGTGAATCTAGAACAAGCATGATTGATGAATTAACTAGATTTGACAAGAACCACGTGGGATAGTTAAACCAAGAAGATGTGAGAAGGAATGCACAACACCCAAGATGTATCTTTGGATAGTAGATGAAAAGTGTCTGTCACTTCAGTCACCTCAGAGTGCTCAAAGGATATCAGAAGCAACCATCCAATCACCAAGTGGAAGGAATCATGAAAACATTAGTCACAATAAATGACATGATATTCTAATCATATATGATAAGAGAAAAATGAAGAAGGCTCGTACTCTTTACACCTGAAAAGGCCAAATAAAATATTTTCATAAAAGTATCATTGATACACTTGGAATTTTGTAAAAGAAGAATATACTCTTGAAATATCCACGTTTTTGGGGGAAATTGAAAATAAAATAGGGATGGAATTGTATAAAGGTAATGAGAATACTCTCACAAAGGGGGTTAAGATTTATGAGAAATAAAAAGAGAAAAGAGAGAAGAGATTGAAAAATCCATTTTCCAAAAGACTTATCTAAGAAACCTTTGTTAATTTCCTTGAGCCTTCAAAATAAATCATGTCAAGATGGTTACAAGTGTACAACCATTGACAAGCATTGAGACTATAAATGAAACTTTCCCTTGTTGATAAATTTGATGAGCCCTAAGTTAATTGTGTTAATCATGAGACATTGTGTCTTATTTTCAATTTGAAGATGTTTCAAGTAGTTATTCATGTTCCTGTTGTAATATTATGTTAGGAATTCCTCTTAATCACACAAGATCTTATCCTTGTGGTAGTATTGTGGCATTTGCAATTGTGTTGTGAGAAGAGCTTTCATTTCACCACATAGTAAACAATTTAAATTCACTTTACTTCCATTTTGTTGATATAGATTGTTTGTTAGTCTATATGAGTGTATCTTAGGTGTGATGGACTAGGGATTTCTAATGTTTAGTTGAGTCTTTGACATGATATTTTATGTTAAATTATCAAATAATGTGTGAAACCATGCATCTTTGGGCTTCCATGGGTGCACATCTTCTAGTTAAAGGTTCATTATCAACTATTTGAAAGTGTTTTATCATCTTGCTTGGCAGACTTTCCAACTTTTGTTAAAATTTCCCAAATATGGTATAATCAACTTTATCCTACTTAATTCCCCAAAAAATCCATCTATAAATGATAAATCCTACAAGAACTACCCCTGCTTGCATTTTTTTCCATAAATGCTAAGGATATTTGTTGAATTTACCCATCCTTTACTCAAAATATGCAGAGAAATCAGGTTTTATTGTTTTCTTTAGTAACTTTGAACCTTGTTTAGGAGACATCTTCATTCTCTAGGGTGATAACTCATGAGAGTTAGATTATGTTGCATTGACCATGTCTTCTCAAGGTTTTCTTTCAATATCATAGAAGGAGAGTCAAATATTGTTGATCCATTTATATTCCTTACAAATATAGGTTACAAAAATGGGTCCTCTCACCCTGGTTGAAGGAACAACCTAAAGTAGGAGGGTAGGTCATACCCTCAAGCATGGTGTTATCCAAATTTTCCAAGCTTGAGTGAAAAAGAGTCAATTAAATCCATCCCCAACTACAAAAACAACTCAAATTCTGATCTATCTATCTCTAAGCATCTTTCTCTTCCTGTTGATGTTACTCGGCTTCAAAGGGAGAACCGATTTGGGTACCAACACCGATCTAACATTGTTTTTAGGGACTATTTGTGCAATACATATGCATACTAACCTTTGGTAATGATTCTTACATGTTTAGATGCAAATACATTGTTTAAATGTCATCCTTTGTTAAGATTTGTGAAGATTTAGCAAGATCATAAGTTCATTGTGTAATATTTCCTAGTTTAAGTGAATGTTGCACTAGATTTGTATTTAGTGATAAATATTGACAAAGGATGATCAGATCTATCAAATTTATAGAGATTGAGTATTGATAGGCACTTGACAAGTTACTCATAATGCTTTGGCATATCTAAGGTGAAAATCCTTGGTGGCGACTCCATTTTTTGGTTTGAGATTTTGGTAAATGCCAGTGTCTTAGGCTTTGTCAATTAAGATTTGTTAATATTTGCAAAGATGGAAGGAAGAAGGTATTTCTTTAATAAGGATCCTACTAGAAAATTGTTTCTAGAGCTAGGGAAAACAAATCCAAAAAGGAGACAAGTCTGGAAAGCATTGGGGATCAAGCCAAGAGAGAAGGTAGTACCAGTGTGGAAAGTGATCAACCTATAGTTGAGGATTATCCTACATCTTCAAATAGTTTAGAATCAAATAGTCCTCGGTGAATTTAAATACTCCAACTAGTGAAGGGCCATCATTTGTGTCTGGAATAAGTGTCCCTTATTTCTTTCCTTTATCACTCAAGACTTGATAGGGTTTTTGTGAAACCAAGTCACTAGGGGATATTTACTTTGAAGATCACACACATGTATCCCAAAGACCCTTGGTCCCACACTCTCTTAATCCTCTGTAGGATCACCTCCTCAAAATAACATGGCTCAACCTCCACCTAGGCCTCCTTTTTTTGTCAACACATTTGGACCAATAAATTTTAGAGGCATGGTTGGGTATCCTAATGTTGTACCACAAGATGTAAGAAATAGGTTGCCTAAATTTTAGGGAAATAATGCCATCACTAGTGATCAACATTTAAGACTTTTTGTTAATATGATGGAGGATTTTGAAATAGAATATGAAGATGTATATATAAATTTATTCATTCATACTCTTGAAGAAGATGCATGTGATTGGTACAAATATTTTCCAAGATAACTCAATAGATTCATGGAATGAGATGAAAAATGCTTTCATATTACAATATGGGGATAAGACAGACCCAAGGTTCCTCTTATCTAAGTTTGAGAATATAAAGAAGAATCCCAATGAGTCTTTCAGGACTTCAATACCAGATTCAATAAGACTTTAAATAGACTACCCATAATTTTGAGGCCTAGTGATGAGTCTTGCTTAATTAAGTACTCTGATGATTTTGACAAGAAATTGTTTATTATTTGAGAGATAAGAACCTTGGAACTTTAAGGCAAGGCTTTCACAATGGCCTTGAAAATCAAGAATAAATATTAAGGTAATTGGAAAACCCCTAAGAGGGAGGGTGTCAAATTGATTAATCTTGATAGACCTCAGTCAAACAAAGTAGTGGATCTAGAGGAGGTTGTGAAGACTTTGGCCAGAGTAGTTAAATAAATATCTTATAAGCTTTCCAGAGAAGAAAAGGGAATAGGACAGAGTTCTCAAGGTCAAGAACAAAACCATAAGGCCAAGATAGATTTGGAAATCATCTTAGGGGTGATCACAAAATAGATGAAAGAGGAAAAGGACCCATGGGGTCAAGAAATAAACAACAACAACCTAGAGAAAATAAATAGATCCTCTGATCCTTTGACTGCTAGGGTTTCCATGGTGGAAGAAAATCATGTTATTGAATGGTGTGATAGGTGTTTTTTTCCACATTCCCCTTGTGAACCTATTGAGGAAGTGGAGGAGAAAAATGATGATGAGACTTATGGTGATGTATGTATGATGGAAAGCCCTGAAAATCCATAGCAAGGAGCCACTTCAACTGAGCTGATAAGTGTCCAAGACTATAGAAAGTTTTTGGGATTTGCATTCACCGGGTATTACCTCTTCCTCCTAATGATGATATTGAAGTTGATATGGTGTAAGCAAGTTTGATTTACCTAATCATGATTTTGAATATCTGAGGGCTTTAATGATTAAGAAGTATGATGGAGGAATTCCTTATAAGGAAGACATGACAACTTTTGATGAATGTAGTTGTTGCTCAAGAAAAGGAATACAATCTCAAAAGTTGAATTGTTAAGGAGGAGGACTACAACCCAAACCCAAGACTCCACTTCTTACCAATATCCCAAATGAGTCTCCTAAGAAGGATACACCAACTAAGGGTCTGATTATCCCAAATAGAACTTGTACCCCAGTTCATGCCCAAAATGTAAAAGGTCTTGTACCACCAGAAGGGACCATTACTCTTCCCCCTAACATGATTTTACCCAAATATGTCCCATGTGATATTGCCCATATTTTGAGTCAGATAAAATTCACAGTTCCTATTGTTGAATTACTTTAGGATCCCTGAACATAGAAAAAGAGAATTTGAGTACTTAGGGTTCAAAGAGGATGCACTACCCTCATGTAAAAATGTGAATCATGTGGATACTCCCCTATCATTGTAGAAGTGGAAGTACCTCAAGTATTAGAGGATTTGGGAGAACCACCTAAGGTATATTTAGGAACTTCTCTTGTTGAATCCCAACTTGATGTTGACCCTTTTTATACTACTTTAATCATAAAATATAGGTTAGTGCACAACTACATGTTTGATTCAGGGGCCTCTTGTAATGTGATGCCTCTTGAGGTAATGAATGAATTGAATATCAAAGTAACAAAATATTTTGGAAAGTGCATTGCTATGGATTCAAGAGAAGTACCGGTGATTGGGTATGTCAAAGGATTGGTAGTACAATTGGCATCTTATCTAGGAAAGTGTTTAACCATGAATGTAGTCATTGTGGATTGTCTTGCTAAATGGGGAATGTTGTTGTCAAGGAAATGGGCTGCTAGTGTTGGAGGGAGTGTGCATAGATGGATTTTCATATGCGACTATACCAATAGAAGGAAGCCTTGTTAGACTGTGTGGAGAAAAAATAATGTTGCATCTGATTGAGGATCCCAAGAATGCATCCTATGAGGTGTTGTATATTGATGTGGATGTTGATAATTTTGTGGGTTATGTAGATTTTAAAGAGCATAGCATTGAAAAATGTAAGTGTCCCAAGTGAATTGGTTCCCCTTGGATTTTGATGTTTGATGGAGCTTTTCTCTAAATTTGGGAATGGTGTTGGTGTTGTCCTAATATCTCCAAATCAGAGGTTTTCAGTTTTCTTTTAAACTCATATTTGAATGTACTAACAATATTATAGAATATGAAGCACTAATTTTGGGTTTAAGGATTTCTTGAGGTATGGTATTAGGGACATTATTGTTAAGGGAGATTCAGAATTGGTAGTCAAACAAGTTAGGAAATTGTATGCAACCAAAAATCAAAGAATGAAATAATATAAGCATGCAGTTTGGGATTTTGTTGAAATGTTTGATTCTTTCAACATAATTTACCATGATAGAAAGTAAAATACTACTACAGATAAGTTGGTAGTATTGGGATCTAGATTTGAAAATTTTACAATGTCTCCTTACTTATGAGTATGATATAGAAGTGTTGACAAGACCATCTATCCCTGACAATGTCAAACATTGGCAAGTTTTCAAAGATGATGCCCAGGTTCAGAGGTTTCTACAAAATAAGGAGAGAATTTACAAATCATAATATAGATTGGGAACCGATGATTTATATGTGTGATGGTAAGGAAACTCTTTTTGGCCAAGAGGTTATTCAATTAAAAAAAAATACAATTCCAAGAGGGTTAGTTGCTTTGGAATCAAATTTTGACAATGTTGATAGGGTTGTTCACAAACATGTCCATGTTTTGAGAGATGTAGAAGAGAACAACTTGGGAACTAATGATAAACCTAGAAAAATATGGTTGGGTAGTAACTTGAGTAAAGAAGAAAAGTAGTCATATGTCCAGTTGTTAAAAAAGTACCAGGATTGCTTGGCATGGTCATATTTAGAATTGAAGGCATATAGGGAGGATCTTTTCCAACATGAAATACCTTTAGAACCCAATGCCAAGCCATTCAGGAAAAAAAGGCCAATTAATCTTCTCTTGTCTTTGAAAATGCAAGAAGAACTCAAGAAACTCAGGGATGGAGGTATTATACAACCTACAAGATATTCTTCTTGGGTGGAAAATTTAGTACCAGTTAGAAAAAAGAATGGGGATATAAGACTCTGTAGATTTTAGAAATATGAATAAAGCCTCAATGAAAGATAATTATCCATTTCCTAACATGGATAATATGTTGTAGTTAATCACTGGGTCAAAACTATTTTCTACATTAGATGGATTCTCGGGATATAACCAAGTGGTTGTGAAGCAATCAAAATGAATCAAAACTACTTTCACCACTCCTTGGGGTACTTATGTGTACATGTAAGAATGCCATTTGGTTTGATGAATGTTGGTGCCACCTTTCAAAGAGCTATGGATGTGGCATTCACCAGATATATAAGTGATTTTATAGTTGTATACCAGGATGATGTGATAATATTTTCAAGAAAAAGGGATGATCATTTGCAACATTTGGAAAAGATGTTACAGAGGTGCAGGGAGTATACATCTCATTGAATCCTAAAAATGTCATTTTGGGGTTCAAAATCCAAGTTTTTTAGGGCATATCATATCAAAGGAAGGGGTCATGATTGACCCTGAGAGAGTGGAAGCTATTGGGAAAGTTCCTATCCCTAAGAACAAGAAAGGTATTCAGTCTTTTTTCAGCCAAATCAATTTCATAAGAAGATTCATTTCCAATTTTGTGGAAATGACTATCCCTATCACGAAGATGTTGAGGAAGGATCAAATTATTAAATGGGAGGATGAGGCTATCCAAGATTTCATCGGGATCAAAGAGGCATTAAAAATTCCCTGTCTTAGTGGCCCTGATTATAAGAAGATTTTTCAAATTTTCTCTTTTACATCTGAAAATACCATCACATTGCATTTGTGTTATTGCAAAAAAATGAGGAAGGAATGAAAGGCCAATTGATTTTTTCAGTAAAGCATTGTAGGGAGCTGAGTTGAAGTACACCATTATGGAAAAACAGATTTTTCCTTGGTTAGAGAAAAAAATATTTTAGGCCATATATTCTAAGCTCAAATATCATAGCTTATGTTCCTCATACAATGGTCAAAGACATTTTATCAGAGATGGAGGTTTCAACAAAAGATGTCGGTGGGTGAAAAAATTGCAAGAATATGACATGGATGTTTAGACTACTAAACTAGTTAGAGGTCTGGGCTTGAAAAATCTAATGGTTGAAAGTAACTTACAAGTGATGGAAGTAAATGAGGTAGAAGGAGGAGATGTGGAGATACATGAGAAATTGATCAATTCTATATGGTACAAAGACATCATATTCTACCTAAGAAACTTGGAATGTCTAGGGCATCTAGATAAAAATTCAAAAGAAGGACACTCAAGTTAGCCTCCCAAAAATATATCATCACTGATTATGGGTTGGCCTGAAAAATCTTGAAGGGGTTCTTCTCAGATGTGTAATGGAGGATGAAGCCCCAGGTTAATTTCATAATTTCATGGGGGAGTGTGTGGGGGACATTTTTCTAGAAGAGTAACTACCCATAAGATACTAAGGGCTGGGCTATATTGGTGGCCCACACTTTTCAAGGATACAACCTTGTTGGTAAGAAAATGTGAAAGTTGTTAGAGATTTTTAGGAAAATGAAGGCTTTTGGTGCTCTCCCTCTGCAACTAGTATCAATTGAGGCTCCTTTCAAGTAATGGGGCATGGATTTTGTAGGGGAACTATCAGAACCTTCTAGTGTAGGCCACAAATGGATATTGGTGGCTACTGATTATTTCACCAAATGGGTTGAAGTTATCCCCACCAAGAAGGTGACTCATCAAGTTGTTATTGATTTCATCCTAAATCATATAATTTATAGGTTTGGTGTACCCATAAATATATTTTTGACAATGCCATGAGTTTTCCAAGCCAAACCATTAGTTGTTATGTGTGAAAGAATATGGTATAAACTTAACATATGCATCTAATTATAACCCAAAGGAATGGACAAGCTGAATCAAGCAACAAAAATTTACTAAAGATAATTAGAAGGACATTAGCAATCAACAAAATAAAGTGGGGGAGTAGTTGAAGTTTTTTGTTTGGGCAGATAGAATTACTACTAAGAGAGCCACTAGGAAAATTCCATTCGAGCTAGTTTATGGAGTCCAAGATCTCCTTCCTTTACACCTACAATTGTCTTCTTATCATTTCATCCAACAACTTGAAGATGAGGAAGTTAGCCCTTATAATGCGAGAATAAACCAAATCATTAAGTTGGATGAGGAAAGATGAGAATCCCACCAAAGGCATTTGAAGTTTAGGGAAAAGCTCAAAAATTATTTGACAAAAAGGTGACTCCCAGAATCTTCAACATTGGAGATCTTGTATTGTTATGGGACAATAGACATGAGGATAAGGGAAAACATGGAAATTTTTGATGCATTATGGATGGGCCCTTATTCCATTGATATCAAGATTGGTGAACATACTTTCTTCTTGAAAGACCTGATGGAGAGAGCTTTTGAGTTTCTATCAATGGTAGGCACCTAAAGCATTTTCTTGATTAGCTTTCGAGAGAAGGTATGAACCAATGTATAGTGTATAGTTTTCCTTCTTTGTTTTTTTTTTTTTGTGTGTTTTTTGTTTCCCTTTTCTCTCCTTGGTCTTCTATGACTAGTTGCCTTGGTTTCTTGGTATGTTTTTTTGGATGATGGGTTGTTATCACTTGACCTAGTATGTATGATATTTGACTCCATAGCCCAATGGATTTTTGGCACTTGGTCTACATTGAATAGTTCTTGTGGCACCCACAAGGGGTACCCATCCCCAGAGTCAGAGCTAGTGTTGGAGCTCGAATAATCTCACCCCTTTTTCTTTGAAGTTTTTCCTTCAAAGTCCTCATGTCTAATTGATCTATTTTAAAATGTGTATATGTCAAGGGGAAAATTCATGACTCAGATCATGTGTAACCCGGTCTCTATTTTGTGAAAATCCCCTTTTATGGTTGAGGATCGTAAAGGTATGCCATCATTGGAAAATCCCTCTAACTCTTTTCCTTTTCAAATGTTACCTCACTTGTCCCAAGTATGAATTATAGGCTTGTAAAAAATTTCCATGAACTTGGTAGATGGTCAAAGACAAAATTTAAAACCACTAAGAGGACAGTCCCCATGGAAAAAGAAAGGAAGGGTTCCATGTGTCTCCCTGATGCACCTTTGAAAAATAACAAGTCATCCCCCCCCAAGTTGTGAGCATTCACCACGTGGCTTATGCGCAGCAAGGAAGTCCCAATAAGCTGAAAATTCAAAGAAAGGGGAGAGTGTGGATGTTTCCATGTGTCACCCAGGAAAATTTTAGAAAAGGGAAGGGCCCACAGAAGGAATGAAATCCCCACAAAGAAAGAAATAATCCCCGAGAAGTGATGTTTCAGAGCCTCACAACTCAAGGATAGTGTTTGTAAACCAAGAAGACAATGCGAGGAGGGTTGTGAATCACCATGAGATAGGTTGTCTCTTTTGATGAGTTGTAGTAGGTTTGAAATAATGTGATACACTAAGAGGATGAGGAAAAGTGCATGATTGATAAACCATTGAAAGCACAAAATGGTTTCTTTTCATTACTGGTGCTAATACTAAGCTAAAGAGTCCATAATACAGAACAAAAAAATTGCATGTCAAAAGGTGAAAATTTAGATGTGACATCATTTGAAAGTAGTCTCATATATAATTCAAAATGGGGATTCTATAGGGGCCCAACCCATGGTAAAAGGGTTTTTACATAATTGAAAATAAAGGCATAAAAGAAAACATAATGCTCAAAGACCCTTCATTCCTTCATAAGTTCCCCCAGTGGAGGTAATTTGTTTCAACAAATTATTCTTCCTCAACATGAATTCATCAAATCCCTATGTTTTCTAGATAAACATGATGGACCCTACTAAATCCCATGACATCCCCATATCCATTAATGACTCAAGATTCATTCTTGGTTCATTCATGATTTTCTCCAGCTCAATCTTCTTCTTTGGTAGGAAGATACCCAGTCTAGAAGATCCAGGCCACCTATGAAGAATGTCATCTTCCCCTTCCCCTTGTGAAGGGTAGAATTTGAGAATAGACTAAGAGGGAATGGATGGAGTGGTTGAAATACCAAGGACTACATCACGGGGGTAGGAGGAATGAGAGACTTTGAGCTAGATTCATCTTTCCATCTCCTTGTAAAGGGTGATGCTCTCTTGGGGAAGGGATTGGCCAAGGACCTGAAGCCATGCCCTGATGAAGGAACATAATGCCCTAAGTGAGTGGATGACTAAACTACAAACCTACCCCTATTTGTCCCAGAGAGAGGATATTTTTCTCTTGAATGAATGAGAAGATATGGATAACTCCTCTTCTCCATCTGAGATAATGATTGGGGGTGAGAGCTTGATTCACCCCTTCTCTTTCCCAAAGATGGTGTTGACATTATACTTAGTTGTGAGGGTACAAGTCTTGTCTTCCCCTTCTCCAGAGAGGAAATCCTCCATTCTAATTCATCCACCTTGTGAGAAATGGTAGGCACGGTGTCAATGGAATATTTTTCATATAACACATAAGATTCCTTGGGAATATCCTTTAATACAAATTCTTCATCACATAGGAATGGACACTAAAAGTCAGTTTTCCTAGACACTTGAGGCCTCCTTTCAATCCATAATTTCTTTAGGTCTTTAGGAGCCTTCAGATGTTCCCATCAAAAGAGATGAAAATACATGAATTGAAAGGCTATGAAGACATAGATTGATCCTAATTAGCCTTGTGAGAAGTGTGAGTCGAACTTGTTGATAAGTCAAGGTCCTTTGGTGTCTCCTACACATTCTATGTCAAACAAGGCCCTAACAAAGCCTCATCAAGACCACACAGGTCAAATATTTGATTCAAATATTATGAAAAATTTCCTTCAAACTATTTTCCACAAGTACTTTCACCATGTCACTAGTAGAAAGTTGTAAAAAAATCCTCACTTACTAGGATAAGAAGAGAAATGCATCTTGGTAATGGGATAAAACTTGGGTTTTATAGTAGAAGTGGCACAAATTGATTGAATTGAAAGAAATCATTTACACCAGATAAAGGAAGATCTTTCTCATCTCACACGAGGAAAATTTAAAGGTTGAAGTGAATCCAGAACAAACATGATTGATGAATTAACTAGATTTGACAAGAACCACGTGGGATAGTTAAACCAAGAAGATGTGAGAAGGAATGCACAACACCCAAGATGTATCTTCGGATAGTAGATGAAAGGTGTTTGTCACTTCAGGTCACCTCGAGAGTGCTCAAAGGATATCAGAAGCACCCATCCAATCACCAGGTGGAAGGAATCATGAAAACATTAGTCACAAGCAATGACATGATATTCTAATCCTATATGATAGGAGAAAAATGAAGAAGGCCCATACTCTTTACACTTAAAAGGCCAAATAAAATATTTTCATAAAAGTATCATTGATACACCTGAATTTTGTAAAAGAAGAATATACTCTTGAAATATCCACATTTTTGGGGGAAAATTGAAAATAAAATAGGGATGGAATTGTATAAAGGCAATGAGAATACTCTCACAAGGGGGTTAAGATTTCTAAGAAATAAAAAGAGAAAAGAGAGAAGAGATTGAAAAATCCATTTTCCAAAAGACTTATCTAAGAAACCTATTAATTTCTTGAGCCTTCAAAATAAATCATGTCAAGATGGTTACAAGTGTACAACCATTGACAAACATTGAGACTATAAATGAAACTTTCCCTTGCTGATAAATTTGATGAGCCCTGAGTTAATTGTGTTAATCATGAGCATTGTTGTGTCTTCTTTCAATTTGAATGTTTCAAGTAGTTATTCATGTTCCTGTTGCAATCTTATGTTAGGAATTCCTCTGAATCACACAAGATCTTATCCTTGTGGTAGTATTGTGGCATTTGCAATTGTGTTGTGAGAAGATATTTCATTTCACCACGTAGTAAACAATTTAAATTCACTTTACTTCCATTTTGTTGATATAGATTGTTTGTTAGTCTATGAGTGTATCTTAGGTGTGATGGACCAGGGATTTTTGATGTTTAGTTGAGTCTTTGACATGATATTTTATGTTAAATTCTCAAATAATGTGTGAAACCATGCATCTTTGGGCTTCCATGGGTGCATCTTCTGTTAAAGGTTCATTGTTGACTATTTGAAAGTGTTTTATCATCTTGCTTGGAATACTTTCCAACTTTTTTTAAAAGTTTCCAGAATCTAGTATAATCAAAATTTATCCTACTTAATTCCCCAACAAAATCCATCTATAAATGATAAATCCTACAAGAACTACCCTGTTTGCATTGTTTGTCCATAAATGCTAAGGATATTTGTTGAATTTACCCATCCTTTACTCAAATATGCAGGAGCAATCAGGTTTTATTGTTGTCTTTAGTAACCTGAACCTTGTTTAGGAGACATATTCATTCTCTAGGGTGACAACTCATGAGAGTTAGATTATGTTGCATTGACCATGTCTTCTCAAGGTTTTCTTTCAATATCATAGAAGGAGAGTCAAATATTTTTATCCATTTATATTTACAAAACAGATCCTCTCACCTTGGTTGAAGGAAAAAAATAAATTAGAAGGGTATCTCATACCCTTAGCATAGTGTTATTCAACTTTTCCAAGTTTGAGTGACAAAAGTCGAGTTAAATCATCCCCTCAGCTACAAAATGACTCAAAGGGAGAATTGATTTTGGTACCAACACTTAGATAAGTACATGGCAAATTTCTAGAGTTCATGTGGGTCTAAGGCTTTAACACCTCATGCTTTCATTATTGTTGTCAAAGTAATGATAGGAAAAGTGGTTTTACCCGATGTTGTTAGCATCCTTGTGTATCAAAAAATAAATGGAAAATTGATGTGAACAAATAATCACAATATCATGAATAAACTAAGGATGATCTCCTTAGATGAGAACCCTGCTAATCCAGGGTCTATCTTATTGATGAACTATTTTCGCTAAGGTGACATTACATCATTTGTAATGTTGTATGTCATAAAATCCTTGGTGTAAATTTAAGCCTTGAAAGTGATTTACGATGTTGTTTCTTATCTCTATTAAATTGTTAACATTATAGTTTTTATAACTAAGTTATGTTAAGGCTTTGACAATTTTGATAGTTCACTTAACGACTTAATTTGGAATGTGATCAAGACTTCCTATTGGTTTATAATAGGTCTTAAACCAACCATCTGATAGTCTACCCCATTTGATGACTAATGCTATCATGATCATATTTCTAGGGATAAAGGGGCTATAGTCGTCAGTCAAGGACTTAATTATTAAGAATTAAGGGCATCAACTCCTTTGAGTATACATGAACAACTTTCTTGATCAACACTAACATTATATATATATATATATATATATATATATGTGAATATGTATATATACATATACATATATATAGATTGAAAAAAACTAATTTTTAAAGATTAAAGTAGTTAAGTAAGTACCATTGTAGATTTATTAGCTAATGTAAAAATAGGAGAATCTAATCCTAGTGGCATAATTCTAAACTTATCATATCAACCTATCATTGAGAAGATTGACTTGGGAATTACTTTATCTATTTGAAAGGATGTATATGCATATGAAAATTGTATGAAGCCTTAATAATGCGAAGAAAAGACATCCGAATTTCTATTTGTATAAGATATTGTTTGGTCATTTAAAAATGATATAATGTTGCTCAAATTCAAATGGTTGATGAGGTGGCACCCCACCGCCTAATAGTTGTACTCACAGTTCCTTAATTATCTCCACCAACTGATTTTGAGATGAAGTATTTTAGTTATCTAAATCACCTTGCATGGCATGAAGTATGACTTTGCTAAATTTAAAGGAGAGCTAAGAATAGTTGGCGGAAAGCTCCATTAACTCTACATTTAATGTCTTTTATTTCCCACCTTCCTCGGGAAGTGCATGGACGGATTGGAACAAAGGGGAAATTTTTGGTATTGATTCATTTCATGGCTAGAAACTTGTAGTAGCTCGGCATGCAAGGAGGAAGTTTAGTTGTGTGTTGATGCGAGTTTGCATGAAGAAAACATCAGTTGAGTAGATTGAACAGCAAGTTCCCAGACTCATTAAAATATCACGAGAAAATTTGTGATCTATTGAATGAAGGAACTCATTTCAAAGGTTTGGGGATTTTCCTGAGTAATCAT
Source organism: Taxus wallichiana var. yunnanensis (assembly GCA_018340775.1). Lineage (NCBI taxonomy): Eukaryota > Viridiplantae > Streptophyta > Pinopsida > Cupressales > Taxaceae > Taxus > Taxus wallichiana. The sequence continues at coordinate 166,714,973 of CM031244.1, forward strand.
GAATTTTTGCAAGGAAAGAAAACACTGGCATAATAGGCATGATACGCTTTGAACTTTTCATAATTTCTTGCTCTATTTAGTAATTTCACAAAAATAACCTTGCCTTGAATGAATTTTTGTTTATAATTTCTAGAGATGTAGAATCATTTTTATACTTGCTCTATAGAGTATGAATTACTATGGCTTCATGATGTATGTTGTTAAAAGTGATTAACTAAGTACATGATCCAATGAGGGTTATTATCGTTAAGAAAATAATATACTCTTGAGATGTTTGAGGATTGCTGCTATAATGATTAATGGGTTTGTTCTAATATGCTAGTATTGTTGAAATATTCTTGTAGTCTGTGAATTGATATCTACCCATACTGTAGAAAACTTGTTTAATTTGTTACCCATCTCTTCAAGGATATGAATAAATATAGCAAGATATTGTGGAATTCTGGAAATTGTTTTGTGTGAGTTTTTGTTACAGATGTCTTTCCTTGACCTAGTGTTGTTGGGTTTATGCAACTGGGTTTGATTCTTTAAATAAATCTATGCCTATGGAGTTGTGTTGGTCTTGTAGGAGGCATCGTTGGTGCTTATAATCAACCTAGTTTTATTTAAAATAAGTATTTGTACTGAAGAAAAACAACTAAATTTAATATTATCATCGAGTTGTAGATAATAAGGACAGTTGTAATATTTTCAAGGCCTACTCCTTTGACCCTTGAATGGGTAGTTATGAATGGCACCTTTGGTATACTCCAGAGCCACTATGATGGCTCAATTTGAATAACTAAGTTTCCTAATAGTTAATTGTTGTATCTTGTTTATAATTTAAGATTGTATAAGTTCCAGATACTTCATTCTATTATTTCATGTTGATCTCCTTATGCTTCATTAATAACTCTAGAACTATTCCAACTTCTTCAGGTTTAAAGCCGGTTGCGGAAAGGTTATATTGAGATTTGATTACTTGTGATGGTTAAGTCTAGCTTGTTAAAATCTCGTCACTTATGTTCCATTTTAGCCTCTATAACGGAGGATGGACATTCTCCTGTAAAACCTTGTATGTTACTTAGTGGGCTAATTTATTCACTATTATTACTAAAGCTTGGTTTTTCTTGCAATTCTTGCTTTGAGTTTGAAAGTGATGTCGACTTTGACTAAGAATCTCCTTCCTCTTGTAAGAGATGCAGTTCACTGTTGACCATTAGGAAACCATCCTAAAAAGTGAGTTGATCTTCTAGAAGTTTATGCATTAGATTTTACGGTTGAAAATTTGTTTAATAGTTCCTTTTATTAGGTACGCCTCATCTCAATGTATGAGCTAGTAACGATAGTTGAGTTTGATTTCTTTGACCCTTACACTCTTATATGTGCTTGTTGGGTTTATTGATTACTTGTTCAAAGATCTAAACCTATAATAAAGGTTTTATGATTAATTATCATTAGTATGACCCACCATTTAATCAGCTGTTAGAAGGTTTAAGGGAAATACCTTGAGCTATCCCTTGAGTTTTGATGATCCCTTTCTATGAACTCGATCATTTTATCGGAAGATGAGTTTATAAACTAAATGTTGGAAATTGAGTCATTAAGTAGGGTTGGGGATTAAAGTTGTCCCAAAATAGGAAGTCTCTTGGCTTTAGGGTTGTAAATTTTGGTGGTATTACCCCTCTATAGTAATTAACATGGTACAATTTTGTTGATCACATTGTCATACTATGTGTTCTATTAAGAAATTGGAGGCATCAATTTTGTATGGTAACCCATTCTGGGACAAAATGGTAAGCTATATACTCCTACTCTTATAATAGATGATAACTGGATTCATCCTTTAACTAAGTCCATGAGATGTGACAGATCCTCTCTAGGTGTAATGATTCTAATTTGAATTATGTGGTATCTCAGCAAACCCGGAAGTGACTCTTTCTCTTATAAAGCAAACTATACTTGGTTTCATTTATTAAATACAGGGTTTCCTTGATGTTTTGGAAGCTCCTTATTGACCTTTCCTAGTTGTGTCATGAATTTAGTTTAGTATGATCTAACCTTGTTCAGTAGAATGGGTTAGGAGATCATTTTTATATTCTTGTGAAGTCTTGACTTACCGGGAATTGTGTACTCTTTTCTAGTCTTAGAATGTTCATTAAGTGCTTAAGTTGAGGTAAGTATTAAATATGTAGCATGTTACTCAAGTTATACCTGATTACTATATGGCATGATTCCATGAATGTTCTCTCTCTATTATCCTCGAGGTTAAACGCTCTAATATCATATTTCGTTAGCCAAATGCTCTTGATGTCTTGGTATTATTGCCTGAACCTTAGCAGTCCTTATGGGTGTATGAAATCCTCATTAGATATATTGTGAAGATTTGAGAGAATGCTTGAATGTGTTCTTGATATTTATATGGTTACTTAATTGTTGAGTAAAATGATTTTAGGCATGCAAGTATGGGATTGCATGAGGGAAATCTTGATACTCTTATACGGTAGTCTTTGAATACTTATAATTCTTATGCATCTTATGAATTATATGATTGTTTTGAGCGTTTGAAGTAGTTGTATGGAAAAGTAAGTCTGAAATTGATTTCTTCCATGGTTCATTAAATTTCTTGCTTCTGTTATGTTATTGAGAGAATTGTTTATCTAATTAAGCCTTGTAATATTGATTCATAAAAATAATATGGGTTAATTTTATGAAATAATTAAGTAGAGTGTGTTTTTATGATGAGTTAAGGCTTATCATGCTCAGTACTTGTGAACTGACTCGTGCTAACAATTTTGCAAATAAACGTAGAGAAGGAAGGGTGAAATATTTAGTTTTGTATATTATTTTGATTAAGGAAAGTTTGAAGATATGACTGACTTAAGTGTTCTTGAATGGAATACTTCTTCTTGGAAATGAGAAAGGCCTTACTACTGAATATAATTGTTTTATTCATTTAAAAGAAAGATTTTGGTCATGCTTAAAGGAATGAGTTGTATTTATCTCATAAATGTAATAAAGACAGATTTCCTACCACTATATATTGTTTTATAAGTGGTTGATTGTCGATTGATTAGTTATGAGTCATAAATCTATCAAGTTAAGAAATCAGCATCTACAATACTATTGTATTAAACATTAGTATAAATTAAATAGTAAGAGATACACACAACATATGTGTGAATGCTAGGGAACATATAAGGAACTATGGGTTGAATGTTTCCTAAGAATATCACGTTCTAATGAACCATACGTTAAGCATACTTGGAAATAGTTGAGGTTGCTAATGGATAACTGCCTCATTATAAAGTGAAATATATCAACCTACTTGTAAAGTTGTGTTAAGTTCTCCAAAGGTTTTGTATAGAATGTACTCAACTAGTAAAAGATATCTAGAAGTAAGATTGTCTAATCTTAATGGCCGCTAAGAAAGCAACTGGATTATCATGAAACCATGGAAAGGTTATGATAATCAGGTACTTTTATGCTATGGCTGTTTTATAAACTCAGGTTATACTAACTCTTATCAAAGATATAATAATTTAATATTTATTTCTAAGTGAAATCAACATTAAGTCCTATACTAGGATGATACACATAAGCTACAAGAGGACGGGCTTATGGTAATCTAACATGACTATATATTGATTATGGTTTCACTTTTTGGGAATTACATAATTGTGATAAATTGTGTTATGAAATATTTTTCTCAAAGAGATGAAATGTTTTCAATTAAGGGGATATCCCATGACGCATCATTATGAACACATAAGCATGTCGTATACAATAAAAGTAAGATGGGAACATGCTTACTAAGAAGAACATAGCATTTGAATGTCATCCCTGGTTAATACTATAATTATCTCTAAAGAGAATTAGATATCATTTAAAAAAAGATATGACAGGGGAAAGGTAAATGGGTAAGTGGTTCATAAAATCTATCATAGCGGATACCCCAGATATATCTTACTTGTTAGAGATAGTAAAATAAATGAACACTCTTTAATGAGATGCATTTAAGAAAAATGGTGTGCTTAAATGAAAATATTGTTGGCATTGATAGTCTACATGACACTTAATAAAAGGAATGAATCATACATAAATACTTAGCTTTATAAAAGTATATATCCCTAGAGTATGAAATAAGGAACATGAGCCTAAATGTTAAAGCTGGGACAATTTTTATTGAAACTACAATAATGATCATAGACCTTGATAGTATCATTTCTATCAATGGTTAACTTGGGTATGGGACATTGGAAGGTAATTAAGTGTTATAGAGATTGGGGTCCTAGGATCAACTTAATCTAGACCTTAGGTATGACCCATTCATGGAGAAAGTGTCGTAAAACCTAACTATTCATTAATGATAATATTTACCTTAAAAACATCGAACACTATACACCAATGTAGGATTCTAGGTGGGAGAACTCATTGCATATGCTACACGTTGTATCCCTATGATGACGATTATCACCATTTGGATACTATTGTATAGCAGCTGTAATGAATTGTCTCATCAAGAGACTAGGTTGTAGTATGGTGTTTTCCTAAGTACAAACCTTGATAGAGTTATAAGATGGATTGGACCTCCTAGAAAGCACCCTTATATCAACCTATGATGGCTATGGGAGAAGATATGGGTAAGTAACAAGGTGAATTGTTACAAGAACACTTTCTTTCCCATAGGCATCCCAGGATGACATAGAGGTACATCTTCATGTAGGTTAATCTAGTTTGTACCTTATTGAAGGATTGTATATGTTTCCAGTATATTAAGTTGTGAATCCATATAACTAAATAAGTGATTAAGGTGAAATGATAATTTCCTTATGACAAGTTTTCCATCATGGAATGGAGCATGGCATACATGACTTAGAAACTTTACGCAAAGTGGTGTAAGTTTCGATTACACTGTCAAGATTTCCCTTTAATCTAAGTTGTCGATGCCTATGGATTTCATAGGTGGAACCTAGGTAGACACTTAAGAGCATTCACTTATATATCATACCTTGAAAAAGGAGAACCAAAGGTTACATTTCATGTAAGGGCTCATACAGAGCATTGAGGGAGAATGAGTAGGTTCAGTATTCTCTCATACAACTGCACATGGTTCATGATAGTTATTGGAAATGGATTACATTAAGGTTTATGTAGATTTAAATATATGGGTATTTAAATTAGCTGCATAAAGTTTTAAAAAAAAAAAAAAAAATTGAGACAAAGTGACAAATTGGGATGTTACATTTTGATATCGTAGTGAAGGTTGCAAAATCTTGGACTTATTAGGTCCTTACACTAATTGAAACTTTTTTTTTTTTTCAAAATAAAAATGGAAATGGGAAGGATGCATCGAGAAGAAAGAATCAGGTATGATTTTACTGCGGTTTCAATGGTGTAAAAGTTAGACATTTTTGGCAATTCTTCATTATACCCCGAACCGGATAGATGCCTTGGAGCAAATGTGATGGGTGAAATTTATAAGTTGGACAAAGGAAAACTTAATTTTGTTGCTAATAAACAACAGGAGAGTTATTTAAATAATGAACTGATCATTGATGGCAAGTTTTGGACTTATCAATACAAAGATGAACTAAACCCAAAATTGGGGAAGCATTGGATAAACATGGATCTTTTTCTGATAAGATGATATTTGGAAAATCTAGTGGGCTAAAACCAAATATGCTAGACACTCCCACTCATAAAAATGAAAAGGGACATAAAAATGATAATTCTTCTTCATCTCGGAATGCTAAGAAAATTTGGTGGAAAAAGCATAGCAAGAAAATGTGTTCTACCAAAAATAAATTTGCACAAAAACTTGCAGTGATAACCTATAGGAAAAAGCATAATACTGTTGCAAATGGAAAAGTTAAAAGTGGTCAATCAGGACCTACTGGTGGATGTTTCATGTGTGGTAATGGGCATTATGCCAACCAATGTCCTTTAAAGAAGATGGACAAGTCTCGAATGATGAAGCATGCTGCAAGGGTAGTTAACAAAGGAAAGGAACATGTATCCCTAGCAGGAGATGGAGAAAATTGTGAAGAGATCCATGAGATTAGTATTCTTCAATACTAAAAGAAAGAAAATATGGATTTTTTGTACTCAATGAAAAATTGGTCAACAATTGTGAAGCCTAACTCTTTCTGGTAATATGGAATAAAAATGCTCAATTTTCAGCTTATGTCTAGTTAGGTAGCATTGATCTGAGTGATTGTTCTATATTCTATCAAATATTTGATGTACATAATTAATATTTCAATTCCAAGGAACTAAAAATAATATAATTTGTTTGTTGACCTTTAACAGTGGTTGTAATATATATATTTATTTTGGTATATGTTACTTCTGGGTTATATTACTCAAGTACCCAAAGTTTTGGGGTATCATCACATTGAAAGGAGGATCTTAGGTTTGAACCTAGGAGCTCGACAAGCCATCACTTAAAATACTCAAAAGGTTTGATGATGGCTCATTCTGGGTCGACTCATCTAAAAGCATAGATAGTATGAGGTTATATTTAGCTTCTAGTAATATCTTGTACCTTTCGAGACAAGATTTCTTTTATGTTACCTATCACGACATGATTCCCTTCTATTCACCTATCATGATGTGTTGTGGCTATGTGGAAATTATGGTTTATGAATTAATGTGAAATTTCATGGGTTTTGTGGTTGGTTCCAGTATTTTTAGTTGAACCCAGATAAGGGAATTCATACTTCACTAATATGAACCCTTTATAGAAATGTGCAGGTTTAGGATCAAGGAATGTATTATGAAATCCCTCTCTTATGACAGTTTCTATGTAACTCTGCATGGTGTCTTCAAGCCTTAGAGTTTTAGGCTTAACTCGTATGCTTTATAATATGTTGGGAGAAAGATATGATGACTTGTAAGTCGGAGGACTGTTTAGAGACTTCCAAGAGAATTTAGTAAGTTGTTAAATAACATAAGTCATTTATTTACATACTTCTAAATATTAAAGTAGAATATTTTACAAACAATACACTACTTATTTGAAACCCTCATGAAAACCAAGTGGAATTTGTGCATGACCTTGGTAATATTAGGATCAATACCGATTTTGTGAATCCACCGAGGAGGTTTAACAACGGAATAAAAATGTTGTGGATGTCAAAGTCTACATCTAATAAGGTAACTTTGTTACTTAACACTTTGAGAGGTTTTTAGCAAACCGGGTTTTCTAAACCATCTATAAACTTGAAGACCTATTGTTTGAGGACAAGAAAATACATTGTGAGTACTCATTCATGTGTTAATATTTGTTTAAAAAAATTAATAAACAAATTTGGTAGATCCACAATCTTTGAGCTTGCGGTAGTTGTGCATGCCTTGGTTCGATGGAGACACTTTCTTCTTGGTCGCAGATTCAAACTCAAGATAGATCACTTGAGTCTTCACCATATCTTATTGCAGCCCAATCTCAATGCTCATTAGTGGCGTTGGATGAAGTTACTTTGTGAGTATGATATGGAGATCAAGCATGTGAAAGGGAAGGAGAATGTTGTGGTAGATGATCTTAGCAGACAAAGACATGTGGCTATGGCCACCTTGGTGAGAATAGATTTGCGGAGAAGGATCCTTCAACAGATCTTCCTCTTGATAACTTCTACATTGTAGTTCGAGCAGAGATTGAGTCTTAGAGACCCCTCGAGGGGAATTTTGATGGTTTTTTCCTTAGAGGTAGATGGTCTTCTTAGGCATAGAGGTCATATTTATGTTCTTAGAGAGGGAGGCTTGAGGCAGGACATCTTAGCAGAGGCACATCGTGCACCCTATTCAGCCCATCCTAGGGTGAAGAAGATGCATGTCACCTTGAGATAGTTGTATCATTGGAGAGGACTTCGAGAGAGACATGGCCCATTTGTTTCATGATTTTTAGAGTGCTATAAAGTGAAGGCCGAGCATCAACATCTAACTAGCCTTCTCTTTCCTCATACTATACCGAAGTGGAAATGGGACACCATTTCCATGGACTTCATTGTTGGGCTACCGATGTTGAGATATCACCATGACGCCATCATGGTCACGGTTGATAAATTGAAAAAAGTGGATCACTTTTCTCTAGTAAAGACCACTTATACAACTAGTGCAGTGGCACGGTATATTTGGATGAGATCGTCAGGTTGCACGAGATCCTATGGAAGATCATTAGTGACCGTGATCCTTTGTACACTTCCCATTTTTGGACTACCATGCAGCATGCCCTCGGGACGAAGATTAATTTTAGCAAAGCATATCACCCCAAGACAGATGGATAGATTGAGTGGGTGAATCAAATTTTAAAGGACATGCTCAGGATGTATGTGATGGATCAATAGTCTAGATGGGAGGAGTACCTGTACTTAGTGGAGTTTTCCTATAATAATAGTTTTCAAAGTTCTATAGGCATGGCTACTTTTCAAGCTTTGTATGGTAGAGAGTGTATGACACCTCTTAGTTGGGATAGGCTAGAGGACAAAATTTCTCTTAGACCATCTTTGTTGCAGGACATGGAGAAGCAGGTGATTTTGATCAGACAAAGACTACATGAGGCACAAGATAGACAAAAGAAGTACGCAGATCAGCATAGGACCGATTGTAGTTTTGATGTGGGCATGAAGGTGTTCTTTCATGTGTCAGCCACAAAATATCCCTATCCGTTATGGAAAAGGATCTAAGTTAGCCCCTAGATTCATGGGTCCTTTTGAGATCTTGGAGTGTATCGGCCCTTTGGCCTACTTGTCTAACATTACCACCTAGCTTGTCTCATATACATGATGTGTTCCATGATTCGGTTCTTAGGAGATATGTTGCCGATCCCTCTCATGTGTTACATTGGACATCATTAAAGGTGAAGGATTAGGTGCATGTGATGGTGGAGCCCATTTGCATCCTAGATCGTAGGACCCTAGGCCTTCGAGGTAGAGAGGTTGATCATGTTTGGGTGCGGGGATAGATATGATGAGACTGTAGCTACATGGGAGGATGCTACTTTATTGCGAGTTTAGTTCTCACATTTGTTCCAGTGACTTCCAAGAGGAATTCGAGTTTAAGGGGAGGGGGATGTAGTGCCCACTTCTCTTTGACCCCCTTTTGATACTAATCATGACACTGTTGACTATATTATGGACATTATTATAGTTTTGATTTAGTATGATGTTAGATATTTTGTCATGGATTATTGTTGACTTTGATTCTTATATAATGCATGATGATTATTAGAGACACTTTTATATATTGATGTTGATATACTATTTGACATGGTTATATTATGGATTTCATTTGGACTTATAATAATTGGATATTTTGATTAGATCTAAAAAATGAAAATTAGATTAAAATTGATGATGATATAGTTGTTAATTAAATTGTGAGTGATATTGTTGATTGTCATGATAATTGCTGTGATTCACATATATATATTTATGATCTTGAAATTATATTTATATTCATTTAGATGTTCTGATATAGCCATGAGGCCGAAGGAGGTATTTATATTTTTGTAGGTTAAAAATATCACAACCAACATTGGTGGATTGGTGACCAACCACTTTGGAATTCTAGATGAATTAAACAAGGTCACCATGGCAATTGTATTTGTTGTGTGTGTTTGTATTTTGTTAGGGATTCCCATGGGGGGAATCACCTTTAAATGTGACCAAGGGATTTTATGTTTTTTTCTTTTATTTGGTCCCTTTCGTTTAAATGTTTGCATGTGTTTTATGTGGTGCACTTACCCTTTTCATTATTTATTTAATGTGGTGTTAATATTGCGAGTAATCATATTGTTAAGTTAATTAATTAAAAGATGTCATAAGAATGTAATTAATAGAGTTTTTGGCCATGTTGTAAGTGTTGTAATAATGTGTAAGTAATGTGTAAGTGACCTTTTAAGTGATGTGTAAGTTAACTTTTGAGTGTGAAACACTCCACCTTCTTAGAAATTTGAATTTGTCCTTGGAGGCTGGTTTTGAGGCTTGTGGGACAAGTTAAACTTGTCCCACACCTCTTAAATTTAAATACCAACCCCGCATATGGTTTGAGGTTAAACTTAGACCTTTTTATGCATTTTCCAAGTCAAGTTGAATGTTGTAATTGAACTTTTCTTAATTAATTTAATTTCAGTCCTTATGGGGTATGGACTTGTTTGAGTGTGTAAGTGAACTGTCATATTATTCACCCACTTTGTTATTATGCATTGGAGAATGAAGTTGACTTTTGGGGTTGGGGTTGAGGATGTGTGATGTGGCATCCTACATGGATCCTCCTCATCCTCTTCTCTTCCCTCTTCTATAAAATTCGAATTGCTTACCTTGTTTTGGGTTGCTTCACTTTTAGAGACTTCATTTTGGGTGAATTTTTCTTATTTTTTGGGAGCTCTTGCTTGGAGAAGTTTTGGAAGATTGTTGCATGCTTGTGCTTGGCTGATTTGGATTGCTTGCATTAGGATAAAGCTTAATTTTTGGAACTTGGAAAAACTCCATCATGGAGAGGTAGGAGCTTGGCTCTTGAAATGCTCTTCTTGTATATATGTAAATTTTCTTGTGTGAATTCTTTGGTATATTGTGGGATGTTTGGTAGATGGCCTAGGAATTGTGTAGGAGAAGACTATGGGGCCATTTTGTGGGAAGCACAAGTGTGTTTCAGGGAGGTATAAGGGTGGAGGGAGTTGGGATTTGGGTTTCACCTCACAAAGAAATAGCTTGCATTTCTTTACTCGTTATGGGGTGCCATAAGAGGTTGGGGAGACATAAGAAAATATGAGGAATAAGGGGTATTTGGGGGAGCCATAAGGGAATGACAAGGTTTTGAAATGACATTCACATATATATATTTTTGGTGGGTTGTTCTCAGGTGGTTATACCCATTTTCCCTTTGGGAGGCATAAGCATCATTCCCCATAGCTTCTTGCTCCTTTGGCTTGCTTGATGAAACCTTTGTTTTATTTGTCATTTTTAAATGTAGTTGTAAACTACATTTTTTTTTGGACTATGTTTTATTGTTAAAATGTTGCTTGTGTGTTTGTGGAATCCTGTTGCCATGAGTTGGATCACATCTTTTATTGCATTGTGGTTGGAGCTCGGGGCCAATGAAGAATGATGGATTCTCCTTTTCATTGGATGTCTTGGTTGGGTGGAGAGCATTGTCTTTCTCCTACTCTGTTGTGATCAGATTGGAAGAATGAAGAATAAGAATGTTGTTGTTCTGGAGCTGAGAAAAGATAGTTTCTCAGTCCCTTGTGAAACGAAATCTCATTGTAACCTTTCCCACTTAACGTGGATGAACTTGTAAATTTTTGTAATGGGAATATTTCATCGATTGCAAGTGGAAATTTGAAATGTAAAGAGTTATACTTTGTATTCTATTTTGGAAAGAATGTGAATGAATGATACCTATTTTTGTATGTTGCATTTTGAAACCAAATGGAAAGGAAGTTGTAAGAGTTCATTTAAATTAATGGAAGTGGTTTTGTCTTGTCCATATGTTGTTATTCAATTGGAAATCTATGTTTAGCATTCACTATGAAATCCCTGTTTGAAAAGTGGTAAAGTACAACACATGAGAAGAAAATTTAACATTATGTTATGTATATAATATATTTTTTGGTAAGAATAAAAGAAGAAAGGTTGTAATGTTTTATTTTGGAATCAATAAAGGATTGCATTACCTTTTTCAATCTGTATTGTAGTATTGAAATTGGCCATCCATTGTGTTTTGAAATCTCTGTTGAAAAGAAGAAATACGAGGAAAAATATAATGATTGTTCTCCTTGAAAAATGTTAAGACTGGAAATCATAATTGTATTTTGGCTTTCGAATGGTTTGATTAAATCAAGTAATGTGTTAGATTGAAATTGGAATGTATTCTAAATACTTAGAAGAAGAAAGTGGCAAATAGAACCATTAAAATTTGATCCCTATTTTTTGTAATTTCAAACTGGCAATTATCAAAACAAAAAAATGCACAGTTTGAACCTGCAACAATAAAATAACAAATTAAATGATTAAATTGAAGTAGTAGGCCCTAAACGAATCCAATTAGACAAAGACACTTAAAGGAAATACTTCAAAACCTGGCAAAACCGAGTTCAAAGTTTTCACAGTCGTTTTGCTGTCAAAATGGTAAATTTTGAATTGGAATTCAATCAAATAGATCTACCTCACAAACTTATCCTAATTCTTCCTAAGAACAACTCTCCATGTCTATTTGACATGTTGAGAGAGGAATAAGATCAAATCAAATAAATCTCACAAGTTAAAATTTACCAGTTCGCACTATAAAACCCTGCAAGCCATTTTCTTAAAACTGACCCCTTACACTTTATCAAAATAAAAAATTAATGATCTTTGTACAAAGAGGATGTTGAGATATTTATAGAAAGTCCTCATTTTCCCAAAACCAATCTCTCTATCAAAAGTTATCTCCTTCTAAAGTTTTTCTTCCTTGGCGTCAAAAATTGAGAAAAATTTCCTTGGTGGGACCGTGGGCCCGAATTTTTCCCTTAGAGCTTAGGAAATTTTTTTGGGAAATTTTTCCAAATTTTCCCCACTATCCCTCGAGCTAGAGAAAATTAGAGGCTGTCACATGGCACCATGGGGTGTTAGCTCGGAGGGGCGGACCCCTTTTTAAACTTAGCGCATCCAAAAAATTTTAGGAAAATATTCCAAGTTTTCCCTCGCCGGCCTCGCGACCAATCAGGTGATGCCATGTGGCATCACGAGGCATCAACAGAGGCGTGAGTCCCTTTTTCCTTTTGTATTTTGGAAAATTTTGGGAAAATTTTCCATGTTTTCCCTACCGTCCCACTGACCTGCAGCCAATCAGGAGCTGCCACGTGGCATGAGGAGCCGGTGGAGGCGTGGTCAATGTTACCCTCTTAGCCCTTCAGGTGTTAAAAAAAATTTCTCCCCACCACTCCACTTTCCCCGCGTGTGCTTAGGTGATGCAACTTTTCCCTTGTAGCTTGTGTACTTGCGGGTGCAATGTTGGCTTTTCTCCCCGCACGGGAATTTTTCTCGAACGTCTCCCACCGCCCTGCTCTCTCCGCGCTAGTTTTAGAAGCGCCACGTGTCACTTTTGGAATTGTGGACCCATGGGTGCAAAGGCACAAAGTTACTTTTTCACCCCACATGGGAAATGTACCAAAATTCTCCCACAGATCTGCTAACTTTGCCCTTTGGGAAAATTTTCACCTTTGGGCCCGCAAGATGCTCTTGGGGAAATTTTTCACCCCAAGGTCCGCATGACCCATAACTTGAGAAATATGAGGACTTCTTTATATAAATGGAAAGGTGAGGAAATTTCCTATACAATGGGAATGATTTAGGGAATTTTTAATGTGTTAAGTGTGAGAAAAACAAAGTTAAAACTTTAATCTTGTTAGAGAGTGGGTTTGGTTAAGATTTACCCTCGAACCTAATTAAACCTTCTAACCCTAGATTTTGGACCTTATGACCTTTAATAATTGTTAATAAAAGAAAAGCATGTCCTAGCAGATTAGAATGGTTCTAGAACTTGTTAGTGATAGTTTTTACCTTGTAACCTGGTTTTACACTCTTTTAAACAAAAAAATTATTCCATAATTTTTCCTAACTAATTGTCGGTTGTTTCTTGGGTTTCAAGTTGGTTGTTTGGAGCGGGTGTTACAATATGGGCACCCCTAATGTATTTATACATTACTCACCTATTTTAGGCATCTTTTATCTTTTGGGCATCTTGTTTTCTAATGGGTTAACTTTTTAGTTTTTAATCATGAAATTCAAACAAGGTAATCATATAAATACAAAGCTATGTGACCATAATAAAGGACCAAGATCTAAGCATCTACTATCATCACCTAAGGTTATATCCAAATGAATTCTAAGAGTATCAAAGCATCCATATAGCTTCATTCAAGGGATAAGGGACTGCATTTTTTTGCATACATACATAGGAGGAGAAATTCATTTTTTCATCCACACATCTATTTACATTTTTACATCTAGTTATTACTCACTACTAATACTCGCTAATAAGTGCATCTTTCATAGGAGCTTCCTAGGGAAAAATTTCTACACACACACATAAGAACCACATGGAGTTTGAAATGTAGTGTAGTGATTGGTCATAAGTTTACTCTATTAGATGACCATCAGGGTCACTCCAACTTCCCATTTTTGTATTTTTATTTTTAGGATTTGATGTGTTTTGTGGTTTTATAGGAGATCATTTGTTTTGCAAGTTACAAGAAAATTTGGTGAGCATAGTGTGACATATAGGTGACCAACAATAAAGGTTAACGACCACCCCGTGACACCCAAAAAACTAGATTCTAAGAAGTTGCACAATCATAGGAAGCCAGTAAAGGTCTCTGATGACTAGGTGCCCTAGTGCAGGCTCATCCATCAATTACATAATTTTCTAAGTGCAGTTACGATAGTTTCTTCCTCATGCTCATCAACCTTCCGGTCAGGGATAATTTGAGATCAATTTTGAAATTATCTAAGTCTTCTATCCTCTCTCTTTCACCTAGGGTTTCATTTCTTTTAGTTTATTTGTTGTGTTAAATCTGTAATATAGTGTTTTATTCATCATATGTGACTATGAAATATATTAGGATTTCACAACTCAATATTTTGTTAAATCATTTAATGATCCCCACTTGTGATTGTTCATTCAGATCCTTCTTTGGAATGTCATATTTTCTATCATGGCTCCTAAGGTTTGTGAAATCTCTTTGACTAAATTACTTAAAATTCATTCACATTGCAAAGAGGTTCTTCAAAAATCCCTAGACACCATGTTTCTCCTTAAAGATACGCCACCCACTCAAGTAAGCACTATTTTTGATAATCTCTTTAATGACCCTAACCTTCATGATCTTCCATCCAATCAACCCATCTTAGTTTCCATTCAAGCATTACAATATTTATTTCAAGATAAAATTCAAGCTTTGGAATCAATGATTATATCTCTTAAATCAGAAATTAAACATCTCAAGGATGTTTCTCAGGACCATGCACCTTCTTCTACATCTCATTCTACTTTTATGTCTCCTACATGTGCTCATATTAGTGAACCTCAAGTCTTACCATTACCTGCACCTCTTAAGTTTGAGCTCAATGGTAAGAAATATGACATATATCCCGAGCTCCTTAGTCATAAATTGATCATTCGCCACTTATTCAATAATATCCTTCTTCTCAACTTGTTAAGTATCAAGGTATCCCATTTTACAATCATCATCGCATCAATGGACATCATGAAAATAATTTCTATCATTTACAATGAAGAATCAATCATCTTGAGCATCAAGTATTTATCTCATTCGACGAAAAACATTTTTTTCCATGCTCACCTACACATTCTACATCCAAATGGGCTCGTAAATCTTCTCCTTCTATGTCTAATGAGAATCTTTCCATCACTTCTAATGTTATTTCTTCAATCATTAAAGTTTTTCCTATTCAACCCATTCAACGTAAGCAACCTCCTCTAAAGATCGATACAACATCTTCTCCTCTCAAGTCTTCTACAATGTTACCAATCCCAAATAAGCAACCAATCACTAAGTAAGACCAACAAACTCTAGCTGAGGTCTTTCGAATTTTTCCATTCAAGGTCCCTTCACCACCTCTACTCCAGCAACCAATAATTTTTGTTAGGGAAAATAATCCATGCATTGATGCCTTTAACAACATCGACTAGATCTACCCTTCTCATATAGTTGGGGTAATCATTCTTACTTCTCTCCCCATTCTAGCATTCTCAGGGTGTCTTACATCTCCACTATCATGTTTCATGCTTCACATCTAGTATTTCTCATTCATCATACACATTGATCTAGACTTGTATCATCATTATCTTATGACACACTCTTATGCTATGGTTCACACTTGACTTTTGAGGGAATACTACATCCATGAACCTCACACACTACAAATTTCATGCTCCGCATTTCACATGATACATATTTCCATTACTATATTCTCACACATCACACTACCCTATGATACACTCTAGTTCCATGGTTCATACTTGACTACTAAGGTTATAAATATGAATTGAAAATCACCACATTCACACTCTTTACGCTATATACTTCATTGATCAATATTTCTAGTGCACACTTTCAAAGGATTTTCCGATGATGCCCTCTTGTTCTATAGTTCGATCTTGATTGTTGAGGGTGTTTCATAAATGAACCTCATCTCATGCACATTTTTACACATCCACTTGGGGGCACGCTGCTCCTATCACAATGATATTGTATATCCATTCCATCTCACTCACTCATAACATACTACATATCTTGGTTGCACATATTTTTTTCTTAGTTATGTTTACATGTAAACTTTGTTTCACATGCTAGATGGATATCGTGTATGTCATTATCATTTCTATACACACACACACTTTCACTTGTTATCTAGTTGTGAATGAAAAATTTACATAGATCTTTACACACAACATGGATGCTTAGCAGACTGGACCTCTTACCACAGGTCCACGAGGCTCTTAGGGGCATATACTTTTGTAAACACTATCATTGCTATTTTTTCATTTTATACTACCTATTCTTACTAGCACACTAATCTATCAATACATACACATATTAACATAATTTTTATCTTCCTAATATGCTAACGGGTGATTCATGTCCAACATTTACCTTGAAAGAACTATTTCCCACCATGGTTGTCTGAAAATATTTTTCATTGTTTGTTATTGTATCCCATTGTTTGTGGGCTTTTCTCTAATTCTTGCTTGTTTATTACTTGTATGTTTTTGTCCGGTTCAAACCTAATTGTCTTACGATGTTATGAGTGATATCCCATGTTTGAAACCCACTTTTGTGGTCTACATTATCTTCTTATGTGTTAGATTACACATTATCTTATATATTCATATTTGTCTTGATTTCACTAACACATGTCCTAGCCACTTTGTTTACACGTGCCTTGGTTTCTACCATACACATTCCTTCCCCTTGTAGGGCATTAGTTTAAGATAAATTTCTAGTCCTCTCCATTGGGCCACATCCTCCTAGAGACATCACATGCACCCCAAATGAGAGGGGCATACATTGGGTAAATCAGTCACCCCATTCAATAGTACATAGTCATAACTTAGATCTTCATAGTAAAATAATAGAGAAGTCATATAGTTATAAAATGGACTAGATTACGACTTAGGCCCTCAAAGACAACATAGATGCCAACACCTAGATACAGATACTAATGCTTGGGTACTTTTGACCTTTCTGGGAAACTATGACCAATGGGAAGTTCTGATTACTTTCTTAGATCAACATAGTTTTCACTAATTTACAGAGAAATTTACATAGTACAAGCACATTCATTCAACTATCGAATGCATTATATCTCCTTTTTCTTCTATTTCCTTGGATCAAACATGAAAAAGCATGAAACAAAACATGATCACATCATATGAAGTGGTGTATAAATTTTGGGAAGAATTCAGGGATGGAGAATAAAACTAGACCTTTCTCCAAAACACTCTTCTTCCACTACGTGAGATCACCCCTAAAACTTGTTCTTGGCATGAGATCGTAAAAAAACTTATTATTAGCGTGAGATAATAAAAAAAAATCACTCTTATAAAAAATTTCTAGGACACTTTATATCCTTTTCACTCATTACGGATCAAGTGCACATGTTCCTTTTATTACTTTTTCGCATTTTTACATACATTTTCATTATTTTATAGAGTTTTCATAACACGTGACTTTGATTAGTCTTTTAGTTTTCTTTAATAGGTCCGTCCTTAATACATAATTAGAATCATCCCCATATCATCAAACACAAGTGACAATGACAACAGGTACAACATGGTATAACTTATATGCTTCACCCCTAGCGTCACTTTCTCTTTCTAAGCATCCACACTTTAACTTTTATCACTCCACGCTTTCACTTGTCTCTTAGAAAATTTTAGCCATCAATCTACGTGGTTATTAGGTACACATCTCTTATCTACTTTATGTTATCAAGTATTCACTCAAAAACATAAAGTGAGGGAAAATGTAGACACTAAATCACACACTTAGGTACATTTCTAGGTCCTAATCACATACTACTATTAATATGATTCCTAAGTGAGAAAAATAGCAATTGACATCTAGCTTTGGCCTCTTTTCTATCTTTCTGGTTTCCTCTTTGGTCTTGCACACCTCACTTCCTAGTCCGATCTTTTCACTTTATATTTATTGAATTTGAACATCTTTTCCCATCTAGTACACCATCACCCAGGTGACCCCTCCCCTCTAGGCGCCCCCGATCTCTTTGTATCTTACTCACCTCTTTTGGGCCTCTTTTATCTTTTGGGCATGTTATTTTCTTAGGTGTCGGCCTTTTAATTGTCAATTAAAAATTTCAAACAAGGTAATCATATAAATATAAAGCTTGTGACCATATTAAATGACTAAGCGCTAAACATCTAATACCATCACCTAAGGTTACATCCAAAGGCATTCTAAGAGCATCAAATCATCCATCTAGCTTAATTTAAGGTAAAAGGGACTATATTTTTTTGCATACATGCATAGGAGGGGAACTTAATTTTGTCTTACACACATCTATTTAAATTATTACATCTAGTTATTTCTTTCTACCAAGTGCATCTTGCATAAGAGCTTCCTAAGGCATGATTTCTACACACATGTACAAAAACTACACGGAGTCTAAAATGTAGTGTCAAGTGACTCATTGGGGTCGATCTGACTCCCCTTTTACATATTTTTCTTTTTAGGATTTGATATTTTTGGGGTTTTGTAGGAGATCATTTATTTTGCAAGTTACAGGTGAATTCTGTGGGTATAGTGCGACATACAGTTGACTAACAACGAAGGTTAGCGACCACCCCGTGACATCGAGAAAAACCATATTCCAAGCATTTGTATAGTCACAGGTGCCTGACGAGGTCTCTAGTGCTAGAACCCTCACCCAAATTCAAGAACCCTAGTCCAATCTCATTCGGAAATTATAGAATTTTTTTGAGTATGGATGTGACAGCTTTCTTCCTCTTTTTATCAGCTTTTCTAGTCCATAATACTTCGGGATCAATTAAAAAATCAGCTAAGTAGTCTATCCTCTCTCTTGCACCTAGGGTTTCATGTCAATATTCTTATTTCTTGCATCAAATTTTTGCTATAGTGTTTTATTCATCATATGTGACTCTATAATATATAGGGTTTAGCATTATTTCAATATTTTGTTAAATCAATTGGAAATGCAATGTAGAATGTTCTCCAACCATATCATAATAAATAATAAATTTTGACCATTAAATTTGGTTGAAAACCAACCATACCTTGCATTTATGGAAATTGATTGGTTAATTAGATGTATTTGACCAATTTTATGATATCCATGCAAAATTTTGTTGTGACAAACTTAGATTTTTATTTATATCAAAATGGACATAGTCCATCATGTAAGTTATGGGATTATTGTTTAAGTCTAGTTATTTGGGATTGCTCGTATCTCCACTAACTATTAGAGGGAAATTTTAAAGGTGACAATGAGTTTTAATAGGCCATTATGTGTCACCTACATGAGTTAATGAAATGTAATGGATTACTTTTCATGGAAAATAATGAAGCTTCCTCGGGAAGCTACTTTGCATGCATAGAGATTTTATTTTTATTGTTTAGATTTGATGGAACTCCTTTCATGAGTCATGCATGAGGGTTTCAAAGTGGAGTTCTGTTGAATCTATTTTAAGCTAGGGATTGTATGGGTATTTTTAAATATTTAAGATTAAAATAGAGACTGTTAATCTTGGAAATATGGTGTAAAGCTTGAATAAATATGGAAAAATGGGAGGCTTTGTGTTGCTCGATTTGGTTGGAGGATTTTGCAAAGAAAAAAGAGAAAATATTTCAGAAGGTTGCACAAACCTATAGGCATGAACTATTTATAACTTTACATGTTATTAATTTTGAAATATTATATATAAATGTGGGGGTTTATTCTATGTTCATCGGTTTGGGAAATGCAGTGTTAAAGCCATAAAATCAGAAAAATACTTAGTATGAGAATGTGTTTATTTTTGGCACTCTTTCTTTTGAAAAGTGTTTATTATAACTAGATATATTAGAGATTGATGTTTTCATTTTTAGGATAAAATGGACAACCCCTTTTAAGTAAATTTGGAATTCATCTTCGATTTTTGTGTCACTTTAAATGAATACAACCCCGATGTTTTCTTAGGTAGTAAAAATATATTTCGTCCTTTGTCGAATTTATGACTTTGGAAAAATTCTTATTTGGATTGTTCCATGATTGACTATATTTGCATGCATAAATTCTTGTGAAAGTCATTCGGTATCATATCATTTTGGGCTACTAAAAGTTAAGGATACTATGATACTATTTATTTTTTAATAATGCAAGGAATTTTTAAAAAATTTATACCAGAAATTATTAAAATATCAGTGAAAATCCTTTGGACTCCAAAATGGGTCTAGTATATATGTTCTTAGGAATCCCTAAGGTTTCTATTCTTTGTGTAGACCTTGTTAAAAGGGGTTTGAATAACCTTGTAGAGTTTTCATGAACTTGTCAAATCAATAGAAACAAATTTGATAGCCCATTTGAGATGTTTGCAACTTATTTTACATTAAAATATCTATGTAGGATATTCAAGCATGTTTTAAGGATGAATAATCCTTTGCAAGAGTATTTTACTTGACCATTGGGTTGTGCCTTATAGAGTTCCATCAAACTTGCCAAACTTAATATTAAGTAATTTAATAAATTTCTTGTACTAGGTAAAATAATTTCTTAACAGGGAAGGTTTAGATAACTTGTTGATTTGTGACTTTTTGAATAATAAATCTAGTAATATTTGAGCATTGTTTTTTTAATGATTATTTTTTGGCTTAGAAATAGTTAGGTTTGTGTTATCAAACCCCTTAAGGGATTTTTATAAAAATTCTTCTAAGTTATTTGTACTTAAAATAATGGATGGTCAGGAGTTGCCATAGTAGGTATATTACAAGTAAAAGGGACCCAAAGAATAGGGTTGTTGTATTCAACCCAATATTAAGTTGAGCTGTAGTTACTTGACTCTTTGTGACTTAAGATTATTGATGTCATAAAATAAGTTTCCTTGTCCTTGATAATGTGTTTACAAAGTCCTTATAATTGCATTTTTTTAATGGTTGATCATTTAAAATTATAATGAGAAAGGGATTGCGTATGGTATGAAATGAACTAGTTATTAAATAATATCATTTGAATAGTATGACTGATTGTCTTAGATAGTTGGTATAATTTAGCTATCCATTTTTGTCTTAAAGAATAGAAAACTCTATGCCTTGTCGACGAATAATATGATTATTAATTTAAGTAATGTGAATGAAAGAGGATTAAAAAACATATTATATTATTTATTTCATAACGAAGCAACCAAATTTAAGTTGATAGTTCATGTCAGTTCAACGAACTGACCATGCATACATTATTATCTTTCTTACAACCTGTAGGGTTGAGTAGTATTACGAAATGATGAAAGAATTGAATAACACTTGACTCATAATGCATGGATTGTACTTTTCTTATTATTGAATGTAATGAATGTAATTATACTTGTATTAATGTGAAAGTCTTACTTCACAATTGTATAAGGCAATTGGGCCTAATCTATATTTTGATTATCTTCAATAACCACTTTTGATTATGTATTATTGTTATTAATTAATGATTATCGATTGGATCATTATGATTGTTAAAAGTGATGAAATTGTATCATTATTTTACAACAAGTATTTATTGTGAATTAATGGTTAGTATGTTAACACAACTTCTTTAAGTTATCCATATGATTTAATGATTAAATGATGAAAATAGTAAGAACCAACAAGGAAATATAACATGAATCTTATAAAAGACATGTATGTTACTAAGATAGGTTTGTTCATCATAGAAAAAAGATAATATATATTAGTTTATAAGTTTGAAACAATGAGAAACATATTGTTGTATTTTAACAACAACATCATATATGTTTATGATAAAAATATAATCATTTTAAATAACATAATTATTTCTATATACCCTAGTAGTGAAACAATTACAACAATATGGAACAAAGTAAGAAGGTACATTTTGAACATAAGAAATAATACCAATGTACACAACTAACTGAAGTAAACTAAATGGACCAAATGACTATCAATGATCATTTGTGATAATTATATTATCTTTATGAATTGGTTAATTCCATGTTTTACTTAATCTAATCAATTATTTTATAATGATATAATTTGTCTTAAATGTGGTATGAGGTACATAAACTATTAATTGATTCGATGAGATCATTGTACACCTCTATCATGAATTGGATAAAATAATAAAGCTTTCAATAAACTTTCATCAAGATGAAAGCATAAGAAATTATAAATGAAGGGTATGAATCATGAGATGACATTTGTTTCATCTAAGCCTTAACTATACTAGATCAAGATGGATACGGGGAGGGAAATGAATGCAAAATGAATTAGGTAATTACGTGAGTGTATCCCTTCTTGTAGGGATCCTAAGGTGGTACTTATTGGATTCATGTGACCAGAATATAAATTCATGATACCTACATATTCAAAACTAACTATAACTACTTCTTGTAAATGAATAACTAAAATTATTAACCGTAAAATTAATACTTAACCAACAAAAAAAGAAATCCTGATAAATATTTTGAGATGGTTATGGGGTGAAGGGAAGAAAAGTTATGTAGGCTATTGTATAGTCTCGAAACTTTCTTGTAAATACAATGCCAAATAACTATGGCCATAGTAGTGTAAATGAATGATTGCATTGTTTGTTCACCATGTCTTCTTGTTATTGCAGTTTGAGAGTTGGATGGAGGTTACTTAAGTCACTTTTTGGTTGACACTTGAGAATATGTGATGGTTCTCTTATCCTATAGTAAAGTATAACCAAATGTATATAATGTATACTGGCTCATAAAGAGTGTTGAAGGGAGATTGAGAAGGATCTATAACCCTTTCCAGATTGCACATGGTTATCATATGTTGTCTAGATGGATTCAGAACATTAATAATGCTATATTACTTAGTATATAACTAAGTAAACATTTTATTCATTTCAATATAAAAAGGAATTAAGGGAATTTATAAATATGTTAGTATGTTGGATTCAATTTATTGCGTGCGGAAAATCATTGAAGGCATAACAATGAAAATAATGGTTTATTAAAAATTCCCATAGTTTGTTGAAGTATAACATGGGTTTTACAATCCTCCTCCCCCTAATCCTCATCATCTTCTTGGTATTCCTAGTCCTAATCTTGACCCTCCTCTTCCTCCACATCCTCTTCATCATCCTCATACTTCTCATCATCCTCTTATTCCTCACAAATTTTTTACACTAACAAAACATAATGATAAAATTTAAAAAGTGTTTAATTTTAATTTAAAATTTGCATGGACAAATAATTATCTTAAACCCACTAATTAAAGGCTTTTATGTTCCATCCTATGTCTTTTAATGTCACATCCACTTTATTTTTGTACGCTTCTTATATAACTCTTCCTATGAACACAATTATATGATAAACTTACATATATTAATAAATTCTATTAAATATTTATAAAAAATAATGGAACATAACTTTATAACTCTAGGCTCAAGTGTGGCAGTTGATGATAAGACCTCCATTCAAGCACATACTACTTATGCTCAATCTTGGTTAATCTTGATACCTCCAAACTCTTACAGCAGAAATCAATCTACGATTGGTGACAGAGCTCAGGTGCAAAGGATAGACTATGAGAGACTTGCCTTCAGATGTAGGCGTTGCTTCCAAACTGGTCATGTTACAGATGATTGTGAACACTCCAAACGTAAGACCAAAACAGCCTGGTGGAAGGATTCTCTACCTGAACATCTTACAATTGACTCAGATCCGGCTAAGGAATCTAGTGCTCCTTTGCAAGTTAACTCACCCATCATGGTTGATTCACAGAAAAATACAGAGAAGCCTCCAGACTATTCTTTACAACGTTCTTTGACTTAGTGATTAAGGATATTTCGACCCCCCTTCCTATGGGTCACATCCCCATCAAACCCATTGCAGTTCCTCCGACTGTAGTGGATGTGGGAAATCAGGAATGGACTGTGGTGGATAGGAAAAAGAAGGGAAATGCCAAATCTAAATCCCCCACCATATCGGACAAGGTTTGATTCTTGTCTTTTGGGTGCTTTCATTGATACATTTAGGCAAAAGGTCTAATACACGGTTGATGAGCAGGCTTTGTTCTTTGTTTGCTTTTGTTGTTGTTTATTAGCTATTTTTGTAGCAGCTGGTTTGCTTTTGCTGGTTCTTTCCTCGACAGATTTTTTCTATTGTTGGGCTTTTCTGGGATAAAATCTTGCTGTTGAGCACTTTTGTACAAGGGTATAGTCCCTTTCAAAAAACTATTTTCCCATAATAAAAAAAAAAAAAAACTTTTAAATAGCTTATATAGAGAATTTAAAAATTTTAGTAACGTCTTCTAATATTTTTTTTGGTGAAAGAATGAGTCACCAAAAACCTTTTTAAACTTTGGCTTCACACCCCTTGAGCACATTGCTTTTGACGATTGCATCATTTGTAATATTTACTAAATATTTAGTTAGTCACCATTCTATATAATTACCATTACATTATAATTTTAGGCCATCTAGTAGCCACTTGTCACAAAAACTAAACCGAGTTTCATTCTTTGTTTTGAGAGGTCAAAGGCGGCTCCTCTCACCATATTTTTATTCTTGGTACTGAATGTGTAAATCATAAAAATAAATTATCAAAACTTATACATATTTTTCTTTTTTGAAAAAATTTATTTATGCAACGTAATTACCCTCATATTCCTCTTTATTATTATAAACCCTTATGATGCAAATATTCCAATAACATTTGGGTCATAGTGGGTCTTCCAAGACTTGGTTCAAATTTATATCGACTAGCCTTCTCCATCTCTTAAGTGGATTTGAAGACACTCTAGATGAAAATATGAATGAATCAATTTTTATGTTCAATAACTATTATTTTTTATTAAATACCTAAAACCACAAAAATTAAATCACTAAAATGACATATAAAATAAATTAAACTAATAACATGATAAAATGAAATAAAAAATTATCACGGCTGGAATAAAATATATTAAAATATTTACTTGTCACTAATATTCATTAATATCATCAAGTCATATTTACATAGAGTTCCATTTTGATGCCCTCTCGCACTTCGTGTTTATAATTACTATGAATTAGATGAGAGGGTATGCCGATGTTTGTTGTTGGAAGGAGAGACTCCATTTCACCCCCTTAATCCATTCACAAGTAGGTCATTATTAATATTTGGGGTAGTATCCCATCATTTCATTTTTAATTTTTTAATACTAATAGGTTGAAAGGGACATGCCAGCTGAAAATCATGTCTAAATCAACATCCAATAATTATAATAGAATAAAATAAATTCACTTTAAGTAATAAATGAATACCTTATATATTCATGGAGATGAATCCGTCAATCCGTGAATTCCTAATCCTCGTGTCGGTTGATATGGGATGTATATCTTTCATAATCAAGTTGTATTATAATTTTTTGATTACAAGAAAATTACATTAAAAAATAAATATGTATTTATACTTATATGCATTACGAGACTCCCTAGGAGAATATGAAGGATTTTTACTGCTTCCATCATCTTCATCCTTTTGTTACCTATATGGGAAGTAGATCTATGATAGATAAGTGGTATTAGAAATTTTTAATGAAATTAAATAAATTTTGAAATAAAAATCAATTATAAAAGGTTTAATTAATCACACTCATACAAATGTTGTGGTATTTATTAGATGGATCTTGTATGTCTCTATAAGTAGTAGACCTATCATTATCAAGATGTATGGTTATAATTTTTAAATGTGAAAAATATTTTGATTTTATGAAAATGCACTATAAAATTATACATTTTTGTGGGATTATATAGGTCAATGAACATTGACTCATTAAATAACATCAAGGAAACACACTGGGCTATTTCTAAATCCCCATCTATGTCTTATTATGTTCAAACACAATCTCTAGAGATGAAATAGGTCAAGACCCCAAATTTATTTTTGAATAGATTACATTCTCTCAAATATCAAAATCAAAATTAGAGAGTGCATTGATTTCATATATGTATAATTTCTTTTTAAAAATATGTAGAAAAACTATGATTTCAAAAAAGCATTAAGTTCTTAAAAACAACATAAAGGTGTTATATATAATAAAATTTTGTTTAATACCCTTTTCAATATTTATAATGGAGCTAAAGGGTATATTGTATGTTTCTCATGTTGTAGTAGATTATATGTGTGAGCTGATATTTTTATAGTTTTTTCATTAATAAATCCTCTATATGGGAAATCTAAATATTTTAAGCTTGTTATTGACATTTTTTTTTATTATTGTAAATGGTTTTGGGAAGGACCATAACCCAACATAAAAAAACCACGAGGATAGAACAACATGAAAAAAGCTTGGTTTTTTTGATATGTGGGGCCACACCCCAATAAAAGGCCCACATTCCAAAATGTTCAAGTAAAACAAATGCAGAGACAAACCATGCCAAGAGAAGAAAAATAACTTTGCAAAAATGTAGCTCCACAACAACTACACGACCAACTAAAAACAATAGATTTAACATAAAAAAACTTAGGAAGATCACAATCCTCCTAATTGAGACACTTTTGGAACATATTTTTAAATTCCTCCAAAGATTTGAATAGATTTAGGGAAGTCCACATTATTGGGTATTTATCTTGTTAGGTAATCACCTTCATCAAGTTTCCTTTATCCATTTCCAAATATCCTCTTAAAGAGCACCCAAATCATAAATTTGTTTGACCTGGACATGAAAGAATTCAAGAAAAGTATGTTACATAGTAAGATGGTTAATTTTTTTAGTGAAAATTTTGTCCCGAGGGTAGCTTCTAGATCCTTATGATTCTTGTTGGTTTCTTCTAATTTTTCCTCAATATTGTCCATGTCATAGGCTTGAATCCCTTAACATTGGGATTAGGAAGCACGTTCTCCACTAGAGTCTTAAATTTTGGGGGTCTAGAGATAGAGTAGGAGAAGTAATGCCAATTGGGGGAGGGTAGCTTTATTGATGTTAAGCAAGCTCACAACAACATCTAGGTCTTTATCTTTTCGAGAACTTACGAGAACCCTCTTAGCGAGTAGGAGGAGAGGGTTTCCTAAGTGTTTTATATTTTCTATGCTACACAGTGGGGGAGGAGAATAGAGAGCTAGAGGAATTTTTGGAAACCATGTCATGTGACCAGGTAAAGATGTATTAGGAGGATAACACCTTAGTAAAGGAGAGAACTCTCCTATGGTAGTGAACCTCTTGAATAGATATTTTAGGACAGAAAAAAATATAGTAAAATAGACTAACCCTAGGATACTTCTAAAATGATTCAAGAGCCTAAAGTGATGAAGAGGAAGGGTAGAGAAGTTTCCTTCTAGTGTGACATACACTTGAATACCATTCGAGAAACTTCATCATATGGGGATGGAATGGATGAGCGGCAGATCCCCACCTTGCCAATTTCCATTTCTTTAGATCCTTGGAGAAATTTATTCTCCTTATAATCCTTATCAAACTTATTTTGATAAAACTTGATGCCGTTAGAACCCAAACTAGTAATAAATGAAATTAATTTCTCCGTAATAGGAAAATCTTTTCCTTTGTAGTTGAAAATCATTTTTTCTAGTGTTTGTAAAGAGAATTGAAATACGTTTTATCATACCCCTTTATTCAACTGGATGAATGTGGTGAAGGCTGTCCACATCTAGAGATTTTTAAAGCTTGACATTGCCTTTTTGATGTCGGGTTGAAAACATATTCATTCCTCTAAGGAGGTCCCCCATGACAACAAAGAGACAAGTCGTAGATAAATAGTCTATAAAAGAGGATGGATATAATACACGATATTGACATTTGTTATGTGATTTAGAATTTTTTTCTAGAATATGCTCACATTTTTCTTATGTACTTATTACATATAAGATAAATAAGCTGATTATTCTTACTACATATATATTAAATTA